>CM076576.1:127752952-128429212 GCA_034641835.2 Pinus albicaulis
TCAATGTTCCTCCTTAAATAAAGGACTCTCATACCGGAGATGGCTTGACAGGCACTACAAACACACACCACGCTAATACATCTGATCCTGTTCCTACTTCCAAAATTCATGCCGTCTCATTTGATAAAGGAAAAGGTGACAAGCAACCAGGAAGTAAGAAAAATGGGAAATCAAACTAAAAGAAAACTTCTAACCCGTAGGAAAGATCATCTGATCAACCGTCTGGACCTCAGAAACCTCGTTATCCATTCATAATATGTAACAAGGAACACTTTTTTATGGATTTTCCTCACCGTGTTAAGTCTAAAAAATCATCAAGGCTTCCCATGCATCAGCTGTGTTGATAGAACTATTTCCAAATCTGGACACTAATTTGGTTGCTAGGATCCAACTCCTAGTTCCCAAGTGTTAATGTTATCCACCACAAAACCTTCACAAGATATTATGGTGTCAACGTGTAATAAATATTATGGTATTCATGCCTCTGATAAACCTACTACCTCGACAACGAATCCATCTACAGAATCAGTACTGCCCATTGTTATTCCTGAATTGACAATTAATCCACCAAAGGGAGTAATTCATAAATCGACATATAATCCTTGAGCAAGAGCTACACAAAATTATAATATAGTTGAATATTTGGCTCAATCCCCTTCAGCTATGTCTGCTCTTGAGGTACTACAAAATTGTCCCTCCCAGAAGAAGGCTCTATTGTCGGCCATCAATGGCATTGATCCGACTTATTCTAATCTTGTCATATTTAATCATACGGGCTATGTGCCATGGCTACCAGAAGAATTAGCATTATCTATACAAGTAAATGTTCTCAATCACCTTGTCCATCGCACTATTATTGATGAGGGAGCATCTACATGTATTATGTCTTTAAATTGCTGGAAGTCACTTGGCTCGCCACGCATATCACAATCATCAACAACGTTGAAGGCTTTTGATGGAAGAATATATAAACCCTGTGGTATTATCAATAATCTGCATGTTGAAGTAGGGGGAAAAACAGTGAATATTGATGTCGAGGTTGTTGACGGACCCCTTGGCTATAATATTTTACTTGGAAGGCCATGGGTATATGAGATGACTACAATTGTTTCTAAATACTTTATAATGATTTCCTTTCCATTTAAAGGTACAATCACAGTCATTAATCAACTATCCTTATTTTCCTTCACTTTTCAGACAATTGGAAGCGTTCCATTTGTTCACTTGCCCCAACTAGAAATTCAGAACATTGGTGTAGGACTCTTAAATTATTCCACTCTCATGGGAACCTTTTCATTACCACTGCCTACGACGTCGACAGAAATTGCAAATATAGAGACATGCTACATGATCTCTTCCACTCTATCTGGCTTAAGGAAGAGTACGGGTGATTCTGATATTTCTACGTTGGATGAATTTTTACCACCCAACCCTATTGAGCTGGCATAGAAATCAATATATCTGGCTTGGGCGGCAAATACGAAATCAGCGTCGCTGAGTGTTTGGGTTGATCGTTCCTTAGATTTTGGTACTCCATCTGATCCATTTTCCTCAATGTTTGTGACAGATGAAAATATTTTGGAAGCTATGATGTCAGAAGGAGAACCATGGGAAGATTATCATCATCGTTCCCATCTCCCTAATTATGAAGAAAATTATCTTAGTGAACTATATCACCCATAAATCAAAAATTTCTTTTCGAACTCTTTACCAATTAATGTGATTGATTCCGAGCAAAATTTATCAAATATTGAAGAAACCATTTCTATCGATATTTCAACCAAAGTAGAAAATATTCATGTTGGTGTATCTTGTTCTCCTTCAGAACTTAAATCATATCACTCTCTATTTAGTGAATTTCGTGACGTATTTTCTTTGTCTTACGAGGAAATGTCAGGCATAGATACTAGTATAGTTGAAGACACTATTAATATGTATCCTGATGTCAAACTGGTGTGCCAACGACTTCATCCTGTTCATCTAAAGAAAGTCGTTGCCATCAAAGCAGAAGTTGAAAAACTTTTACGTGCTGGTTTTATTTACCCTGTTCTGCTAACTGAGTGGGTTTCCAATATCGTTCCTATTATGAAAAAACAAGGAATGATTAGAGTGTGCGTCAATTATTGGGATGTTAATCAAGCTTGTCCCAAAGACAATTATCCTACTCCCTTTATCAATCAGATTATTGACGATTATGCTGGGTGCGAAATGTTTTTGTTCATTGAAGGATTTTCTAGCTACAATCAAATCAATGTCCGCTCAGATGATCAACATAAGACATCATTCATTTATCCCTGGGGCACATTCGCTTATAGGAAACTTCCATTTGGTTTAAAGTATGCTGGGGAAAATTTTCAGAGAGCAATGGATTATGCTTTCAATGACATCAAGCACATTGTTCAACCATATCTAGATGATTTACCAGTGCATTCAAAAAATTGGACTGATCACCCGATGCATTTGAGAGCCATTTTCTTACGTTGTTGACACTACAAAATATGCTTCAATCCACATAAATTTGTGTTTTGTTTTGGTTCAAGTCGAATTCTCAGATTCGTAGTCTCAAAAGAAGGAATTTGAAAAGATACATTGAAGGTACAAGCCATTATTGATTTGCCTGCACTATCAAATTTACTTCAGATACAGAAACTTCAAGGAAAGGCTAACTTCCTAAGAAGGTTCATTCCAAACTACGCCAAAATGGTTAAAGGTTTTACTCGACTATTGAAAAAGGGGGTTCCCTTCCATTGGGACCAAGTTGCACAAGATTCTTTTGATGTTTTCAAGGATAATCTTGTCCAAGCGTCATTAATTTTCCTCCTAATTATCAAAATGATTATTTCCTATATATCATCGCAGCTGAAACGACCATTGCTATGGTATTAGTCCAAGTAGAAGATGGAATTGAACATCTGATCTATTATTTGAGTCTTAATCTCAATGATATGGAAGTTATGTACTCGTACGTAGAAAAGTTTGCCTTGGCAGCTGTTCAAGCTATCCAAATATTTCGCCATTATATCCTGCTCTAAAAAACAACTATCATTTTAGATTACAACCCCATGAATTATATATTATCATGTCAATTTCTAGGGGGAAAATATTCAAAATGGATTTTCATTTTGCAGGAATTTGATTTAGAATTCATCAAATCCAAGTCAAAGAAGTCTTTAGTTTTGGCTGACCTTCTCCGTGACCTTCCCTCTGATAGTACTGCTACTACATCAGAACCATCTATTCCAGATGAGTCTCTATTTCTGATCGGATCATCTGATCCTTGGTATGGGGATTTCATCATTTATCTCCAAACTCAAACTTTTCGACCTAATACCTCTTGCTCTAAACAACGACGTATTCGATACCAAGCCAAAGATACACTTTATCTTCGTGGTTGTTGAGCCTCAAATTTGTGCTTTCCTTCACCTCATTTTACCTCATTCTCCCTTGTCCATTTCTATTTTAAACCCAAATGATCAATAAAAATAGTTAAAATTACTTCTAGAATGGTTTACATGACTGACTTGTTGAATTTTGTGATTGTTGCCATTGTTAAGCATTTTGACCGGAACTAGCTGCAGAATGCAGACATTCCGTAGCTAACCGGCGATTCTGCAGCTACCTTCATGTTTGAGTATGTTCCAGGTGGCCTCTTGAGGAAAACCGCATATGGGCATGATCCACGTCGTGTCTACATGGTTTGTTGCTCATCATGGAAGAGGAAATGAATTCTAGGTACGGTTATGCACGTGGGAACACATTTGTGAAGGAAGACTCCTACTAGGACTGTCTCAGTCTAGATGTCTTTTCTTCTTCACGTAGCCACTTCAAAGACTCCTAAGATGATTCGGATAAGGAAAGACATTATTCCTAAATTGCTGTAATTATTGTTACTTGCATTTACTTTATAAACTCTTGAGTAGACCGAGAGCTTAGTTAGAGATTTTATGTTAGATTGGCTGCTAGATTTTGTGTAAACTCTGTGTTACGTCCTTGAAGACACAGAGTGTTATGTTAAAACTATTGCATCGTTAATGGAGCAGACAAATTTATTCTGAAGGCGTGATTTAATTTGGATTTGAATGCCGTCAAGTGGTAGAGGGCCCCTGCCTCTTGCACGGATTTCTTTTGCGTAAATTAGATAAGTTTTTCCTAGCTGCCTTTACGTTTTGCATTTGAATTGGTAGTTTTTTTGTTTTATCTACTGTAGTCGTATTGATTCTAGCTCTTCCACAAGAAGACACTCTTCCAACAGACTAAAATGATGAATGTTTAATGACTATGGTATTGTAGGATAGGAGTTAAATTTGTATTTGTTTTAACTAGCTACTGTAGTCATATTCGTTCCAGCTCTTCCACAAGAAGACACTCTTCCAACAAACAAAAATGATGAATGATTAATGACTATGGTATTGTAGGATAGGAGTTGAATTTGTATTTGTTTTTAACTAGATACTGTAGTTATATTCATTCCAGTTCTTCCACAAGAAGACATTCTTCCAACAAATCATAACAATGAATGATGAATAGCTATAATACTGTAGGAATTAGTTGTAGTTTTTGCTATTCACTATCACAGTTACACTTGTTCTAATCACTCTTCCACAAGAAGAAATTCTTCCAATACATCCTTAAGAAGTTCAAGACATGACCGTGATAATGAAAGATTTAGTTGTTTGTTTGTACTAAGTATCATCTCTGTTCCTACTCTTAAACGCTTGCCCAAGACATCATAATGACGAGTAAGATATGGATGTGATCACTTAGTTTTTCATTTGCTTTCTGTTCAATTGCTTTCAATTGCATACAATTACACAGTTAGAATTGTTCTATCCCTTCCAAAAGAAGGAACTCTTCCAAAATATCACTAATGATGAACAAACAGATTGTGTAACCTCATAGAATAATGCATGTTAGTTAGAATGCTCCGGAGTTTCATTTGCATTTAATTCATGTTCAGTTATTTTGTTTCAAGTTTGATGATGACTTATAGTTCAACATTGTTCTAGTTTAGAAGCATCTTAGGTTCATGCTTAAATTAACTCATTGCACTTGCATCTCATAGTCACACTGTCATCCTTTGCACAATAGATTACTTTAGTTGTTAGGATTCACAAGACAGCCTTCATTATTCACAAATATCTTTTTGTTCTGAAAACTACAAAGTGATCCATAACCATAGGAACAGAAGATAACATCACTATAAGGTCTGAAGTATCTCTGCAAATTCCTCATCATTTTATAAACAGAGCTCTTCCTCAAAAGAACTACTTTGAAAAGAAACCAATAACTCTTTGAGTGTAGGTTCTGAGACATTCAATTAAATTGCATAATAGAACTAGGAATTAGTCATGGAATAGATGAGCTTAGAACAAAATGTTGCATCATGATAAGATTAGTGTTTAACTGTCTAGTTAGAGAACTTGCATATTTAGTGATCATTTCTCAAGTTTAGTTTGTGTCTTATAGAAAACTTCTAACAAAATAGCATCTCCTCTCTTCAAATTACTCACCAAAGATTGTGAATTTAAGTGGACTTCTGATTGCCAGTTAGCTTTTGAAACCCTGAAAACCAAAATTTCTGAAGCACCTATATTAAGGGGACCTAACTGGAAGTTACCTTTTCATATCTCGATAGATGCTTCCGATACAGCTTTAGGAGCAGTATTGGGACAGAAAGATTTGATTCCCTATGCCATCTATTATATCAGTAAAAATTTGACTCCCGCAGAGTTAAACTATACTGTAACTGAAAAAGAGTTTTTAGCTGTTGTTCATGCCATTAACAAATTTAGACACTATATAACAGGCTATGAAACTTTTATTCACACTGATCATTCTGCCATTAGATAATTAATGAATAAATCAATTACTAATGGTAGAGTTATAAGATGGTTGTTATTATTGCAAGAATTCAACATTACTATTCTAGATAGGCCTGGAAAACAAAACACTGTGGCTGACTTCCTGTCTAGAATTCAAAATATCAGAGATGACACTCCGGTTGAAGATCAATTTCCTGATGAATATCTTTTCGCAATCTCTACTCAAACTCCATGGTTTGCTGATATTGCTAATTATTTAGTTTCAGGAAAATTTCCTTCAATTATGAATGCAAGGGATAAAAGAAAATTCATTAATGATAGTGCAAGATATTCATGGGTCGCTAATGAGTTGTACAAGACAGGTTCAGATTTGATCATTAGAAGGTGTGTTCGTGAAGATGAGATGCCCGAAATTCTCAAGGCATGTCATGATGAACCTTGTGGCGGACACTTTGCAGATAAGAGGACAGCCTATAAGATCCTTAATTTAGGATATTATTGGCCATCTTTGTTTAAAGATGCAAGGGAGTATGTAAAAAGGTGTGATAGTTGCCAAAGGGTAGGGAAACCTTCTCCTTCAGGTGAGATGCCATTACAACCTCAGGTACACATTGAACCTTTTGAAAAATGGGCTTTGGATTTTGTAGGACCTATTAGTCCTCCATCAAGACAAAAGAAATATATATTAGTTTGCACCGATTATGTTACTAAGTGGGTAGAAGCTAAACCATTACTTGTTGCTAATGAATCATCTGTAGTTACTTTTCTTTTTGAGGATATTTTTACTCGTTTTGGTGTCCCAAGGGAAATTGTTACAGATCAAGGAGCTCAATTTACATCAGGGCTAGTGGAGCAAATGATGGAGAAGTACAAAATCAGACATAGAACATCTACTCCTTATCATCCACAAGCAAATGGTCAAGTGGAATCCACTAATAAAATTATTGAAGGAATCCTAACAAAGACTGTTCATCTACATAGAAGAGATTGGGTAGATAGGCTTCCTGAAGCCTTGTGGGCCTATAGAACTACATGGAGAAACACAACAGGCCATACTCCTTATGAGATTTTTTATGGGAAGCAAGTTTTGTTTCCTATAGAGTTCCAAATTCAAACATTCAAGATGGCAGTTCAGCTAGGACTTGATCTAAAAGAGGCACAAAAGCATATACTGGAGCAAATTAATGAATTGGATGAGATCAGACAAGATGCAGTTCAGAAAACAAGTCTAGTCCAACAGCAAAGGGCTAGATGGCATGACAAGTACATCAAGGAGAAGAAATTTAAAGAGGGTGATTGGGCTCTTTTGTTTGATTCAAAATTCAAGGATTTTCAAGGGAAATTTCAGACACATTGGCTTGGGCCATATGAAATTGTTCGAATTTTTGATAATGGGGCAGTAAAAATCAGAACTATAGATGAAGAAGAGGTCACTTTTCTTGAGAATGGTCATAGACTGAAGCTATACCACAAGCCACTCTCAAGAGAAGAGTTTGTCAAGAAGTTCCAAGAAAGCAATGATGTGAAGTTAATGAAGAAGAGTCTCTCTCTTCTTCATCAACTTGATTAAATTTTCTGAAGCATTTCTTTGTGAAAAATAAAAATAAAAAAAAATAAAAATAAAAATAAAAATAAAATAAAAAAAATAAAGGTATAAACATGAAAACCAATCATTGATTGGCATGTTTATACAGAAAAGATAGGGTGAAAATCAGAGTCTCTCTGACACTCTAACTTTTCCCATTCTTGTTTTTATAAGCAGCTGTTATAAAAATCATAAGTACCGCTTATGATTCATTTCATCTCACTCCATTCACTTATCCATCCATACTTCATCTCATCCATCATTCATATTTCACTCCATTCCACATCTCATTCATTTCACTCCATCTTCCATCCATTTCATTTTCATGTCAAAACACAGAATTTGATATCTTGCTGTAAGTGAATAAAATATGTCATGAATTGCAGTACAACCCTTATGTTCCTTCATTCCATTTCATGAACTGAATCCATTTCATTCCATTATCCACTTCACACATATCATAATCCATCATCCATTTTCATAACATTTCACCCATACTCCAAAAACATTTCATTTTCATGATTAAAGTGTTCTACAGGAACATTCTGCAGCTCAGTGGACATTCTGCAGCTAATCAGCCTTTCTGCAGCCCGATAGTCTTTCCGCAGCTACAAATCCTGAAGGCATCAACTAGCAGACATCAGAATTACAACAAAGTGACCCAGTGTATTCATGAATCAAAAGCATCAAGAAAATCATGAAGACTCCTCCAGAAATGAGCAGAGAAGACAAAGGCTAAAAAAATCAAATAAAGGGCAGAGGTAACAAATTTAAATTACGATGGCATTTCATAAAAGTTTAGCATG
Source organism: Pinus albicaulis (assembly GCA_034641835.2). Taxonomy (NCBI): domain Eukaryota; kingdom Viridiplantae; phylum Streptophyta; class Pinopsida; order Pinales; family Pinaceae; genus Pinus; species Pinus albicaulis. The sequence goes on from CM076576.1 coordinate 127,761,166, forward strand.
GTTTAGTTGTGGATTATTCGAAAAGTTGTTTTAATTGTTTTTATTGATCAAACACCAAACAAACCCTCTACAGACTTTGTATTAAAATCTTCCATTTCAAATTTCACATCCGATAGCATTTAAGCGGTGAAATGACCAAAGCGTTTGAATTTCCCACGACTCTTAACCAAGTTATTTAATGATGATGATTTCCCCTTCCGTCGTAAAATCCTCCGCCGTCTCCTCAATCATTAATACAATCCCTCCACCTCACTCCACTACTCTATGCCGTGACCATTTACCATAACTTCATTCCGTAGCCGGTATTCCATTCCGAAGACAGAGATATTATTATCATCAGGAGCAGAGCTAAAGGATATCAGTTTGAACAGCATTGAGCATTGTAAACGCAGAGCAGAAGAGGTAAATTTGGAAGTATAACAGTGTGAGGACTCAAAGCCACTTGATCCCGTGGACAGATAGCATATCACCGTGGACGAAGTTTGGAGCATTTTCACTGTCAACACAGAATTGTGGCCGTGTAGAGTTTAAAGTCTGTTGTTACCAAAAGACAGAGGTGCTAAAATTTGAAGTCTTTTGCTACCAAAGACAGAGGTGTGGTAGTGATTGAGTTTGAAAACCATTTGTTACCAGAGACAAAGGTTGAGTTTGAAGTCTGTTGTTACCAGAGACAGAGATGTTGTAGTGTTGAATTTGAAGCATACCATTTGCTACTAGAGACAGAGGTGTTTTTCAGTGATTGAGTTTGAAGTCTTTTTGTTACCAAAGACAGAGGTATTGCAGTATTAAAACTGAAACCGTTTGCTACTAAGAGCCAGAGGTATTGCACAAAAAGAAATCTGAAGCCATCTCTCACTGCCTATCAGATACATATCAGTTCGAAATTTGAGATTGCTTTCATGATCAAACAGAAGCATATCAACCAAAGGTTTTGAAGTTGTTGCCACTATAAAACAGAGGTATGTCATTCTAAGAATTGAAGCCATTTTCATTTAGAGCTTGAAGCCATTTTAATCCGAAAGTAAAAGTCATTGTTTTGTGGGTAGAGAAGAGTGTTAATTTGATATTGAAAAAAATCATGGGTTTCATCGTAAGGACTGAGCCTGTGGGATCAAAATATTTAGAAGGTTACCCACAATGCAAGGAAATGTTACAACAAATAGGATGGCTTCAATTCTTGGAAAAGTTTAATGGCTTCCATAAGGAAGTCACTAAAACATTTGCCAGATCATTCCAAGGAACCGAAGTTGAAATAGGGGATGTCAAGTTTACTGTCACTGAAGTTTTTACTGCAGAGGCTACAGGATTGTCCAGAACTGGAGAAAGATGGTTTAAAAATAGAGAATTCCATAATGACTCCTGGAAACAAATTTTAAAATCACCAAATATGGATGTTAGTGTGTTCAAGAAAGGAATTCCCAGTACTGCATTGAAAAGCAAATGGAGAAACATACTACTTCTTTTACAAAAATTTGTTACATGTGAGGGTAGATATGGGACATTTTATGTCTACCACATCAGAATAATGATGCATTTTCTGGGAGAAGATTTAAATCTACCATATTTCTTGCATCAAAGTCTGAAGAAAATGGCTTCCTGTGTTCAGAGAAGAGTTCAGTTTTTAGAGACAACCCTGTATCATCATGGGTTGGTCAAAATTTTGATTGAGCATCATCGATCTAAAACAAATGATACATGGGATGATTTCTTAATAAGAAATCATTTTGAAGAAGCAAAAGAACTATCACCTGAACCACAGCCCACAAAGAGAAGTAGGAAATGGAGGACTTCAAAAGGTAAAATTGACAAACCAGTTCAAGAAAGCATTGAAGAAGTCATTTTAGAGAAGTTGACTCGAATAAAGAGGCAACTTAAGGAAGAGAAGATAATCAAGGAATCTACTACAGAGAAAGGAGAGGGGTCCTCTCAGCTTAGGAGAAGCCACAGATTAAAAGGAAAACTGAAGAAAACACCAATCAAACAAACAGGGGTAATCAATATTGAAGATGAAGAAACACCCATTGAAGAGGATGATGAAGAGGATTTTTATGAAGGAACCCCTGAAATTTATCCTGCTCAACAGGAAATTTATGACTATGTGGAAACCTTAGAGAGGACAGCTTCAGAAAGCAGAGAAAGAACCCCCAGTCCTCCACTGTCTGAAATTGATATATTAAGAAGGGATAGGTATGAGTTGGAATTAATGAATAGACACATCAAAAATGAGAATGAAATTCTCAAAGATCAAATCAAGCTCAAAACTAATATGAATTCAACCTTATCCCTGCATATAGACAAAGTGGAGAGGACTAATGAGAAGTTGAAGACAAGGAACAAAAAGCTAATCAGAGCACTCACCAATCTCAGGTTCAAACTTGTTATCAGGAAACCCAGAAGACCTCTAGCTTTCAGACAAAGGAGAAGAAGGGGATTAGATGCCCTTGCAGAAGCCTCTGAATTCATAGGATAATTTGCATGAGGACATGCAAAGAGACAGCAGTGGGGGTATGTTGAGCCTCAAATTTGTGCTTTCCTTCACCTCATTTTACCTCATTCTCCCTTGTCCATTTCTATTTTAAACCCAAATGATCAATAAAAATAGTTAAAATTACTTCTAGAATGGTTTACATGACTGACTTGTTGAATTTTGTGATTGTTGCCATTGTTAAGCATTTTGACCGGAACTAGTGAAATCTGGGGCAGCCCATGTTAATAAGCCGATTAACGACCTATTACATGTTTGCTATTCTGATGGCTCTTGGCTTGCTGTCGACATGATCACGTCGTGTCTGTGGTTTGTTCCACTCATCATGGAAGAGAAATAGATGCAGGTACGGTTGTGCGTGAGAACCACGTGAGAAGACTCCTACTAGGACTGTCTCAGTCCAGATGTCTTTTCTTCTTCACGTAGCCACTTCAAATACTCCTAAGATGATTCGGATAAGGAAAGACATTATTCCTAAATTGTTGTAATTATTGTTACTTGCATTAACTTTATAAACTCTTGAGTAGACCGAGAGCTTAGTTAGAGATTTTATGTTAGATTGGCTGCTAGATTTTGTGTAAACTCTATGTTACGTCCTTGAAGACACAGAGTGTTATGTTCAAACTATTGCATCGTTAATGGAGCAGACAAAGTTATTCTGAAGGCGTGATTTAATTTGGAGTTGAATGCCGTCAAGTGGTAGAGGGCCCCTGCCTCTTGCACGGATTTCTTTTGCGTAAATTAGATAAGTTTTTCCTAGCTGCCTTTACGTTTTGCATTTGAATTGGTAGTTGTTTTGTTTTATCTACTGTAGTCGTATTCATTCTAGCTCTTCCACAAGAAGACACTCTTCCAACAGACTAAAATGATGAATTTTTAATGACTATGGTATTGTAGGATAGGAGTTAAATTTTTATTTGTTTTTAACTAGCTACTGTAGTCATATTCGTTCCAGCTCTTCCACAAGAAGACACTCTTCCAACAGACCAAAATGATGAATGATTAATGACTATGGTATTGTAGGATAGGAGTTGAATTTGAATTTGTTTTTAACTAGATACTGTAGTTATATTCATTCCAGTTCTTCTACAAGAAGACATTCTTCCAACAGATCATAACAATGAATGATGAATAACTATAGTGCTGTAGGAATTAGTTGTAGTTTTTGCTATTCACTATCACAGTTACACTTGTTCTAATCACTCTTCCACAAGAAGAAACTCTTCCAATGCATCCTTAAGAAGTTCAAGACATGACCGTGATAATGAAAGATTTAGTTGTTTGTTTGTACTAAGTATCATCTCTGTTCTTACTCTTAAACGCTTGCCCAAGACATCATAATGACGAGTAGGATATGGATGTGGTAACTTAGTTTTTCATTTTCTTTCTGTTCATTTGCTTTCAATTGCATACAAGTCCACAGTCAGAATTGTTCTACCTCTTCCACAAGAAGGAACTCTTCCAAAATATCACTAATGATGAACAAACATATTGTGTAACTTCATAGAATAATGCATGTTAGTTAGAATGCTCCGGAGTTTCATTTGCATTTAATTCATGTTCAGTTACTTTGTTTCAAGTTTGATGATGACTTATAGTTCAACATTGTTCTAGTTTAGAAGCATCTTAGGTTCATTCTTAGATTAACTCATTGCACTTGCATCTCATAGTCACACTGTCATCCTTTGCACAATAGATTACTTTAGTTGTTAGGATTCACAAGACAGCCTTCATTATTCACAAACATCTTTTTGTTCTGAAAACTACAAGTGATCCATAACCATAGGAACATAAGATAACATCACTACAAGGTCTGAAGTATCTCTGCAAATTCCTCATCATTTTATAAACAGAGCTCTTCCTCAAAAGAACTACTTTGAAAAGAAACCAATAACTCTTTGAGTATAGGTTCTGAGACATTCAATTAAATTGCAGAATAGAATTAGGAATTAGTCATGGAATAGATGAGCTTAGAACAAAATGTTGCATCATGATAAGATTAGTGTTTAACTGTCTAGTTAGAGAACTTGCATATTTAGTGATCATTTCTCAAGTTTAGTTTGTGTCATTTGCCTAAGAAGTCATTATCAAGCTTTTGTTTTCATTTAGTCATAGTTCAGATTCTGCTTTAGTGTTTCCAATTGCATTTTCCATTCCACACATTAGACTTAACTCTGTTTTGAACACCAACCTCTTTTCCATTAGTTTTCTAGGCACTTTCATTGTAAACATAAAACACCAAAAGACCAAAAACATTATAAATCAACATAAAAGACCAAAAACATCACAAAACACTACACACAACGCATTAGGAAACAAGCACCTAGGTACATATGGTACACTTCACTTCAGCAGTTTACAAATCCTGGTTGACAATTAAATGAGCTCAGTTTAGGAGACTAGATTGAGACCCAACAGTGGTGTCGATACCATTTTAAGGAGGTGCCTCACTCATGAGAAGGCCAAAAAGGTGTTAAATGATTGCGATGTTGGGGCTTGTGGCGGAAATTTATCTGGATATGCTACTGCACAGAATATACTCCGCACTAGTTACTTTTGGCCCACTATTTTTCTAGATTGTATCCTCATAGTTAGAAGTTGTCATGTGTGCTATATTTTTTATCGTAAAATCCACAAACCGCTAGTGCCAACGCATATTGTTGTCTCTATGGAACCATTTATGAAATGGGGTATTGACTTCATGACCTATAACCCTCATTCGTCTGGGGGGCATGGTTATATTATTGCCACAGTCGACTATTTTACCAAATCGGTTGAAGCGATGCCTACATTCAACAACACAGGACAGACAGCTGCATTTTTTCTTTAATCATGTTATTGCACAGTCTGGGGTCCCGCAGTCTATAGTTACTGATCATGGGAAGCATTTTCACAACCACATGATGTCTGAAATTACTACCAAGTTAGGATTGTCGCATGATAATTATACTCCTTATTATCCACAATCATATGGACAAGTTGAGGCTATTAACAAAATTCTTAAATGAATGCTTCAACAAATGATAGGAGTTCGTAAAAGAAACTAGCATTTGATCCTATACTCCACCTTGTGGGCGTATCGAACCTCGGTGAGAAACGCAACTGGATTTACTCCTTTTCAATTGGTGTATGGTCTAGAAGCTATCTTACCAATCCAATGTGAAGTATCATCGTTAAAAATCATGATAGACTTGTTACCTAGCACCTCAGAAGAATAAGCGCGTCTCCTTAACCTCATCCATCTTGATGAAATGTGTCGTGAAGCCCAATTGGCCAAGGAAGTGCATAAGAGATGTATAAAGGCACAATACGACAAAAATGTCTAGCCTTGCATCTACTTAGAGGGTGACCTGGTACTTCATTATGATCAAGAAGCTGATGTAATAGGTATGGGGAAATTCGAGCCATTATGGCAAGGCCCCTATATTGTCAAAATATTTCTTGCTAAGGGTTCCTGTGAATTAGTTGATTACGATGGAATTCCATTGGCACAACCTAGAAATGGGTTGTATCTAAAACGTTACTATGCTTAATCATGAGCATAGTAATTTTTTGTATTATATTGTATATATGTTGTTGATTTGCATTCACTATATTAATTTTTTTTTAGAACTTTCTTGACGTTAGTAATCCACTTTACATTTTCATCGCAGATGTCTAAATATTCGAAACCATTTGTTGGATATGTTGATGGTGCTAGTCGTACTACGCAAAATCTATCCCCTGGAGCATGGGCCATTTTCACTCCGAACGGCTAGTTAGTGAGTTTTAAAGGGATTTGTATTGGTAGATCTACGAATAATATCGTTGAGTATAGCACGTTGATCGAACTTCTCTCTAATGCCATTTCATTTGGTATTAAGCGCATAATCATAATGTTAGACTCACAACTTGTGGTATTACAACTCACTAGTGTTTATACTGTTATAAATCCATCACTTCTTAGATTGTTCCTAAGAGTTATACTTTTGTAAATACATTTTGATTTTATTCAATATCAACAGATTTCCAAAAATTTGAAGACATTAACTGATTCATTAGCTAATCAAGTTTTAGACAAACATTTGCAACATATGTAAAGAAAACATTCACAGGATTGCACAATAAACATAGGAAAAAATCTAAAAACATATAGATAGATAGTTATAGGTTTTTAAAAATTTGTGCCCAAGACACATTGGTCATCTAACCTCAAAATGTATGCAAAATGTCAAAAGTAAACTAGTGGTGCTCATGGTAACATTGTATAGATCTAGCAATCCTACAGAGTAATCGCATCCAACAGTTAGGAACTCCAATAGTGTGTCAGTGCAATTTTATGGGTAACTCTTCAATCCAGAAATCTGGAATCTCGAAGTTCAACCCCTCTATGTATTGCTGAAGCTCAGACAGAGTCTCAGCCATATCAAGGTCCTAAAGGACTTCTCTCTTGACATCCCTCTCTGCTGGCGCATCTGCTTCGTGCTCTAGTTCCTCTACTAGTTGAACATGACCAATATCTGCATTACATCAAACATTTAGTTTAGTCTTGGGAAAACATCAAAATACAAAAAAAATGTATAAACCTTAGGAAAATAAAAAAACATGGTCAAAACATTCTTACCCATTGCACCCCATTGAGCGCCTTCTGGTAATACTAAATCTGGATCTCCTCGAAATTTGACACCCGCGTATGTGTACTCATCGATGGTGATGATTTTTCACTGAAACCAGGTAAAGAATGAATTAGATAACACAATGGTCGATTGGCCTGCATGTCAACCCATGAGTTCTACCCATCTCTGCATACGAGGATCTCTAGGACTAGTTATATCCAGTGTCACATGTTGTGGCTACATCAGTGGAATCTGTTCCAAAGAAACGGAGATAAGGATTGAACCATAACTGAAATTATTCTTCCTTACTCCCTTTGCTTTTTTTATTTGTTCCTTTATCTGAGATAGAATAGCTTCAAACCAGTTGAAGACAATTGGCTCTAAGCACTCTAGCACTGTAATATTACTTTTTCTGAAATATCACAATCTATTCCAGAGATTGACTATAGGGGAATTTACTGGATATGTCACATTATAGAAAGGATGATATCCAGAGGCTAACTGGCCCACTACAGACTCTATCTATAGATCTTGTAATATTCCTCCTACAGGAATTTCCCAAAGAACGAGGCTACAATGATGTATGAACACACAATGGATTCTCTGCGTTATTTATCTGAGCCTGCTTATGAAAAGAAGTAAACAACCAACATATATGGTTATAGCAGCAAAAGGAATGCAATGACTTGAGGCATCATTCATTCAATCAAGATAATATAAGCCTCTCATTACATGCATGATAAACATGAAGAACACTGCTATATGGAACAAGCCCTAGGCTATGACTACGTTGTTTATAGAGGCACTGCTGAATAAAATAGAATGATATGAGGATATAGCAATATGAAGCTCAAATAAAGTAGGGAAGCATGATCTCAACCCCTGAAAATACAATACATCAATCCTCTAGAAGGATTGGCTACAATAGATGTGCAAAATCGAAAATACAATAATGTTGGAGTTGCTAGGCAGCAGCAACTCATAAAAAAAATAGGAGGAGATTGCTGAATATGATCTGCAATCTGAAATGGCCTCCTCCAATGGAAATTTGAAGTGAAAGGCTGATTCCTTCACCTAAGATCTCACCCTCCAAATGTCTGCTAATCCCTCACAACAAATTCTCTCCAAGAATAACGTTGTCTAAGAGAGGGACTACGCTGCATATGATGGAAAGTGGTTGGCCTAGTGCCAAGATGGTGGAATAAGCTCATGAAACTCCTTTTCTGATCTCCCCAAGGGATGGAATCTCCCTCCTCTGAAAAAAAAGCCAAGGATGGTGTTGTAGAAAACCTCTCCAGCAACACCCAGCAACACTGCACAATCTCCAGCTGAAACTGTGCTGATGATGAAGGATAGTGCTTGACCTCAATGTCTGAATGTGGGGAATAGAGTGCAATCCTACAAGAGCTACTCAAGAAGGAGAGGAAATACTAAACAGGAATTCCCTCAGCAATTCTTGCTAACCACCAAGATGTTGTTGCAAGTCCACCAGACCAAAGATGAATAATACTCAAGATGATTTGCAATGGCAACCTTGCCCTCATTTTAAATAATGTGAGCTCCCTCTCAATGGACCCCACCCATTAGGGTTTCCTTCCTCTAGAAGCTTCCCTCCTTATCCCACTGCGTTGGCCCACAATGTGCTCTCCACCTCATGCTACTACGCAGTTTGACTTGGTCAAACTTGACCTAGCCTTCTTGCAAAAGCCCCTTTTCACACATGGAGGTGTGAAATCAAGCTCCAAAAGTGATTCCCCTTCATGGTAAGAGGATTTTTATTCCTTATTCATGAAATTAATGGGTCTCCTGCCCATTTTATTTATCTCCTATGTGAAAATGGCAAAAATTAATGTTCCATAAAAATTGGGAGCATTACAGTCCTCCCCTCTTAGAGATTTCTTGTCCTCAAGCAAGTGCAAGGATAGACTGATAAATTTTCCCTTAATCTCCCTGTAGCATCCATTCATAATGAACTCCTCTGATAAAATAATGCCATATCATCAATCAAGTGTCCAAGTTGTCCCTCCAACATATGCAATCGAGCTTTTGGTGAATAACCCCAAATAGTTGTCATGTAGAAATAAAGATCCATGAAGGAAACAATGGGATATCTAAGGGCCTCCTTGAGGCATGAGGTCTGATATATAATGGGATTCACCATCCCCATATGAATCTCTCATCCCCAAGAAATCATCCATAAAACATATGTTGCCTCCCAACATGGCAACTCACAGAAATCTCCCTCCACCTTGAGCTCTGGAAATGAAGGTGGGCTACAAATATTAATATGGAAAGCCTCATAGCTTACCCCATGTTGTCATCCTCTCCACTTATGATAAGTGTAGAGTTTGTTTCGATCATGGGCTACAAAATTATTGCCCTCAAGTGGCAAAATGAAGAGCAATCCTCCAAGGATTTCTTCTCCATCAATGATAATTCAGCTAGCCCAAGACATTTCATCCATGATGAGTAGGACATGATCATCATAGAATACCTTAATGACATGTTTTCTATAGGTTATACCATGTGCATAAATGTAAAAAAAAATTCCCATAGGGTTAGAACGCAACCTCATCCACTGCAGCTTCATAAAATAACATGGCAAGCATTGTACAGAAAATATCACCTCTACTACTGAATAGTAAATAGATGAGTGAATCAGAAATAAAAAATAAAATACATGCCCATATACATAAAATGGATGGATATAATCATCATACTCATGTTCCACCTCCAAAGAAATCAAATAAGTGGCTGTGGTGACCATGTCTCTCCTCATGTTCCCATTAGAACATTCCATGCAGAAACTGTGGGAATCATCTTCCCTCCAGGACACACTAAATTCATGTGTCAATATTCTAATCATGCTTCCAATAATATGGTCAATATAAGCAAATGGAAACATTCTCATCATCAAAATAGAGGAAGTACTGATGTTTTCATATGGTGCCGAAAGGTACCAACAGTCTCCCAAGAGTGCATAACGCAGTTTTGCAAACTGCTGCTCAAGAAATGTACAAGGCAAACTGTTTTGAAATATAATGCTAATCATATGAATTAGCCGTACATGTGTAGAATGGAAAAACATTTTCCCAATGCCATGTAAAAAAAGGTTGTCTCCATCATATGGTTTGGCCCAACTTTGCTCATGGAGCAACATGAAAAATCTGCCCCTTTGAGGAGCCATGCACTGCAACATAATGATAAGAGTATGTAAATCAGAAAATGTAAACAAAATTATCTTACCATAGGTTGGAAGTAATATGATAGATGTATCCATGTATATGATCCTTCTCCCAAGTGTCAGCGCTGTGAGCTCATGCCAAAAGGCTCTTGTCCATGCCAATCTCTGTTTCTTGACATGCTCCTTGTCAAGAACATCTTTGGTGATGTTGCTGCAAATGTGAAGCTTTTCCCAATATGGAAATGCCTCCCGATCAGTCCAAGATAAGGAGTAATCCATCTGCACTATGAGAGTTCCCTCCTCTACTCCTGCAATACCATACATCATATGAGAGCAAATCTGCTTGTGCTCCCTCTAGGATAGTCCAAGCAATCCAAGTGCTTGCTGCCTCCTCATGCTCACATCATGTAACTCATGTGATGAAGGTACCATGACTGATATACATGACATATCAGCTCCATGTATCCCTACTCTCTACTTCTCGATGATGCAAACATCTTGCCACCTCTTCTCTACTCCCATCCTCCTAGAAGAGGGGTATACCAAGTGATGGCCAAACTCCTTCAAAAGGAGCCAACATAGCCAAGCCTCTTGCTACCCGGTATCATATATTTTCAAGTGGAAAATCAGCCCCTTTCTCCTCATCCACACCCACTCAGCTCCTTTTGGATGTCGTCTCCTTCTTCCTCCTTTGGCTCTCCTCCCATGAGGGCTACCATTCTCCCAAACCAAATCATCTACCTTGCATTCCATGGAAGATTGGAATGCAGCTCCTTGGAGTCCTCCTAAAGGAGATCTCTCACCCATTACTATATTGAATCCATGAGGATCCAAATATGATGAAGGTAGCATCTCCCCTTCATCATAGTTTGATAGCGCTGTTAATCCCTCCAAAGGTGTAGCAGTTGTTTCAACCTCTGGTTCAAAGTATGTTTCCTTGTTTATCATGAAGGTGCCATGGTTTGTTTCATCCTCCAATAGTTCACACTCCAACCTCAAGGGCTAAATGCAACTCAACCAAAATTTATGAGGATGAGGGCTCATCTCCTCCTTGAACCCATTGCATAGCGCAGTGCAATCATGGTGCTCTAAAATAGCAAAGTGTGTAGATCCTTGGACCTCTATATGTGAGTTCCCACATTCCTTTAAATTATTTTCTGAAATGAAAAGTGGAACTTCACTCATACCTTGGTGGATCTTGGGATCTCCTTGGGTGGCTGCATTAGTTGTCTCCTCCAATGAAATGGCTGCCTCATCCATAAATGTAGAGGGTTGCTCCTCCAAAGTTGTGACAACGTTGGTGCAATCCTCCTCCCATGGTGGAATGAATTTCTCTTCCTTTTTCCTCTCCCTATCAAAGGTTTGGATCAACCTTTGAGAAATTTCTACAAAGGAACTCATCCTTGAATGGATAAAGGGTTTGAACCACCAAACAGAGGCTTCACCCTCCATGTGCAGTGCTGCAATTTCCACTGCTTCTTTCTCTGCCACCGGATGTAGCAAGAAAAATGCCTCTAGCTTTTTCACCCAAGCTCTAGCTGAAGTGCTCCCATCAAATGTAGACAATAGAAACCTATTTCCTTTGATTTATCTTTTTCCATAGGGCATTCTCTCCTCCTTCTGCTAAATAAACTGTGGGAACGTTGTAGCTCCACTGAATGCTGCAGAATGGGATTTATACTCACTCAGGTATTGATCTAGAACCTAATGATCCAAGCATCTCTGATGTTTTCTTTCTTTTTGAGAATAGGAGGTGCATGGACCTTCCTCTTATTCTCTCTGCTTCTCCTCCTCGGGGAGGCTCTTCTTTGTTCTGAAAATAGATGAGATCAAGATCATCTTTTGCATCATCATCTTCTTCTTATTTCTTGGGCTTGAAGGCCACAGGCTGACCCAAAAAAGGTGCTCTGATACCACTGTAATATTCCTTTTTCTGAAATATCACAATCTATTCCAGAGATTGACTATAGGGGAATTTACTGGATATGTCACCTTATAGAAAGGATGAGATCCAGAGGCTACCTAGCCCTCTACAGACTCTGTTTATAGATCTTGTATTATTCCTCCTACAAGAATTTCCCAAAGAATGGGGCTGCAATGATGTATGAACATACAATGGATTCTCTATGTTATTTATCTAAGCCTTCTTATGAAAATAAATAAACAGCCAACATATATGTTTATAGCAGCAAAAGGAATGCAATTACTTGAGGAATCATTCATTCAATCAATATAATACAAGCCTCTCATTACATGCATGATAAACATGAAGAACACTGCTATATGGAACAAGCCCTAGGCTATGACTGTGTTTTTTATAGAGGCACTATTGCATAAAATAGAATGATACAAGGATATAGCAATATGAAGCTCAAATAAAGCGAGGGAGCATGATCTCAACCCCTGAAAATACAATACATCAATCCTCTAGAAGGATTGGCTACAATACATCTACAAAATGGAAAATACAATAATGTCGGAGTTTCTGGGTAGTAGAAACTTGAGGAGATGGCTGAATATGATATGCAATATAAAATGGCCTCATCCAATGGAAATCTTAAGTGAAAGGCTGATCCCTTCACCTAATATCTCACCCTCCAAAAGTTTGCTAATCCCTCACAGCAAATGCTCTCTAAGAATAACGTTGTCTAAGAGAGGGACTGGGCTGCATATGATGGAAAGTGGTTGGCCTGGTGCCAAGATGGTGGAATAAGCTCATGAAACTCCTTTTCTGATATCCCCAAGGGATGGAAGCTCCCTCCTCTGAAAAACAAGCCAAGGATGGTGTTGTAGAAAACCTCCCCAGCAACACCCAGCAACACTGCACAATCTCCAGCTAAAACTGCGCTAATGATGAAGGATAATGCTTGACCTCAATGTCTAAATATGGGAATAGAGTTCAATCCTCCAAGAGCTACTCAAGAAGGAGAGGAAATCCTAAATAGGGATTCCCTTGGCATTTCTTGCTAACCATTAAGATGTTGCTGCAAGTCCACCGGACCTGTTAGGTCTCTATAATTTGCAAGATTGGAAAATACAAACTGCAAAGCCTACATATGAACCACTTTGGGATTCTAGGATCTAGCCCTCCTGAATCCAGAGAGGGATCTCTCTATAAGTGCAAATATTGATTTATCTTTAAGGCTTGAAATGTGATATTAGGCTAGTTATGAAGAACAAGGTTTTTTTTTGTTTTGGTTGGGCAAAGATATGTGAAGGTGAAGGAAGTCTAAATGAAGGGTGAAGGTGAATGAAAGTGAAATATTGATTTAGATAAGAGGATAGGCAAGAAACATCTTCAATCCATTGGGATATGGATTCATATTAGGATTTAATTGAAACAACAAGGTTCAAGGGTGGTCCATGGGGCAAGTCATCTATGTCTAAGGATCTCTTTTAAGTTGATTTTATGGAATGGAATGAAACAACAAGAAAGGGAATCAAACAAATGAAGAACAAAGAGTAACCTAAGATCAAGTAAGTACTTTGAAACTATCCTAATTTTTTCATACACTTAAGAAAGACATAAAAGTAATCTAAGATCAGGTAAGTACTTAAAAACTAGCCTGCTTTTGATGCACTTTCAATAGAAAAACATTTAAAACACGAAAAGAATAGCTTAAGATCAAGTAAGGACTTTGAGCCTATCCTGCTTTCAGCATATTCTAAGGGAAACTTTTCAAAGCAACTGTTGGAGAAGAAAATAGAGGACAGGGCTCACCATAGACTTCCCTAGCTCTGCTTTACTTATAAAACTTATCAAGATAACACATAAGATAACAAAAAATAGTCTAAGATTGGGTAAGGACTTTGAACCTAGCTTGCTTTCAACGTACTCTTAGGGAAACATTCAGACAACCTTTGGAGATAAAACTAGAGGACAAGGCTCACCATAGACTTCCCTAGTTCAACTTTACTTGGCAGAAACTAAAAATAACATTCAAGAACAATGCTTAGTTTAGACAGAAGGACGAGGGAACGCCAACATTCCTAACTACTTTGAATATATTAAATCATTCTTAAATACACAATTTTGGAAGAAAACATGTAGATAAAGCTTATTAGTAAGAGCAGGGTACCTTTGACAGCAAATCCTAACTCTATAATTGTTGTTCTTTATCAGAGAAGGTGTATAGAATGGAAACAGAAATAAAATAACAAGTTACAATAAGAAAAACATCACCGTTGACATAGACCAGGATCCCATAAATCAGCTTGTATTTGATACTTCAAACCAGTTACAATATTCAAGTCCAGTGGTTCTCAACAGCTTCAAACTTTTCATCTCAACTTAGGTATCTTCAATTACAAACAAAGCTTACAACAGCTTCAGTAAACTATTTACAGGTAACAGATATGTAGTGACCAACATTATCTCATCTTCTACAGAAGTATTTATAGTAAAAATGAGGAGGTGGGATGGGATAAAAGATCTTCTAGGTTCAATTAATACATTTTAATGCTTCTCGGCCTTTGAGGGGCTCAATGGAGAAACTCTCTGATATTTATTCTATATTAATTGGTTTACATTAAGTATTAAGATTGCTGGGAAGATTTTTTTGACTTTAAGGTTCTTCGTTATCTTTGTAATAACTCTGCTGACAGTTTAAAATAAGTTCCTTTAGTTGAATTTACAGTTCAATTGTCTTCAGGTGGATATCTTTTGTTCAGTAATAACTATGCTTCCTTTGAATGCTTTGAGGCTACAGGTGGCTTTTGGTAGCTAGGGAGGATTCAATTAGCCTATGATGTAGTGGTGGAGGCTTTCTCGGAATGATAGATCTGATTGTCCTTCTTTAAACACTGTTAATTTTTTTTAATTCTGTGTGTTAGGCTTAATTAGGCCTAATTTCTATCTTTTGTTTCTTCAAACTATGTTTAATTTTAGTGGATCATAACCCCTCAAACCTGTGTAAACCATCTTCAATTCTTTATCTCTGCTGTGACTGGATCCTTTAACACTGATACTCTTTGATTGATTAAACTTTGATGTGTCTTGTTGATGTGCAGGCATTACAGGGGCTTTATAATGGCATCAGTGCTCATGAGGCACTGATAAACTTGGATGGGAAACCCTGCAAAATGATCTCTTTCATGAATAAAGGCATGGGGGATCATCATCCCCGACCTTCAACTCTCTTTTAAAATAATGCACAAACCGTTAAAACCTGCACAAACAAAGAATAATTAAGAAAATCCTGCGTATTTGGGCTTAGACTGCTTTGGAGGCTGAGGTTAGATTGCAGCCGTTAGATGAAAGCATCCAATGGCGAGGATTGCTTCGCGGGGGTCAGATGGGAGGTGGTTGGATAAATGATGGGGCCATCGATCTGCGACGATCAATGGTCAAGATCGATCAGGGAAATATAATGTAGAGGGGCTACAGTATCGCGAAATGGAAGAAAGAACCAAGGAAATGGGCTAAAAACCTTAGGCAGAAGGAGAATGTAGTTAAACGAATTTTGGGATTTCGGAAATAACCTGGGCCATCGAATGAGATCGGCCACAGAGGTCAACGGCTGAGAATGACTTAAGAAGTCCCTTGGAGGATGGGTGGAGGGCGATGAACTGAGGGTGAAATCAAACTTGAGCCATTAGATCTCAGAGATTAGCGGCTGAGAATGACTTAAGAAGTCCCTTGGAGGATGGGTGGAGGGCGATGAACTGAGGGCAAAATCAAACTTGAGTCTTTAGATCTCAGAGATCAACAGTGGAGATTAAACATGAGAAAAAACAGTGTAAATGGGGAAAGCGGTTTCGGCCAAAGAAACCACTGGTTTCGCGCGACATTGAGGAGGTTTCCAAAATATCCATAAAAAAAGTGATATGCTTCTCCGCCCACCACGTGGCTTTTTAAAATCACCCATATTGTGTAACTTTGAAAAATTAACCTTCAAGCTTAAAAATCACACGATATGGAGTCTTTTCCATTAGATCTCAGACGGGTAGATCCAACGGTGGAAGTGAGAGCTTGATAAAGCAAGTTGCGCTGGCGGAAGAAGGTGGGGCAGAGCCAAGGCAGTATTGATCTAGACTGTCAGATCATAGGAATGAATGGTGGAGATTTGATCTGGGGGAAGGTAGGACCCAAAGGAGTTGGGCCTATCGGGTTTATTCTAGACCGTTGGATGAAAGGAATGAATGGTCCAGATTAAATCTCGGGTTAATGGAATAAAATATGAGGCGAGGGTTGGGTGGAGAATGGGTCAATGCGGGCCGTTGATCTGTAGAGATCAATGGCTGAGATTTGCCAAAAAATATATACAGCGGAATTTGAGAAATAATAAAGGGAAATGAGGATTGATCTAGACCGTTAGATCTTAGGGTATGGATGGCCCAGATGCAATTGGAAGATCGTGATCAGCGAGGGCAAGGGGAACAAAGCGTTGATGCGATTGAACAAGGACCATCGATATTAGGACCATATCGATGGTGGAGATTAGTTTGTAAATGCCAAAGGTGGGTATGTGGACTATTGAATAGAGCGATGAGGACCGTCGGATCTATGCCTAGTGGAGAATATCAATGGCTAGGAAGCCATCGAGAGGTGACCAATCAGAGGGGACAATAACTATTAAAATATGCCCAATGCAAAAAATCCGATGCGCTTAGCGCTGGGCCTTTGATTGGTTTAACGGATAAATGGTGGAGAAATCAGCGGGGGGGCAACGCGAAACCAACGTTGACCGTTAGATCTTAAAAAATCAATGGCTTAGATCGCGGCGGGGTCCGACTGAACAGTATTTTCTCGCATCGGAAGAAAGTAAGAAACAAAGGGAAATGCACCCACTTAAAGTCTCGATTGCGATAAGTGCCCTAGGCCTTAGCGCTTGGTTCTGGCGTCAAGTCGCATGGTTGGTAAGTGGTTGAGGGCTTAGCCAAAGGGCCTTAGTCCTATAATGTAAAAGTGGGTTTTTTATGATTTTTCAAGGTTTTTCAAAGGATTTGAAAGCTTCCGATAAGGTAAAAAAAGGAGTTTTAAACCTTATAAAAGGGGTTTTATGAAGGGAAGAAGGGAAATGAAGGAAAATAGAGTAATTTCATGGGGAAAAAGGGGATAAAAATGAAGGTTAATAATGAGTGAAAGGAGGGGTAAAATGAGGGAAAATGGAGTTTTCAGCAGTCTTTTTCTTCAGGGAAAACAACATATTTTTTAATTTTTAAGAGGGAACCAGCAGTGAAGATTAATCAATGGACAAGATATCTTCACAAGACTTCAAGAACTAACAATTTTAGAAAATAAAATTGTTTCTTGAAGGCTTCAAAAAAAAATTTAGCCACCATTTGATATGACAAATTTTATAGGTGGCTAATAGTGGCTCCACAAGGGGATGGCGCCTTCTTGAAGGTGTCAAGAATTTCAGACTTGTATTCTCTGGGGGGCTGATCAATGCCTCATCCATTGAGCTGCAAATTGATTTCCTTGGATGATCTTCTTTTGTTCTGATAATGTTAGCAGCCATGAAAAACAATGGAACTCTATCAAACAAGCTTTCTACCTACCCAATCCTACTGATCTAAAATTTTTTCTTCTTTGAGAGTGCATTTGGATTGGAAAACTCTTTTATAATCATTTTATTCTTTTGAAAGCAAAAAAATAATCTAAATCTACTTCTTATTTCTCCATGAACTCATATTAAATAGTTGAGTTCATAAGCTTCTCTACCTAACTACTATATGTTAGGATTAGACTGTCTAACAGATTTTTATTCTCTAATTTTTGAAACAAGAAAATTAAAAAGAATACAAGTCAAGATTGAAAAATCTAACTTGTCGCTGATATATGGCATAAAAACAAGCTGCACATAGATTATTATTTGCAGAAAATTAAATCAAAATGGTGAAGGCTTAAGATCTTAAAGTTTTAGGAACAGCCTTCTCCTTTCTTCAGCTCTGTTTTTGAGTTTGTTTGAGTTTTTCTCTATTTTTTCTCTGGTTCAAGCTTTGAGCATATCAGAACCAGCTTGCTTCTATATTTGCTCATGACTTAAACAGATTAGAGTCATTCTTCTTTTGGAATCTTAGGTTCATATTTTGAGCTTGTTTGAACCTGTATTTTCTATCCTAATCTACCTAACTGATAAGCCAAGATTAAGCTGTTTGGAAAATCTAATTTCACTAACCTATCAACAGTAAATTTAAAACTAATTAGTCATGATTAGGCAGTATGAATAACTAGCAGTGTGTTTTTAGGAGTGGCATTTAAGCTTGCACACTTTCAGATTTTGTTTCTCCTTTTTGGTATGGGGTTGTACCTTTATTGTTTTTACAATCTACCCTCTTTTCTCTTTCTATTGTTTTTGTATTTTTTCATTTTACAAATCTGAATGCAATGATGGATGAAATATTTATAATGAAAAAAAGATAAAAAGACTTCAAAAAATGATAGGATCAAGAGAAATAATGTTTGAGCATCCTGACATTGATAGGACTCCCAAACAGTTCAGCTCCATTCAATTCCTGCAAAAAATAAGCATTGTTACTGGCAGTAGAATGAATGAGATAAGGGCCAAGCCATAATTAATCAAATTTCCCATGCTTGCCCTTGTCTTCTCTCCTTGAATCCCACTTTAACACTTTGTCACCAACATTGAAATTACTGGCCTTTGTCCTTCTGTCAAAAATCTTCTTGATGCTCTTTTTATTTTGTAATGCTCTGTTGTAGACCTCCTCTCTGGTTTGTTGAAGATGTATAGCCTGATTAATCCTTCTGATCATGTCATTGTCTTCAGACTGCACTTCTTGGATCAACTTCATAACTGGCACACCTAGGCTGGTTGGAAAAATTTCATCTATTCCATACACAAGCTGGTAGGGTGACATTCCAATAGATTTCTTAAGTGTCAATCTGTCAGCCCATAGTGCATGTACTAGCTTTTTGTGCCAAGACTTCTTATTGTCCTCCAGCAACTTCTTGATCATGTTTACCAAAATTTTGTTTGAGGATTGTGCTAACCCATTACCTTGAGGGTAATAAGCAGTGGAATGAACCAATGTAATCTGATACTTGTGAGAGAATTAAACCATCTTCTTGGATCCAAATGTTGTTGCATTATCAGTGATGATCTTCCTAGGACAGCCAAATCTAGAGAGGATATGAGTCTCAATGAATTTTATGATGACAGAGTCATTGGCTTGCTTAGAAGGGATGGCTTCTATCCATTTGGTAAAGTAGTCTGTTGCAGTGAGAATCCATCTATGTTGGGCAGATGAGAGTGGATGGATTTCTCCTATGAAGTCTAAACCCCACTGTTGAAAAGGAGCTTCAACAGTGATTGGATGCAAGGGTAAAGGAAGCAATTTTATTTTTCCTTCAAAGAGTTGGCATTTATGATAGGCAATTATCATCTTGTGTACATCTAGAAAGAGGGTGGGCCAATAGTAACCAGCTCTAAGGATTTTGTTGGCTGTAGTCTTCCAATAGAGGTGGCCTCCACATTCTCCTTCATGGAACTCATGCTTAACCTTCTCTACATCATTCTCAGGCAAACATTTAAGCAATATCCCACTTGCACTTTTCCAATAAAGACATTTATCTATAATGCAGTAGTTTATAGATTTTAACTTTAAAAACCTTGCCTTTGTTTTTGATAAACCAGGAGGTGTATTCAAATTAATCAAAACATATAGAATATCAGCATACCAAGAGGAATTCATAAAATGGTCTTCAATAATGGGAGTTGACAGTTCCTCTTGTTCATCTAAAGCATTTATAATATTTATATCAAGAACTTCAAAATTTGATTCAACCATTAATCTAGCTAGTCCTTGGCCTTTAATGAGTTTAGTGGGCTTGATTTATAAATCATATTCAATTATCACAGCTATCCACTTACCTCTCTTACCTTCTAGGTCCTATGTTAGAATGTCTTTTACAACTGAGTTAGGCACAAATGCAATTACATGGGAGTGTAAAATATAAAATCTGAAGTCTTTTAAAGCTTTGACTAAGGCAAAGGCTTATTTCTCCATAATATTATACTTCAGAGGTGCATCTCTCAGAGCCTTACTAAATAATTCAATTGGCTGCTCTTGTCCCTGTGGATTTTTCTGCAATAGGAAAACATCTATTGTATTTTCTGATGCAAATGAAAAAATGTAAAAATCTTTTGAAAAGTCAGGACTTATTAAAACTGGTGTTTTGGTTAAAGCTTGTTTTACCATCTCAAAAGACTTATTTGCTTCCAAGGTCCATTTAACTCCTTTCTCCTTTTTCAGCATGTTTGTAATGTTTCTAAGGAGTTCAGCTAAGTTGGGTATGAACATTCTCAAGAAATTAATCTTTCCAATGAAAGATTGAAGTTCCTTGATGTTTTTAGGATGATTGATTTGCAATATAGCCTCAATCCTCTTTGGGTCTATCTTTATCCCCTCTTTTGATTTGATGTTCCCAAGAAGTTTACCTTCTTGGAGACCAAATAGTGTTTTCTTTGGATTTGAAGATATCCTAAACTTTCTTCATTTCTCGAATACTTTTCTCAAGTGCTCTAAGTGCTCATCATCTATCTTGGAAAAAACAATGACATCATCAAGGTAAATAATGATGAAGTAGCCCAATTCTTCCGAGAATGCAATATCCATGTCCCTCTGAAAAGTAGTACCAGCATTCATTAAACCAAAGGGAATTTTTACATACATGAAAGTGCCCCAAGGTGTAGTAAAAGTTGTCTTTAGTTGATCATCAGAATGTACTAGAATCTGATTTTATCTTGAGTATCTGTCTAGCAAAGAAATTCTTTTAGAACCAACTACCCTTTGTACAATATGATCCATCTTGGGTAAACGATATTTGTCTTTCAATGAAGCTTTGTTTAAGTCTCTAAAGTCTATATAAAGCCTTATCTCTCATGTTTTCTTCCTAACTGACACTAAATTAGACACCCATTTTGAATATCTAATAGGAATAATAATACCAGCTTCATACATTTTCTTGATTTCCTTCTCAACCAAAGGTAATTGAACAGGGTTTATTCTACACATTTTTTGCTTAAATGGCTTTTGGTTTTCCTTGAGAGGTATCTTGTACTGAATTATTTCAGTGTCATAGGATTTCAGATCCTCATAACTCCATGCAAAAACATCAAAAAATTCTTTAAAAATCTCTGTGTATTTTAGTTTGATGTGAGCTGGTAAAGTTTTAGACAGTTTGATCATCTTTGGTTTTAGTTCACTGCCTATATTACACTCTTCAACTTCAGATTCAACAGGGTCCAGTTTTGGCTTCTTGGCCACATCATTGAAATCAAAAAATTCTTCTAAAGGGACTAGACCTTTTGGCAAACTTTGATTGTTATACTGCAAAGTTTCTAAGTCTTCTGTTTCTAACTCTGCAACAATTTCTGTTGTGTTTTCAAGTTTTTTAGACAAAATATTTACATCTATCATCTCTGGAGACTCTTCTTCTTCATTAAGTAAATTTTCTTCACCAGGAAAATCTGTTTCATAGTCTGAATCTGAACTTGGTAGTTCAAATTCATTTCTGGACTGCAGGAAATCTTCTATTTGTTTGTCTCCATCAAACACTTGCCAATATTTCTCGTTATCAGGGACATCTGGTCTGAATTTAATTTGAGTTGTACATTTTTTGGTTTCATAAGGATTTAGGCACATTCTAGCAGCAAAAGCCAAACTGTTAGCTTGAATATTTTCGTTCCTTGGGACAAAAATTAGTTTAAATTCCTCGAATGTTTTCAATAAATCCATGACGTCATTTCGATAGGCTATGATTCTAGGATGTTTCGTGGTATATTACCCATTCCTTGCCTAATTATTAATTCAAAATCACCATGCACCTTTATTCTTTTGGCCCCTAATTTCTTCAATATATGCAGGCCTAAAAGAAGGGATTCATACTTGGCTATGTTATTGGTGCACTAAAAGTTTAATTTGCAGGAATGCCCTTTAGTATGATTGTTCATTGTATTGTGAAGCCACACTCCTACACCTGCATCACTCTTCGTACAAGATCCATCAAAGTGCATACTCCAAAGAGGACTAGTTTCAGGTTCATTAGTTTGGTTACTATCCTCTTCAACTAGCGTGCTTTCAGATTGTTCTTGAAGATCAGCACTTCGTTGAATTTGTTTTAATTCCTCGGGTTTTTCATTGCATTGAGGACTGATTTCTTGACTCTCAAGGTTTAAAATAAAAGGATGAATGATTTGTAGCTCTAGACTCATGTTTTGTTTGTTGTAGTTTTCTGGTTTAGCAAACTGTTTTGAAACCTCTATCTCATCTTCCTCCTCCTCTATATCTTCCATTAATTCAGTTAAGGTCACTTGTTCAGTGAATGTTTCATCATTGAAAAGGATAAATGAGTCAAGGCCTGTATTTACAAAATAAAGGGGAGATTTTTGCGGTCTCTCTTGGCTAGTAACCATGTATTGCATATGAGATTCCCTGTAAAGTCTTCTTGTTTGATTAAAAACAGGGATGGTCGCATATGTCATATCCATCTACATAGTTCCTTGTAACTTAGCTCCACAAGATCTTGATAACAACATACCATATTTTGGGTGTACATTATCCACAACGATATCCATTACTAAACACTTGGCTGGAATTTGTGCTAAGTTAACACAGAGGTCTTTGATTAAACCTAAAAATTTTACTCTCCTTAAGTCAAAGGAGTAAATATCTTTGTAAGGTATAGTGATTTCAAGGCCTAGGCTCTCCATTACAGCTTTGGGCATTAAATTATGAGAGGTCCCTGAGTCATGCATGGCATTATGAAAATTTTTGTCATGAACATTTAAACTAACATAAAAAGGAGGAATTGGTCCTTCTTGATGCCTACCCTCAATCTTAGGACCAAATATGAGCTTTGGTTGGTCATCATTAAGATTGAAAGTGTCATTATTTTATTCTATGTTTAAAGACTTCAAAATTTGAGATCTATATACATCTTGGGCAGCTAATTCAGTGAGAGGAACAAATATTTTGATTCTGGCAATTTCTTGTTCCAAACTAAAAGGCATCTGATTCTTTGAAGTTCTTGTTTCAGCCTTATTAACAGCCACTCTATCAGCAAAATCAGTTTGTTGATTTCCTCTATTTACATTTGTCAATTTTTTTTTAACAAGATCACTAGCTGAGGTGCTAACACTACTAAGGTCTGAACTCTGTTTTTCAATACTTTGAGTGCCTTTTTCTTTGTTTTTATCAGAATTTCTAGCCACTGATTTGTCTTTCTATTTTGTAGTCTTGGGTTTATTCACAAGGTTGTTTTTTGTAGAAATTTCAGAGGTCTTAGTCTTGAGAGTTTTCTGATTACTTTTACTCCTGAGGTCATACTCTTTTTGAGTCTCTATGATGACATTTTCCATTTCTTGATAATAACTCTCATCCTCGGCTCTTTTATCATCATAGGCTGTGTATAGACCTTGTTTCCTATTGTAATGAACTTCAAAATCATCATTGTCTACTCCCAGCATGTTGATGTCATCTTCCTCTGTTTTTTCACTTTTTCTTCAACCTCACTTACATAGTTTTGATGAAAAGGAGGAGTGATTTTTTGATCATCCTCTCTTGGTCTGTTTTGAGGCTTGTTTCTCCTAAAATTCTGATTTTGGTTTTGATTTCTATTTTGAGGAGCTGTTTGGTTTTGAATTTCTTGTGCTATCTCAAGTATGCTCATATTTTTCATCATCTCCTCCATCATTCTTTCCATATTTGAGCTAGATGTGGAAGGTGTAGATTCCTCTCTAAAGGACACTTTATTCTCATTCCTCATTCTTGCTCTCTTCTCCATTAAATTAAATTCCACAGCAAGAGATCCTTTCTGCATATATTCAAGAGTTAAAGGATCTCTCTCTCTCAGCTGATAGGCCATCTCAAGATCAAATCCTTCAGGAAACTTGTTTAACGCTGAGCCTTGTGGAGGTTTTAAGTCTGGGGGAAGGGCATTATAAACACTGTTAAACCTAGTGCAATAAGCTTGTACGCTTTCCCCAATGTTTCTGTGGAGGTTCTTGTAATCAGAAAGTATTTGAAGAGGGTTATTCCTGACTTTCCATTTGTTTAAGAATAACTGATGGAAGGCTTGGAGATCATTGATGTTGTGAGGGGTTAAACCTTTAAACCATTTTCTTACTTCTCCCCCTAAACTCTAAGCAAATAATCTAAGTTTGACAGTTTCATCATCAATCTCATTTCTGTCAAAGTAGTCATTCATCTTATCTACATGTTGTGAAGAAGTAGTAGCATTACTAGCATCATACAATGGTATCTTGGACTGATATTCCTGTAGGAGATTGACTAAAGGTAAAGGAAGGACTAAGGGAGCATACCATGTTGCCATGATGAGTGGTGGGGGTGGATTTACAAGAGGTGGATTAACAAGAGGGAAAGTGGGTTGAAGTGGAGTTTTTTGGACAATGGGTGTATGGGTAGTAGAAGTGGATGGGCCAACAATAGATTGTTGAGCTGATCTAGGATGAGAGAAACCAAAATTATGAAGGAAATGTAGATTTGGTGGTGTAGTTTCTCTACTACCAGGATGTTCACTTCTATCTGGGGATGAAATTGAAGACTCTAAATCTAATTGATCTAAATCCTCAAGTGACCTAGTTCTAAATGGATTTCTTAAGTCAACTTGTGGATTTTGTAGAGCTGCAAGGTTTTCAGGAACAGAACTAGCTCTACGGGGTGATCTGAAAATAGTTGAAGATTTAACCTTAGGAGACTTCGTAAGGATTCTTTCACGGTTATCAACTATCTCAGGAGGGTTTGGGTCAGGGTAACCTCTAGTATGGATCTTTCTAGGAGCCACTATGCTATGTTTTTCAGACCCAACTAAACAAGAAAAGTTTAACCAAATATGACAATCTTTAAGAGGCTAACTGATCTTTTAAACAAGAAAATTTTAATCCTAAAGTCCTCTAACTGAGTTTAAATGATGTTATGATGATAATGGGTCTTCCCAGTGGAGCCTTAAGGCCTGTTTAGGATTTTGGAGTCACTAGGTGGAAATTTTTAGCTCTTTTGGAGGTAAAAGGTTTTATGGTCCACCACCGTGTTTATTTGAATACCAACCTTGAAATATTTTTGGGTTTTCTGAGTTTTTTTAGTCCTATGGGTTCTAAGAGTGTCCTAAATCTGTTTCAACACTTAGCTACAGTGATCGGAAAAATAAATTTTACTCTTATGGCTAAGCTAGCTGATCCTTCAAGGTTTGATAAGATCTTATGAGAATCCTAAGGTTTCCTTAGTTTGTCACTAATTCAAATAAGTTATATCATGATTACCATTTTCTTGGTAGTGCTTGAAGAGGGCTACTTGTACTACACTAAACAATGTTCTTGAATCAAAGGTTTTCCTAAGGTCCTTAAGCATGTATAGGTGTAATTTCACTCAGAAGTCCCCAGTGGAGTCGCCAGAATGTTAGGTCTCTGTAATTTGCAAAATTGGAAAATACAAACTGCAAACCCTACATATGAACCACTTTGGGATTCTAGGATCTAGCCCTCCTGAATCCAAAGAGGGATCTCTCTATAAGTGCAAATATTGAATTATCTTTAAGGCTTGAAATGTGATATTAGGCTAGTTATGAAGAACAAGGTTTTTGTTTGTTTTGGTTGGGCAAAGATATGTGAAGGTGAAGGAAATCTAAATGAAGGCTGAAGGTGAATGAAAGTGAAATATTGATTCAGCTAAGAGGATAGGCAAGAAACAACTTCAATCCATTAGTCTATGGAGTCATAGTAGGATTTAATTGAAACAACAAGGTTTAAGAGTGGTCCATGGGGCGAGTCATCTATGTCTAAGGATCTATTTTAAGTTGATTTTTTGGAATGGAATGAAACAACAAGAAAGGGAATCAAACAAATGAAGAACAAAGAGTAGCCTAAGATCAAGTAAGTACTTTGAAACTATCCTACTTTTGGCATACACTTAAGAAAGACATAAAATTAATCTAAGATCAGGTTTCGAAACTAGCCTGCTTTTGATGCACTTTCAATAGAA
This sequence comes from Pinus albicaulis, assembly GCA_034641835.2. Lineage (NCBI taxonomy): Eukaryota > Viridiplantae > Streptophyta > Pinopsida > Pinales > Pinaceae > Pinus > Pinus albicaulis. The sequence continues at coordinate 127,787,393 of CM076576.1, forward strand.
AAACATTTAAAACACAAAAATAATAGCTTAAGATCAAGTAAGGACTTTGAACCTATCCTGATTTTAGCATATTCTAAGGGAAAATTTTCAAAGTAACTGTTGGAGAAGAAACTAGAGGACAGGGTTCACCATAGACTTCCCTAGCTCTACTTTACTTAGCAAACTTATCAAGACAACACATAAGATAAAAAAAAATAGTCTAAGATCAGGTAACGACTTTGAACCTAGCCTGCTTTCAACATACTCTTAGGGAAACTTTCAGACAACCTTTGGAGATAAAACTAGAGGACAGGGCTCACCATAGACTTCCCTAGTTCAACTTTACTTGGCAGAAACTAAAAATAACATTCAAGAACAATGCTTAGTTTAGACAGTAGGACGAGGGAACGCCAACATTCCTAACTGCTTGGATTGTATTAAATCATTCTTAAATACACAATTTTGGAAGAAAACATGTAGATAAAGCTTATCAGTAAGAGCAGGGTTCCTTTGATAGTAAATCCTAACTCTATAATTGTTGTTATTTATCAAAGAAGGTGTACAGAATGGAAACAAAAATAAAATAACAATTTACAATAAGAAAAACATCACCATTGACATAGACCGGGATCCCATAAATCAACTTGTATTTGATACTTCAAACTAGTTACAATCTTCAAGTCCAGTGGTTCTCAACAACTTCAAACTTCTCATCTCAACCTAGGTATCTTCAATTACAAACAGAGCTTACAACAACTTCAATAAACTATTTACAGGCAACAGATATGCAGTGACCAACATTATCTCATCTTCTAGAGAAGTCTTTATAGCAGAAATGAGGAGGTGGGATGGGATAAAAGATCTTCTAGGTTCAATTAATACAGTTTAATGCTTCTTGTCCTTTGAGGGGCTCAATGGAGAAAATATCTGATATTTCCTCTGTATTAATTGATTTACATTAAGTATTAAGCTCGCTGGGAATATTTTGTTGAATTTAAGGTTCTTTGTTATCTTTTTAATAACTCTACTGACAGTTTACAATAAGTTCCTTTGGTTGAATTAACTGTTTAGCAGTCTTGAGGCAGATATCTTCTGTTCTACAATAACTATGCTTCCTTTGAATGCTTTGAAGCTACAAGTGGCTTTGGTAGCTGGGGAGGATTCAATTAGCCTCTGATATAGCGGTGGAGGCTTTCTTAGAATGATAGATCTGATTGTCCTTCTTTAAACACTGTTAATTTGTTTTAATTATGTGTGTTAGGCTTAATTAGGCCTAATTTCTGTCTTATGCTTCTTCAAACTGTGTTTAATCTGAGTAGATTAGGCTTTAGATAGTCGATTTAGGCCATAACCCCTCAAAACTGTGTAAACCATCTTCGATTCTTTATCTATGTTGTGACTGGATCCTCTAACACTGATACTCTTTTCTTGATTAAACTTTGTTTTCTTGTTGATGTGTAGGCATTACAGGGGCTTTATAATGGCGTCAGTGCTCATGAGGCACTGATAAACATGGATGGGAAACCTTGAAAAACGATCTCTTTCATGAATAAATGCGTGGGGGATTGTCATCCCCGGCCTTCAACTCTTTTTTAAAACAATGCACAAACCATTAGAACCTGCACAAACAAAGAATAATTAAGAAAATCATTCGTAGTTGGGTTTAGACTACTTTGGAGGCTGAGGTTAGATCACAGCCGTTAGATGAAAGCATCCAACGGTGAGGATTTCTTCGTGGGGGTTAGATGGGAGGCAGTTGGATAAACGGTGGGGAGATTAAGATGGGGCCATCGATCTGCGACGATCAACGGTCAAGATCGATCAGGGAAATATAATGTAGAGGAGCTACATTATCACGAAATGGAATAAATAACCAAGGAAATGGGCTAAAAACCTTAAGCGGAAGGAGAATGTAGTTAAACAAATTTTGGGATTTCGGAAATAACCTGGGTCGTCAGATGAGATCGGCCATAGAGAAAAACGACTAAGAACGACTTAAAAAGTCCCTTGGAGGATGGGTGGAGGGCGATGAACTGAGGGTGAAATCGAACTTGAACCGTTAGATCTCAGAGATCAACGGTTGAGAATGACTTAAGTAGTACCTTGGAGGATGGGTGGAGGGCGATGAACTGAGGGAAAAATCAAACTTGAGCCGTTAGATCTTAGAGATCAACAGCATGGATTAAACATGAGAAAAAATAATGTAAATGGGGAAAGTGGTTTCGGCCAAAGAAACCACTGGTTTCGCGTGACTTTGGGGTGGTTTCCAAAATCTCCATAAAAAACGCGATATGCTTCTCTGCTTGCCACGTGGCTTTTTAAAATAGCCCATATTGTGTAACTTTTAAAAATTAACCTTCGGGCTTAAAAATCACACAATATGGAGTCTTGGCCATTAGATCTTCGACGGGTAGATCCAACGATGGAGGTGAGAGCACGATAAAACAAGTTGTGCGGGCAAAAGAAGGTGGGGCAGAGCAAAGGCGATATTGATCTGGACTGTCAGATCATAGGAATGAACGGTGGAGATTTGATCTGGGGAAGGTAGGACCCAAAGGATTTGGGCCTATCGGGTTTATTCTAGACCGTTGGATGAAAGGAACGAACGGTCTAGATTAAATCTCGAGGTTAATGGAATAAAATATGAGGCGAGGGTCGGGCAGAGAATGGGTCAATGCGGGTCGTTAATCTGTAGAGATCAATAGTAGAGATTCACCAAAAAATTTGTACAGCGGGATTTGAGAAATAAGAAAGGGAAATGAGGATTGATCTAGACCATCAGATCTTAGGGTATGGATGGCCCAGATGTAATCGGAAGATTTCAATTTGCGGGGGCAAAGGGAACAAAGCAGCGATGCGATTGAACAAGGACCATCGATCTCAGGACCGAATCGACGGTGGAGATTAGTTTGTAAATGCCAATTGCGGGTATGTGGGCTATTGAACAGAGTGATGACGGGCATCGGATCTGGGCCTAGTGGGGAAGATCAATGGCTAGGAAGCCATCTGGAGGTGACCAATCAGAGGGGGAAATAACTATTAAAATATGCCCAATGCAAAAACTCCGATGCGATTAGCGCTGGGCCGTTGATTGGCTTAAGGGATCAATGGTGGAGAAAGTGGCGGGGGGGGGCAACGCAGAACCAATGCTGACCGTTAGATCTTAAAATATCAACATCTCAAATTGCAGTGGGGTCTAGCTGAACAGTATTTTCTTGCATCAGAAGAAAGTAAGAAACAAAGGGAAATGCACCCACTTAAAGTCTCGATTGTGATAAGTGCCCTGGGCCTTAGCGCTTGGTTCTGTCGCCAGGTCGCATGGTGGGGAAGTGGTTGAGGGCTTAGCCAAAGGGGCTTAGGCCTATAATGTAAAAGTGGGATTTTATGATTTTTCAAGGTTTTTCAAAGGATTTGAAAGCTTCCGATAAGGTAAAAAAGGGAGTTTTAAACCTTATCAAAGGGGTTTTTATGAAGGGAATAAGGGAAATGAAGGAAAATAGAGGAATTTCATGGGGAAAAATGGGCTAAAAATTTAAGGTTAATAATGAGTGAAAGGAGGGGTAAAATGAGGGGAAATGGAGTTTTCAACAGTCTTTTTCTTCAGGGAAAACAACAAATTTTTCAGTTTTTAAGAGGGAAAAAGCAGTGAAGATTAATCAAAGGACAAGATATCTTCACAAGACTTCAAGAACTAACAATTTTGGCAAATAAAATTGTTTCTTGAAGGCTTCAAAAAATGTTTTAGCCACCATTTGATATGAAAAATTTTAAAGGTGGCTAACAAGACCAAAGATGAATAATACTCAAGATGATTTGCAATGGAAACCTTGCCCTCCTTTTAAATAATGTGAGCTCCCTCTCAATGGACCCCACCCATTAGGGTTTCCTTCCTCTAGAAGCTTCCCTCCTTATCGCACTACGCTGGCCCATAATGTGCTCTCCACCTCATGCTACTACGCAGTTTGACTTGGTCAAACTTGACCTAGCCTTCTTGCAAAAGCCCCCTTTCACACATGGAGGTGTGAAATCAAGCTCCAAAAGTGATTCCCCTTCATGCTAAGAGGACCTTTATTCCTTATTCATGAAATTAATGGGTCTCCTACCCATTTTATTTATCTCCTATGTGAAAATGGCAAAAATTAATGTTCCATAAAAATTGGGAACATTACAAGTGTGTACTGCATATACGATCTATTCGCTACATGTAGTGTAACGGTGCCAGAAAGTTTAGCAATCGTGAAAGGGATGGTTCTCAAAGGAAAATCTCTAACATCTCAGATATTTATTTTTCCATCTTTGCTAGGTTCTTTCCCTGGATAGCAATACTAAATAATATAATCTCTCACTGTCTCTCCTCCAACGGTAGACCCTGAGAGTGAAATGTGCAAACCTCTCCTCGACAAACTTGTGAGAAAATAAAAATCCTCAAATGTTATGGGAACCATTTCGATTTTAATGTGAAATGCCTCTATCGCCGGACCCCATGCTGGAACTAAGAACTCCAAGAGTTCTATTTGTTGCCTCATTCCTGACAATTTAAAGTACTTAAGCAATCCACAATCTCTTAGGGCTCTTACAGTACCTGGATCATTTAAGGCAATCATATCTTGTCCTGCGTGTTCTCTTTCCCTCCATGTAATCGTCATTGTAATCCAATGGAAACCTGAAATACAACCATAAGATCCATTAGATTCCATTCATTGCAAAAAACTAGGCAAATTTTGAGCACAACATGAAAATAAAAAACTTGAACTGTGCCCAACGCACTCCCGGAGTTGAGACAGTGCATTGCACATGCAAGTAATTTTTATTGTACCTGCTATGGAATGTAGGTTTCGACATTTAGGGGTGTGTTGCCCTCATTTTGGGCAGAATTTACCCTAGGGGACCTTAAAACCCTAAAAATTTAAATAAATTGAAGATGAAATGAATACCAAGGGAAAGAGGAGGTTCATGATACTAACCTAGATCAAACAATAACAAAATACATCTACAGAAATGACTGCAATCGATGACTAAAGTTTAGGGGAAAAATCAAGTTCAGAGCTCCAAAATGCAAATGGTAACTATGAAATGGTAAAAATGAATAGTGAAACTAATTTTTATAGTCATTTAATTATTTGTAAGTTAAATTTATTGCTATGACTATCGTTTTATTATGTTTTTATCATGAAACATGTATTTTTAATCCATTTGATGTTGTTCTGAATAGGAAATACAACTGATGAATAGATTAGTCATGAAGATTTATTTCAAGAATGATTTAACCACAAAGCATACTTTTCCTCCTTATTTTTTGAGCTTTGTTAAAAAATAAAAAGGATTTGAAGAACACTTTTATCTCTTTTTCGAGCTTCGATAACAGCAAAAAAGGACCCCCTGGAGTCTTCTTTTAGCTCTTTTTAGACTCCGATAATGTGAAAAGATTGCCGAGCACTTGTATTTTTGAGCTCGTAAAAGTAAATGAATTGATATCTACTCAGTATAAGTTTAACCCTTTTTCAGACTGAGATAGATTGTTTACGAAAAAGGAATACCTTGGTTAAACATGACCAAAGAGGTTCTCTTAGATATTACTTTACACTTTTTCGGGTCTGAGTGACAAATTTACGAAAAAGTACTTATGGAGTTTTCTTTCATCCTCTTTTTCAAACTCTCTAAATATGAAAAAGGACCAGGCTATCACTGTCATTAAGCTCGTTAAAACATAAAATAGCGATGGGCTTGTCGATCATGGCAAGAATCGAGTTTCATTCATTAGTAGACTCGTTAAATTATTAAATAGCGATACTTTATTCGACCGAAGGGTTGAATTATAGATCAAGAAAATGTTATCCTCCTAAAGCTTGTTAAAAAATAAAGAGGTACTAGTCGACAAACGACTGGGGAAAATTTGGGAAAAATGAGAAAGAATTCTTTATGGTAGCAAGTCGCTCTTGAACATGACACTTCTTTCACTCCATGTCTGTGACTGTTTGGGTTGGGTAATCATCTTGAAAATTCATTCACACTGATGGTTCATCATACCTTCACTTCAGTTTTGGGTCAATGCTACCAACTCACCACAGTGTCACTGATATGTTCAAGAGAATTCATCCAGTGAATACTTCATCCTTCTGCAATACTCATAAGCCTTCATTGTCATGACCGTCATCCCTGAAAATTTCTATATCAAGTCATACCATTTCCTATGAAATCAGTAAATCCTATTTTGCAATAAGGTGACTTCCTGTCGACAAAAAATCAATATCCAGGAAGTTCACTTAGAAACACTAGATTCCAGTACCATGAGCTTGTTACAACATCGACAAGATCCTCGCTTCCGAACCTTTGATGGAAATATTTTGTTTGGCGTTCGACATCAAATAATCTGTTCACACCTTACGAAATGTACTGCAGTACCTTGAGGGCCATTGACATTAATGGTGGTTCTCTCACGTTTGTTAACAACACACATCATTGGCTGGTAATCAAACGATGTATTTCCATGTTAAACTACAAATCATATATTCGTATGGCTAGACTTGTACCCAAATGATCAAGTGAACGAGATAAGAAGAACCCAGATCTAGTTTCATCCATTCGAGCTGTGATTTCAGGATCTTTGTACACATCATCTGTACAGTGACCTTACATACAGATTTTCATCCAAACATGGGCTTATATCTTTAAGCATGTCTACATTTGGGCAACATTCCAATGAATACTACTTTCTAAATTATGTACATGTTATTAGATTGTTTATGTGCTGAACATGGGAATGCCTACCCTCAGAAATTATGATCAAATAGGATATATCATGATGTAATGTATTGTAATATTAATGCAAGTGACCACTCCACTTCATCTCCAGCCCATCATAGTGTAAATCATCTCAATCAAAATTTATTATTATTATTTCGACTTCATGTTTTAGGGGGAAATTTGTTATAGGTCAATTTGGGCACCATTCCCAATGACCTGGTTAACTGGGCATCATCTCCAGGACCAATGATTAAGGGTCTATCATTCCCTATCATTTCAAGTTGCTACATGCCCTAAGACAACAATAAGACAAATAAAGCAAGACTTTCATCAAGAAAAGGTTTCCAAGGTTTGAAGCTTACTATATAGCATATGAGAGCTCACCAACGTAGGATCTAAGGTGCCTAAGTGCATTTTATATGTAGGTATCCCCATGCAAGGTTTCTCTGCAAATCACTTCTCGACATTCACAGGTGCGTTGGTCACATTGGGAGCGAAATTATCATTGTTCTGGAATCTCCACTTGGCCAGTGCCTTCTAGAAGAGTTCACATGTGTCAAGCTTTGAATCCAAGTGTCCATTTGACATCTACATGATTGGGAACATGTCTTGCCTATTATTGGAAAGTCATTGATTACAAAACAACCTACAGTTCATCTATAAATTGAGCACAGATCTGAGTGCTTGAAAAGGAAAAATTTGAGTAGAGAAATGTTGGAGAATTTTCAATTGAGAGCTAGATTTGTGTAACAGCTGCTAGAGAGATTTATACTATTATGAGGCTTGGGGATGTTGCTGGAAGGTAACTTCAAATCAGTCACTAGGCTGTAACCTCTCTTATCATTAATAAAGAGTACAACTTATTTTTCCCTATACGCATCTATATTGGCTTTGATTTTCCATATTACAATATCTTGGTTGATGTATATGGTTTATTCTTTACTGATTTAGAAAACTAACTTGAATAGACATATATATTAATGCATCTTCTGTTGTTTTAGTGTTCTTTCTTGGAGGAAGAATTTTTCATATAAATCGCTTGAATTTGAAGCTACAACGAAAGTGACAGAAGGAGCCATTTAGAAACGCTTTGATCATAGGTAACCTTTTAATCCTCTTTGTGTGTCTGTTCTTAGTTAGGAAAAATAGTCATATAGTCTTTAATATGTTGTTATAGACTAGCGCCTATCTAGGGAAGTGTGATTTATCCGTAATTCACAATTCTGGCCCAACAAGAGGAAGCCTTCAATAATGAGAAGTCATAAGCATATTATTTTCATATTATTGGTTTTCCACTTTATACTCATGGTGGAAATGATAAGAGAGCTAATGTTAATCCCTCTAGTATAAATATATGACATTAGAGCTTCCAAGGAATCACATCTCTACATAATGAAATAGAGCTAACAATAATTTAGGAAGTGGAATCCCTGGTATTTGGATGGGAAGTGGTTAAGTTAGTAGCGAAGTAGCAAGAGCCTCTTGACATTAGTGCAAAAAAACAAGCTACAAGGTGGTAAGGGAGAATCTATTAAACTAGCATGTTCTTTGGGATTGTTACCTGTTGGCTTGAGGGGCCCTGACCCGGGTTCGGATTTATTGCACAACCAACAATCCCTCCAACTACTAGCCCTTTCGGCAATGACCTACTTGCGCATATCAAAGTATCACCCTAAGCAGTATGGGGGGGTGCTGGAACCAAGTTTTCGCACCCTGAGGAAGAATTTAATTTGGTATTCCTAAACAGGCTTATAATAGGAAATAGAACAAATAATCTATAGATTCGTGCATAAATAGATCAATATATCAACAGATCAACTTTGTCACAAATATCATAGAATTCCTTAACATGTATTCATGTACATTAAATAGATACACTTTAATCAGATCTATTCATAAACAATGTACTTGATTCATTTGTGTAGGTGCAATTAACCATAAACAAAAGTAAATATGCAATCATAGAACATATTCCAATATTAAAGAAAATAAAAAATTCATAACACATAAATCACATAAAAAATTGAAGTTCGACAAAACATTCTTCTATATTAAGAGATCCAACAGTTACAGTACATCCAGACCTTCCACAGAACCTATCCTTCCGTGCACACAGCTAACGATGTCTGCACACAACCAGGACATAGGTCTCCACACACACAACCAACATTATCCTTTCTACCCAAAACCCAGACTTTGATCAAAATATTTAAAAAAAATACATCATTATAACATAAGATCTCATATCCCTTCATGACTCGACCTTTACATATTTATACTAACTTAGCGCACAGATACCATGGTCTCAAACCATGGTTTGAGGCCCATTGTTTTCCCTTAAAACCCATTACATTAAATAAGGTATTTTGACCCGCCCCAAAGGCCCTTTGACTCTTTTGCGTAGTGCGCACAAAAAAACATAAAAATAAATAAATAAATAAAAATAAAAATAAAAATAATCAAAATTGTACCCCAAGGGACCTCGCTCCAACAAGTCCCCAACACAAACTCGTGACTCGTCTCGAGTCACTGTGGGGTGGGATCCTTCATCTTTTATTTGAGTGCTTCGACAGAGCTCTTCAATGGCAAGACCACTTCCACACTTTGCGTAGCAACACCCTGTGCTTCGTTAATTAAATTTGCATTTTTTGACCCTTCAGTTGCTAGATCGAAATTGTGTTGTGTCTACTAAAGGATTTTCAAGGTACTATCTAAAGTCTGAGACAACTACAGGGCTTCCTCAACCCACAATTGCATCCTTTATTCTAATAAATGTTCCCTGTGACACAAATCTTTGATTTCTATTTGAATTTCCATGCCCTCAATTAGACGGGCAAGTCTTTGCGTTCTCACCAATGTAGGTGCCGCCATCATGATTTCTGTAAACCATTTCTCTTTCACGTGCAATTAATTGCACAACTGTTGCACCATTGGATCATTTTGAAGTTAATTTGAAACACCCATGGATTTATATAACAATTGGACACACTATGTAACTGCAGATGATATACTATATGTCTCTGCCTTGACTTCTACAGCATGCTATGCTCTGAAATCTGGGGGTGTTTCCAGCTGTAGCTTCATCTATAAGTTTTCAATTTTTTGTTCAACTACAGCTCCAATAGTCTGAACTTTAGTGTGTGATGCTTTCAGCGTAGTGACCAATCCTCTAGTTTTTCTATAGGCACAGTTGAGGCAGCGACCTCTGGCAGGTCACTGCATACTTGTTCAATCTTTGATTCTAATGCAGCATGCTGAGGCTCAGTTGTGTGGGATGCATCCTCCATTGTTTGTTGCTTTTGTTGAAGTATTGTTTCTTGTCGTTGTGACTCATTGGTAGCGCAGGAGGCTTTGTCTTCTTTTTATTGTAGCTCATCGATGATCATGCTATTGACCATGTGAATTTTCCTTGCTGGCAGCACAACCAGGTCAAAAGTGATTTCTTCACAAGCTCTAAGCGTCGCGTGCAGATTCGGTGGCCCTACTCTAATGGTAGGCACGAGGATCTGGATTAGGAGGCTATCCCTAGTCGATGGAATCACTGTGACGATCGTTTTCCTGCTGGTAGGAGGCACACTTGCTTGAAGCTAGCTCGCTTATGCCATGCTCGCTTGTATTTTGAGTTATAGGATTCCTATATGGATGCCTTCAAGTGCAGCTTTGTACTACACCTCCATATCGGTCCACATGTCTTCTGCTGAAGATGTCACTGTATTGGAAATTTCATTAAAATCATCCTTTGTCAAATTGAGGGCCTTAGTCTTGGCTTCCTACGACCCTTTTCTCTTTTTGTGTGGACCTCTTGTGCCCTGAGAGGCACTTTTAGTCCCCTTCGAGGTCTGAGCCTCAATCTTTTTGGCAGTGTGAGCCTTAGTCTCCTTGGCACCTGTGCCATTTTTTTCAAGCGCTGTCTCTTTCTCTAATTCAATGGTCTCTCTGGTGGTGGTCGACGTAGTATCTTTACCTATTTTTTGCGTCTCTTTTGGGGTTCTAAGCTTCGTCGGAGTCTTCAGAGATGATGATGCACCCCTAGTGATGCGCAACTCCAACCAACTAGGTGGCCACTCTGTTGTGACACACACTAACTCATATTATGTAACTAGGTATGAAAACTCATACTAGATGCCCTCAACAATGTATATATATGTATATAGTGGAACATCACTTTGAATTCCTTAGTTAATTTGTATTTATCGTACAAGGTTAGGGACAACATTGGCTTCGACTAAATTTCTTGGAACAACGCAGAGTAAAAAATGACGCAAAAGATATTGTTTTTTTTTTACTCTTGCAGGAATCATTGAATTCCAGAGTGTTGCGTAGCGTGAAACTTCATGCATGTTAGGCTCAATATCATGAAATTATGTTTCTTCAGGCATCTTCCAGTAGATGAGCGTTATCGGGAGAAATAACTAGGGGTAATAAGTGTTTCCCTTCTTCTTGTGCCTCGCACACATTCTCCAAGAATCCTTTTAAGTATGAGGCCCAAATGTATTGCTCGCCCTTCTTGCAGTGCCCAACGAGTGCAATAATGTGGGCTAGGACATCCTTTGATCTGCACTTCCACATCATTTTTCTGGCTAGGATGAGAGTTCCAAATTATATAGAAGGGTCATTAATCTAAGTTACAAAAAAATTGTGAATGTGTCGCATGACCTCATAATCGTTCTGAATCTTCTCAATGACCTTCTTTTCTTGGCCTTTGCCTCTAAAGACTGCCATGGGGTCTGCCCCTTGATTGGCCAGATTGGTGATGTGATGTATCAAATTAGCATTGATGGGAATTCACTCTCCTAGCCATAAAAAATCATCGTGGACGAGTGCGAGAAACTAACCAACATAGATGTCATTGATGGGGTTGTGCCTAAAGTGTGGAATCTGTAACAATTTTAGCAGCCCTGCTTTGTGCAAGCCCAACACCTAGTGTGTTCGATCAATGCGCACTATTTCTCCCTCATAAGGAAATTGGTCTAAGCACCTCTAGGTTGCGAGCTCTGGAAAATTTTCTTGATCTGCGAGGTCCTAGTCCTCCTTTTTTAGCAGCAGAACTTTGGTGAAAATATCGTGATTAATGACATGTTTATGTAAGAACGCACTTTCTTGATATCCTTCGGGACCCTCACCGAAGCTTTGCACGGTGTGACGTATGCAAGCAACCGCAAAATAAGAGCAATTTCTACCACATCCTCTTCCTCCATTACTGTCTTAGGAAAATCTTCCTTGGGATTCTTTTGGCGCTCCGTTGCAATAGAGCGTGTCTTAGGCGTTTTCGCTCGGGGTTAATTTTTTTTCCTGAGGTATGTCCCTTCTTGGTTTGAGTTGGTGCAGGGATCTCAGCGACCTGTGCAGCGAGTTCCTCTCCTAACTTGTTGGTTGTCATACTGGGTAATATTAAGTATCATAACCCTCTATGGAACAGCTCCTGCTCAAACATTAGATCAATACCAGACATAGAATTCAAGCAGGATTTAGAAATCAGAGAGCTCAATTCATAAAAATCACACAAAATGCAAAGGGAACTAGTGTGACCCCTTTGGTCATATTTATAGCATAAGTGCATCTTAAACAATCTCTTGTGCATTAATGTAGCTCCATAAATGACAAAATGACTCCAAATATGGAATAATCTCCTCATCAAATGCAACTTAGATGCTTCGCCAAACGGTAAGAATCCTGTCTTCTCCAGATTTAATGTTCCAACGGCTATATTCTAGCACCTCTATGACCCAGTCAACCTTCACGCGCAACTACTGTGCACGTGTCGCACCTTCCTACGAATTCACCTTCCTATCTGCGCAGGTCCAATTCGTCGGCCATATATTCATTTGGTGTGCACAAGGAGAGGTTCATCCTTGTATGGCTTCAATCGACTTCCATTAACATACCCAAAAAGATTTTTTTTGGTCAGCCTAGCCAAATGCAACGTACCTACGTCAGTGATTTCCTTAACAGTATATGGCCCTAGCCAATGCATCTTGAACTTCCCTAGGTGGCAAGAATATTTTATACCATACAACAAAACCGAATCTTCTTCCTTAAATATCTCTTGTCTAATGTGCCTATCATGCCAGTCCTTTTCACACGCCTTCTACAGTTGCTGATGGAAACCTGTAATAAATAAATCCTCTTCAATCGAAACCAACTAGGGCAATCATTCTTCCATAATTTCTTGCTATGTCGTATTAGTGAATGTTGCAATGCACAAACTTGCAACAATGTACTCCATTGGCATCACAACTTCATCCCCATACACCATCTTGAATGGTTTCTTTCCTGTAAACTTATTACCTATGGTTCGATATGCCTAAAGAATTATCAATATGCACACATCCCAATCATTCCTATTAGCATTGAAAACCTTAGTGAGTGCAGTCTCCAATATCTTATTGAATGCTTCCACTGCACCATTCACATGTGGGTGATATGGAATACTCTTCTGATGATGAATCTGGAATTCTTTTGTTAGACCTTCAATGGTTTCCTTCACAAAATTCATCCCTTGATCACTCATCAAAATCTTACGGCATCCAAACCGAGTCAAAATTTTCTCAAAAATGAAGTTCCCCGTGGTGTTTGTACTACAATCCTTCACCAGTTGGGCTTCATCCCATTTGGTTACATAGTATTTTATAGTGATTATGTAACGTGCACCTCTCTTCTTTCCTGGAGGGTCAATAGGTCAAAGAAAATGTATGACCCATTTTTCAAAAGCTTGCAACGCGATCTAAGGGTGCAAGGGAATCACATTTTGGTGTGATGGTTTTCCTATTCTTTGGCATACATTGCAAGCGCAACAATGCACATACGCATCATTATCCAAACTCACCATAACCCAACTCATAGGATCTTCTGCAAGGTTGCTTTCCCCACATAGTGACCTCTAGCAACCCCTCCATGAGCTTCATCTAAGATATATTTTCTCTCAAATTGTAACATATACTTTCACAAGACTTCATCTACACCCATCTTGTCCAACTAACTGACAATTAGAGTGAAGTCAGTTGTGCACGCAACCATCTCTTTCTTTTGTTGCAATGTATCCTCCTCGGGCGCATGTCTAGTAGTAAAGAAATGAATGATATCAAAAAAATAAACAATAACCACCTTTATAGAAAATAACTGTGCATATCGTAACCCATGTTCCAAGCTAGTCTGCTCTTCTCCATTTTTGTAATGTTCCTACTTAGCCTTAGCTAAGAGGAAACATTCAATTTTGATTTAATTTATGTTTTATGAATAAATGAATAAAGGAGGACATGTGAAACTCCTAAAAAGTCTAAATAAATCAATGCCCATGTGAACAAAGACAAATCATGGCTATGTAAATAATCACTTGAAGGTGTGAAAGAGGTTTGAGCCAAAGATTGGGTCCACCTTGACCAAATCAACTATGGTGTCTAGGTTCATTGCATCTCCAAAAGGGACTACGCAGTTCTAGAAGGGAGCCTCTAATGTGAAGAGGGCCAACTCAACAAAGTGGTTTAGGGTTTGCAATAGCTTCTTCATGTTATAAAAATAAGGAGAAGGCACATGAAGAGGTTGCTGATAGATCATATTTCTGAAGTATTTTTCTACTTAGACAAATACCATTCTCTGTTGTTTAGTGGAGGATTGTGATTGGAATTCCTGTTTGTGGGGTTTCATATCTTCCCTTAAGGATCATTGGAGGAGTTCTTTACTGAAGTGAGCCACTATCTGGTTTGAGACCAAGCTCTATCTTCATGAGCAGCGCTATCCCATTGAGGGTTTTGCAGCTACTGTCATTTGTAGCAAGTGGTGTTCTAGATCTGCTTAGATCTAGCTTGTTTTGAGAGGATTTTTCAGTTGGAGAGTGTTTCTCAGCCTCCAAAGAGAGATTCTATCCTTATTTTGTATCTAATCTATAATTTCATTCAATTTTATTCAGTCTCCTCCACCCTCAGCGCAGTTTCTGCTCTATACTACGTTATTTTTTTAAGAGGGTTTATTGTTTCAGTTTGCCATCAGATTGGAGGAAGATCTCTTGGTGTTAGGTTTACCTTCCCTTGGCGATCCGTGGATTGGGTTGCTGATCCATGTCTCCATAGATCTGAGCTCTTTCTGCAATAAATTTATCTTCATAAATTTCTGGGTTTTCTGCAGCACTGAAATTTGTAATTCAGATCTACAACTTATTATGCAATATTTTGATGTAATTCCAATTGGATCTTGTTCTTAAAGTCATATAGTTTCCAAATATGTATTAGATCTGATGTTTTATCCATATATATTTCAGAGATCTGAAATTTAATGTACAGTAGCTTAACCATCTCAAAAATAACGCTGTCTATGTATTTCTGTATTTTATTTCTAGTTGTGGCTCTAATTTCTGAAGGGATTTTGCCCTAGTTTATTTTGTAATCCGATGTAGAGGAAATAAGCTCAAGTGTAAATCTTATTTACTGTCATAAATCTGAAATATCAGATCCTTGGCTTTCCTCCTTTGAGTTTCAGCCAAAACTCCACAATTCTGGTTGCTGGGGTTTTCATGTTGCAACAGCCCTTCTCTTTTGCTAATTTCTAGCTATTCTTGACTATGGGAAATCTATTTAATGTGCTTAAACTTATTTTTTTCTGAAGAAATTCCATATATATGTTACTGTTACACATTAATTTGTCACCGTCCTTGCAATCCCCCTTCCTGCACATCGGAGGGCCTCTTTCGTGACCTATGAGCAGTGACATAACCTGAAACCACTTTCATGGCATCCCCCTTGACAAGGACAATCATTCCTCTGAACAAAGTTTCCTTTGAAAAACCCTAAAAACTGATCTTTTGGCCTTGGCATGACTAGCCAGTTCATCCCTCGCGCTAATGGGGAAAATCCACCATAGAGGGTGCACCAACTGGTGCTCTGTCCCAGTGTATTTCTTGCACCAAGCTTAATAAGGATTGTTTTTAAAAAATAAATGGCGGAAGTTTGATTTCAACAAACTCCTGAACGAGTCTCTAAAATGAGTTGGGAGGTTTGGCTCCGAATCTCCATATATGGGAGGTGGTTTTCCACCTATCATGGAAGATTCCTTAAGGATAGGGCCAATCCCACAATTGTAGGGATCCCAACTCCCCTTCCACCATCTATATAATCTTACCAATTTCCCTTAGCAAGCTACTAGTCTTCATAGTCCAAGAAGCAAGAGCTAAATCTGTAGCAAGGAGACTATTGCCAGACAACCTTTGAGAGCCAAGCCGAAGAGAGAGAGCTTTGTCCCATTCCCGACGAGCTTCATTGAGACATGCTCCGCTGTCGACTCACTGAAGGAAGATCCAGTGTCAGAACCTTGGGTTGTATCTTTCTTTGTTATTATTAATGATAAACGACTTTGATTATGGTTTCATTCATGTGTCTTTGTTTTTTATGCAATGAATTACATCCTCACTGACTGATGTATGGTTACAAGATTTAGATTCTATGCTATGTATCGTTGTGTTTCTTCGCATGTGTGCAGATGTTCGGACGTGTTAAGCGGAAGGATCGTGATCTGCCAAAGCGAAGGACGGGAAGCGTCATCCTTTCTTCAACAACCATTGCGTAGGACCTGAGGTGGGAAACTTGTTATGTTTTGACATTTTTGTAACTAGAGACCTGCGTCAGTGCATGTCTGATTGTTGCTAGACCCGATCTGGGCTAGTATGGATTGCCTCTATCGGTAGAGGGGATTTACCTCTCCAAAAAATTGGTGACTCTACTGGGGATTTGATTGGAGTTTTTCTTGTCTCTTTCAATTACTTCTAGATTTTGTCTGCTTGATTTTCTCTTCTGGTTTGTCTCCTTCTGGTGTAAGACCCCTGCTCAGCCCCCAGAGGATCAGATCTAACCTCTGCTTTTCCAAAATTTTCATCTTTTCATGGTTGGCTTGATTGGCACGGTTTCCACCCTGACAGTCACGCCCATTGGCAAAAGTTGCTAGTTCATCACTCGCGCCATCCCCTGTCTGGCCCAGATTACAGCCAGACAGTCGCGCCATTTCCTGTAGGTGCTAGGGTTTTCCCTTGTTTGAATTTTTTTTTTGGTCAGTACTTTGCTTCTAGGTTAGTTTTAGATTTTTCTTGAAGTGGTGAGTTTGGTCTTGGTTGGGAGAAATTATTTGTTTTTTAATTTTTAGGCGTTGCCGCTTGTTGTCAGTTAGTGACCCACACCAATTGGCCATTGGTGCTAGTTGTCAGTGAGCAAGTCACGCCAGTTGGCGCTAGTTTCACCTACAAAAGTCGTGCCAATTTCAGGGTGTGTGAAAATTGAGAATTTTTCCCTAAATCCTTCACTAGTGTGTCTTTCCCTTTCGGTATTCTCTTTATAAGCATAGATTACATTGCTCATTGTTCAGTCGAAATGTCTTCTCTCCATGATTACTTGACATAAAAGGGAATGAATGCCTTGTTTTGATCTCATGCTTTGGAATTCCTCTTTGTTTTTGACCTCATATGTCTTGTCACCTTTTGAGGAATTTCGTTACAAAGTGTTTTGAAACAACGATTGCATTCTTAGTGTTTTCTTGCATCCCTTTTGCCTGCATCCTTCATTAAGAAGATTTGCATTTATTTAGTTTTCATCTCAAAGTTTTATTTTGTTAAAATGCATTAGATCACATTACATTGAAAAGTGTTTTTTGAGATCCATCATTGAACTTAGGTTACATTGTTTAATGATTGAAAACTAAAAATCGCTTTGAGTGCATTCTTATTCTTATCATTTAAAAAAGGGGGGGGTGGGAATTGTGCATAGATTACAATTGCATAGTTTTAAAAAAAGAGGATTTTGCATAGATTACAATGCATTATTCGCATCGTTGAATGTTTGAAATTACTTTTGGATAGTGAAAGTCATCTAGTTTGGAAAAAGTTTCGTTTTTGGTATTGTTGTTTGTTACATCATTTTTTGAAGCTATTCCCTTAACTAGATAGCATTCATCGAATTGAAAAGTTTTCTTTTCTCATATAGATGCATATAGGAGATTGTCAGATGACATACGATAGGGCCTTGAAACCGAGACATAATTGAAGAAAAACCATAAAATTTATTCAATCAACCTAACGAAGCATTGAAACTTAATAAAACATTTTTAGTGGTCTAGGCTAGAGATGTGTTCTGGCATCTTTAAACCTAGCAGATGTCGCTCGCCATCTGGCTTTAGACAGCACTAGTATGGACTTGTGCTCCCCGTACTGTTGTGTATATAAAGGGAGACCCCACTAGGTTGCTATCCTTTATCTATAGGAAGCCAAGTCTGCCACCTTATACCCGTGATACACTGGACACAGCATTCGAGTAGATTTCTTGCACGTACGTCAAGTCCTTGGTTGATTTCTCTTTAATTTTTTAACCATGGTGTATATTGTAGTTCATAGATATCTGGTACACCCATCTGCCTAGATTACCAGATTAATCAGTTTGATCTTTACTAACTCCCTAAATTTGAAAATATCATCAAGCGCTTGTCCTTTCACGCTTGTTTCTAATCTGAAAGCGATAGAGTCACCTTTTGCCTATTTCTCGACTCTTAAAAGATGAAACGGTAGAGTTTTGTTTCAATGTTTTAAAAATTAACTGCCCATGAAATATTCCTGGTTAAAGTTAGTTTCCTTAGGGTATTTTTCTAAATTTGTTTCTAATGGAAACTTTTCCAGAGTTCACCAACCAAGGAATCCCCTCCGATGGGAATCTGGGTCCTTTTTCTCCTTTTGGAAATGTTGGTGCTCCTTATATGGCAACGTTATCCCTTCCTGGGTTAACTGTTGGGTTGCCTGTTTGGTTGTTTTCAACCTCTGTGGTCCCGAATGTCCCGGCTACTGTTCAATCAGTTCCTCGACCTGAACAACGTCATGTTGATTCCAAGGTGGACCTCTCCCCTTCTTCCCCTGTTTCTGCATCCTCCTCTTCTACTTCTCCTTGTGAAAGTTTGGATTTGAATAACCAGGTGGCTAAGAAGAAGAATAAGACTAAGAATAATTCAGATAAGCGAGAGGCCAAGGCTGCAGCTACTACTTCTAGAATATCTCCACTTGATAAACCTTCCAATCCTCCACGAAAAGTCAAGTTCCCTTGCATTTTGTGCACAGGAGACCATCTTCTTTGAGATTTCCCTGGCATTCCCAAGGTGCTCGAAGTATGGTCCAATGGTTGTCCGCTATTGCCTTTAGCTTCCGCGAGTCAGGTTGGGGGCATGTCTTCAGCTGATGCTAGTAAGGCTCCTAAGAAGCAGGGTAATATTACCAATCCCTGTAAGTTGTGTGAAGGGCACCATGCCATCCACCTTTGTTCGTATATGGATGAAGCCAAGAGAGTTTTGGACAACTCAATTTTTTCTACATCATGCCTCTCGGCTGGTTACAAAAAACTTTCTTTTTGTCCTCCACCATCTGATCCTACGATTGGTCAAGAGTCATCCTTGGTCTATCCCTCTCCCCTGGAAATTCAAATTCAGGAATCCGTTCCCAACCAACCATTGGTCATGGGATCAGTTGAACTGGCCCCATCTGTGGTGCACCAGGTCTTTTCCATTGAGAGTGGACCTCACATCCCTCAGGTTCTTCTTATCTCTTCAGATTCCTTGGACTTGGAGAAAGATTCTCCTGTCCCTATATCTCAAGAAGCTGCTCCTCCACCTCTCGTGATGGGGGTCCTGGAGGATACTCCTCCTGCTTTCGAGATGGAGTTCATGGAGGATGCTCCTTCTTCTTCTGTAACACTATAGGAATACCATCTCAGTTCGATGGTAGCCCCTCTGAGTAGTTTGGTTGCTTCCTTTGACTAGAGTCGATTTGCAGGATACCACCTTCCGTCTTATGTGCCTTTTGAGATAATAGTACAAACCTTTGGTCTGGTCATACCCAGCAATATTATAGATGAAGGCGTGTTTGTTAGTATATCCTCAACTACTTGGCAATCATTTGGTTCGCCTCCACTTGTGCCTGTTACACAGAATCTGTTGGCGTTTAACAGAGGAACCAGTCAACCGTTAGGGATCCTTCCAAAGTTTCTTGTTACTTTGGGAGGGAAAACTATCCATATGGACGTGATGGTTGTTCCTGGGCCCTTGGAATTTAATTTAATCTTGGGCCACGATTATACTTATGCCATGGGAGCGCTTGTCTCCTCCCTCTTTTGTGTGATGTGTTTTCCGCACCACGGTCGAATCGTGACCATCAATCAGCTTGCATTCTTTGGTCCCAATATGGTAGCTAGCCCACCATCATCCCTGCCAGATCTTTATCCACCAGTTATGTTATCCCCACTACATGTCAATTATGTGGCTACCTACCCCATGCCTATACTCAGTGATGATGCCATCCTACATAGTGTGCTGGGGGCATTGGGTCCTAACTTCCAGGATGTTTTCCTTCCATCGAGAGTGGAACTCTTGGAAGCGATGACTTCTTGTTCATTATGATGAGGTTGATTGGAGCATGGTTTGTTTTCTTGTTTCAATCTCCTTAAGAAATGAAACAAGCTCATCGGAGCATGGTTCATTTTCTTGTGTCAAGCTCGTTAAAAAATGAAACAAGGTGTCTAGAGCAGATTTTGTTTTCTTGTGTCAAGCTCCTTAAAAGAATGTAACAAGGTCATCTGAGGATAGTTCTTTTAATGTGTCAACCTCATTAAAACAATGAAACACTTTCCCATTCAATTCGAGTCTTTGATAAGTTCTCATAAAATCCCAGTCGAATCTTTCTCTTGATCTCGTGATTTGAACCTTCACTCCATCTACCTTTCATATGGACAAAAGCTTGGGGGGCATGTACCTCGAATTGAGTCACCATGCTGGGGGCATGCTTACTTTTTCAAGCATAGTTTGTTTCCATTTCAAGCTTGTGTAAAAATGAAACTAGTTTCAAGCATAGTTTATCTTTGTTTCAAGCTTGTGTAAAAATGAAACCAACTTCAAGTAGAGTTTTCTGATTTCAAGCTTGTGTAAAAATGAAACCATTCCCATTTTACCTCTTGTGATTGCCATTTTATCAACCTATTTCTAGTAGATAAGCCTTGATTTTCTCACTCCATCATCACTATCTACTTCGTCGATCATATGCCTTCACTTGGTTGTTTTACCTGTTCCTAAGGAACCACTGCGATGAGTGTTCTTGTTAGCCATCCTCTTAACCTTTACTTGTTTTGAGCAGTTCCACCATCACTAGAACCAATAGCTACCCTTTATACCACTCATTCCTCCAGGAGGAGTCAACTTTCAAATCTTTTATGACTCTCTAAAAATGTAAAGACTGTCGAGTCGCTTGTCTTTTTGATCTCATTAAATTGGCTGCGAAACGAAATCTACCCAGTATACGTTTACCCCTTTTTTGGGCTAGGATAGATTATTTACGAAAAAGGAATACCATAGCCTATCGCAACTAGGAGATTTTCTCAGACATAGTTTTCTACCTTTTCGAATCTGAGGAACTATCTACGAAAAGGGACTGTTGGAGTTTACTTTTCCGCTGTCTTTTCAAACTCTCTAAACATGAAAAGACACCGAGTTCTTCCTTTTTCAGACTCGTTAAAATATGATGACATCGGACTACGTCATAATGATGTTACTCGAGTTCCTCCTTCCTAGGGCTCGTTAAATGTACTAGGTTGGATTTGTCCGAAGGACAAAATTATATGACAAGCATATGGTATCCTCTTCAAGCTTGTGTAAAAATAAAGAGGTACTCGCCAGAGATGGTGGGGGAAAAATGGAACCAGTATCATCATCGTGTCGGCAGTATATCGCTCTTGAACATGGCACTTGTCTGCATTCGTGTCAGGTTGGGGACATCTCATCTCGTTTTCTGCTTGCCTCCATGGGTTTGGGTTATCCTTTTTGACCTCTCATCTGCTCTTTGCCTCGTCATCATGACCTCTGATCTTTTGATGTCAAATACTACCAAATATAGTGTCGTGCCACCGATATGTTTAAGAGAAATTGACCTCTGCAGTTTTCAACCCTCCTCTGATTCTCTATTGATCCTGATTCACAAACATTATGTTCCTCTATCTCGCGTCAATGATGTGGGAAACACTATGGCCCACCTTCGATCAAGGTCACTTCCTGCTGACTTCAGCTCATTATCCAGGAAGTTGATCTAAAGACTTCCTTCAGGTACCCTGGAGCCTGCATGCCTCAATGGAAGGTTCTTCGCATTCGACACAAGGTTTTCATCATTGGCCTTCGATCGAATGATTCTGCGGGTGTTCAACGCCAACTCACTGTTCACATTCCGTGGATTGTACCTATAGTACCTTGAGGTCCATCGTCATTATTGGTGATTCCTCTTGCATCTGTTAATGGCTTTCATAATTGGATGGTAATCAGACAATGTTCTTGCATGTTCGACTTTAGCTCACTTATTCACATGCTAGGACTTGTACTTTTTTCGAGTCAAGATAGAGCGCAAGACCCTGGGTTTTTTCTAATGGAATCCAGGCTATAGATTTTGTGGATTATCATGATTGGTTACATGAATCATTGATTGGATGGCTGCGACCATACCTGATTCTTATTATTGATCCTTTCTAGATGGATGCGTCCATACCTTGGATCCTGATTATTGTATACTCTGTTATGGATGGTTGCACCCATACCACGTATCATTTATTTGAGATATCAGTCGTATTTGGCTACACAGGTTTTCTGACGGCAGTGTTTTCAGTTGGGCACGTTCTCATAAAGCATTTCACCCCTCTCTCTCTCTCAAGCCTCATGCTTTAGGGGGCATCTGTTACACAGTAATTTGTCACCATCCCTGCAATCCCCCATCCCGCACATTGGAGGGCCTCTTTCATGACCTATGAGTAGTGACATAACCTGAAACCACTTTCATGGAATCCCCCTTTACAAGGACAATCATTCCTCTGAAGAAAGTTTCCTTTGAAAAACCCTAAAAACTGATATTTTGTCCTTGGCGCGACTAGCCAGTTCATCCCTCGTGCCAATGGGGAAAATCCACCAAAGAGGGCGTGCCAGTTGGCGCTCTGTCCTAGTGTATTGCCTATGCCAAGCTTAATAAGGATTATTTTTTAAAAATAAGTGGTGGAAGTTTGATTCCAACCAACTCCTGAACGAGTCTCTAAAATGAGTTAGAAAGTTTGGCTCTGGGTCTCCATGTATGGGAGGTGGTTTTCCACCCATCATGGAAGCTTCCTTGAGGATAGGGCCAATCCCACAATTTTAGGGATACCAACTCCCCTTCCACCATCTATATAAGCTTGCCATTTTACCTTAGCAAGCTAGTGGTCATAGTAGCAAGAGCTGAATCTGTAGCAAGGAGACTATAGCCAGATAGCCTTTGAGAGCCAAGCCAAAGAGAGAGAGCTTTGTCCCATTCCTGAAGAGCTTCATTGAGATGTGCTCCGTTGTCGACCCGCCGAAGGAAGATCCAACATCAGAGCCTTGGGTTGTATATTTATTTGTTATTATTAATGATAAACAACTTTGATTATGGTTTCATTCACGTGTCTTTTTTTTTTATGCAATGAATTACATTCTCTCTGACTGATGTATGGTTACAAGATTTAAGATTCTATGCTGTATATCATTGTGTTTCTTCGCATGTGTGCAGGTGTTCGGATGTGTTAAGTGGAAGGATCATTATCTTCCAAAGCGGAGGACGGGAAGCATCATCCTTTCTTCAACGACCATTGCGTAGGACCTGAGGTAGGAGAATTGTTATCTTTTGTCATTTTTGTAACTAGAGACCTATGTCATTGCGTGTCTGATTATTGCTAGACCCAATCTGGGCTAGTAAGGATCGCCTCTATCCACAGAGGGGATTTACTCTCTGAGTAGTTTCATCGCTTCCTTTGACTGGAGTCGATTTGCAGGATACCGCCTTCCATCTTATGTGCCTTTTGAGATAATGGTACAAACCTCTAGTCTGGTCATACCCAGCACTATTATAGATGAAGGTGTGTATGTTAGTATTTTATCCTCAACTACTTGGCAAGTGTTTGGTTCGCCTCTGCTTGTGCATGTTACGCAGAATCTGTTGGCGTTTAACAGAGGAACCAGTCAACCGTTAGGGATCCTTCCGAAGTTGCTTGTTACTTTGGGAGGGAAAATTGTCCATATGGATGTGATGGTTGTTCCTGGCCCCTTGTACTTTAATTTACTCTTGGGCTGCGATTATACTTATTCCATGGGAGCGCTTGTCTCCTCCCTCTTTCGTGTGATGTGTTTTCCGCACCACGATTGGATCGTGACCATCGATCAGCTTGCATTCTTTGGTCCTAATATGGCAGCTAGCCCACCATCATCCCTACCAAATCTTTATCTACTGGTTGTGTTATCCCCGCTACATGTCAATTATGTGGCTACCTACCTCGTGCCTATACTCAGTGATGATGCCATCGTGCATAGTGTGCTAGGGGCATTGGGTCCTGACTTCCAGGATGTTTTCCTTCCATCGGGAGTGGAACTCTTGGAAGTGATGACTTCTTGTTCATTATGATGAGGTTGGTCAGAGCATGGTTCATTTTCTTGTGTCAAGCTCCTTAAAAAATGAAACAAGCTCGTCGGAGCATGGTTCGTTTTCTTGTGTCAAGCTCATTAAAAAATGAAACAAGTTTTTCGGAGTAGAGTTCGTTTTCTTGTGTCAAGCTCCTTAAAAAAATGTAACAAGGTCATCCAAGGATAGTTCTTTTAATGTGTCAACCTCTTTAAAACAATGAAACAATTTCCCGTTCAATTCGAGTCTTTGATAAGTTCTCGTAAAATCCTAGTCGAGTCTTTCTCTTGATCTTGTGATTTGAACTTTCACTCCATCTGCCTTTCATATGGAATGAAGCTTGGGGGGCATGTACCTCAAATTGAGTCACCATGTTGGGGGCATGCTTAATTTTTCAAGCATAGTTTGTTTCCGTTTCAAGCTTGTGTAAAAATGAACCCCGTTTCAAGCATAATTTATCTTTGTTTCAAGCTTGTGTAAAAATGAAACCATTCCCATTTTACCTCTTGTGATTGCCATTTTATCAGCCTTTTTTTGTCAGATGAGCCTTGGTTTTCTGACTCCATCGTCACTATCTGCTTAGCCAATCATATGCCTTCACTTGGTTGTTTTACCCATTCCTAAGGAACCGCTGCGATGAGTGGTCTTGTTAGCCAACCTATTAACCTTTACTTGTTCTGAGTAGTTCCACCATCGCTGGAACTAGTTGCTTCCCTTTATACCAATCATTCCTCCAAGGGGAGTCATCTTTCAACTCTTTTCTGACTCTCTAAAACTGAAAATATTGCCGAGTCGCTTGTCATTTTGAGCTCGTTAAATTGGCTGCGAAACAACATCTACATAGTATATGTTTACCCCTTTTTCGAGCTAGGATAGATTATTTACAAAAAATGAATACCCTAACCTATCGCGACTAGGAGGTTTTCTTAGACATAGTTTTCTACCTTTTCGGATCTGAGGAACTATCTACGGAAAGGGACTGTTGGAGTTTAATTTTCTACTGTCTTTTCAAACTCTCTAAACATGAAAAGATGTCGAGTTCTTCCTTTTTTAGACTCATTAAAACCTGATGACATCGGACTCCGTCGCAATGACGTTACTCAAGTTCCTCCTTCCTAGGGCTCGTTAAATGTACTAGGTTAGATTTTTCCGAAGGAAAAACTTATATCACAAGAATATGCTATCCCCTTCAAGCTTGTTCTCAAAAATAATTGGGGTACTTGCTATAAATGGTGGGGAAAAATGAAACCAATATCATCGTCGTGTTGGCAGTATGTCGCTCTTGAACATGGCACTTGTCTGCATTTGTGTCGGGTTCGGGACATCTCATCTAGCCATCTATTTTCCTCCATGGGTTTGGGTTACCCTTTTTTGACCACTCATCTGCTCTCTACTTCATCATCATGACCTCAGATCTTTTGATGTCAAATACTGCCAAATCTAGTGTCGTGCCGCCAATATGTTCAAGAGAAGTTGACCTCTGCAGTTTCAACCCTCCTTTGATTCTCTACTGATCCTAATTCACAAAAAATATATTCCTCTCTCTCGTGTCGATGATGTGGGAAACACTATGGCCCACCTTCGATGAAGGTCACTTCCTGTCAACTTCAGCTCATTATCCAATAAATTGATCTAGAGACTCCCTTTAGGTACCTTAGATCTTGCATGCCTCAATGGCAGGTTCTCCACATTTGACGCAAGGTTTTCATTATTGGCCTTTGATTGAATGATTCTGCAGGTGTTCGATGCCAGCTCAATGTTCACATTCCGTGGATTGTACCTGTAGTACCTTGAGGGTGATCCTCATTATTGGTGGTTCCTCTCGCGTCTGTTAATGACTTTCATCATTGGCTGGTAATCAGATGATGTTCTTGCATGTTCGACTTCAGCTCACATATTCACATGCTAGGACTTGTACTCTGTACGGGTTGAGATGGAGCGCAAGACCCTGGGTTTTTTCTGATGGAATCTAGGCTATGGATTTTGTGGATTATCATGATTGGTTATGTGACTTATTGATTGGATGGCTGCGACCATACCTGAGTCTACTTATTGATCCTTTCTGGATGGCTGCGTCCATACCTTGGATCCTGATTATTATATACTCTGTTATGGATGGTTGCACCCATACCACATATCATGTATTTTAGATATCAGTTGTATTTTTCTACTCAGGTTTTTCGACGGCATTGTTTTCATTTGGCCACGTTCTCAGAAATCATTTCACCCCTCTCTCTCTTTCGAGCCTCATTATTTAGGGGGCATCTGTTACACAATAATTTTTCACCGTCCCTGCAATCCCCCGTCCCGCACATTGGAGGGCCTCTTTCGTGACCTGTGAGCAGTGACCTAACCTAAAACCACTTTCATGGCATTCCCCTTGACAAGGAAAATCATTCCTCTGAAGAAATTTTCCTTTGAGAAACCCTAAAAATTGGTCTTTTGGCCTTGGCGCGACTATCCAGTTCAACCCTCGTGCCAATGGGGAAAATCCACCATAGAGGGCGAGCCAACTGGCGCTCTGTCCCAGTGTATTTCTCATGCCAAGCTTAATAAGGATTGTTTTTTAAAAATAAATGGCGGAAGTTTTATTTCAACAAACTTATGAACGAGTCTCTAAAATGAGTTGGGAGGTTTGGCTCCAGATCTCCATGTATGGGAGCTGGTTTTCCACCTATCATGGAAGCTTCCTTAAGGATAGAGACAATCCCACAACTGTAGGGATCCCAAATCCCCTTCCACCATCTATATAAGCTTGCCAATTTCCCTTAGCAAGATATTATTCTTAGTAGTCCAAGAAGCAAGAGCTGAATCTTTAGCAAGGAGACTATCGCCAGACCACCTTTGAGAGCCAAGCTAGAGAGAGAGAGAGCTTTGTCCCATTCCTGACGAGCTTCATTGAGACGTGCTCTAATATTGACCCGCCGAAGGAAGATCCAATGTTAGAGCCCTGGGTTGTATCTTTCTTTGTTATTATTAATGATAAATGACTTTGATTATGGTTTCATTCATGTGTCTTTTTTTTTGATGCAATGAATTACATCCTCTCTGACTGATGTATGGTTACAAGATTTGGATTCTATGTTGTGTATCGTTGTGTTTCTTCACATGTGTGCAGGTGTTCAGACGTGTTAACCAGAAGGATCGTGATCTTCCAAAGCAAAGGACGGGAAGCATCATCCTTTCTTCAATGACCATTTCATAGGACCTGAGGTAGGCAACTTGTTATGTTTTGTCATTTTTGTAACTAGAGACCTGCGTCACTGCATGTCTGATTGTTGTTAGACCCGATCTGGGCTAGTAGGGATCACCTCTATCCGCAGAGGGGATTTACCTCTCCAACAGTCACATACAGCATAAATGATGGGATCCCAACCCTAATTTGCATTATTCTCGCTCAGATTTCCTTATACAACATTTTTCTTGAAGACCTTGTTGAGATTCCCAAAAGGGATTATTCCAAGTTCTATAGACAGAGTCTACAGTTGGCGAGGTAGCCTCTGGACCTCACCCTTTCTTTGAAGGGTGACATATCCAGTAAATTCCTCTATAGTCCATCTCTAAAATAGAATCTTGAGAATCCCAAAAAGGATCATTACAGTGGTATCAGAGCTCTACTCTTGGCACAACATGTGCTAGCATTGGAGCCTCAGTCATGCTGCATTTCGAAGATGAAGATCCTCTTTCTGAGAGGGAGAGGAGATACCAGAATAGAAGTCATAGAAAGTATGAATATAGTACTTTTAACCTTGACAAGGGTCAAGACAAGGGGAAAGCCCCTGAATTGGTGAATGATAAAGATAAGGAAGCAAAGGAGTTTGCAAAAACTCTCTTGGAAGCTATGAAAGATCTGTCCAAGGAGATAAAGGAGATGGGGATAGATAGAATGAGGGAGTCCCTTGGGAGATTCCATTAAGGAGAAAGTTCTGATATGTCTCAGTTTGGGACTGGTCAACCTGTGAGCTTGCCTCAAGTTCCACATACCTCACAATGCTCTGCAATGCCTACCTTATTGGCTGTAGAGAATGAAGGGTTGCAAGAGCCAACCTCTTTGGAAGGCTACTTTGTAGAATATGACTCACAAAGACAAAGGTTCAAGGATAACTTGAGCTTTCAAGACTTCTGCCATCTCAAGGACCAGAGGAGGCCATGGCAGCAGTACAGAGATGGAGGTTTCCTTCATGGGAGGCACCACACCATGGGCAAGTTCTTGCCTAAGTTTGATGGATCACCCTCTTGTTCTGCTAAAGCATGGGGGGAGAAGTTGGACATCTATTTCCAGCTGAATAAAGTTCCTGAAGTAGAAGCCATCAAGATTGTTGCGCTGCATTTTGAGGGAGAAGCCCACAACTGGTGGTTTCATGGACTTTCTACATTGGGGCACAACAATGTGTCCACTTATGTTGAGTTCACTAGGAGACTAGTGGGGAGATTTGATCAGAAAGATCCTGAAGGACCCTTTCATAAGCTTGGAAAATCATAAACAGACAAGAGATGCTAAGGCCTATATCTCTGAATTCCTGAGGTTGTTTTTAATGGTTCCTAATCTTTCAGTAGCAAGGAGAGTCTATATGTTCATTGATGGCCTGGAAGAACCTTTGCATGGGTTGGTTAAGTCTACCAAGCCCATTGCTTTGCATGATGCCATTGAAAGAACTAGAGATCTCCAGGATGCCTTGCCAAGGGCAAAGGAAACCTTCCCAAGCAAAGCCACTAACTCTTCCAAGGGAAAGGAGGTGAAAGCTACTCCACCCAAGGAGAGCTCACTGAAGAAGCTCCTTGACAATTATCTCTAGAGGGAGTTGAGGAAAAAGAAATTATGTTTCACTTGTCAAGAGCCATGGGTACCGGGACATAAATGTACTGCTGGAAGAGCACACTATATTGAAGTATTCTCTGATTGTGAGGAGGAAGAGGGAAATGATGGACCTAGGAGAGGTCACAATGATGGTGATGATGAGGGGGAGGATCCATCATCATCCAGAGAAGAAGAAGGATAATTTTATCCAACCAGTGGGACTCTTGCTTCTTTGAGAGGAGTGCCTAAGTATTTGACTCTTAGAGTGCAAGGTTCATTTATGAACCAAAGAGTGTCTATTCTGATCGACAGTGGGGAAACCCACAACTTTATTGATGCTCACTTTTTGCAGAGGAGAGGGATCCCTATCGATAATTTTGATGGGTTCTCTATTTTGGTTCTGGGAGATAGAAATATGCAATGCATGCAGTATGTTCCATCAATTTCTGTGACTATGGGAACCTACACTTTGGAGGACCACTTCTTTTTAGTGGACATACCAGACACCAACATCATCTTGGGTGTCCAGTGGTTGATTACTTTGGGAAAATTCACCACTAATTGGAAGGCCTTGCAGATGGAATGGGTGGATTTGAAGAGTGGGAAACAACAAATCATTCAAGGAATGCACACCTACCCTTCACTTGATGTTTCCACCCACACAACAAAGATGGAATTGCGCAGTGGGGGCAAGGACCTCACAGTTCCTTCTCTCATGTTTATGAGAATGCTGCAAGGAACATTCTTACATCATGGCAAGCCACTTGGGGTTCCATTAGATTCTATGGGGCAAGCCTCACAAAGTGCTGAAACAATGGAAGAGAGAGTCACATCACCGTGGGAGGAAGCAAGGGGGAGGATCAACCTTCCTACAAACAATTTTTTCATGCAAAGTGCCAAAGAAAAAAAGAGGCAACAAGGCAAGCACCATCATAGATGCATCAACAACAATGTCTTTGTTGAGAAGTGTAGATCCATATTGGAGGTCTCAACTCCTTATGGAGTACTCCAAAGATCTGCACACCAGGATGATATTAGATGTCATGAAGCAAGGAGGAGGCTATTTGGTCCATGAAGGGGTCATCTATCATCTTGGTAAAGTATTCTTGTCTCAAGCCTCCAAGCTTAAGCAAGAGATACTAAAAAGACCACACAAAGAGTTCCTTTCCAGCTATATGCAGTCAACAAAAATTCTACTCCCTAATATTGAAGAGTTTTGATTGGGAGGGTATGGAGGAAGAACTACATTAGCATTATGATTGGGAGGAAATATATCAACACTTACAAGAGTGCAATATTTATGTGGAGATGGGGTGGCCAAGTGATCCTATGCAAGAGACATTTCATCCATCTCTTTATTCTCTTAAAGGAGGAAAAAACCCATGCCTAACTCTATGCGTATGGGAGACTTGTATGGTAAGGAATCTGATCTTATGGAGCAAGTTTATTTTTCTGATTTGGCACATTATCTTACCATATGTATGCAACCCATGGCTCCTACAAGGAGTAATATTACATGCAGATCTCATGGCATTGATGAGGCCAATAAAAATTCCAAAGCTGGCCACTCCCTTGAGGTGCAAAGGGAAATTATCTATCATGATTGGTGCTTCCCAAAGGCACCCAATGATGGCTTCACTTTCAGCCATGTCAAAGTGACCCATGAAGCAAATATGTGGTGGGGGTACCACCTATCACAATCAGATCTACTCAAAACAAGGAGTACACTGCACTGGTACCTTATGTGGGATTGTGACCCAACCCCTCAAGTGCAGATTTCAGTTTTCCTATATTTGATTTTTCTTCCATACATAGATGAAATATTGGTATTGTTTATGGGTTTGTATGGAAAAAAATTAGTCAGTTTGTATGTACCACATGGGATGGAACTTTATCCTATACTTCATGATCCATGTTTTAGATGTGACATTTCTTCACCCATGTATATTTCTGTTGAGTTTTACACTCCTAAAGGGGTAGACTATGCCCCTATCATGTTAGCATTGGAGGAGCAGTTTCTGATGTATTGGCTTGGTGAGCACTTAATCCATGATTAAAGCTTGATTCTTGATGGTGACATCAATGGAGAAGGAGAATAACTACACCTCTTACCCTGTCAGTTGCTTGAGGACAAGTAACATTTTGGAGGGGAGGATTGTAATGTTCCTACTTAGCCTTAGCTAAGAGGAAACATTCAATTTTGATTTACTTTATGTTTTATGAATAAATGAATAAAGGAGGACATGTGAAACTCCTAAAAAGTCTGAATAAATCAATGCCCATGTGAACAAAGACAAATCAGGGCTACGTAAATAATCACTTGCAGGTGTGAAAGAGGTTTGAGCCAAAGGTTGGGTCCACCTTGACCAAATCAGCTTCGTTGTCTAGGTTCATTGCATCTCCAAAAGGGACTGCACAGTTCTAGAAGGGAGCCTCTAATGTGA
Organism: Pinus albicaulis; assembly: GCA_034641835.2. NCBI lineage: Eukaryota > Viridiplantae > Streptophyta > Pinopsida > Pinales > Pinaceae > Pinus > Pinus albicaulis. The sequence continues at coordinate 127,818,801 of CM076576.1, forward strand.
AGGGGGCCAACTCAGAAAATTTGGTTTAGGGTTTGCAAGAGCTTCCTCATGTTATAAAAAGGAGGAGAAGGCACATGAAGAAGTTTTTGATAGATCATATTTCTGAAGTATTTGTCTGCTTAGAAAAATACCATTCTCTGTTGTTTAGTGGAGGATTGTGATTGGAATTCTTGTTTTGGGGGTTTCATCTCTTCCCTTGAGGATCATTGGAGGAGTTATTTGTTGAAGTGAGCCACTATCTAGTTTGAGGCCAAGCTCTATTTTCATGAGTAGCACTGGCCCATTGAGGGTTTTACAGCTGCTGTCATTTGTAGCAAGTGGTGTTCTATATCTGCTTAGATCTAGCTTGTTTTGAGAGGCTTTTTCAGTTGGAGAGTTTTTATCAGCCTCCAAAGAGAGATTCTATCCATATTTTGTATCTGATCTGTAATTTCATTCAATTTCATTCAATCTCCTTCACCCTCAGTGCAGTTTCTACTCTATACTGCGTTATTTTTGTAAGAGGGTTTATTGTTTCAGTTTGCCATCAGATTGGAGGAAGATCTCTTAGTGTTAGGCTTGCCTTCCCTTGGTGATCCATGGATTGGGTTGCTGATCCATGTCTCCATAGATCTGATCTCTTTCAACAATAAATTTATCTTTAGAAATTTCTAGGTTTTCTCCAGCACTGCAATTTGTAATTTAGATCTACAACTTATTATGCAATATTTTGATGTAATTCCAATTGGATCTTGTTCTTAAAGTCTTATAGTTTCCAGATTTGTATTATATCTGATGTTTTATCCATAAATATTTCATAGATATTAAATTTAATATACAATAGCTTAACCATCTGAAAAATAATGTTGTCTATGTATTTCTGCAGTTTATTTCTAGTTGCAGCTCTAATTTCTGAAGGGATTTTGCCCTAGTTTCTTTTGTAATATGTTGTAGAGGAAATAAGCTCAAATGTAAATATTATTTACTTTCATAAATCTTAAATATCGGATCCTTTTCTTTCCTCCTCTGATTTTCATTCAAAACTCCGCAATTCTGGTTTCTGGGGTTTTCATGTTGCAACAGACCTTCTCTTTGGCTGATTTCTAGCTAGTCTTGACTGTGGGAGATCTTTTTAATGTGCTTAAACTTATTTTTTTCTGATGAAATTCCATATATAAGTCACATACAACATAAATGAGGGGATCCCAGCCCTGATCTACATTATTCTTTCTCATGTTTCCTTATACAACGTTTTTCTTGAAGACCTTGTTGAGATTCCTGAAAGGGATTATTCCAAGTTCTATAGACAGAGTCTATAGCTGGCCAAGTATCCTTTGGATCTCAAACTTTATTTGAAGGGTGAAATATCTAGTAAATGCATCTTTATTCCATCTCTGAAATAGAATCTTGAGAATCCCAAAAATGATCATTACAATTTTCAATGCGCGACAGATGGTATAGCCCCATAGTTAGTCTCCCAGGCTTCACAAAACTTAAAAAGCATACTCCTAGAACAAAAAAAACCACCTGCAGATCTTCCTCCCAAACATAGGCTTATTGACCAAGTAATTCAAATAAGGGTGGTCAGTAAACATCTTAAATTGGCCTCCTAATAGATAATGGAAGAATTTATGCATCACATAAACCACTGCCAATCCTTCTCTCTATGTATTTGAATAATTAGGATTTGTGCATGATAGCTTCCTAATTTCCAAAGAAATAGGGTGATCAATCTCCCTAGCTCATAACTATGATAAAATAGCTTTGAGCGCAATGCAGGAGGCATCAACATGGACGTGGAATGCCTTTCACCAGCCTGGAAAGACCAATATGGGCACGGTTACCATCTTCTCCTTCAGTGGTTCAAAGCTCTTTTGAAATTCTTCTTCCCAAAAAAATGACACATCCTTCTTAAGAAATTTCTCCATGGGTGTCGTGATCAGTGAGTAACCTTGGATGAAATTTCGATAATATCTAGTATGTCCCAAAATTGAGCATAGTTGTTTGACATTAGCAGGAAATTCAAAATTAATAATTACTGTGATATTTGCAAGATCCACCATCAATCCTTGTTGGAAGACAATGTGGCCCAAAAATATCACAAATTTCACACAAAATATGCACTTCTTAAAATTAAGTGAGATTTTTTACTTCCTACAAGTATCCATCATTAGGCACAGACTTGATACATGCTTATTCAACAATCCAAAGAAAATCCAATCATCAAAATAGAATTCCAAGAACTTGTGTATGTATTATTTGAATGTGGCTATGACTACGCGGAAGAAGATATCATGTGCATTATTCAACCCAAATGGCATGACTATATACTGACAGGGTCCCAATTCTGTTGCAAAGGTTGTCTTACTCTTATCTTCTGGTGCAATTATAACTGATGATATCTTGAGAACCCATATGTAAATGAATAAGCCTCATGTCCTCCTACATTATCGAGGATATCATCAAAATATGGGGTTGGGAAAGGATCATGTATGCAGGCATCATTCAGTTTGCGTAAATCCATGCAAATCCCTGTTCATCCTTTAGTCTTATTTTCTTGTACCACCATGGGACTTACCCAATCTGACTCGTCCACTGATTCTATAATTCCAGAAACAACCTTTTTATCCAACTCCCCTTAACCTTCTGCTTATATTTTGGGTTCAATATATATTTATGCTACTTCATAGACCGCACATCTAGTTTTAAAGTGATATTCATGAACCCAAGCTCTCTCGTTATCCTTTTTAACTCAGAGAACCTTGTAGGGAACATGTCATGATATTTAGTGAAAATTTCTACGACCTTTCCCACTGCATCATCATCCCAGTAATCTCCAATATTTTTCAATTTTGGCAGTTCTTCAGATCCAATGTTCACCTGTCAAATATTTAGAGGCTTAGTTCCATCTAATGACGTAATTGAGGGCCGAGAAAGTGCATGTTGTCCTTCATACTCAAGGATTTTGATATTCCTTAGATTTTCTTCAGTTTCCCCAACTGTCAAATATCTGAAATTGACAATATCCCTCATCTACGCATCCCATTGTGGTGAGGCATGCTCTACCTTCGGATTTGTTGTGTCAAATATGACCCCTTGAATACCTTGCAGCACTTTACCTAAGAAATCAAACCTACTCTCAAATCTGAAGATTAAAATGATACTTTTGGTTAATGTAGACCATTCATTGGTTCCTTGACACAACTTAGTCTCCAGGTACCATTCTGTAGGCACCTCCCCCAAAGTGTGGGTGAACATGTATACCCATTCTTGTCTTGGATTTGCACCCCATAATTCAATCCATTTAGAAAAATGTATGCACGGATCACCTTTTCCAGATTAGGGTTCTTCCATTCTGGTAGTCATACACTAAAAGCACAGCCTCATCATCCAGGTGCATTCTTCCCAGTTACCCAAGTTTCCTTTTTGAGTCACCCACCATCGAGCTGGGGTGGAGCATAGTGCTATGTCCATAACATGGAATCTTTGTGCTTCCGGAAAAACCTCTTTAAGCTCTCCTATTGAATAGAGGAAAAATATTCTATAACGACCAAATGATAGTAAAAATGTATAGTAGCACTAGTAGCTACTTATACTAAAAAACAGGTGAGTGTGATCCCCTTCCCTATAAAATTGAATTAGGATATGACAAAGTCGAGAAACATGAGTAGCTAAGCTCATAACCATTCCCTTGGACCCCCTTACCAATTCCCCTCTAGTGGATTCATTGTCCCCTTTTTGTAGGTGCTCTTTTTGAGTCAGTTCTTAGATGTTACACGTTCACATTAGTTAAACCATCATAATACGACAATTATCTTGCCTCTGATGATATGTAGCAAAGAGAGCTTGTCACTCGGTTGCAACACAGTGAAAATACTTCATGTAGTCAGTTCTGCCAATTCTCCATCTCTTCATATGAATATGAGAAGAAAGAACTATATTTTTCCTAATTAAGCCTTCCATGAGCTATCGAGTAAATCCAATCATAATCCCTCACAATTAGCTTATAGATATGGTCGACATCGTCATACGCATGCACTGGTTTTGTATATCTTTCACCTTCTACAGGATCTAGAGGAACTACAACTCTAGTTCCATTATTCTCAAATACCATGCTTCTCCTCTTAATATTAATGATGTCATTTGTTAGTGTCAGTCTAGTCATATTGCCATCATTGATCACAACTGCTCTTTTGCATTTGCATATTAGGAGTCTCATACCGAATAAATTTCACCATTCCGTTAGGTCATGGATCCATTGATGGTAGTAATATTTTATCAGTTTTCCCTCATGAAATACTTGCTGATTTTCCTTTCTATGGTCTTGGGTCATGAGTCACTTTCACTTTCAAAATCATGTCATTAGGTCATAGGATGGGTCTCATTAGTTTTTAGGGTCTCACCATGATCAAATCAATGAGTCAAATGTCAATAAATATCAGCAAGATCATGAGGAAGTCAATAAACTCAAAGTCACAGCACCTGGAAGATCAACGAGATATTTTAGTTAGCTTGATGTAATTTTCACCTCAAGACCATATTTTGAGGTGATGTTTTTCCTTTATTATCATTCATTATGTAATTTTATGTTGTCATATGTAATAAGTCACAATTCAAAAGCTGTTATCTTTACAAAGTCATTGTCTTGCCTTCAGAGAATTTTTCCACAACATGTTTAGTGCCAAATCATCTTCCAAGCCAATCCATCAGAAAGAGCCCAGAAAGATCTTTCCAATGGTATATTACACTCTTGAAACTGACTTCTGGATTGAAATTTATGCTTAAGTGAAGTAAAAATCCCCTATATCCTCAAACTTCCCCTATTTCCCATTTTTCCCTTAAACTTTATGTTTAAAGTTTAATATTTCCCTTAATATAATCCCTTTGCCCCCCTCCGATTGTAAAATCGCATTGTAAAATTATTTAAAACATGAATGCGATTTATGATGAAACCACTTCCCCACCATACCTTGTAAAATTTTATAATAAACATATCAAAGTTTATTATTATAAAATCCCACTCCAAACCACTTCCCCATCAAGACCCTTTCAAAATTTATATTATATAAAGTTTAAAGTTCCGTGTTGTAAAATCTTCCGCTGATCCATTACTTCTCGATCGCATCGCAGATGTTAAATGCATGCCCCGATTGACCCTTATCCAAAACTACGATGTGATTGTTTCAAATCCTCCGATGGAATCCCTCCAATGCACATCCTGACCGTTGATCTCATGGTCTGATTAGATGGCATGTATGCAATCGCTCCATCGCAAATGGCGCCCCCGATCGGCACCCTCCGATTATCCCTCAGCTGTTGATCACCCAAATCCATCCAACGGCTCATAGCCAATTGGGACATCCCTATCGGAGCCCCCCAAAAGCCCCTCCCTGATTATAAAACCCCAACTACTCCTCCACCATTGATTTCACCATTCGATCCGACGTCCTGCATTCGATCAGGCCATCGGCAATTGCATTCCATATATAACATCTTTCTCCGCCCGATCTCTAATCCCTGATGCCGATTCACTTATGGGCCCACCACATAACACTTCTTCCCATTTTGTATTATCAAAGGCCTATACCCTTTGTTAAATTAAATTTCGTTTCAAATTTATTTTACAAAGGCATTTCTCCCCATCGCATCGGAAGCTTGTAATGTGTTATACTCCGCTCCTCACCTTCCGATTCTGATTGTGATTGTTCATATACCCCGATCCCACCATTCTAATTCTCTACCCATTCATAATACATTTGGCCCTTTGCCTTTGTTAAAGTTTAAATTTTGATTAATTTTTTTATTACAAAAGCCATTACCTTATTACATCAGAAGCATGTATTGTGTCGTACTCCATCCCCAAACTCCCGATTCCAATTTCGATTACCCTTATGAATTAATCGCATCGGAGATTTCTATCACTCCATTGTATTTCCCCTTTCCCGAGCCCCTCCGATTCTGATTGCGATGTGGGTCCTGCCTCCTTCCCTTCCCTTTTCCTATTCAAAATTAAATTTTCCCTTCACAAAGGTATATAATTTCATTTCATTTTGTTCCAACAACACTTTATTAAAATGTCAGTTTTATTCAACAAATGATGGAAAGCAAAGGAAATAGTCAGTTGGTCGAAGAGCTTAAATTAAAAAAAATATATCTACAGCAACAAAGAAATAGGATCGGATTGCGTATTTTTCCTTCAGTGAATTTTCAGGAGGTAAAAAAAGTATCGTTGTCCCTTATTTTCAGGGGAAGATTGTTGTATTTATTCTCTATGATTGCACTTCAGTTTTTGAGCTATCAAACAACTCCCTTTTCTGTGGATCTATGTTCCCACATTTAAGTGTATTTAATGTAATTATAAATCATTTGTAAACAAGTCTGAGAGTCTGTAATTCAGCAGTAGGGGAATAGTGTGGAAGGAAATGTTTGCGCTCCATTGTACAGTTTAACAGGGATTAAATAAGAGATGCAGCTCTGATTTGTGGGATCTATGTGGTATGAGATTTAGCATTTGTTTTTCTCCTTTGTTTCATATGTAAATTGTTATGTTTCACCTCTCATCCATAAAAATCTCCTTTTGAATGTTTTCAAGATAGAAAGGTAGGATCCATTTTTATGCCATGCCTTGGGAAATCATTCATTATCTGTGTTTTTCTTCTATTTGAAAAGGATCCATTTATTGTGCCCTTTTCAACTTCTCACCAGTCTTTCCATCCCATCTTTATTAAACTTTAATTTCTAAATTCCCTACCTACCTTGCCCCATGAAATACCCTGTGTCCTGATTTAATCCCCAGTTTCAACTGTCCCATTTAATCCCACACATCCCTGAAATTCATTCATTCTATTAAAACTTTTTCCCATAATTTTATCTAGCCTAATATCAGTCCACTATTATGTTTTATTGAGTATCTATCTTTATGAAGAGAGCCCTCTCCTATCCTTGTAGGGCTAGCTACAAGGTTGAGCGTGGTTTAGTTGTTACCCTATTTTTCCCTTTTCAGCCTGGGGTCCAATTCGTGTGCTAACATCTCTAGCGACCATACTAGGGAATAGTTGTTTCGATCTGACTATCTGTGAACTTGTTTTCTCAGCACTAAAACATGTTTACTCTGCTTTGAAGAAATTTTGAACAAAGGCTTGTAGAAGAACAAATCGTAGTGAGGCTCTGTGTTATAAAGAGCATTGAGGAACCCTTCCTAATGTTAAAAAACCTTGGTTGGATTGAACACGACAATTTTAAAGAAATCTCTGTGATTTGAGTGAAATTTTGGTCTATTTTCCGACGGAGAAATAATATAGTGGGGCCCAGCAGTAAGTTAATGCGAGGAGTTAAAGCGCTTAACCGCAGTCAAAACCTGAAGTTAAAGCTCAGTTTGATTTACCACTGGCGGGTTTTGGAAACTAAAACCACCCATTTCGCGCCGCTTTTTCCCCAGAGAAAAAATACTTCTAAAAAATGTGATCCAGTTATATTCGGGCACATCATCACTCCAATACCGCCAATTTTGCGTGGCTCTGAGCTGTTAAGCTTCGACCTCTGAAAAAACGTGAAATCAACGAGAACCATTCGATCTGAATCACCTTTGATCTGAAGCCAATCGCGCGCCTAGAAACAACGGGCGATAAATAAATCAACGAGAACCATTCGATCTGAAGCACCTTTGATCTAACGCCAATCGCGTGCCTAGAAACACGGGCGATAAATCGAGGTACTATCCAGTGCTTTTTTTCTATTTTATTCATAAAAAGCGAAAAGTGGACGTGTGGGCCCCTTCTGAATAAAATATATGTCGTGTTGATTAAAAATCACATAAGTTCCAAAGATTCAAAAGGGATTGTTAAACACCATGTTGAAGCACACACATGGTGTATGAAGAAGATAAACACACACACACAAGAGAAACACACAATGAAGGATAAGTGTGAGGCTTTCTTATTTTTCCATTACATATGATGTACATTTATAATACAATGGTGTGACTCTTGGTTTCACATTCCAAGGTCACTTGGACTCCATTGTGACTTTTCGTATTCCACACCTACCCATGTAGGATTAGGTGTTCCAACATCCCCCCTTAATCCAAAGGGGTATGTGTGAGTCCAAGAAAAGAGTTGTAATACAAATCTGCAAAGTATACATGGCAGCACTTGGGCTGAATCAACTCTCTCAAATGTTGGAAAAAAGAGGTGGTTTTAGGATGACCACAAACACTGGAACGCAAAACTTGTTGCAGTTCCCGGAACTCTTCCAAAACTGGCAAGAAGCTGAAGGCTTCTGCTAGAGGAATTGTCCCTCATAAAAAATGGAGACCTTCAACCTAAAAGAAGGGAGGTCTACTACCTGTGATGGTTTTAGGATTACCAACAACTCTGGAATGCTTGAAGCATTTCCTGGAACTCAACCAAAGCTGGCAAGAAGCTGAAGGCTGCTAAGCTGAAGGCTTCTGCTAGAGGAAGTGTTCCTCATATATGAAAGGGAGACCTTCGACCTAAAACAAGGGAGGTCTACTACCTTGTGATGGTTTTAGGTTATCCACCAACCAAAGATGATGGTTTAAGGTTTTCCACCAACCGAAGGTATGCTCATGGGCATCCGTGTCTCTGGATACATCTTTGAATCTGGAATGACGAATTGTGGCTCAGGTTCGCTTGAACTGTTGGCTACAACTCTGAACATGGAATGAGATATTGTGGCTCAGGCTCGCTCGATCTGTCGTCGAAGCTTGTACATGACCACCATTTTCCCCCCTGTCAGGGACAAGGTGAGATGATGGCGAAAACTCAACTGCAAGTTTGCTCAATATCTAAGAACAAGTTCTGACACGTGTCATAAACATATTCTTGGCTGCTGATGCCCATTGCCAAGAAGCGATCCATCCAAGATGAATCTTTGTTCTTGCAGGAGGCTTGTTTCTGAAGAATCTGTCTGAAGAGTGAGTGTGTCGACCATAGTGCTTGCATGGATGAAGATCAAAACAGTGATCTTTCATATGGCCAACTCGATCACAGTGTTGGCATTTTACAGTCTGATGTTGTGGAAGCAGAACAGGATCTGAAACAGCTGCAGGTGAACTGTCATACATAAATCCGGCACTCTGAAATATGATGGGCTTTGTGTAGTCTGGAATATGAAAGGACACATCCTTGTCATATCCAAGACCAGTTCGGTGCTTGTTGTGGACAAGCTCTTCCCAAGGTCTAATGATGGGCTTAGGAAGTGCAGGCTGAGCTGCCGCATCTGCATGTACATCTGCTCTAGTACAAAGAACTGAATGGGAATCAACTGGAAATTTGCTGACTTGCTACTGATGGGAGTCTTTCACAATGTTCTGAATAAAGACAGGTTCATAATGGTGACTCTTTTGCTAAAGTTCTTCTTGTTGGAGCTGAGATTCCAACTGCAAAAACTCGATATTTTCATATGCATCTAGCAAACAACTGTGAATTTTACAAAGAGCATCCTTGCTCATTTTTATCACATCATCAACATTGGAATGAATGAGGTTTTTCAACAACTCTAATGCCTCATTGATTTTAGCCATTTTCAACAACTTAGGCTCAAAAAATGAAAGGGTGTCGGCTACAACCGAAAATGCACCCGTTTACAATGTGATTCAACAACAAATACAAATGACTCTAAAGAATTTCCAACTATGGAAATCTCAAAGTACAAAGTGTGCTCCTCAAATGATGGAGGGCAATCAACAATTTTTCAACAACTCAAGTACTAATTCCAACTATGAAGAAGCAATGTCTACTCACAATACAATTTCAATGCAATACAATATTTCTGCAAAAATATTTTGTAAATGTGCAGCTGAAACACTTTTGCAAGAGGCCTTTAAGGCAGTTGATTTTTCTTCAAAGAGTTGTTTTCAATGATGGCAAACTTGTCTTCAAATGTCAATTTCTTCAAAAAATCACCCTTATGCTACAAATCACACAATGTCAAATTCACTTTTCACTATGTATTCAGTCCATCTGCTCCTCATATGCCATTTCTTCTTTTTCTGTTGTTCATATTCTCTCTTTCCTCTCTCTCTGCTATTTTTTTTTTTTTTTAATTAATAAAAAATAAATTAATGGGAATAATTAAAAATGAAAGGGAATGGGATTAATTAAAAGGGATGGAATTTTAAAAAAAGGGAAATTGATTGGGATGGGGGGTATTGGATTTATATGGGAGGGAGAATTAATTTTAAAATTCGAATTTTAAAAAAGAGGGGGAAGGCGAGTTATTATATGAGAAGGAGGGCGTATATTAAAAATTTAAAAGTATAAAGGTCGATTTTTAAAAAACAAGGGCGGATTATTGTAAAAAAAATGAGAAGGGACGAGGGAATTGAGTGTTGGGTGGGCGTGGTAAGTGAGAGGCCGTGTGGTGAGAATAGGGCCAAGTGTGAGTGGGGGTAAGGGAAGGGACGCCGCCAAAGCCGTGGAGAAAACTATGGTAGGACCAGGTGAGTGGAAGCCGTGGGATAGGCGAGGGAGACAAAGGTAATGCGGGTAGGAGAGGGCGTTGCGGGTAGCGGGCAGGTTATGGAAAAGCGTAGTAAGGGAGGGACAGGCGTAGATTTGCAGGCGGGGGAGCGTTAGGGAGTGTAGAGTAAAGTGTGAAGCCGGTTTTTTTTTTTTTTTTTTTAAACAGGGTCGAGTGGGGCGGGTAGATGGCGCGTGGTAGGTGGAGCCAAATGTGAGTAATTGAGAGTGCTATAGAGTAGGCATATTGATAGGTTGAAGGCCGAGCGTATGGAGGGATAAGAGTCGACTTGCAGGGAGGTGTGTTCGCGCGGAGATTGTGAAGGGCATTGAGAAGAAGAGCCGGTGGTGTGAGCGTAGGGAAGATCCCCAAGCACGTGGGGAGCGTTGAGATGAGCGAGGGGAATGTTGTATGGTTTGAGTGGACGGTGTAAGTGGCGTAGGGAGTTGTGCAGAGCTGTTGTGAGGGGATAGATTTGTATATAAATGTGGATTGGTAGGGAGAGGGCCGAGCCCTGTTCACAGTATTTTATTTTTTATTTTTTATTTATTTTTTTATTTATTTTATTTTTTTATAATTTTAAAATAGCAGAGAGGAAAATCGACTCTAAAATAACATCAGAATTTCACTGATATAATAGAGGTTGGCATAATTTTGCAGTGAAACGCAGGTACAAGACTCAGAAATTTTCCAGAAAATTGCAGAAATTTCACGAAATATAGCAACAGTAGAATACTTTCTTCTTTCAAATATAGAAAATAATTTTTCTGGAACTTATAGCAGTAAAAAATCCAGAATTTTGCAGGAATCTTCGAATGAAAAACTCAGAAATTCTTTTTCATTAAAACCAGAAACCTCTTCAGAAATCAACTTTAAACAATTTTTCCAACAGCTCTCCAAAGCAGAATTTAATGGGCAGAAATTGCAGGAAGAAATCAACCTTCAGATGGGCAGTGCTGCCTTTCTTCAAAGCCAATGCCTGAATGCTGCCAATTTTCTGAATGCTGCTCCTTCTCCAAAACACTTTTGAATGCGGCAAAAACTCTGCTGCAGAAACTCTCTAAATGCTGCAAAAATGTCAAGAATTTTGCAGATATGCACAGGCCATAAACAGAAATGGCTCACTCAATTTGGAGCAGGGCCAACAATCGCCCGCTCTAATACCATGTTAAACACCATGTTGAAGCACACACATGGTGTATGAAGAAGATAAACACACACACACAAGAGAAACACACAATGAAGGATAAGCGTGAGGCTTTCTTATTTTTCCATTACATATGATGTACATTTATAATACAATGGTGTGACTCTTGGTTTCACATTCCAAGGTCACTTGGACTCCATTGTGACTTTTCGTATTCCACACCTACCCATGTAGGATTAGGTGTTCCAACAGCACCATTGTTATAAAATTTTAAATATTTTGACCGAAGTAATAAGGTTTTCTCAGTGTTTTTAATGTGTTCCGTAATATCACATTAAATTACAAATATTTTTTCAAAGGTTGGGATATTATTTCACGACGAAACATTATTAAGAGCGCTGTTGTAAAAGAACATAATTATAGCCACTTATTCCAGTCATATATTTCTAATAAAAGATCATAAAGGTTAGATCACCCTAGTAAAATGATTTCTTGTAAATGATTTTCAGAGTCTGTTAGGCTAAACAGAAATTTTATACAGTAGAAGATTTACACACACTGGCTTCAAGAAGATACACCAGGGCTAATCCAGATCCAAATCCTCCCCCTGTGTTTGAAAATCCAAATCTTATCCCAAGAATTGTCAGAAGACAAGAAGGATCATTGAGTCCCAGACCTGTCTTTAGATCCTATACTTGGCCCAGTGAGTGGTTTTTTTGTAGAAGATCTTTCCTTTGACAAGAATTTTGAGCTTTATTTATTTAGAAATAAGTCTGAAACTGACATTGATGATGCAGTTTTAGATCCTGAGTTCCTTGTAGATATTAAAGTCCAAAGAGAAAATTCCTCCATTGAAAATTACATTTTGAATTTTCCTCAGTCCATCACTGTAACTAATATTCCTGAGCCTTCAAAGTCGTCAGGAACTGCATTGCCTCCTCCTAATTCATTTGCATCCCCTACAGTCAATTCCTAGTTATCATATCCTCCATCAAAACCTCCCATAAATCCTACAAATCCTGTTGTAAATCCACCCAGAGTTATGGCTGCTAGGTATGCACCCCTAGTTTTACCTCAGGTTCTCAATGATATGCCTGCTGACTATCAAAGAAAAATTCCTATCTTTGATGCCACCCAAAGCATCACAGCTCAGTAGCATGTTGATAAGATGAATGACTTTTTTTTATCTACATGCGGTGGAAGCAGATAATGTAACTACTAGATTATTTGTTCAAAGCTTCGGAGGAAGTTAGGAAATGGTTCAGAGCCTTCCAGCAGGCTCAATTCACACTTTGTAGGAATTGCACACACATTTTTTAGATCGGTGGGAGGTAAAAAATAACACACTTCAAATTATGTTTGAATATGAGAATATTAAGAGAAATGTGGGTGAAACTATGCAGGACTATTGTTTAAGATTCAATGTTGTATATAACGCTATTCTAGCTAACCTGAAACCTCTTGTGGGATTAGCATTACTGAAATTTATAGATGGTTTTGATGTCGATATGGCCTACCAGCTGCATGAAAGAGACCCATCTTCACTTGAGGACATGCAGAAGATATCAATAAGTGTTGAAGCTAATCTGCTAGCTAAAAGAGCATGAACCAAATCTAAGAAAAGAGTCACACTAAAAGAGGAGGCCTCTCCTTCAAACAGCAAAATGGACACCCTGATCAGAACATTGGAGAAGATGGTTGATAGATTAACCATTTCAGATAGACCTGAGCCTCAAATAATAAATCTGAATTTCAGAGGGCAGCAGCCACAATTTAGAATCAAACAAAGAGAGCAAAGAGCGCAGGACCAAGCAGCACCACCACAACAAGAGATTAAAACACCATTGCAGCAGAACTACATCCAAGGGATACACTCAGATGAGGATGATCATGTGATTGAGGCTAATCACTTTTTCATAGCTGATGGTGCGCCAATTTTCCTCATAGAAGACGAAGAATACATAGTGGCGACTCCAAACATTCAAAAAGACAAAAATTTCATTTTGGTAAGTGACACAGTGTTGGAAGAAGAGTCCGATGATTACCAGAGAGGGTATATGAACGCCCTGTCGGCTCAGAAAAGGCAGTACTCTTTAAGGAACAGAGATGTTACAATTAGTCCCATTTAGAAAAGAAAAGAGCTCCAGATGAAAAACGATGCACAGAAGAAAGGAAAAGAGTCGATCGATCCTTCCTCCAGCAAAGCACTAGCAGCTACTAATATAGCAAATGAAAAGAACCAGCAGAGTACAGTATAGGAGCAAACAAAGAAAAGAGACCTTCCCATTAAAGAGGTAGAAAAATCTCCCTCCTTCATTTTAGAAAATGAAATTTCTAAGATGAAAGTGTCTATGCCCCTCACAGAGTTGGTGAAGAATAGTGCATATAAAAGTCAGGTGTCTAAATTCTTGCAAATAGAATTTATTTTTGATATGTTTAATGTAGAAGATGACTACCTTGAACTTATTTTTGGTCCAGCCACAGAAGAATCTGAAGAAAACCAAGTCCCTCCCTTTTATCTGAGTCTTAGAGTACATGAGTTCATCTTGCATAATGCTATGTTGGACTCCGAGGCCTCACATAATTTGATGCCCAAAGCTGTCATGGAGAAGCTAGGCCTTTATATTACTTGAAAATACCATGATTTGTATTCTTTTGACTCAAGTAGGGTCCATTGTATCGGTCCTATCAGATACTTGGTAGTATCTTTAGATCAGATTCCAGCAAAGAATGTCTTGATGGATGTAGTTGTTGCTGATGTCCCACCAAGGTTTGGAATGCTTCTATTTGGGTCTTGGGGTGCAAAACTCAAGGGAACTATGAAACTTGACTTCTCTTATGCCACTATCCCTGTATTTGGCCAGTTGAGAAAGTTACATAGGGAAAAGAAAATGAAATATATGATTACTAGCAAAGAGAAGCCAGTAAACCATCCCATTAATGCTGTCCACACAGATTTAGAATACTTCATCTTGTATTTTGATGGTGGTTTAAAGGACGAGAATGTTCATTTGGTACAAGTAGATGAAATACCTGAGATTCCAGAGAGTTTCAGAGAAGTCCTCAAACAAGAAAAAGACAAAGTAGTAAGTAATTCTGAGTCTCCTACCTGCCAGCAGCAAAAAGACAGTGAACAACCAGAAATCAGCCAAGGTAGAGAGGAGAAACAAACAAAATTCCAGCATCTGCAAGAAGAGGAAGAATGCCTGTGGAGCATGGATTTTGATGGAGCTGTTGGTAAGGATGGAGCTAGTATTGGAATATGGATTAGGAGCCTTGTTTTCCAGCCTGAAAAGGTCCCCAGCAATGTTAGGGTTTGTGCTTATAAGTTGGCTTTTGATTGCTCTAACAACGAAGCAGAATATGAGGCTTTGATTGCAGGTCTCAAAATTTTGAAGAAGTTGAATGCAAAAAGGATTTATGTGTATGGTGACTTTGAGCTGATAATCAAACAGGTGAAAGGAGAATACAAAGAAAAACATCCAAGATTGAGGGCATACAGAAATGTAGTCTTGGACATTTTGAAGACATTTGCAGAGTACACTTTGACAGCAGTACCCAGGATGCAGAATCTTATTGCCGATTATCTTGCCACTACCGCAAGAAACCTGAATATTTCTATGAAATCCAGCAATAAGTTTGAGATCTATGTCAAGCACAAACCTACTGTTCCGGACAATTTAAGGTATTGGAAAGTGTTTTGGGATGATAATGAGATTAATGCATTTTTGTAGGGTGATGGAAAATTTAAAGACACTCCAATAGAAGGTGATTATGAGGTGGATGATCAAGACTTGGAAGCAAACCAGATGGACATATTGCAGCTAAAGGATAAAGTGATACCTATAGGTCTCATACCTCTAGAGGAGCTTTTTGACTAGGATGATGCTGCAAAGAAGCCAAGCTTGGTGCCCACTACGAAAGGAGTTGAAGATGTGAATCTTGGAACACCTGACAAGCCCAAATTTTTGAAGTTGTCAAAGAAATTATTCCCTGAGGTAAAGGAGAAGTATGTCAAGTTGCTTTTTGAATTTTCTGATGTGTTTGCATGGGATTATTCAGATTTGAAAGTGTATGATAAGAACATAATCTGGCATACTATTCCTATCAAGCCAGATCAGAAGCCTTTCAGACAGAAGCTGAGAAGAATAAATCCAAAGCTGCTGCCATCCATCGAAAAGGAGGTAAATAGGTTGTATAAAGCAGGTATCATAGTTCCCATTAGACTTTCTGACTGGATTTCAAATTTGGTCCCGGTGCATAAGAAGACTGGAGAGATAAGATTGTGTATAGATTTTCAAAATTTGAATAAGGCGTCCTTAAAGGATAATTATCCACTTCCAAAAATGGACCACATTCTGTAGAAAGTAGTTGGAGCATCCAGAATGTCACTACTTGATGGCTACTCAGGCTACAACCAAATCTTGGTACATGAGAAGGACCAAGATAAAGCTGCCTTCACAACACCCTGGGGAACCTTCCAGTATGCTAAAATGTCATTCGGACTAAAGAACACTGGAGCAAATTTCTAGCGTGCAATGGAAATTACTTTTGAAAATGAAAAATATGTTTTCTTGTTGCTTATTTGGATGATTTGACAGTGTTTTTAGGGTCAGATGATGAGAATTTGCACCATTTGAGAGTTGCTCTTCAGCGTTGCAGAAATTTTGGGATTTCTCTCAATCCAAAAAAGAGTCCTTTTTCCAGGGATGAAGGCAAATTTCTTTGGATTATCATCTCTAAATATGGCATCCGCATTGATCTAGCCAGAGTGGAGGCAATTCAACTTATAGATCTGCCACAGAATAAGAAAGAGATTTGGGCCTTTAATGGTAAGATGAATTTTTTGCGCAGATTTATACCTAACTTGGCTGAGAATTTGAGAGAAATGACCAACATGTTGAAGAAGTACAACACTATTAAATGGAGTGAGGAAGCTATCAAGTCATTCAATTTGGTAAATTTTTCTTTGTCCAATGCCCCAATTTTGATCAGTCCTGACTATACTCAAGATTTTATTATCTTCTTGTTTGCATCTGAGCATACTATGGATGTTGTTTTAATGCAAAAGAGAGATGAAGTAGAAAAGCTAATTGCCTTTTTTAGTAGGACTATTAGAGATGCTTCTTTAAGGTATAATATTATCGAAAAATAGGCATTGGCACTTATCAAGGCATTGAAGGATTCTAGGGTCTATATTCTGCATTCACATACTATAGCATATGTCCCTAACGCAGCAGTGAAGGATGTGTTGATGCAAACTGATCTAGAAGGTCGAAGAGGTAAATGGATAGCAGCTATGTTGGAGTACGACTTGGAGATAAAACCCACGAAGTTGATCAAAGGCCAAGACCTGGCGAAATTGATGGCCCAATAAAATCTGCGTGCCCTGGACATAAACCTCATAACAGCAGTAGCAGAAGATGAAGATGAAGATTTGTTGGTTCCAATTTTAGATATTTTTCTGCACTCTCCTTGGTATTCAGATATTGTCTATGTCCTTCAGCATTTATCACCCCCTACAGGCATGTCTAAGAGTAAAGGTAGATCTTTGAAACTTAAATCTGCTAAATACTGCATTTTAAATAATGCTCTGTATTGGAAAGATCCAGGAGGTATTTTTCTCAATTGTCTGGTGGAAGAAGAAGCTCAGAAAATAATGCATGATTTCCACAAAGGTGATTGTGGCGTTCACTTGTTTTGGAAGACTACAGCGAACAAGGTATTAAGAGTTGGGTATTATTAGCCCACATTATTTTCTGATTTATATAAAATAGTGATGAAATGTCATGAGTGCCAAATTTTCCAAGGAAAGAAGAAATTGCTACCGCTTCCTTTGAAACCAGTTTTAGTGAACGCGCCCTTTCAGCAGTGGGGGCTCGATTTCATAGGAGAAATTCATCCCACATCCTCAGCACAACACCGATGGATACTGATAGGAACATATTACTTTACGAAATGGATCGAGGCCGTCCCAACGAGGCAAGCGACATAAACGGTAATTATTCAATTCCTTGAATCGAATATATTATCTCGTTTTGGTTTCCCGTGTAAAATTGTAACAGATAACGCACCAGCGTTCCGATCCAAGAAAATGGTCGATTTCTGTGACAAATATAATATTGCATTGGGCCATTCCACAGCTTATTATCCACAAGGCAACGGCCTGTCAGATTCATCGAACAAATCGCTGATAAGTATAATTAAGAAAATGTTTGAGGCCAACAAAAGAAATTGGCACTGAAAGCTCATCAATGCACTGTGGGCGGACAGAGTTAGCAGTAATAAATAAATAGGTATGTCAACTTTTAAATTAGTTTATGGAACTGATGATGTCTTTCCTACATCTCTTACAGTCCCAGTTATTAAATTATTGCAAGAAGTTGGCAGCGAGGACAATGAAAATCAGCGAAGGATCAACCAGATGATCCACCTTCAACAAACAAGAGAAGAAGTGTCACAGAAAGCAAGTCAGTTGCAGGACAAGATTAAAAATATCTATGACTAAAAGACTAAAGCATAAAAGTTTCAACTAGATAATGTGGTGTTGAAATGGGATGCAAGAAATGAAGACAAAGGGAAGCACGGTAAGTTTGACAACCTTTGGAAGGGACCATACAGAATTACAACATATAGGGGATAGAATGCCTTCTTGCTTTCAGAAATGGATGGCCAGGATTGTCCTGGAGAAGCAGTAAATGGTAGGCTATTGAAGCACTACCATTTTTGATGACAATGAATCTGAATCTATATCATCATCATTGTATATACCATGTTATTTTTTATCAGATTTCAAGTACATAGTCATTCAGGTTTGGGGCCCGAGGTGAAGGCTATAAAACTTGGATGACATGCGTATGGGTTTTTTTTATTTCAGTTTTAGTTTTGAGTCAGAGTCAGTTTGCATTTGTGTCAGTTTTCAGCATTTTTGACTCCATGCCCAATGGATAAGGCTACTTGGTCTACGGTGTTCTTGTCACCTCCAAGGAGCTACCATCCCCATTGGAGCCAATGTTAGTGTCAGTCTAGTCATATTTCCATCAGTGATCAAAACTGTTATTTTGCATTTGCATATTAGGAGTCTCATACTGAATAAATTTCACCATTCCGTTAGGTCATGGATCCATTGATGGTAGTAATTTTTTATCAGTTTTCCCTCATGAAATACTTGCTGATTTTCCTTTCTATGGTCTTGGGTCATGAGTCACTTTCACTTTCAAAATCATGTCATTAGGTCATAGGATGGGTCTCATTAGTTTCTAGGGTCTCACCATGATCAAATCAATGAGTCAAATGTCAATAAATATCAGCAACATCATGAGGAAGTCAATAAACTCAAAGTCACATCACCTGGAAGATCAAAGAGATATTTGATTCAGCTTGATGTAATTTTCACCTCAAGACCATGTTTTGAGGTGATGTTTTTCCTTTATTATCTTTCGTTATGTAATTTTATGTCGTCATATGTAATAAGTCACAATTGAAAAGTTGCCATCTACACAAAGTCATTGTCTTTCCTTCAGAGAAGTTTTCCACAGCATGTTTAGTGCCAAATCATCTTCCAAGAAGATCCATCAGAAAGAGCCTGGAAATATCTTCCCAATGGTATATTACACTCTTGAAACTGACTTCTAGATTGAAATTTATGCTTAAGTAAAAATCCCCTGGATTGAAATTTATGCTTAAGTAAAAATCCCCTATATCCTCAAACTTCCCCTATTTCCCATTTTTCCCTTAAAATTTATGTTTAAAGTTTAATATTTCCCTTAATATAATCCCTTTTTCACCCCTCTGATTGTAAAATCTCATTATAAAATTATTTAAAACATGAATGCGATTTATGAAAAAACCACTTCCCCACCATACCTTGTAAAATTTTATAATAAACATATCAAAGTTTATTATTATAAAATCTCGCTCCAAACCACTTCCCCATCAAGACCCTTTCAAACTTTATATTATATAAAGTTTAAAATTCCGTGTTGTAAAATCTTCCGCCGATCCATTACTTCTCGATCGCATCGCAAATGTTAAATGCGCTCCCCGATTGACCCTTATCCAAAACTCCGATGCGATTGTTTCAAATCCTCCGATGCAAATCCTAACCATTGATCTCATGGTCCGATAGGACGGCCTGTATGCAATTGCTCCATCGCAAATGGTGCCCCCGATCAGCACCCTCTGATTATCCCTCAGCCGTTGATCGGCCAACTCCATCCGACGACTCATAGCCAATCAGGACATCCCTATCGGAGCCCCCCAAAAGCCCCTTCCTGATTATAAAACCCCGACTACTCCTCTGTCATTGATTTCAACATTCGATCCAACGGCCTGTAGCCAATCGGGCCATCAGCAATCGCATTCCATATATAACATCTTTCTCTACCTGATCTCCGATCCCCGATGCCGATTCACTTATTGGCCCACCACATAACACTTCCACCCATTTTGTATTATCAAAGGCTTGTACCCTTTGTTAAATTAAATTTCGTTTCAAATTTATTTTACAAAGGCCTTTCTCCCCATTGCATCAGAAGCTTGTAATGTGTTATACTCCGCTCCTCACCTCCCGATTCCGATTGCGATTGTTCATATACCCCGATCCCACCATTCTAATTCTCTTCCCATTCATAATACATTTGGCCCTTTGCCTTTGTTAAAGTTTAAATTTTGATTAATTTTTTTATTACAAAGGCCATTACCTTATCACATCATAAGCATGTATTATGTCATACTCCGTCCCCAAACTCCCGATTACGATTCTGATTACCCTTATGACTTAATCGCATCGGATTTTTCTGTCACTCCATTGTATTTCCCCTTTTCCGAGCCCCTCCAATTCTGATTGCAATGCGGGTCCCACCTCCTTCCCTTCCCTTTTCCTATTCAAAATTAAATTTTCCCTTCACAAAGGTATATAATTTCATTTCATTTTGTTCCAACAACACTTTATTAAAATTTCAGTTTTATTCAAACAAATGATGGAAAGCAAAGGAAACAGTCAGTCGAAGAGCTTAAATTAAAACAAAGATATCTACAGCAGCAAAGAAATAGGATCGTATTGTCTATTTTTCCTTCAATGAATTTTCAAGAGGTCAAAAAAGTATCGCTATCCCTTATTTTTAGGGCAGATTGTTGTATTTCTTCTCTATGATTGCACTTCATTTTTTTAGCTGTCAAACAGCTCCCTTTTCTGTGGATCTATGTTCCCACATTTCAATGTATTTAATGTAATTATAAATCATTTGTAAATTGGTTTGAGAGTCTGTAATTCAGCAATAGGGGAATAGTGTGGAAGGAAATCTCTGTGCTCCATTGTACAGTTTGACAGGGATTAAATAAGAGATGCAGCTCTGATTTGTGGGATCCATGTGGTATGAGATTTAGCATTTTTTTTTCTCATTTGTTTCATATGTAAATTTTTATGTTTCACCTCTCATCCATAAACATTTCATTTTGAATGTTTTCAAGATAGAAAGGTAGGATCCATTTTTATGCCCTACCTTGGGAAATCATTCATTATCTGTGTTTTTCTTCTATTTGAAAAGGATCCATTTATTGTGCCCTTTTCAGCTTCTCACCAATCTTTCCATCCCATATTTATTAAACTTTAATTGCTAAATTCCCTTCCTACCTTGCCCCATGAAATATCTTGTGTCCTGATTTAATCCCCAGTGTCAACTATCCCATTTAATCCCACACATCCCTGAAATTCATTCATTCTATTAAAACATTTTCCCATCATTTTATCTAGCCTAATATTAGTCCAGTATTGTGTTTTCTTGAGTATATATCTTTACAGAGAGAGCCCTCTCCTGTCCTCGTAGGGCTAGCTACAAGGATGAGTGTGGTTTAGTTGTTAACCTATTTTTCCCTTTTCAGCCTGGGGTCCAATTCGGGTGCTAACACCATCCATATCAATATCCTAATCCAAGCTCAACATCATAGGTTAGGGATCAGTATCATCCATGATCTGTATGACTTCAAAATCTGCAAGCACATTTACTCCTTCAATATCTACTACAACATGTGATAGTCTTCCTAATGGAATGATCTTCTGCTAGTTGGCCATTGCGCAACTGAATAGTATACCACTACAAATTTGGTTCTCCCATGCACTGCCAAGTTTTCTTGGGTAAGACATTTGCATCAGATCCTAGATCCAGAATGACCTGATCCATTTCATAGGCACCAATTTGAGTAATCAGGCACATCTCCTGTCTGGTTCTTCTTTTATTATTTTTCCTATAGATCTTATTGATAACTTTCTGCTCCATCTGAGTTTGTTCATTTTCAGTGCAGTTATCTATCAATGCTTGAATATTATCCACTACCTTTTTATTGTGTAATAGATTGATACAAGCCTGTAAATGGGGATTTATTTCTTCTTCTACTCTGGCCACATCCATAGGTCTACCTAATGTTGATGAACTTTCTTCTACAAACCCCTTCTTTGCTTCTAAAAAAGTTTCTTTTTTGTGTCGTAAGGTAAATCCATCCTTTTTCTGAGGTTCCTTACAGATCCAAAGATCAACATCTAGCTTATTTCCTTTATCCTCACCAGTGCCTGTGCCACTACTAGTTACTACATTTACACTACGTTCCTCTTCGCACAGCTTCGTCCATACCATATAAATATTCTATGTTGGAGTCTTTTTTTTCTTCTCCCTTATCTTAGCAATAAAACCAGGACAATATTAAACTATATGATCAAACTACCTACATTACCTGCATGATTGTCACGTTGGGTTTGGACAGTCATGCGCATAATGGCCAACATCTCCACAACTGTAGTAGATGAGTTGTCCCCTCCCTTGACCAACTGATCCTCCTCATCTTCCTTGTCCTCTACTCTGGAATCCACCACACCTACATGGGGATGCTGGTGAGGTAGGTTCAACCTACATTCTATATAGCTCAACTTTTTCCATCATTAAATCAAAACTTTGACAGTGTTTTTCATCATGTCCTAGTGATGAGAAATTGTTTCTAAAAGGCTACTTTAGCTCAGGCACATATTTTCCAATACGTGGACCGTAATTGGTTGCATTCAAACCCATAGTTTGACAAATTTCACACCATAATGTAGGTTTCCCACTCAGTCTAACCACGTTCTTCAGCAGGCTCGGTCCTCCAACTTGTAGATAATAATTGAACACAGGGCATTGATTTTTATGATGCCCAATATCTTTACATCGTATGTGCCATACATCTATGCACACCTCCTTCCCCTTATCTTTCTGCATATTTTGAATTTCCAAATGAATTACTTCTAACTAACTCTGAATCTGTTGAGTTCTGATCAAAGCAGGTACCGGCACAACTTCTAGTTTCATTGCAATTCCTACGGCCTCAACCTATGTGGCAATGTTTTGTTGACTCAAGGGTTGGCGCAAATGTGGGAGTAACATAGCAATAAACCATTCCTTTTTTTGGGTATCATCAATAGTGAATCCACCATCTCTAATAGTGTGCTTCAACCTTTGATCTGCCTCCCATATATATTCATTTATCTCCTAGTGAATCTCTTTCAAATCGGTTAGACATTGTGCATATGATTTCAACTTCTTGAAATATTCTTTTAGTGTGTCCTTCAAATTGTTAATAGTTGCATTAGGGTTTGCTAATACACATCTTATATACCAATCCAATGTATGGTGTTGAAAATCAGTGGCCAACTATGCTTTCTTTACATCGTCATTATTAACCTGTTGTGCTCTCCATACAACATCAGTGAAAAACGAGAATCGTTCCATATCTTCATTCCTAGTAACTCTGAATAACTCTGAAAGTAGGAAAATTCATAGACATGACCATATCTGCGCTTAGTGGAGGTGGAGGTGGAGATGTAGTGGATGACTTATGAGATTACTTTGGAAGTGGAGTGGATGGTATCTCAACTATGGTCAACGCTCCCTGATTATTTTGATCTTGCGAGACTTCCTCTTCTTCATAGTGCGCAGATTCACTAGAGCTACTACTCTATGGCTCTTCGTCACTATCAAATTACCCTTGAAGAGACTATAAATAAACCCTTCTTCTAGATTTGTGTGGTAATTTATTCCACTACACATAGTCAGGCTTCTTTGGGACATTCATGCGATATGCTCACACAGAGATCCATGTTCACACAATAGCATCTTAATCCACAACTTCAAAGAGCACAGGAACTTACCTATAGGATGCTTGAAAAATATTCCTTCCACTTCATAATAAGAAAAAAACTGATCAATATAAAACTCAGTTACAAATGCTCTCAGAATGCAATCGACCCAATGATCTATCGCACGGGTAATCTTATTGCTGGTCTTTTCTAACCGTCGTACCAATTCTGGGGTCCACTAATTTATTGCGTCATCCTTTGTGTGGGTATTTAATTCAGTCAATTGAGGCAACCATTCATGCAACTCAATCACAAAGGAAGCAAATATTATCTCGCAGACTTCTGTATAAATATACTTTTGAACCCAATCTTCACCAAATAACTTAGAAATTCTATTCTCTTGGATCGTGAATTCAAGTAAATATTTACAAGCCAATCTTGTAATTCATTCTGTGTAGGATTCCACAACAAAAATTCTCTCTCAAAATTATCTCGGCCCCGGCAATGAAACCATTTGTTGGATTGAGGGGTCCTAACCCAGGTTCGGATTGATTGCACAACCAATAAACCCTCCAACTACTAGCCCTTTCGGCAATGACTTGATTACACAGATCAAAGTCTCACCTGAAGTAGTATGGGGGGTTGCTGGAACTAGGTTTCCAAATATTGAGGAATGATTTAATGTGGTTGCCCTAAACATACTTATAACAGGAAATAGAATAGATAATCTACAGATCCGTGCATAAATAGATCAATAAATCAACAGATCCACTTCGTCATAGATTATCACATAATGCCTTAACATGTATTCACACACAGCAAATAGATACACTTTATTCAGATCTATTCATAAACATTGTACTTGATTCATTCACACAGGTGAAATTAACCATAAACAAAATTAAATATGAAATCAGAAAACATATTCTGATCTTAAAGAAAATAACAGATTCATAACGCATCAATTGCATAAAATATTGAATTTCACCAAAAAATTATTCTATATTAAGAGATCCAACAATTCCAGTAGATTCAGAACTTCCACACAACCTATCCTTCCATGCACATAGCCAACGGAGTCGGCACAAAACCAGGAATTAGGTCCCAGTGCACACATCCAGCAGGAGCCTTTCTACCCCAAACCCAGACTTAGATCAAAATATTTAACAAAAATACATCATTAGAACATAGGATATCATATCCCTTCACAACTCAACCTTTACATAATTATACTAACTTAGTGCGCAGATAGCATGGTCTCAAACCATGGTTTGAGGCCCACAGTTTTCCCTTAAAACCCATTACATTGAATAAGGGACTTCTAGCCGCCCCATAGCCCCTTTGACTCTTTCACACAGCATGCACAAAATTCATATATATATATATATATATATATATATATATATATATATATATATATATATATATACATATATATATATATATATATATATATATATATATATATATATATATATCTATATCACAATTTTACCCTAAGGGACCCCACTCCAACATTACGCATGGGAATGAAATTTTGGAGAATGAGGGTATTTACATTATGCATAGCTAGATATTTCATTTTTCTGTGTTATACTTTTTGTTACAAAAAAGAAATTATTATTGAAATCCTACTTCTGAAAATATAGAGATGGGGGGATTAATATAATTTAAGTATAAAGATGTAAAATTCTTTTTCTAAGGGAGAAAATACACAACATGAGCATATAAAACCACGCAAAACATTTATAAAGGGAAAAAAGTGGGGTGATTTGGTAGCACCAAACTAAAAAACTGTCACTTGATGAAACTTGACTAAGATACCAATAGTTGCAAGTTGCAACACAAACTTTGTAGTGATCACATGTCTTCTAACAGTGAAATTATTTTAGTTTTCAAATGTTCATATGGCACATGTCTATATGAAATTTTTTTTTCAATTAAACAATGTAATTAAAATGGCATAACTAATTTTAAAATTAATCTCAACTTTTGATCTCTCATCATTCATTACGAATATTTTACAATATTCTATAGAGGTTAAATCCCTAGTATCTATCTAATAAATATTGTTAATTAAATTAAATTTCTAGAAGTCCTATTTCAAAATAGACACACTTATAAACATAATAAAAACTAAAAATATTTAAATGATTGCAAAAATTCAAAAAAAAAAAAAATATTAAAAATAACTTATATTTTAACTAATATTTAAATTGTTTTCAAAATAAAAAACAATTCATCTATTCACTAACAAAATAATAAATAAAATGTGTGTGTGTGTGTGTGTGTGTGGGTGGCATAAAGGATAGATAATTATGTTTATTTATGAAGCATAAATTATTTAATTTATATATAATTAATTTTTTATTAAATTTTAAATTAAAATTTCACAAAAATAAATTGAGGATGAAAATAAATTGTAAATTTTATGTTATTTTGATACCCCTAGAAAATTTATCTTTATGAATTCATAGTGGACATGTGACTGAAAATTAATGTGTTATGACATTGTAAATATCTATTTTGATCTTCTTAACCACATGGGTAGGAGTAGGGGAGATGTGTCTCAATTATCATTTGATGAAACCAATGAATTTTGCAAACATATATCAAGAGGGAGAAAAAATATGGCATAAATCCTATTGATCCAACTATCAGAAGAGTAAGTAAATTTGCATCATGATCAGTAAGTCGAGCTAAAATTGGTAATATGCTTAATAATTTTAAATAAATATTCTTGGTAACCTTAATGAACAAATTGATACGCTCAGAATGCAAGACAAACAAAAAGTTGTGAATTTTTCCTTAGCTATATTCACACCTAGATGTATAAAGAAACATGCATTAAGAGAATTTCCACTTAACAATATTAAAATTTGTGCCATTTGTGATGAAACACATGCTACAAAATTTTTTCCTTCAGTACCAGGATTGAAGGTTCTTTTACCAAGAAGATAGTGGAGCAAGTTGAACATCAAAACAACTTTGTTATATTGCCTAAAAGGATTTAGTAGCCTCGTCAACCAAGTATGATGTAAGATCCTAATCCACAATTTCAATCTTATGCACAACATCAAAATAGTTGGAACATAACCATACATTGGCAAACATGTCCACCCCAACCTCAAAATTTAGCTTGGTCTAAATCCAAAATACATCAATATTTCCCACAATATCATCAATATCAGCCTCAATATTATTTTTCACCACAACCTTCACAATCTCAATTCCATCCTCATATGACTAAATTCAACCTCTTCGATTACCATATACTCCATTTCCACCAAGACCAAACCATCTACTTGCACAAATGCTTCCAAACCCTAATAATAAAGTACCTCAACAACCCACTTACAGTGTTTAAGTCCAAATTTCCAAACTTACATCATAGCTCCTTTAGATTTGAATGATATTCTTCTTAGATCTAGGAGAGTTTTACAAAACAGAAAGCCTCTAGTTGTCATTAAAGAACACAAAAAGGATGAAAATTATGAAAATGAGGTGACTAATCAAAAGGAAAAAATTCCTAATCAAATAGATGACATTAAAATAAGACTAACACATATATCCTTAGGAAACCCTCCTTTTATAGAGAGATTACAAATTGATGAAGGTGTAGAGAAGAAAAATATTTTTCCAAATTATGATATGTTAGATGAGCTAAAGAATGTTTTCACTAAAATATATTTACTTCAAGCAATAAAATAAATTTTTATCTTTGAAAAAACAACAAAGGCATTGTGTATTAGAAAATTTGAAAGAAAAAGAAACAAAATACAAAAAGTTCAACTCCTTAGAAAATTTGCAGAAATTATGATGGAAAAAATTACGATTGAAAAATACTCACATCCAAGAAGTCCCATTTTAAGATTCACATCAATAATTTTTAAATTCCAAATACATTGATCCACTTAAATGTAACAATAAATCTCATGACAAAAATTATTATGGATGAATTAATATTGACTAATATTCAATATACTCCTACTATATTATGGTCACCCAATGGTTCTACTATTAAACTAGAGGGTATATTAGAATATGTGCTTGTATCCATAGATTCATGGGAGTATCAAGTTTATTTCATGATATTAACTCCACATACCAATCTAGAAGGTCATACATTGATACTAGATATGCCATGGTTAGCTACAGCCAATGCATTTATTAGTTGTAGTTTTGTTGACATGATTATTTATAATGGAAATTAAATGAAAAAAATTACATTGTATCCATAACAAAGAGAAATAAATGAATTAGAGAATAAATAATGGTTTGAAGATGATGATGAATATTATGAAAATATTTCACTAGTTTTAACTATCTCACAAAATGATGAATAAATTTAATTAATGAATCCTACGAATAATTGTTAGCTTTCTCAATATTGTCAACAAAATTATTGTGTGCATATGTCAGATCAAAGTTTTCAAGAAGATTGTATTATTGAATACTTTTCATCAAGACATTTCAAGATATCATTAAATTCAATGGGAAATTTTCGCAATACTCCTCTAAAAATTAACCTAGGAAAAACATTAAATATCAATAATAACCTCGAGAATTTTAAAAAAGAATAATTGATTAAGATGTTGCAAAAAACATTCCCTTGCATTTGCATGGGAATACATAGATATGAAAGGAATCAATCCAAATGCTTGCATGCATATATAGGTTATATATATATATATATATATATATATATATATATATATATATATATATATATATATATAGAGAGAGAGAGAGAGAGAGAGAGAGATTTATCTTTCCTTCATGGTTTCAATAGATACAATCATATTCATATTGCACCTAAATATTAATATAAGAAAACTTCCCATGGGGCACGTATGCTTATAGAGTACTTCCTTTTGTATTACACAATGCACTTTCTACATTTCAAAGAGAATTAATGGGTATTTTTCTTACTTGATCCATGATTGTATAGAAGCATATATGGTCGATCTTACTATTTATGAGAGTACCTTTGAAGAATATTTAGAAAGACCATAAAAATTACTTTTTAGATGTTAGGAAACTATTATTTCATTAAGTAATGAAAATCTTTTATGATTTTTAATGAAGGAATTGTTTTCAACATCATTTTTCAGGTTATGGAATTAAGGTGGATTCAGCAAAGGTTGAGTTCATCTCTAAAATGTTGGTCCCTAAATGTCAAAAGGATGTAAGATTTTTTCTTGAATTCATAGGTGGCATGGTGGAAACAAGCCCATGCACGAAAAGGGCCAGGATCTATTCTGTAAGACCCTGCTTTTCGAGAGGTGAAAAAATTACAAGACTTTATAGAAAATTTATAAAACTTTCTCACCACTTTTAGAATTCCTCACAAAATATTGTGAATTTCATTGGGATTCTAATTGTCAAAATGCTTTTGAATTGTTGAAATATAAAATTTCATAGGCACCCATTCTAAGAGGGTTGAATTGGTCCCTTACATTTACTATTTATATTGATTCCTTAGATACATCTAAATGGGATCCGTTAGGACAAAAATACTTAAATCCTAGTGCCATATACTATCCAAGACAAAATTTAATTCCTGCAAAGTTGAATTATACATTCATAGAAAAGGAGATATTGGAAATTATTCATGCTATCTATAATTTTAGACAATACATTACTTGATATGAGAGTTTTAATCATACTAATAATTCTTCTATTAGATATTTTATGAATAAACTAATAACTAATGGAAGTATTACTAGATGGATCATAAAAACAAAGTTGTTGATTTCCTTTTCAAGATGAAAAATGATAGTACTATAATTTGTGTAATAGAAAATTTTCCTGATGAATATATTTTTGTAATATCTACTAAATATCATTGGTTTTTAGACATCATTAATTATTTCACTACAAAAAAAATTCCTCCTCGATTATTATCAAAATAAATACAAAGTGTTATAAAATCTAGTGCACCTTTTTCTTGGATATAAGGAGAATTATATCAAACATGAGCTGGTTTAATCATTAGAATACATGTTCAAAAAGATGAGGTACCTAAAATACTTAAAGCATGCCATTATGAACTTTGTGGGGGATATTTTGTTGACAGATAAACTACTTACAAAGTACTTATGTTGGGATATTATTGACCCTCTATTTTTAAGGATGCTAAAGAATATGTCAACATATGTGATAGTTATCAAAGGATGGGGAAACCTATCCAATCTGATGAAATGCCTCTACAACCACAAGTACTAATAGAATCTTTTGAGGAACGAGATCTAGATGTATTTGGACCCATTAATCCTCCATCCAAGAAAAAGAGGTACATTCTTGTTTTCATTTATTATGTTACTAAATTGGTAGAGGCTAAGCCATTAAATTTTTCTACTAAACATGTCATTGTTACTTTTATGTTTTAGAAAATTTTCACTTGTTTATGTGTATTGAGAGAAATTTTAATAAATCGGTATGCATAATTTACATCCAATCTTGTGCAGAATATTATGGAGCAATACAAGATCAGGCATAAAAACTCTTCTCCATATCATCCACACGATAATGGATAAGTGGAGTCCACAAAAAAAAAATTATAGGACACACTAACCAAGACTGTGCATTTACATAGAAGAGATTTGGTACATACACTCCAAAAGAACTCTAGGCATACCACACTACATGAAGAAATACCACTATATGTACACCTTATGATATTTTTAATGGAAATAAAATTCCACCTCCTATTGAATTCCAAGTGGAGATATACAAGACAAATACAAAATTTGGGCTATATCCCTCTAAATCCCAAAAGAAAATATCAGAACAGCTAAATGAATTGGAAGAGATTAGACAAGATTTCATTCAAAGGACATATTAATACAATAACAAAAGACAATATGGCATGACAAGTTTATCAAGGCCAAAAAGTTCAAAGCAGGTGATTGGACCCTTATATTTTATTCAAAATTTAAAGATTTTCAAGGGAGACTTGAATCACAGTGGTTAGGTCCTTATGAGATAGAATTTTTTTCTAAAAATGGAGCAGAAAGAATCAGTTCCATGTATGAAGAAGGAATCACTTTTCTTCTTAATGGGCATAGATTAAAAATATATCGTAAGCCTTTGACAAGAGAATAATTTGTTCAATGTTTGCAGAAAACTTCTAGGTCAAAATTGGTGGAAAATGAGATTGTTTTCCTCTAGCCCCAAATGATATTTGAATTATTTTCACTTAAAAAAAATAAAAATAAAAATGTATAGTAATGAAAGATAATTTTATTGGCATAAACTATGTAAGAAATCCGAGTTGAAAACTGAGACTCTTATCAACTTGGATTTCTCTTTTCCTTTTTGCATATAATTTTGTTAATTCAAAATAATTAGCTTGAAGACTCTATTTCTTTTTTAATAATACCTTATTAGTGTCATCAACATCAGCAACAATAAGTCTCCTTGAAGAATTTGGATCAAATTTCTAAAACTAGTAACATTTTGTAACTAGCAAAATATTTCGAAGTTGATTCATTCTAAGGAGTAGACAAGAATTTCCTTCATATCATAAAGTAATCAAATTTCAAAGGTAACATGTTTTAAGTACCTTGAAAGGTAACATCATGCATAATTAGTAAATTTATTAAAGTTTAAACTATATAATTTAGATATATACATGGACTAGTTTTACCATTATTTTTCAATAAAAGATAAAAAAAGGATTATAAAAAGCCTCAAATCCTAGCGATATAAAAATAAATCCATATCCTTCCTCACTCCATAATTTCTTAAGGATTCCTTATCACATTTTAAAAAAATCAAAATAAAAAACGTATATCATGAATCAAGAGTTTTTATTAAGTTATTATGTGTAATTATTGCAGGAATGGGAAAGTTCTATTTCACTACCACCATACACTCTTATCATAACCTCCTTAGAATTATTATGCACCAAGTTCCTTGTTGTGAAACCAGCTCCAAAAATAAAATAAAAGAGAGATCAACGCCTTAAAAATCAGCCACTTTGAGGGGGCAACCTCCAATACATTACATAAATGAAAAATTCTTGGATGATACAAATGACAAAACCTCCTTTCTATATATAGGATTCCATGGGGCCACAATGTAATCCTAGAGGGGACACAATGTAATCCTAACCGCCCTAACAATAATAATTTAAGGGCACAATAATAACAATATGGGGGTTACAGGGGTACAAAAATAACAATAGGGGGGTTACACTAACAACAATAAGGGACTATACTAGGAATATAGGGACCTAACATGCTCCTCTCCTTCAAAAAATTGTTGTCCTCAATGCTTGAGTAGCTTCGGGTGCTTTTGTATAAAATTCTCACCCTCCCATGTAGAATCTTTAGTGGGTAAGTTCTTCCATTTGATGAGATACTCTGAAATTGATCGATTTCGCAGTTGTCGAATTCTTGTTTCCATGACTGCTTCAAGTTCCAATATGGTTTATCCTTCCTCATCAAGTTTTGGAAATATTGTTTGAACTGGAATTTTGTCCCCTATAACCTTTTTTAAGCATGAAACATGGAAAACTGGATGCACTCGCGAAGAAGCAGGAAGCTCCAATTTGTATGCCATAGCACCAATATTTTTCAAAACCTTGTAAGGACCATAGTACTTTGGTGATAATTTATTATCCTTCTTAGCTTTCTTGAGGGACTTTTGTTGGTATGGTTGTAGCCGTAAAAATACCCAATCTCCCACATCAAAACTTCTCTCACTGCGATGTTGATCTGCCTATTGTTTCATTCGATTTTGTGCCAAATTTAGGTTATCCTTTAAGAGTTGGAGAACTTCTTTTTGATTCTCGATGTGATCCTCCACTGCTTGAACCCTAGAATTTTCCCTTAAAGAAGATGTGACGGATGGTAGATGATATCCATAAAGTGCCATAAATGGGGTCATTTATGCAGTATGGAAGGAAGTGTTAAAACACCATTCAGCAAGAGGTAACCACTTGACCCATTGTGCTTGCTTATCAGATACAAAACAATAAATATATCCTTCCAAACATTTATTCACTATCTATGTTTGACCATTGGACTGAGGATGATAAAATGAGCTATGATCTAGTTGAGTACCCAAACAAGAAAATAATTTCGTCCAAAAATTTCCTGAAAAATGGATCTCTGTCACTTACAATAATCTTCAGGTTTCCATGTAGTTTTGAATTGTTTCCATAAATGCAATAGCAACTATACTCACTTTAAATGGATGAGATAATGCACAAAAGTGTGCATACTTGGTAATTCTATCGACTACCACCATGATGACACTCCTTCCTTCGGACTTAGGTAAACCTATGATAAAATCCATTGAAATCTCCTCCCAACATTGACTTGGAATGGATAAAGGTTGTATAAGACTTGTGGTTTTAATTGCCTCAAATTTATTTTGCTGGCAAACCAAACATTCCACCACAAAATTTTGAATATTAGATAAAAGGCCATCCCAAAATAATTCTTTCTTCACCCTGTGGTAAGTTTTTAAAAATACCGAGTATCCTCCTAAAGGAGAAGTGTGCAATTCCAAAAGAATATTTTGTTTAAGTTGGGAATTCTTACAAATATATAAGTGATATTTGTACCATAAGGAATCGTTTTTCCAACTAAATGTATCATATGTACTAGGATCTTGCTGCGACTTTTGAATGAGATTCCACACTTATTCGTCCTTCTTCCATTCATCCCTTGCTTCAGTTATCCAATCTAGTTGGATAATTGAATAGGCACAAAGAAATGCATCCACCTCTTCATCCTTTCTTGAGAGTGCATCTGCAACAACATTTAGCTTCCCTTTTCTGTAGAAGATTTCAAATTCATAACCCAACATCCTTTTGACCCATTTTGTTGCTCTTTTGGATTGCAGAGCAGGTCGGGAATGGTTTCTGGTTTTGATTAGGGGGGTGCGAAGTGATAGTATAGCACCACATATTCTTTAGTGCCCACCATTAAAATAGTTTTTCAGATTCCCCCCCCCCGTGTAACGGGAAATGGCTGAGGGGGGTGAAAGCTTTCCCTCGTCATTGATTTGTGTGGAGGGCATATCAACAGTAGATGTGCGCTCTTTATTAATGTCGAGAAGATGTATTTTTCGCTTAGTGACTTTAGGATAAATTCATATGCGCTTAACATTTCATTTGATATTTGATTAATAAAAACTTAGGATAAACCCCTTTTAATATTATTTAACCATAACCAAATGAAAATTAAACATTTAATGGCGGATTTTAACAAGCTTCCTTCATTGTATCCATTTTTCTTATCTAAAGCACATTTTTTCTTTTGTTTTCCTAACATTTTTATGCTTTCATTCTTTAGGGAAATCAACCACTAACATTTTATTTGATATGAATTTATACAATAACCATAGTCCTAGCATTTTTTGCTTTATTTTTATTTTCAATCGATATCCTAACTTTACATTTTAAATTTATTTTTGGACTAATATACTAACTTATCAAAACCAAATAATTTTACAACATTAGCTCCAATTGGGGATTGCTTCTCCTTGTGAGATGCAGAGAACAAGCATATTCAAGTGCCTTCTCCTCAAGCTATGGAGTCTTTGTTGTAGAAAAATATAACATAGACTTGAAATTTTTTAAAAGGAAATGGTAATGTACAATGATGATCTTCTTCATAATCTTTAGTACTAAATTTAATGTCTCAAAAATCTTCCATTGACAGGAAATGTAGAAAATCGTCCCTCCAAAGTTTATATAATTAATGTATTGTTGCCTTTGACTTCAGCAATGCTAAAAGTTCCAAAGCACAAATTATCAAACTTACCATGTTTTCCTCTATCATCCCTCCTGGAATCCCATCTTAGTATTAGATCCCCCTCTCTAAAGTCTCTTTCACTGGCCTTTATGTCAAAAAGACTCTTCATTTTATTCTGATATTTCCTTAATTTGTACTGAACCTCATCTATGTTTTCATTTAATTCAATAATTTGATTTATCCTTATAGATAAATCATTAGGTGCATCCGTAACCTATTTTAAAAATTTAAGAACAGGAAAAGCCAAATTAGTTGGAAAAATGGCCTCTTTTCCATAAACTAGTTGGAATGGAGATTTACCTGTTGATCTTTTGAGAGAATTTTTTTTTGCCAAAAATACATAGATAAGATGACTATCCTAATTATTCTTATGGTCTTCTAGAGCCTTTTTTATTACCTTTACCAGGCTCTTGTTGGATGATTCTGCAAGACCATTTCCTTGAGGATAATAAGGAGTTGAATGATGTAATAAAATATGATATTTATGGCAGAATTCTATCATTTTTATACTACTAGATGTTGTGGCATTTTCAGTCACTATTTATTGAGGGAAACCAAACATAGAGAGAATTTTTTCTCCAATAAATTTAATTACTACTGTATATGTAGTATTTTTTACAGGAATGTCTTTCACCCACTTGGTGAAATAGTCTATGGCAATAAAAATCCACCTATGTTGATGATCCGGATTTATGCAGGAATGCAACAAAATACATATATAACCATAATACAAAGATGCAAAGGTAATAACACTTCATTTCATTAATATCAAAGAACTGAAATTTTCTTACAGACATAATGGAAATAAACTAGCTAGGGCATTGTTAGCTTATCTATGAGAAGATATGTGGCGGCTACATGCCTCTAAACTGTGTTACAATGAGGCTCGAGGGCTTATTTATTATAGATAAAAAATGGAAAACCCTTAAAATCCCAAAACTGAACCCTAGGAGATGAAGCGCCAAAACTATGGGCCCCGTTTGGCTAAATTGGTGTTTCAAATTTGCAAGGTTGTAACTTTGGCATACTATCTTCGTTTGATGCACATGATACATCATTAGAAAGATATATCTCAGGAATAAAACTATTGACCCTAAACATCAATTTCACAATGGAATCATATTTTATGGAGGCACGATGCCCAAAAAACGTCGTTTAGGGCCTCAAAATGGCTCCAGAAGTTTAGGACCCAAAAAACTGCTAAAAATAGTAAGTTGTGCTAAAATTGAAAAATTGAAAGAGACAATGGTGGGGCCCCAAGTGGAATAGGTGGGTGGCCAAAAATATCCACATAGATCATTCCTCCCCCCTTAGGAAGCAATGGTCCCCATTGCATTGAGTTCCTCCATGAGATGAGGAAACTTCTGTTGAAATTGGTCCCTGGTGAACCACTTTCCTTGCTATAGGAGTTGGCCGAATTTGACAACTCGATACAGTTGGATCTTCTGTTGGAAAGTGTTCTTGATTTAAATTTCCATGATACAATATGTGGTGGCTTGTTCCATGCAGTCTATGTTTAACTTTTTTGGTGTGATTTGTTCTGCAATGTCAGAGATGTCTAGTAGAGGTGGGAAGTAGGGATGAAGGCGGTCCACATTGAATATTGGGTGCGTAATAAGGAATGGTAGAATACTGAGCTCAAAGGAATTGTTCCCTACAGCCTTGGTGATGGTGTAAGACCCATATTAGAGTGGTTGAAGCTTACGGTGGGGTCCAGTGAAGCGCTCCTTCTGCAAATGTTGCCACACTTTGTCGCCCACTTAGAGGTTGTGTGGAACTCGATGTTGAACATGTCATTGATTGTACTTAGCATTGGATCTATCCAATATGTCATGAACCTATTGGTGGATGTGCTGGATGCGCTCGATGAACATGTTCACTTTGTCAGCTTCAGACTATACATGAGTCGAATCAGCCTGAGTAGCCGCAAATGGCATGGCTACGTCAATGGGACATAGCGGCTGGAATCTCAAGCCCACCTGAAAGGGGTAATGGTTGATTGAGATGTGGAGAGACGAGTGATAAATATGTTGTACATAGTGGAGGCTCTCATTGCATGTGCATGGATGTTTTGAATTGTACATGCAAAAAATGTGTACAATCATCCTGTTGACGACCTCTGTCTGGCCATCAATTTGGGGATGGAAAGTTGTGGACTTGGTGAGCTTGGTGTCCAACATTGACTAGAATTTGGAAAAAAACATGGTAAGGAATCTACTCTCCAGATCTGTTATGATAGACTATGGGATCCCAAAGTGAACACACACTCTTTCAAAGAAGATTTTAGTAGTGGTTTCTGCTGTGATATTCTTCTTGCAGGCCGTCATAAAGGTCATCTTCGAGAATCTATCAACAACCACGAAAACACAGTCGATTCCATGCTTAGTAGAAGGAAGGCCTGACATGTAATCCATCGAGATGGATTCCCAAGGTCGACTAGGGGTAGGTATCGGAGTATAGAGGCCTTGCTTCTTGATGGTCGGTTTGGCAATGGTGCAAGAAGTGCATGCTCTGATGTACTTCCTGAAATCTTGTCAAAGGTTCGACCAATAGAAATACTTCTACAGTACTACCATTGTTTTCTTGACCCCAAAATGCCCAGCGACTCGACTGTAGTGTGCTTCCCATATCATCTTGGCATGCTGGCTTGAAGGAACACAAAGGTGTCCCAGGTGACATAACAATGTATCTTGGAGGTGAAAATTTGGAACTTGCGTACCCCCCAAGAGTGCCTTGTATGTGTGGTCGAATTTTGGATCACTCTTGTAGAGAAGCAGCCAATCAGAAGTCTCGTGCCCACAAGAGTTGAGAATGGTGGTTAGCACCACGATCGGTGCTCGATTGAGGCAGTCTGAAACATTATTGGTGCTATCTTCTTGTACTTTATGTTCAAATGAAACTGTTGCAGATAAGTGGACTACTTTTGATGGCGATCATTATGCAACTTCCTTTGTGTCTATATGAACTGCAGGGGTCGGTGGTCTTTGTGGATGATTGTTTCCTTCCCCAAAATGTAATGCTTCCATTGTCGACAAGCAAGCACAATGGAATACATTTCTTTTTCATAAGTGGGATACTTTCAAACTGTGTCGGACAATGTCTCACTTTGATATGCCACTAGATTCCCCTGTTGAGTAAGAACTGCCCCAATAGCATAGTCAAAGGCATATGCCTCAATCTCAAATGGTTTTTGCAAGTCTAGTAATGTTATCACTAAGGCAAAACAGAGGTAATGTTTCAATTCTATGAACACCTTCTTTTGAGATGCTAACCAAAATAATTTTTCTTTCGCTCCTCCCCCGGTGACTTGACTCAAGGGCCAAGTGATATGAGAGAATCCCAACACGAACCTGTAGTAGAAATTAGCAAGACCTAGAAAGTTGCGAAGCTCTGTTAGAGTGGTTGGGGCTGGCCAATCCCGAATGAATTGGATCTTGGTTGGATCCACATGCACCCCCCTTTCATCAATAATGTATCCCAGATATTGAACCTGGGTCATGCCAAAAGTGCACTTCTCCAAATTGGCACACAACTTGTGTTTCCGCAGTGTTTGGAGGACTTGTCAGATGTGGTGGAGATGATTTTAACAAGTCTGGCTGAAGATCATAATGTCATCCAAGTACACCACTACAAATGAATTGGTGAATGGCCTCAAGATGTCGTCCATCAACCTCATGAAGGTTGCGGGAGCATTTATCAACCCAAAAGGCATGACCATCCATTCTAAAATGCCCTCCTTGGCTTTGAAGGTAGTCTTCCACACATTAGAGGGTTTGATTGGCACTTGGTGATACCCAGACTTCAAGTCGATCTTGCTTAAATATTTCTCCCCTTTTAGTTGGTCCAAAAGGTCATCAATCTGTGGGATCGGGTACCTATTCTAGAAAATGACCTTGTTCAACGCCTGATAGTAAATACAGAGTCTCCAAGTCCCATCCTTCTTCTGTACCAACACGACCAGGCTCCCACAGGGCAATGAAATTGGTCGGATGTGACCTTTCTGTAGCAGTTATTGAATTTTCCTCTTGATTTCATTGTTCTATAGGACAGAGCGCTGATAGATCAGTCCATTGGGTAGCGACGCACTTGGGGTCAGATCAATGGGGTGCTTGACCTGACAGTGTAGAGGAACCCCTATGGGTGAGGTGAAGATGTCTTCATACTCCTCCACAAACTTTTCCATTTGGTGTTGTCGCTTCGAGGAGACCTGTCTAGAGGTCATGGCCACAGTATTCTTCTTGCCCTGGGGGTGGATCATCAAAAAAAAATAAAAATAAAAATTAAAAAATTAAAAATTAAAAAAAATTCTTGGTTTGGGAAATGAGCTTATTGCTTTGTTTTTCAGTAAAAAAAGAGATAGTGGTGGGTGGTGGTACCTCTTCTATCCTGTACAACTTATTTCTAAAAGTAACAACAACAGCACGAGGTCGAGACTCATACATAGCATGTTGCTTCTACAAGTGTGGTTGGCCTAATAATATATAAGAAACATCAAGAGGGTCAATGTCACATAATACCTCATCCGTGAAGGATTTGATGCTATAGGGAAGGCAGCACTACTGGCTGACGCAGAGATCCCGTCCTTGGTGAAGCCACCCGATGGTGTATGGAGGTGGGTGTGTTGTGGTTAGCAAGCCCAACCTCTTCACAGCGTCTGATAAAATGAGGTTATTTTGGCTTCCATTGTCGACAATGAACTATAGCGGGGAACCCTTTACACACATCTGGGAGTGGAAGACATGCTCCTCCTCCTCTGGATCTCTTGGTTCCTCCTTCTAGATCTTCACAATGGAAACAGTGGCGTTGATCAATAATCTATTTTCCTTTTTCATTCCCCTTGTCAGGTTTTGATTCAGAGTCAGAGCATGCATCTGACTCAGAAGCCCTCATCTTGGCCACCAGCGACTGCTTGGCTCGACACTCACTTGTGTTGTGAGTGGAGCTTTTATGGAATTCACACCACTTTCGCGTGTCCTTCTTTGGCTTCACGATGTTTTTCTTTGCTTATGGCTTTGGCAGGTTATCTTGGGCCACCATGCCTTGGATTTGTCCTTTGTTTTATGGTTTGGGGGTACGTTTCCCTTACTTTTGATTCGTAGATCCAAATTCTCACTTCTTCTGTTTAAATTTCTACTCAATATTGGCAGCATACCAGTATGTCGTATCAAGCGAGGAGATGTTGAGGAACTCCATTTCCTCGTGAATGTATCTATGCATAAAACTGTGATACTTTAGCACCAAATTTTTCTCTGAATATTTGATACCAAACTTTGTGCGCAGGGTATGGAACAGATTCGTCAGCACATGCACATCTTGATCCCTTTGTTATCACAACGTGGTCCATTGTATGTACTTTTCCTCATAGCTCCCCATGAGATAGTATTGTTCCTTGATGGCATCTCGGAAATAATTCCAAGTCGGTACGGCTGAGAACAGAGAGGGTTTTGTCTCGTCCTTTTTCTCACACTAGGTTTCCCACCAGTCCTTAACATGGGGGGTAGCTTTGAGGAGTGAAAAAATAATCTTCTCCCAGTCGGAAAAGTCATGAGCCGAGAAATATCCTTCTAATAGATTCAACCATCTATCTATGGCATCTACATCTATTTGACCCTCAAATATGGGAATGTCAAATTTTACTTGTACCTTAAAGGGAGTCGTTCCTCTAGAGTGGCTATTTGATGGAGATGCATTGCAAGTGGGCAGTCATTGAAGGATCTGGGAAAAGTTATCCATCATCGCATTCCTTTCTATTTCGAGGGCCTCCTCTAGAAAAATTTTGATAGGATCTCCTACTCCCTCATCTTTCTTTTCGTCCCCCATGGGCGGTCGTCGAGGTTTGAAGGTTGATCTTGCAAAGGTTCAACCAGACCGAGCCCTAACTCTTTATACCCCGACCTCGTTGGGGACATGCAAAGAAGGATCGAGAAAAAGAAGACCGATATGATACCACTAATTTGTAGTTATGTAGGAATGCAACAGAATACACATATAACCATAAATACAAAGATGTAGCATAAATAAAACTTCATTTCATTAATATCAAAGAACTGAAATTTTCTTACAGACAAAATGGAAATAAACTAGCTAGGGCGTTGGTAGCTTATCTCTAATAAGAGATGTGGCAGCTAGAGGCCTCTAAAATATGTTACAATGTGGCTGAAGGGCCTATTTATTATAGAGAAACAATGGAAAACCCTAAACATCCAAAAACCAAACCCTAGGAAATGAAGCGCCAAAACTATGGGCCCTGTTTAGGTAAATTGGTGTTTCCGGGGTCATAAATTTGGCATATTATCGCTTTTTGACACACATGATACATCGTTAGAAATATCTATCCAAGGAATACAACTACTAATTTTGAATATTGATTCTAGAACAAAATCATATTTTCCAAGAGGTGTGATGCCCAAAAAATGTCATTTAGGGCCTCAAAACGGCTTCGAAAGTTCAGGACCCAAAAAACTGCTAAAAATAGTAAGTTTTGCCGAAACTAAAAAACTAAAAGAGAAAATGGTTGGGCCCCAAGTGGAATAGACTGGTAGCCACCAATATCCACTTGGATCAGCCGATTACTTGAATTTGGGTGAATTTATCCTATAGAATCTAGTCCCCATTGAAGAAATGGTGCTGAGAAAACTATTGGAACTAATGGAAGAGTTGCTAGTTTCTTCTTACCAGCAAACATCTGACGTGGAATGTAGCTTCTGACCTTTTCTCCTACTTTTGAAAACAACGTAGGCC
Organism: Pinus albicaulis; assembly: GCA_034641835.2. Taxonomy (NCBI): domain Eukaryota; kingdom Viridiplantae; phylum Streptophyta; class Pinopsida; order Pinales; family Pinaceae; genus Pinus; species Pinus albicaulis. The sequence goes on from CM076576.1 coordinate 127,860,025, forward strand.
AATAGAAACCTGCCCTTAGTATCTTGTATGTTGTGTCTCTCCAAGCATAATGTCCTCCACATATCCCTGCATGAAATTGCTCAATGATTCCTTCTGTTTTAGTTTCTTTTAAACAAATTAACATAATGTTGAGAGGATATTTCCATTACAAGTTTGAATTTATAGTACAGTATTTGATAGATTTCAACTTGAGTGTTTTTCACTGACTCCTTGGAAATTGAGTAGGACACTCAAAATTGATCATGAAATGTACAATATCTGCATACCAATCTGACAGTAAAAATTTTTCATCAATGTGAATAGGAACTGTTTGGGTTGAAGGAGAAGGTTCTTGTGGGGTCTTTCCTTGAGAATCTTGGGAAGGTTCTTGTGGATTCTCCCCTTGATAATCTAGGGAAGGCTCTTGTGGATTCTCCTCTTCTGCATGTAAGGAAGGTTCTTGTGGATTCTCCATATCTAAATTTGAAGAAGGTTCTTGTGTATGCTTCTTAGAGATTTCGAAAACAAAATTTATGCCTAACACTTTGCAATTGGATTCAACTAAAAATTTAGCTAAACCTTGTCCCTTCACTAACTTAATGGTTTTAATACTGAGGTCAAACTCAAGGATTTGGGTGATCCATCTTCCTATTTTTCCATCAGCGTCTGGTTGGGTAAGAATAGTTTTTACAGCATGGTTAGGGGCATAAGCAATAATGGATGAGTGAAGGACATGTATTCTGAAATATTTTAAGGCTTGAAATAGGGCATAGGATTTTTTTTCAATAATATCGTACTTGAGTTCAGCATCTCGCATAAATTTACTGAAAAATGCTATGGGTTGATCATCAAAATCTTCATTTTTTTGTAAAAGTACAGTAGCAAGGGTGGTTTCAGAAGAAAAGGAGAATATACTGAAAGGTACGGAATAATTGGGGCTGGCCAAGGTAGGAGCTTCAGAAATGGCCTTCATGATTTGATCAAAATAATATCTAGTGGGAATAGTCCATTTAACTTCATGATTATTTTTAAGCGTATCAGTTATGTCTTTAACTATTTCAGAATAGTTAGGGATGAATCTTCTCAAAAAGTTAATTTTTCCTAAAAAGGCTTGGATCTATTTTTTATTTCTTGGAAGTTATAATGATTGAATAGCATATACCCTTTTAGGAGCTATGACCACTCATTCCTTTGAAATGATGTGTCCTAGAAACTTTCCTTATTTGATGGCAAACAGAGACTTCTTAGGGTTGAGAGATATTCCAAACTTTATACACCTATCAAAAACCTTAATCAAGTGTTTTAAATGCTTCTGATCTAAATTGGAGAAAATATTGAGATCATCAAGATAAATAAGAACAAATTTATTCACCTTACCAACAAAAGCTAAATCTATAGCCCTTTGTAATGTTTCTCCTACATTTGATAACCCAAAAGGAATTTTGGCATACATGAATGTACCCCATGGGTAAAGGTAGTCTTTTCTTTGTCTTCTGGATTTACCATTTGTTACACTGAAAATTGTCACCTTGACATTCTGCTAACTGTATGAGCTCATTATCACTCATACTTCTCCCTTTTCAAGTCTAAACATATTAGTTCCTCATGTCAAGCCTTGAAAATTAGAAAAAGTTCCTAAACGTCTCCTAAACTTTGGTGTCGCATTTTCTGGCTATCTTGCCTGCGGTCCCGCACCCAATGTTCAGCTTTCCAACGTTCCTGAACGCACTTTATCTTTGTTATAGGTGTGTACCCCTGTAAGATTAAAAAGGCGCAAGTAAATCCCAAAAATATCAATAAAAGTGAATTCTAGAAACTTCTAGAATGGATTTTGCGGTGGCAGAACCGCTCTTGTGAGATGCATGAAACCCTTACCTTATGGAGCTAACCCCTTGATGTGAGGAGCTTATCCCTTTGAAGGAGGATTATATCCCTTCATACTTGGAACATAAAACCTCCTCTTTTCCACTATAAAAAGAGGCATTGGGTAGCCTCAAAGGGAGTTCAAGCTTAAGAATATTTTGAGGTTAAGTGCTGTTGAGATTTAGACTCAGTTAACTAAGACTTTTTGAGGAGAGATTACATACCTCTACTTGTCTTGGTTGGAGGAGTGCAGAACTTGTCAAAGTAAAGGAGACTCCTGCTTCGGACCCCAGAAAGTCCTGTGCAACATCAAGGCTCAGGTTGTAAGGATTTTCTTCTTTTGAAATTAATACAAATATACTCATTTTTCTCAATAAGCTTTCAATCAATGGCTTATTTCATAGATTCCTTGATCACTATGATAAGCATGGTTTATGATGATTTCTATACAGGTGCTATGTAATATTTTTCTTGTTTGTGACTGCAGGTTTACAAGCGAAACTCCTTCAAGCGCGCGAGGGATAACAACAACTTCAAACAAGCACTGGACAAACGGTAAGTCTTTTACACCTATATAGAGCTTTTCATAGATCATATATGCTTAGAGAAAGATTAGTCTATTTGGCTGTTTGTTGCTAGATACTTTTAGTACTAGGGAGATTGGTCTTGTCCGCAAGATGGATTAATCCATACAACACCATTATCTGGTTATAACTAGAAAATCCATCAAGCATTGAAAGCATATTAGCACCAGAAGCTTTTTGGAGTAGTTGATCCATTTTTGGCAGTGGATAGTTATCATTTAGATATTATTTGTTAAGGTTTCTGAAGTCCACACAAAGTCTAATTTCTCCATTTTTATTTCTGACAGGAAATAAATTAGCTACCCAATCAGAGTATCTTAAGGGAAAAATTATTTGGGCATCCAAAATCTTCTTAAGTTCTTTTTCTATGGTAGGAAGCAGAACCGAATTAATTCTTCTAAGTTTTTTCTTGTAAGGTTTTGCTTCAGGTTTTAATGGAATTTTTTGTTATATAAGAGATGTGGCATAAGTTTTAATATCAACATAAGACCAAGAAAACATATTTTTTTATTTTTAAGAAGCTTAATGGATTCAGTTTAACTTCGGGATTTAAAGATGCACAAATTTTAATGTTTTTAATCTCTTCATCGGTTCCAATGTTAGTTTCTTCAATATCATCTTCTAGTGAAATAGACAGTGGATTTATAGGGACATCATTTTTATCAAATATGTTTTCTAAAGGAACAAGGCCTTTCGGAGTCAAATTTTTTGATAGTTTTATAATGTCATGATCAACTACTTTTGTATTTAGATTTGAAATTTCTTTTTCTTTAGCAACTTCATTCATATCTGATTTATCTTCTTCAATTTGTAAGATAGAAAATTCATCAATAACTTGAAGAAATTATTTCATTTTTTCATCATCTTCAAATATTTTCCAATACTTTAGATTATCTGGAATAGATGACCTATATTTGACTTGTATTTGGTATTGTACCTGCATTTGGTCTGCTATTGTAAGAACTCATAGAAACAGCTAAGGATTTTGCATGAATGTTTTCATTTCTAGGGATAAAAGTTATATTAAAAGCATTAAAGGAGTTTTCAATTGTATCCCAAGCTTCATTTTGGTAAGACCTGAGCCTAGGATGCTTTGTTTAACAAAGATTCCTAACATGTCTTAATATAAGTTCAGAATCACTAAAAACAATTCAATTTTGAACCTTTAAGCTTCTATAAAACTCTAAGCCTAAGAGGAAAGCTTCATATTCTACAACATTATTTGTAACCTCAAAATCTAACTTGCATGATTGAGTGATGTTCTCTTTCTTAGTTGAAATTAAAACTATACCAACTCCAACTCCATCTTTGGTACAATACCCATCAAAGAAAAGTTTCCAAATATCTGTTTGAGCGGATTTAGGAGTTTCAACTACATCCTCAATCTTAAGTTGGGAATTTTGTGTAGTATTTGAAGATAGTTGAAAGCAACCAAAATATTGGTCTACTGCATAAGTGAGATGATTTCTAGCCTAGTCTACTTTACACACAATATGTATAAATATGACTTCTTTTTATAGCCTAATATTTTCTCCTCCATACATAGGAATTGTGGCAAAAGACATATACATCTGAAGGCTTCATCCTAGTTTGGCACAACATTATCTCAAAATAAGAATTCCAAACTTGGGAGGAATATCAGTTAAAAAATGTCTAGGACTATAATTTTCACTGGTATTTGAGCTAGAGTAACCACTAAATCTTCTATAATTCCTAAGAAAGGAAATATTTTAGAATCGAAGGTGTATAAATCATGATAAGACATGGTGATTTCAAGGTTATATTGATCCATGATAACCTTAGGCATAAGGTTATGAGAGGCTCCAGAATATAACATACAGTTATATAACAGTGAGTCATGAGCTTTCAAAGTTACATAAAATGGAGGTACAGTTGCATCTGTCATATCATAACTTAGACAAAAAACTACTGATGGTTTCTCATCTTGAAGGCTAATAACATCCCCTTCAGCATCTACACTATAGTTTTTGATCCATTTTGAGACTTGACTCTTATATCCAAGATTTTTAGAAAGTTCTGAAAGTGGAATAGGAATTTTAAATCTTTCTAATTCTTTTTCAACATTAAAAGCAACCAAAACTATTTTATCAACTTGTGTAGTATCATTTGGCTGATTTAGAGGTTGAATAGCAATAGTTTGAGTTTCAGTAGATTTCACTTGAGGCTCAATTATGACATTTTCTTTAGGAGGTCTACCAGGACCTTCTCTAGGTATTAAATCATACCTTCTATTAAGTTATGCAATTAAAAATTCAGAAAAGGCTTGATATTTAGAGACCTGAGAACTATCTTGATCTTCTTGAGACATTTGACTCTAAGGGATAGGGATAATGGTAGTATGAATATATGTGTTATATATGTTATAAATATCTTCAGTGATTTTCAAAGTATTATCATTAGGTTTTTGATCATCAATCAACAAAGGTGTAGGTACTTATTGATCATTGTTTGGTCTTTGAAGAATTTGCAATTGAGGGGCATTTTTTAACTAACCTTGGGTCTGTGTTTAGGGTCTAGCAACAGTTTGTTGGACTATTCTAGGTTTTTTTTCAATCTTAGAAATCCTATTTGAAAGGTTTGTAAGAAGTGATGTGATTTCATCTATTTTTGAATATTCATTTTTAGATTTAGAGGAAGAAGAAGCTTCCTGATTTAATTTTAATTTTATTTGGGATTTTTTAGCTTTGGCCTTTAGCTTAGCTTGGGTAGACCTATTTTCTTTGACCTTTATAGAATTTTTTTGCATGTCTTCTAAGGTACAATTTGTTATCTCTCTTAACATGACAACAAAATCATCTTCAAAGGCTTTGGAAAATCTAACCTTTGCTGTTGCTATAGGTGGTTTGAAATTAGGAGGCATCTTGTGATAAATGTTATTAAATATTTTGATGAAATTAGCTACTGGTTCACGATAGGTTCTTTTAAGCTCTGCAAATTCTGTTAAGAAATAAACAGGATCCTTTTTCACACCCCATTGATTTTTAAAGATAGTTTTCAATTCCTCCTAAGATCTAATAGAATGAGTTGTTAACTGTCTAAACCAAATCATAACATTTCCTTCTAAATATTTCACAAACAATCTCATATAAAAAAGTTCATGTTCTATGTTCATATTATCGGAAAAATATAGAAATGATGCTAGATGATGTTCAGCTCACAAACCAGTTTCTCCATTAAATTCGAGGAGATATTTCATATACCCAGCAAGAAAATCATTAAGTTGGTGTGGGAGTAATATAGAAGCATATCTTTCTTATAAAATGGGTCTAAAAACAGCCATACTTGAAGATGTAGATGTATAATATTTAGTAATGGTGGTTGTAGAAGAAGAAGTAGAAGTAGAAGATGAAGATGGGGAAGGAGGAGGTGTAGAACGAAATGGAGTTGAATTTATTTTTAGGGATCTTAAGGGTATTTGAATGACCAAATTTTCAACCTCTTCTTCTCCTTCATTGTGTTCAAATAAAGGATTAAAATAGAGAGAAAAGAGATCTTTTGGTTGAGCAAAAGTAGATGGAGCAGAGTATGTGACAGGGGATATGAAATCAATAGGTTTGAATCCAGGTAAATGTAGATCCAAGTCTTGTTCTGATGTAGGAATTTCACAAGGCGCCTCAAGTAATTTATAGGACTCCAAATAATGAACTGAAAAATCAGATTGAAAATCCACTCCTTTGGATACTAATTCTTACACTCTAGGAGGTATATCTTATAATTCTAGGGGAATAGGTCTAGATCTAAAAGGATAAGGAACTGTTGTGGTCTCCTGTTGAGGAATAGAAGAAGAGGTTTGATGTATTCTTCTGGAAGAATCTTGTCTTACCAGTCTCTCTAGATCTGATAAAGGTAAGACAATTTCAGAGTCAAAATGAGACTTAGTATGCGTGATGTCCCTTTTTCAGAAATATTACAAGTCTGTGCCAGAGATGGACTATAGGGGAATTTACCGGATATGTCACCTTCTAAAGAAGGGTGAGATCTAGAGGCTTCCTAGCCCTTTGCAGACTCTGTCTACAGATATGTGAAATTCCCTAGTAGGAATACCTAGCAACCCAAGCCTGGAAAACACATTTCCCAGGAATGGAGGCAACAGGATTTGATCCCTGGTCTGGGATCCCTTGAGATATAACTATCTGGAGTTGAAGTCCTGAAGTGGACTCAAATCAAATCCTTATAGGAGCTTGAGACATGCCTCCTTCACCTGTATCTTCAAGAAAGGGCCCAATGAAGAGGGTTGCAACAACACTTTGCTCAATAACGAAAATGACTATGTTATTACTAATGAGCCATATCATAAGAAGATGAAATCAGCCTTCAATTATATATGTATTATAAAATGTAGACAAACTCTTGAGAAATCTATTACTCAAAACAAGTAAGAGCCTCAATGAGACATGTGCATGGAAATGGAGAAAACACTGCTTACATAATATTATTCTCAACTAAGACTGCGCAGTCTATGGAGGTATTGCAGTAGTAAATACATAAACATGAATAATACAGCAATGTAGCTCAAATAAGAATGGGGATCAAGGCTTCAACCCTTGGAAATAAAATATAACAATCCCTTAAGGGGATTGGATGAAAGCTAGACAAAATGGAATTTTTACCAAAATGCCAGAGTTGTTGGGTAGCTACTGCTACTTAATAGGAACTGGAAATGAAAGGAGATTGTTGAATATGATTCCTTTACTGAAATAACTCCTTTTTTCAATCATCTAGATGAAAGGTTGATCCTTTCATAGAAGATCTCACCACCCACCAAAATGTTGCAACCCTCACTGCAAATGCTCTCTATGAACTCTGCAGTCAAGGAAGAGGGATGCTCCTCTGCTGATGGAAATGATTGACCTGATGCCAAGATGATGGATTTAAGATCAAAAACTCCCTCATTGATCTCACAAAGGAATGGTACTTCAAACATAGACAATGCCGGAAGGTGTTATGAAATCCTCCTCGCAAGATCAACAACAATAACTCAACCACCAATGGAGATCAATACTGCTGAGTTGAATGAAATGCTGGCCTGGTTACATATGGGGAAAATTAGTGAATAAGATATTCCAAGAAAGGTCAACAATGAAGATATGGATTCTCAGCCGAGAATTACCTCTGCTGCTAGTAGCAATGTACCTACCTGCAAATAGAGAATGCTCTTGTTTGAGAAGACAAGCAAAATGATAATCAAAAGCATGAATGAGAATGGCTGCTTCATTCTCCTTTTAAACAAGTGAAAGGTGTTTTTCCATGGGCCCCACACCTTAGGGTTTCTTCTTTAGAATGATCTCCCTCTCATGCAAACTGCGATGGCCCACCAAGAGAACCTTATCTTCTCAATTTGCGCAGTCAACTTGGCTTCTTCTAGAATTATCCACCTGCAAATTGTCTCTTTTCACACATGGGGTGTGAAATCCAGCTCTTTATTGACCCCTTTTTAAATTACAAGGGTTCCTTATTCATATTTTTATTATCAATGGGTTTTCCTACCCATTTATTCTTCTCCTAAAGCAAAAACAAAAGTTTTTAATGTCCCACAAAATTTTGGGACATTACAGTCCTCCCCTCCCAAATGTTGCTTGCCTTCAAGCAACTTGTAAGGATAGAACTGTAAGATGTCCTCCTCCTCCAACAGTAGCATCTTATTATGATAAAATCCCCATGAAGAATGGGATGTTGTATCAATAGAGAGTCTCCATACTGCTCTCAAGTAATGTAAACTAGCCAATGTGGCTATCATCATGAACATGGAATGTACTCAAGAAGGAAATAAGATGTTTTCTAGAGGTCTCCTCGAGGCATGGTGTCAAAATGAATTTGGAAAAAAATTCCCTTCTTGTGAATCCTCCATCCCCAAGCAATCATCCACAAGAATATAGTCACCTCCAGATAAGGCAACTGCTAAACATGTTCTTCCACCTTGAGCTCCAACAAAGAAGGTGGGCTAAAAATTTGAAAGTGGTAGGCATCACAGCCTACCCCACGCTGTTCACCTTTCCACTTATGAAAAGTGTAGAGTGAAGGCTGCTCTTGGGCTGCATAAATGTTGCCCTCAAATGGCAAGATGAAGTTTGGATCTCCAAGGATCTTTCCTCCTCCATTGTGAATCAAGCTAGCCCAATGTCTCTCCTTTGTGATGGGAAGGGGATCAACACCATCATATGACTCCCCATCACTCTCATGGCTCACCTTAAGAATAAATAAGTGCTGCACTATGGTGGTCACATCATCTCTCATGCTCCCCTTAGAGCATGCCTTGCAAAAAGTATGGGGATCTTCTCCCCCAAAGGACACATTCATCCTATATTCCCTTCTTCCAATCATGCTCCCAAAAATAGTGTGATCTATAGCAGCATAGAGAGCCAAAGTAGAATTCATGTTGGCTGCCATATATATCAAGTGAGTGAGACATTGATCCTTCTCATGCAACCATCACAGTTTGACCATAAACTGTAATATAGAATGATAAAATATGTGGTTCCACAACCACCGATTTGCTGCTACATTCTCCTCATGTATTTGGAGCAAATGAGTGATGTATGATGCATGGTGAGCATGTCCTCCAAAATACAAATCTTTCCCAAGTCCATCAAGGGAATTACCATCAACTATGCTCTTGGCCCCAAGTAGACCAAAGAGCCTTTGACAAAGAATGCTCCTCCTTGGAGCATCATCCTGAATATACATGGTTAAGGAATCAACATGTAAATCATATAAATGGACAATATCCTTACCATGTTTTCTACTCATGCAAAGGGAGAAACTCATAGATGAATCTCTCCTCTTCCTCCTAAGGAAAAGAAGTGACTGTGTCCACTCCTCCAAAAAGTGGTGTGCATATATTGCTCCCATGCCAACTGTACAAGTGGGAAGGTTGTTGTCCCTCCCTTGTTTTCCCTACCATAGTGCGGGTACTAAAAGAAGAGTGGGTAAGAATTATAGTGAGGGAATGCTACCCTCTACTTTGGTTTTACCCAAAACCCCCAGCGCTGCAACAAGTTGTCCCAAGGCCTCCACACTGCTGAAATCAGTGATTGATGCCTCACTGTTTGAAGCATCTCTCCTCCTCATACGAACTAGTGGCCTCCTTGGTGTGATGCCTCCACTCCATGAGACATTCTCATTTTAATATTACTGTATACATGGATGAACAATCTTGTCCATGCTTCCCCTACACAACTCAATCACCTTCCTAGGGATAATGACCTCCAAAAATGGATAGAGATGGGCCCTCCTCATCACATGGTGTTGGGTCTCTCCCATATCTTCTTCCTGAATCTTCATGGTTTTACACCTCATCTTCCATGGCACATGTGAATCATGAAATGTGCCTTGATATCTATGCATGAGATCCTGGGGACCTTCTTGAAAATACACAAGAATCCCTCTATTTGGAGCAAAAGCTCCTTCTTCCTCTGCATGAGGCACTAGATGATCTCTAGATCTGGCAGTGTTGTTTCCCTTTGTTTCTACAATAAATTTGGGCAACATTCCAATAATCTAATCCACCTTTGAAAACAAAGCTCTCTAGTTTGTTTCTCAAAGGTGTGGGATGAAATTTTGGCCTCCAATAAGGTTGAATGCAAGTTTTCAGCTCCTCCGATGGTTTCTTGAGGTGGTACTGTGTTTCTATGCAAGGGTTTTGTTTGAGTCCCTTGGGTCAACTCCATCTCATGAGTTCCAAGAATGTTCTAATCAAATCCTTTCACCAATGACTTAGTGGAATTCACATAAGATGAGGCTTTAACATTCTTAAAAGAAATGGACTCAAGTTTCCACCATACATGAGCCTTACCTCTCAAATGCAATGCTGCAACTCTGATGATTTCTTCTTCTGAAATGTGGTGCTGCTATTGGAAGGTGTTTGGCTCTTCCACTCAATTTTTGGCTGAATATGAAGGTGAACCTCCAAAATTGGATAGATGAAATCCATGTTATTGCTCCTTCCCCTTCACCTTGCTCTTGTAAAACTCAGAAAAGGTGGGCTGATTTCTGAATCCATGAGTGTAAGACTCATATACCTTCAAGAAATCACTAAGGGTTTCCTCCTTAGTCACATTTCCTCCTTCTTTCATCCTCCTCATAGGAATGTTGGGCCTTTGACTGCGTTGTTCATCATGGTGTGTGGCTGCATGCTTACCCTCACCATGTGCAAATCTAGGGCTTCCTTCAATTTCGAACCCTCTTAGAGATTCTCCATCAATATTCCTCCTATCCTTTCTAAAATATTCATGTGTGCCTTGCATAGATTTGGGAAGAAGACTTGTGAGTATTTTCTTCTCCTTTCTTCCAAGAGATGGAACCTCTCTCCTGCTCAACTCCTTATTTCCTTTTAGATGAGAATAGGAAGTGCAGGGGTATTCCTTTTCTATTTTCTCTTCCTCCTTGGGGAGGTTCTTCTTCTTTTCAAAAATGGATGAGATCAATCTCATCCTCTTCATCTTTTGTTTTCTTTCTTGGGCTTGAAGGCCATAGGCTGAGCCAAGAAAGATGCTCTGATACCATTGTGATTTCCCTTTTTCAGAAATATCACAAGTTTGTGCCGGAGATGGACTGCAGGGGCATTTACCGGATATGTCACCTTCTAAAGAAGGGTGACATCTGGAGGCTTCCTAGCCCTTTGCAGACTCTGTCTACATGTATGTGAAATTCCCTAGTAGGAATAGCTAGCAACTCAAGCTTGGAAAACGCATTTCCCAGGAATGGAGGCAATAGGATTTGATCCCTAGTCTGGGATCCCTTTGATATAATTGTCTGGAGCTGAAATCCTGAAGTGGACTCAAAGCAAATCCTTCTAGGAGCATGAGACAAGCCTCCTTCACTTGTATCTTCAGAAAAGGGCCCGATGAAGACGGTTGCAACAACACTTTGCTCAACAACGAAAATGGACGCATTATTACTAATGAGCCATATCATAAGAAGATGAAATCAGCCTTCAATTATATATGCATTAGAAAATGTAGACAAACTCTTGAGAAATATATTACTCAAAACAAGTAAGAGCCTCAATGAGACATGCGCATGGAAATGGAGAAAACATTGCTTGCATAATCTTATTCTCAACTAAGACTGCGCAGTCTATGGAGGTACTGCAGCAGTAAATACATAAACATGAATAATACAACAATGTATCTCAAATAAGAAGGGGGAGCAAGGCTTAAACCCCTGAAAATACAATATAACAATCCCTTAATGGGATTCGATGAAAGCTAGACAAAGTGGCATTTTTACCAAAATGCCGGAGTTGTTGGGCAGCTGCTGCAACTCAATAGGAACTAGAAATGAAAGGATATTGCTGAATATGATGCCTTTGCTGAAATAACTCCTTTTTTCAATCCTCTAGATGAAAGGTTGATCCTTTCATAGAAGATCTCACCACCCACCAAAATGCTGCAACCCTCACTGCAAATGCTCTCTATGAATTGTGCAGTCAAGGAAGAGGGATGCTCTTCTACTGATGGAAATGGTTGGCCTGATGCCAAGATGATGGATTGAAGATCATAAAATCCCTCACTGATCTCCCAAAGGAATGGAGACTCCCTCCTCTGAAATACAATGCCAGAAGTGGTGTTGAGAAACCCTCCCCTGCAACACCCAACAACACAACTCAACCACCAATGGAGACTGCACTGGAGTTGAATGGAATTATTTTTCCTTAGGCCAAAATATGGGGAAAATGAAGAACAAGCTCTTCCAAGAGCTACTCAATGGAAGAGATGGGATTCCCGCTCGAGAACACCCAGTGCTAGCTGCACTGCATCTCAGCTAAACAGCTAGAGAATGCTCTTGTCTGAGAAGACAAGAAAAATGAAAATCTAAAGCATGAATGAGAATGGCTGCTTCATTATTCTTTTAAAAAAGTGAAATGTGCTTTGCCATGGGCCCCACACCTTAGGGTTTCCTCTCTAGAACGATCTCCTCCTCATGCAAACTGCGCTGGCCCACCAAGGGAATCTTATCTTCTCTATCTGCGCAATCACTTGGCTTCTTCAAGAATTATCCACCTGAAAATTGTCTCTTTTCACACATGGGGTGTGAAATCCAGCTCTTTATTGACCCCTTTTTACATTACAAGGGTTCCTTATTCAGATTTTTATTATCAATGGGTTTTCCTACCCATTTATTCTTCTCCTAAAGCAAAAAAAAATGTTTTTAATGTCCCACAAAATTTTGGGACATTACAGTATGCTTTGAAGGAGCCAGCTTGGGTTCATTGAAGTCACCAGGTGAAAATTTTTGACCTAAATAGACCTTTAATCACCCTTAAAGGAATAGTATTTATCATTTTCCCAAGGAAAAAAAATCAACTTCTGTTCCCCGGCAACAACACCAATCTGATGTTGTCCTCTAAGATAAATAGGGTCAATAATTTATGCCAGAGCATATATAATGTTTTGTTTTGTTTTAGGTTTGGAATTTTTGGATCACCAATGAATAAAACAATTTGCAGCAACTGCGTATAAACTTTTAGATAGTATTAATTAACAGGGAAAAAGATTGTTGCTTTCTTCCACCCAGTGATTTAGATTTTGTAGGTGATTAAGCAAAATATGTGAGAATATATGATAATTTAATTATTCAAATAGAATATTTCGAATGATCATAAGTGTGAAAACCTTCAAACAATTTCTAAAATTTTAACAAAACATATTTAAAATTATAAAGGTGTTGATAATTTATTTATGAGAGGGACTTACATAAACAAATAGTTTAGTAAATCATTCTCTGATATAGATAATAAATTCAGGAGGAATTTAAGACAACTAAGACTCAGTTAATCCTACCTATTTATCTTCATAAAAATTAAATACATGTTGAAAAAAATATGAAATAATAAACAAGAAAAAATCACAAGGGAACAAGCCTATATGAAACAAATCCAAAATCCTTCTTTTATTATTAATGATCAAAATCTTGTATACTATTGTTTACAAAAATACTTATCCAAGGGTGCAACCCTTAATAACTCATGATGAGAGTTATTTATACTAATTCTAAGACTAAGAAAATATCTAAAAACTTATTACAAAAATAGTATCAAATAATATGAGAAAGGAAACTATTGGATGATGCATCTATGCTTTGAAGGAAGTTGTTGATGACTTTGCCCTTGAAATATTGTTGTGTTGTCATGCTATTAGTATCAAAATTACTCAATAGTATCACACAACTTATCTCATCTTTCTTCACTTGGGATTTGAAAATTTAACATCTTTCTAAACACTTCATCTACTTTTGTGTATCTCTCAAAAGTGGGCTTGTTGAGAAACAAATGCATAATTTGATGCTTGATGGTCAAGTCGAACTCTAAGGATTCTAGAAAATTCTTCCATGTAATATGTCCTTTGATATCTACAAATTTAGCTCTGTCTGTTGCAATATTTTACAATTTCTTATAATAATCTTCTAATTTGATCAATTTATCATTTAAGGCTACCAATCATGGTAGTCATTTTTGATTTAAAACAGTAAACTTGGAATGAAACCTTTGGACAACAATGTCCAAGGTTTGACACTTTGTCTCTAGGTGGTTGATCAAATTCTTCTTTTGTAAGACCTTATTTATCTCCAAGATGGTACTTATTCTATCAGGAATATTTATTTCTTCCAGCTCTTCTCTGGTTTTTGAATTTAACACTTTAATCATATATGTGGCTTCTGTTGGCTTGGTCTTCAAGGTTTCTTTCTGTACTTCGATTTCTGCTCTGTGTCTAGTTATGAGTTCTTGGTGTTCAAAGATTATTTGTATGGATGGACAATATACTTCCATCATGTATTGTTTGATGTCTATCAAGAAATTTTCCTTGGCTTGGGCCAAGGTATCAACCATTATGGACTCACTTTCCAACTTTTCAATCTTGAGACCCAATTTGTGGGACTTTTGCATTTCTTCCATATACAGAGTGTCATTCTTGATCTTTTGTAACACTAAATTCTGGAACTTCTCCAACAAATTGTCATTTTGTTGCTTCTGTAAAGACAATTATTGTGCTAATTTAACTGGATCATTTGATGTTGATGTTGATTCAAATTTTTTTGATGATGATGAAGGTTCTATGCCTGCAACTGCAATTGGAAATGTTGTGACTAGAACCGTAGTTGTTTGTGTTGCTTCCTTCTCCTTTATTATCCCTTCAATTTGTTCTTCCATTTTCTTTATATCTATGTTTTGATCAATAATAAGTATGAGAATCTCTTCCTTATTATGTTCACTCTCCTCAATCTCTTTGGTCTGTGGATCTCTAGTAGAAGGTAGCTTCAATTGCTTTCGTAGAGCTGTACTATCTGCATTTTTCTTCTTCAAAATATCCTCTACTGCCTTTTAATCCTTTGGATCATATCAAATATTGACTAAAATATATTCCAAAGATTTAAGTTTATTATATTTAGCTAATGAAGATAGGTTTTCAATCTTGAGCTGAGATTGAAAATTTGATAGTGCAGTCCTGAGCTTGGAGAGGGACATTGTTTTAGTGGTTGTGGTGGAAAATAGCATTTCACCAGACTGTCTATGCATATCCATTTGATCAATGGGATGTATATGACTGGTGTCAAATTAAAATATGGTATTTTTATAGTCTGATGGAGACTTGGGAAATGGAACTCGAGCTTGCAAAAAATGCCGTCTGCAATCTCCCTTTTTCACTGTCAAAAGCTGAGAGCAATCTATGTTGAGAGGTTGAAGTCTGTTTCCAAAACTAGTTGTATACATTGGACTTGAGAGTTTCATTCTTTTGTTTAATTTCAAGTAACTTGAAAACGATGTTTTGGTCATCTATAGAAGTAGTTTTTGTAGACTGAATTATTTCCATAGGTTCCCTAGAAGGAGAAGATGTGGGAGGAGTATTTGGAACACTGGTTCCAGCTGATGTAGAAACTTCTTCTCCAAAATCTATTACCTTTGTTCTTATTTCTTCTGTAGACATTGTTTAACCAATTTTAGGCTTCTTCTCTTGTAAAATGTATTCTTTCATAATTTCAACAGCATATGAATTTTTCTCTCTTTTCCTTTTTTGTTGCTTTCTCTGAGCAACTAGATTCTAGACATTTGATGTAGATAAAACTTCTTCCTCTGCCTCCTGGAGTTTTCCATCAACCCATTGTTCTTGATTCATAAATTTCACTATTTCTTGTCTAAGAGTACAATTATAAGGTGTTGTTTTCAATTCGACCCTTAGAGCAGAGATAATCCCAAAAGGGTCATAAGACTAGGTGAAAGAAGGTTGGAAGTTCATGTTTTTTAAAAATGTGTCTACCTCCACACCATCTGATCTGGTGTTGCAAATGAATGTATGAATCTTTGACTTTATCTTAAATTGTGATTTCTTTTTTCCTAACACAAAGTGCAGGTCATCCATGTTGATCATTTTCCTAATGTATTCCAAAGAAAGGATTCTCATGGGAACATATTTAGGCAGCTTATATGGTGCAATCTCACAACCATATACCCTTATCTCTGTATGCTTCTGGTATAAATACCAGTCACCAGTTTTGGTCTGTTCACTTGGATGTAGAATCCTCTTTAACTCATCTCCAATTCTTGGTTTTGTCTGAATATTTAGAAGTTGTACCACTAGATGTGTAAATGAATCTATAAAATATGTGTATGAAGTTTTAGTTGAACTAGGTCTAACTATATATGTCTAATGGATCACTGATTGATCCACTCCTTGATCATCTTGCTTGCTGAGTTGAATTGGAAATTTATCTCCTTGCTGAAAAAGAAACAAATGAATAAGTACAGAACTTTATTTAAACACTCCTTCTATAGTAATATTCATGAATTTTTCATGTATATTATCAGCCAATAATTGGCTATAATTATACATGAATGTTGTCTAATGATCTTTATTGAAGATAGCAAGAAAACCAAGGCTAGGTTCATCCACATTCTTATCATCTTGATATCCTAGTAGGTAAGAAAGCAAATAAATTCAATGTTTAGAGGCTTCAAGAAATATGGAAGATGGGTAAGGTGGATTTTCTTTAGGCATTTGAGCATCCTCAAGCAAGAAAATCTCAAATATTTGAGCTCTCTGTGGAAAAGTTAACTTATGGTACAGATCCATAAGTGCGTATGGTGAAAAATAGCTGAGAGAGTTTGATGAGGGGATTAAGAGCATGCAGTTTATGGTTTCAGCAAAGATGCTAATTAGAATGTCTCCATTCTGAACCATCATTGCACTTTTCATAGGGTCATATTTGTCCTGACACCAGATAACCAGGTCAGGGAATTCATGTGTTTTGGGGAAGCTATAGAAAGGAAGAAATGACTCCTTAAATCTGATGGGATCTTGTTTGTCAATATATTTCTACTTTATCCAAGAGTTTAGTTCATGAAAGTTGAACTCACACTTAGCATCTACAATTTTAAACAAGGAATCAGTGAGGGAAATATGGTCAAGATCGACCGGGATTGTGGCAGTAGGGGTTTATTTTTTGGATTTCCTCTCTGGGGCCATACTGAAAAACATAAGAGGATAGAAGAATATATAATTATAAATGACAGGGTAAAGAGAGAAGTTTTGGCATAGACTGTGGAAGATGAATAGTTTGGAGTTCAGGGGATTGTGTGTGAATGTTCAACAACATGCAAGAAACAGTGAAAAATTAAATAAAATTGAAAAATATAGTGGGTTGCGTTTATTTATAACTGCAGGTCTGGCTAACAGTTTTTGGGTGACCGTAGCGACTTTAATGTTGAATAGAGCGTGGTGGTGATGTGGAGGCTAACAGCCTGGGAGTAAAGGCTTAAAATTTGAATAAGAGGCATAGGATATGATATGGTAGCAATGGCTATAGTGATTTGTTAATGGGTATGGTAGGTGGAAGTATGTAATTAGACAGAGGGTAAATGGTCAAGGTGCAGGGACGAATGGCCATTGGATAGAAAAATAAAAACCATGGTGGAGTTCGGAGGGGGTCATGAATGATTTCCAATTTCGAGCGGGGGGGGGGGAGGGGGTGAAAAGTGATAGTGTATCACCATGTATGATTTAGTGCTTGCCATTAAAGTATATTTTTAGACCACCCCTAAACCCCCCCCCCCCCCATTAACTAGAAATGGTTGAGGGGGTGTGAACTCTCCCTCTGTCATTGATCTGGGTGGAGGTCATATCAACTGTATATAGTTGTGCACTCTTTATTAATGCCGACAAGACATATTTATCGCTTAGCGACTTTAGGATAAATTCCTATGCACCTAACATTGCATTTGATATTTGATTAATCAAAACTTAGGATAAAAACTTTTTAAGCTTATTTAACCATAACCAAATGAATATTAAACATTTAATGGTGCATTTTAACAAGTTGCCTTCATTGTATCCATTTTTCTTATATAAAGCACATTTTTACTTTTTCTTTCGTAACATTTTGATGCCTTCATTCTTTAGGGAAATCAACCACTAACATTTTATTTGATATGCATTTATACAATAACCATAGTACTAGCATTTTTTGTTTTCTTTTTCTTTTCAATCCATATCCTAACTTAACATCTTAGATTTATCTTTTTACTAATATACTAACTTATCAAAACCAAATAATTTTACAACATGTTCCTTCAAACCCTAACCCCCAAGAAAAGAACATTGAAAATGAAATTTTTCTAATGTAAGAGATAGAGAACAATGATATAGTTGAGATAATGGATATCGATATTGAAGACACAAAGAAAATTTCCACACCAGAAGATCCATTGAAGGATAATTAAGATACAACTACAATAGAAAAAAATTCAATTTTTTCAGATATCCCAATAAACCATCAAAATGGAGACCAAAGAAAAATGAAATATTTAATAAGAAAAAGAAAATTCAGTCAAAGTAATTAAAGGTTGGAAAAGTATAACTTGGTTGGAAAATGCAGTCAACCAACAATGCCTTAACTAGACAAGAAAGGCAGAGTATCAAGAGGAAAAAAATGCAAAGGATAAAATAATTAAAGGATCATGAAAATAAATATAGAAAAAAGTCACAAGAATCATTCCAAAGAAAAATAACTCTATTTTATTAGATTTTATAGATATCCAGGAGCTAGAACTACCAATGCCACTAGTACCAAAAGAAAAGAACCCATAAATTGATATCATTCAACAACATGCATATGATTTTTTTTATTCCTTGGGGAAAGAAGTTCATAAAGATGAGGTAGATATTCTCTTTTAACATATTCTTATTGGTAGTACTAGATGCACCAACATTCATGGGATATTCCCGATATGAAGTCCCAATTATACCTCACACCATTTGGTGTGGAAGCCCCATCCGAAAATACACCCCGGTTGTCGATGAAGTGGGTGTTAATGATATGCCTTAGCTACAATAACACATAGAGTGATTTATGGTGACTTTGGTGACAGAAAGTGCACGACCCTATGGAAATAAAAGTGTGATGAATAAGGGTTCCAACACATGAAAGGGAAATTAGTGAGCCCCTTAGAAGCCTATAATAGTACGCAGCTTGAAAGGAACAAATGATCATAAATGACATCACAGGCTAATATGTGAAATATTTTACAAGTTATCAGTGATGGAATTATACAACAACACGCATTCAAAAAGATTTCTACCAATGAAAATGAAATATGTCATAAGCCTAAGTGTAAGTTAAATATCATGCACCACAAATACAACAAGAATAGTCCTACTATATTTACAACATATGCATGAAGACATGTCGACTTTGAGCTTTTATTAAACCGAAATTTCCAATCATACATACACCATTGACGAACCACTAACCCCAATAGTGGAACATGAAGTCAACATCACCTGCTCCTCTAGAGAAAAATTCACTCTCTATGCTACGGAGAAGCCAAGGATTTAACAAAAGTCATGTTATCACAAAATTGTACTTGATTGGCAGCTTATCATACAACTCAGTGTAACTGTTTCAAATCACTTCTAATTGAAGCTTAGCCTCTTCAGTTTGAGAGGGCTCTCTCAAGGTGGCTTTATGATATTGAATAATTATAGTACTAGATGGCTAACTCTATGGGAAATGTAACTTGTTTTTATGTTTGCAGGTTGAAAAGAATTCAGGCTTGCTACCATTGGGTTTATGGAGTCAACAATCAGTATTTTCACTGGCAAGGTTTCTTGACATGGAAGCTGAGGTAGATAGAGGTCTTTAACAAAGGAAAATCACATATAAAACATAGGAAAACACAGTCATTTCATGACTAAAGGAATTCATAGCATAAAATTATGAATTCTGATTAATAGAGATGAAATCTACTGCAAGTGGTAAACATAAAGATATAGATCAATAAGACATTAAAAAAATCATGAGAATCTTAGGTCTATCCAGAAGAAAGTCACTATGTATTAATGATATAAGTTAAATACATAAAAGTAGCAGTTTGGTGCAAAAAATCTCAAACCGTTTACTACTTCGATGCTTTGTCTTTAAATAGACATTATTTACAATAGGTATGATCTTCCTGGTGGCTATATCATCGAATTCTCCTATGACACCTTTCATAACTGAAAAACATAACTTCTAACGGAAAATTGACAGTTATACCTTGAAGAAAACATCTCCTAATAGGACTCTAACTCCTATTTATTACATATCCCTACCTTGTCTTGTGAAATTGTTACAGGATGGTTATAAAATAAACATCACATGCTTGAAAGACACATGACATAGTTCATTACCACTTTACATATTTAAAACCATCCTAGACTTGTGGAGCATAACCCTACTTTTTAGGAGAGCATGACCCTTATCTTTAAATCTGCTTTGGCTCATGACTTATCTTCATAACACTTCCTTCGAGTCATAAATATTTGATAATATGCTCCCTTGACATGTTGGAGGAGTCCAGGTGTCCAAAATTTCCATTAAGATGCTCCAAAACCTTTAACAATTATTCGCTACGAAAACAGGATAGTTTCCTAGCGAGTTTTGGTAGCATTGAAAAAGTGGCTTCTACACTCAATATCTTCTCTCCTTTGTTTTTCCTATGTCTATCAAGTCATGAAACATCACCACCATCAATCTCCCTCCTTGAAAACTGCAAAAAGTGACTTTAGAGGCAAAAAGGTTGCTATAGGTTTTCTCGTAGCGTATTCCCATGGTGTGGTAAAGGCAGTTTTCTCCTGGTCTTCTGGGTGCACTAATATATGATTTTATCCATAAAAACCATCTATCATAGACATCCTTTGGGAACCAACAATGTTCTACTGAATTTGGTCCATCTTAGGGACAAGGTAGTTGTCTTTCAGAGAGGCTTTTTTCAAGTTTCTAAATTCAATGCAAAGTCTGATCTCTCCACTCTTTTTTCTGACAGGAACCAAGTTAGCAAGCCATTTGGAGAATCTGATACGAACAATAATTTTTTCATTAAAGAGCTACTTAATTTCCTTCTCAATCAGAGGCATAAGAAGTGGATTAATACTCCTTAAATTCTGTTTAAAATGATTTTCATTTTGTTTAATAGGAATGGTATGTTGAATAATAGTAGGATCATATTTCTTCAAATCAACATAACTCCGCGCAAAAATATCAATGAACCTTTTCATCATCTCAATATATTTCTGTCTCATGTCTACTAAAAGAAACTTTGAAAGCTTGATCATTTTTGGCATTGCTATTGTACCAAGTGTACAACTCTCTACCTCTTTGTCATCAACTTGAATCTTAGGGCCTTTAAACACATCATTTTGATCAAAAATATTTTCAATTCAGATGAGACCTTTGGGTATAGAACTATTCTTCAGTTGTAACACTTCAGAATTACCCTTAGTTTCAGCAAGCATGTTTTGTTGATATACTTGTGTGCTTTCAAATTCCTCTTTCAATTCTATGAAGTTTTTGACTTGTTGGTCATCTTCAAAAACTTGCCAATGAACTATGTTGTCAGGGATAGTAGGCCTATGATGAACTTCAACCTCATATCTTTCAATGGAATGTGCAGGGATAACAAACAGACTTGCAGAAATAGTTAGGGAGTTAGCTATTGAGTTTTGATCCCTAATATTCACAATAAATGAGTATTGTTGAAATTTTTCTAACATCTCCATGATCAAATTTCGGTATGATCTCATTCTCACATCCTCGGTTTGATATACACCCTCAACTTTTTTAATAACTATTTTAGAATCTCCACAAACAGAATTAAGAAGACATTTGACAGGAAGGTCAAAGAGGAAAACTTTCATATTCAAGATGTGGTATTGAAGTGGGAGGCCAGAATTGAAGAAAATGGGAAACATGGTAAGTTTGAGAATATCTGGAAATTTCCATTCATAGTAGCTGCATTCCATGGCAACAACACTTACATACTGCAAGAGATGGATGGACAACATTGTGCTAGAGGGCTTGTCAATGGCAGGTTTTTGAAGCATTATTCCTCTTAAGTTCTACTGATATTTCATTCCATTGTATATATTCCATTTTATTTTGTTTTTCTACTAATAAATACAAGCTAATCATCAAGCTTGAACCTAAGGTGAAGGCCATTAGAGTTTGAAGGAAGCTTGGCGAATTTCATAGTTTTTATTTCCAAGAATATGGATAGCACTGGAACTACAAGTTCTTTGGTGTACCACAGGGGCACACCATCCCAAGTGGAGCCACTATTATCACTCATAAAATGTGAAACACTATTTGACAGTGTCATAGAGTTCATTTTTCAAAGGTTTCCTTGAAATTTTCAAGTTGGTATAGGAAAATTTCAATTTTTACATGTTTTAACCTATCCTAAGGTTCAAACGTACCTCTATTTAGGTCATGTCATGTCCCATTAGTCACCATTAGGTGTTAGTTTCTATATCCCAAGTGTTTAAATCCAAAAAGGACACTTCAACCAGTTTTACCTATTTTAATAGCGTTTTACACTGTGAAACAACAATTTTCGCTATGAAACTGCCTAATAGTTTCGTAGTGAAATTGTCAGAGAATGAACTAGCCACACTACGAAAATATATTTTTTGTTTGTCTTGTCAAATGTGAGGTGAAGTTTTAGTTCATCATTGGAGCAGTTAGGGTGGATTTCATTCGAGTTTGTTAGGGTGAATTCAAAGGTACAAAGGTCATGTATGAGGTCATCATTACCGTTTTTAACATGCATGTGTCATGATTAAGGCATGAGTTGTCATTGAAACCATAAAAAATTACCCAATTGATTCTTTTTGTCACTATCCTCTTCATCTTTGCATGCTATTGAGTTTTGGAGAGCTGCTTCATCGAGCCAAGCAGGTTGTTGGCATTTTCAAAGGTTGTAGGTGTCATTAATCAAGCGAGCATGAGAAGATATAAAGTCACCATGGCTACAAGGAAGAAGACCAAAAAATGTGGTCACTGCCATAGGTATGAGCCCATGGACATGAATTTGTTAAATGAATATCTAACTGCCTTGGAATTGTTCAGAAGAACAGGTTTTTTGCAATTCTGCCAAAGGCTGCAGGGTTGTCATCTACATGTTTCTAAAGATTTTGCTAACAATTTAAGTGGAACAGCTTCAAAGGTGGGAATGCTTCAGTAACACCAAAAACCATTGCAGCAGCAATAGGAATCCCTAGAGGAGGGGAAAAATGGTTTAAAGGCATCAATTTCACCATGCAAGACTGCAAAGAATTTATCAAGACATAGCATAGAGAAATTGATCTCACAAATGCTATCCCAAGGAGCTACATGAAGGACAACTACTCAAAGTTGTTTTTGATCATTAAGAAGTACTTCACCTATGAAGGGAGGTTTCACATGGTCTACTCCTACCACCTTAGGCTTCTACTGCATTTTGTGGGTAAGAGGTCTCTTGACTTGCCATTTTACTTATATAGAAGCCTAACTAAAATGTCAGATAAGGTCCAAGTCAAAAAAGGAGGAAATGAAACTTCTCTCTTTCACCGTGGTTTGATTAAGTTGTTGGTGTTGGAGGAGCTAAAGAGATTAGGTAGAGTGGCAGAGATTGGACATCCTTTCTATTCATGAGTGGTTTTGAAGTAGATGTTTTCACTCCTAAAAGAGTTCCCAAACCTAGAGATATTCCATCACCAATTGTGGCAGAGCAGTTAGAACCAGTGACCATGGAGACAGAGCCTTTGCAGAAGGTTGACACACCCAAAGCCACACCTGTAAAATAGAAGCCAACAATTAGCAAACATGGCAGCAAGAGAGTTACTAGGAGCCAAACAGTGGCTAAGGGTAACTTATAAGACATCTTTCATGCCATTGATATTGAAGAAACTCCCATTGTCCAAGCTGAAGACATAGATGAGGGAGGAAGGAAGCTTAAGAAAGGAAAAACAGCTAAAAATTTGGAGTTTGTAGGTGATGATGCTAGGTTCATGTTTCAACCTAGAAAACCAATGACCAAGCATGCCAGAAAGTTCATGGAAAGCATCAAAGAGATTCATAAGGTCAATGAAACTGCTCAGCCACCACCAAGCATCATAGACCTCTCCTTACCTGAAAAAAGAAGAATTGGTCATCAAACAAAAGAAGGGTAAAGAGAAAATCAATGAAAAGTAAGAAGTTGAAGCCCTTAAGGATAAGCTTAAAGATGAAAGTGAAGAGATATAAATCTTGAGGAAAGAGGCAAAGAAGCATAGGGCTAAAAGAGTGCAGTTTGAACAAATGAGGAAGATTTGGAAGGATCAAGTCACAAGTGTCTCAAAGACCTTGGACAACACAAAGAAACTCATAAAGTGGAATCAACCACTAAGAAAAGAGGTAGAGCACAAAAAAAGGTAAAATTACACTTGTAATCCAAGAATAGGATACTGAAGGACCAAGTCAAAGACCTTTAAGAAAAATTGGACCTGATTCATGAAGAGATGGAAAAGAAAGTTTTGAAAATGACTGTGGTGGAAAAGCCAATAGCTCAACTGATCATAAATGAGAAAACACCACGAGAGCAATAAGTTGAGATTGAATATGCTTTATAGGGTTCATTACATGTATAAAATCAATATTTTACAGCTAGAGATCAGTTTGTGAAGACAATTTTGAAATAGGAAATTTGTGTGTTTTTACACAGTTTCGTAGCGTTCCTCGGGCTTAAAGCCAGGAATATGCTACAAAAAAACCTGTAGTAGCCTTTTTTCCTCTAAAGTCACTTTTTACAGTTTTCAAGGAGGGATATTGATGGTGGTGATGTTTCATGACTTGATTGACATCTTGGAATAGCAAAGGAGCAAATTTATTGGGTGCATAAGCCACTTTTTCAATGCTACCAAAACTCGATATGAAACAGTCATGTTTTCATAGCGAACAATTATTAAAGGTTTTGGAGCATCTTAATGGAAGTTTTGGACATCTGGACTCCTCCAACATGTCAAGGGATATTATCATCAAATATTTATGACTCAAAGGAAGTTTTATGAAGATAGGTCATCAGCCAAAGAAGATTTGAAGATAAGGGTCATGCTTTCCTAAAAAGTAGGGTTATGCTCCACAAGTCTAGGAGGGTTTTAAACATGTAAAGTGGTAATGAACTCTGTCATGTCTATTTCAAGCATGTGATTCTTATTTTATAACCATCGTGTAACTTTTTCACAAGATAAGGTAGAGATATGTAATAGATAGGAGTTAGAGTCCTATTAGGAGATGTTTTCTTTGAGGTATAGTTGTTAGTTTTCTGTTAGAAGTTATGTTTTTCAGTTATGAAATGTGTCATAGGAGAATTCAATGATCTAGCCACCAAGCGGATCATACTTGTTGTAAATAATTTCTATTTAAAGAAAAAGCATCGAAGTAGTAAAGGGTTGGAGATTTTTTGCACCAAACTGCTGCTTTTATGTATTTGACTTATATCAGTAATATAGAGTGACTTTCTTCTATATAGACCTGAGATTCTCATGAGGTTTTTAATGCCTTATTGATCTATATCTTTATGTTTACCACTTGTAGTATATTTCATCTCTATTACTCAGAATTCATAATTTTATGCTCTGACTTCCTTTAGTGATGAAATGTCTGTGTTTTCCTATGTTTTATGTGTGAGTTCCTTTGTTAAAGACCTCTAGCTACCTGATCTTCCATGTCAAGAAACATTGCCACTGAAAATACTTATTTTTGACTCCATAAACCCAATGGTAGAAAGCCTGCATTATTTTCAAAAATATAAAAAAAAATTTAGATTTCCCATAGAGTTATCCATCTAGTACTATCATTATTCAATATCATAAAACCCCCTTGAGAGAGCCCTCTCAAACTAAATAGGTTGAGCTTCAGTTAGAAGTGGTTTGAAACAGTTACATTGAGTTGTTTGATAAGTAACCAATCAAGTACAATTTTGTGATAACAAGTCCCAAGCTCCTGATTCTATGCCTAATCCTAGCCAAACTCTTGGCTCCCAAAATCCATTTACATGAGTTATGAGGATGTATTTATAAAAAAAGGGGGTGACTCTTCACATTCCCCTTTGTGATTCTTGGACTTCTCTCATGACTCTTCAACTTCCTTACAAATTAATTTTCAGTTACATTACATCATGATTCTTCACATTCCACATTTTACACTTATAATTTCTCTTACAAATTATTTACAAAAGAATATTACGATTAACCATACCCATATGAGACAAAAATTGGGTAGAGAAAACTAGAAAACCTAACAAGACAAAACATTACAATGTTTGAGTTTAGGGAAACTCTATCTCAACAACTTCCAATTGATTTCTTTCATTCACGTATTGGTGTGAAGCTTGATACTGTACAATGGTATCCCCAAACTATGCGATGTGTCTGGATGGAAGTGGACTCTAGCCTCCATGGAATCCATGTACACTGATTTGAAACCAGTTTGAACTTCCTTCTGGAGTGGGAGCAACATTGTGTTCACTTGGACAGGACCACCAATGTACTTCTGCATGTTCTGTCAGTTTAGCTAAAAATATTCCTTGATGGAAATCTGCCTAAGTTTCTCCAAGTATTCTTCGATCACCTCCCTGACCTAGTTCCTGGGCTTGGCTTTAGTGACTGAGCCAATAGATGGGATCCTTTGTGAGTTCACCAATAAACCCAGACTACTGTATAAATGTGCATATGAGGATTGAATGTTACCAATGAATGAGGTGAGTTTTTTGTCATTATGGATCAACATTCAAACTCTTTCTTTCTCCAACTCTACTTGTTGCTTTGTTTTCTTCTGCAAGTTAAGTGGTTCCCATTTCTATCGCATTGACCATTCATGCACATTAGTGATGGGATATTGTAGATTCTTCAGAGTTTTGACAAACTATTTACATTTATACTATAATCCATGCAAGTGGATAGCTTCCTTATGCATGGTAACAAGCTCCTCATAAATATTTTGTATGGTCTCTCCAAGTGTCGATACCTCTATGAGTATCGCTACATTCATTTCCTTCAAATGGACCTATGTGGAAGCTCCGGTCTGAGTTGTTGCATGGAGTTGTTCTACCTTGTGCCTAACAACCTGCAAGTTCTTTGCCAATATCTTGTTATCAGTCATCAAATACTGAGTGTTTGATTTTATTTCACCTATGAAGGCCAATTTAGTTGCAGAATGTCATCAGGATTCTTCGTGGTTTCCTCCACTATCACCTTTTTTCTAATAAATGCATAAGATGTGAGGTTATAAAGAAAATTCTTCTTATGTGCTTGTATAATATTATTCTAAAGTTCATCATATGAAAGATTGCACATTCCCATGACCGGATCATATTCAATAAGAACAACTTCCTCTTCCTCTCTTGGATCTAACTTTGTAATTGGAGGTGGTGGAGACTCAACAGTGACCTATTTTGTACTTAGCATCAAGTCGACATCTAGATTTTTTAACTCTGGTTCCTCCTCCATGTCTATTATCTCTATCAACTCTTAAATCCATTGAGCAATATCGGTGTCCTACATATGTCCTCTATCCTCCTTTGGTTGTCAGTTTTGTTCTTTCTCCTCAACTTGCTTTCATGTTGTTTCTTCTACTATTGTGCTAAGCCTATCTTCTTCTTCCAGCTTCTCCTTCTCATCTATTTCTTGCTTCTGCTTTTCTTCCTCCAATCTCCTTTGATCTTCCCTCTTCCTTTTTTCTGCTCCCTACATATTATGTTTACTCCTTGCCTATGTTGCTAAAGACGATTTCATAATAGATATATCTGCTTTCATCTTGTGACTTCATTCTCCTTATGGACTATAAGAAACCTTTCCCTTCCCCTAATATTGCGCAAGAATTTTCCTTTCTGTTGGAATTTCTTCCGGAGTAGCTTCCTTATGCAAAGTCACTTTTCATTAGAAAAAGTTTGAGGCATAAAATGTGCCTCTTAAGAAAAATGTATGAC
This sequence comes from Pinus albicaulis, assembly GCA_034641835.2. Classification (NCBI taxonomy): domain Eukaryota; kingdom Viridiplantae; phylum Streptophyta; class Pinopsida; order Pinales; family Pinaceae; genus Pinus; species Pinus albicaulis. Next base: position 127,887,724 of record CM076576.1, read on the forward strand.
AAAAATAAAATTTATAAGAACCAATAGGATTCAAGATGATGATGTCAACCATGGGGGATGACTCACCATTTTTGGGGTAAATAAGTAAAAAGATTAAAAAAAAAAAGACTATTTTTTCAACTTGTATTTTCAACTTATCTCCCTAAGGTTTTAGTCACCCTCATGGAGGTATCTGCTAAGAAAACTTACCCTCAACCAAGGAGTATTTGCAGTTTCATATTTTCGTATACCTTTATGAAAAAATGAGAAATAAAATGAAAACGTGGATTTTGTTCACATTTTTATGCATTTCATTTTTCATGTATGTGTCCACGTGGTAAACATGGGTCCTCCTTAAAATTAATCTAAAATCTTCATCCATGTATGTTCCCACTAAAATTTTAGTAAACCCATAGGGATATAAGTTGAAAAGAAGTGCTTAAAGTAGTTTTTCCTTTCCCTGTTGGTTAAAAGTCGCTTGAACCTCAAGACTCAGTTCGAGGTTGGAGTAAAGGTGGGTCCGGCAGAGTTCAAGGAGTAGAACACGCGGCATCTTCACCCTCATTTTGAGAGCGTGGGGGTGCATGCCCACTCCGTAGGCGTGCCGCGACCACATGGGAAAGGGGAAGAAATCACAGACGAGGAATAAACCCGCAACCATAGAAAGAAAGAGAATCCATTACATATACCAGAATATTCATGCAAGATCACCAATCAAGTATACAGACAGTCGCAACTTAAAATTTTAAATCGTTGTATAACAGATGGAGGACATACAATTTCTATTGAGCATTTAATCTTCCCCTTATATTATTCTTCCCGCTCACACATGATTACATAGCTTTCTCTCCTTACAGTCACAAGTCCGATGTGTTTATTTTAGGTTCTAGTAGGCATATGCTATGAACCAGGAAGAACAGCATGATTCTTCCACTGCCTGGCTACGTCTTTCCTTTGTGTCTCGATCCTAATTTCCGTATCTATTCAACCTTCCAACAACATTTCTTCACTGGTGGATCGCTTTAACTACCCGCTCCCCGCGACCGATAGCCCCTCGTACTTCTCACTCCGTTCACCTTAACCCTGTTCCCGATGTTTGCGTGTTCCACTTTCTCTCAAGCTCGTGCTTTTCCATCTGTACTTATCTCTGTTCGATCTCCAGCTATCGAGTGCTTCCGCGCCACCTTGGTAGCTCCGCAACTCCCGGTCGTTGCGGCGCGGTCGCGGTTGCCATGTGTATTTATTCCGCAACTCAAAAAGAGTCAAAGTTCAAAATGTCTTGGCCAAGAGTTCAAAACTTAAACAACAAGGGCCCCAACAGGCCCCGACCACAATTCCTTGACTCGCCCGCGAGTCAATCACAAATAATGGGACTTTACTTCCATCTTCAGCTCGGCTTCAGGTCGTCTCCCGTCGTTTCCTTCTTTCCGCCCAGGCGCCTGCGGGTGGTCACAACATCCGGTTAACAAACAAGGGGGCCCTTAACCCAGACCCGGCGGAGTGCCGACCCTGAAGGTCGCCATCGTTGTCGCCATTCCTCGCACAAGCAAAGCGCGGCGCCTTGAGAGATTCTGCTAGCGTGGCAGTCCGAGGAACATGCGCGGCAGCCCGAACAGGGTGCAAGCTTGGTTTTCCGCCCGCATCCGCCCTCCGGTGCATAGCGCGCATGGTGCGAAGGGGCGATGGTGACCGTGATGACGGCTTGGCCGCCGCCGATTCCGGCTCGCCCCGCCGTGTGATGTAGTTCCGTAAACAGCCCCGACCGGGGCGTATCGATCCAACCTGCGGTGGTCCGTGTGGCCTCGAATTTTAAAGGACTGCTGCGGTGCTCGGCGCCGATAGGTCGTGCGTCTTGACCGTTAGCGCGAGGGAGCATTCTTGTAGACTTCGCAGAAGGGCAGAAGCTGCGGCTGCAGTGGAATGTAGAGTGGCTTGCATACTGACTGCCTGCATCTGTTTGGCAGTCACTTGTCCTGAATGGTCCCTGGGTGGATCTGGAAGGGTAGGCCGTGCGGCTAACGCCGCTTGTAGCTCCTGGTTCTCCCTGCAAACAATAGTGAAAACTTCCCTGAGGTGATGAGCCTGTAGCGCGATAGTGTCCTCCTCGATTCTGGTGGGAAGTGGAGCATGGTGAGCTCGTGTAGCGAGCCATACGCTGGAGATTGCCTGGATAGCAATGTTGACCTGCTCCTGGAGGTTGGTCTTCTCCCACAGCAGCTGATTGCGCTGTTCAGTAAGCGCTGTGATCTGATTCCGCTGCTCGGTGCACCGCCGCTGTAGCTCTATGTGAATCTGCTCGGCCTTGAGGGCCGCCCGCTGAATGAGCAGGTACAGCTGTGCTGGACTCAATTGTTCTGCATTTGTTGTGCTGGGTGCACCCTGCTCTGGCGTCTGTTCCTGCGAAGATTGGCCCATGGCCGCTGGTCAGCCTGAAGTCTCTGGAGGATGGACCGGCGTCTGTTGCTGCACCGAAGTGGCCATATCAGGCTCCGGCCGGTCCTGCTGCGTAGTCTGTTTTGTGGAAGGGCCGGCCGAATCAGCCACAACTGTGGCTGGCTGGACAGATATAGTGGGAAGAGGATCCCGAGATGTGGCCACGGGGTCAACCGGTGGTACCACGGCTGCAGTACTGGAGGTGACCTCCGCCCCGTGGTCACCGCTGAAAAGTTCCCGGATCAAAGAATCGGACACAGTGGCTGATGAGTTGGACGGATTGGGGGAGGTGGCATGTGGTCGGCTGGTGGAGGGGGCGGTGGATGGAGTGAAAGAGGTGGGAGGGAGACGAAGGTTGAGGAAATCTGCCGGATCAATCAGCGGTTCCTCCGGAATCAAAGTTGCTATGGGCGGAGTGGCTGGTGGATCATCCTCCGTAAGATCGACCACTGGATATGTGACCGTAGTGCGGGCCCTTTTGGGTGGAGGTGGGTCGGAGGAATCGGGTTCGGGGCCCGGTTCACCCATTGGTGTGATGAGGGGGGTGGCAAAAGTGAACAGGTTAGTGGGAATGGGGGAAATGAAGGGGGTGGTATTAGAGAGACCACGGGACCGATTAATACGAAATTCAGCAAAAGAAGGAAATATAGGGGCACCACTTGAAGCAACCTGGGTTGCCACATTGATTCGCCGTACCTGGTCGTTGAAATGCTCGACGATGGGGACCAGCGAGTCAGGCAGGTCCGGTGCGGTCCCAGCTGCATCTGGTGTTGTCTCCGCCGCAACTTGTGAAGATCCCCCTGTGCGGCCCTCATCCCCTCAAAATTGTAGCGGATGATTCCGTCGCGGACGTGCTGGACAACCCCCGGCCACGCAGAGACCTCCCTGTGTAAAACGTTGTCGTTCAGCTGGAAGTGAAGGGGCTCCATATGAAAGGTGTGGTGCGGTACGCAAGTTGGCCGGATGAAAGTGTGGCTGTGGCTGACTCCAAACCACACCTGTTCACTGTATTCATCCAACAGGTGCCGGGGCACCCGTTGCTGGTGAGTGACCACATCGGTCATCATCCCATACCACGCCCGGAATGCCTCTGCGTTCACCTGCTTGGTGCTGGGATCCATGGACACCTGCCAGGGGGTGTATTTCATCGCCAGAGGCTGGCTTATGGTCGTCTCCGTCGGATCCCGGATAGGAGGAAGGTGCCATTTCCACATGGCGAACGCTAAGATCAAGTACCCATAAATAAAACTGGTAGTCCGCTTGTAGTTGTCTTCGCAAGCCGCGAAGAGTTCCTTCAACACAAACGAGCTCCAATTCAACCTGGCTCCCTGGACGCAATGCTCTGCAATGGAAATTGTGTCCAGAGTGCACTCTCCCTTCGTGTAGTGGCGCATGGTCTTGCTAGCGATCAGGTAGCAAGCGAACCGGATTTCTGGTACGTTTATCAAATCTATTTTGGAACCTTTACCACCCCTGCGAGTGCCATACTTGGTGTAGAGGTCCGCGTCAGCTGAATTTCGGGCGCGCTTGGAGGATGTCTGGCCCGCAGTGGAAACATCTGCACCAGTTTGAGATAGCCCCGTAAGCCGATTAATGTCTGCGGCATGTATTGGAATTTCTTCATTAAGCCACAGGGACCCGTTCTGCACCCGACTGAGGAGGAACCGAGTACATTGCAGAGCTGGTTCTGTAGTTCTGAAGACGGGAAGACTCCTCAAACTCATCAAAGTCGACTGCTGTAGGCCCCGGAATTCGGGACGCATCCGACTGTTGGAGCTGCTCCCGGGCGTGTAATGGTGCTCCATGTATATTTGCCAATGGAGGTGGGGAAACTCAGCCGGGTCGGACAAGTTGGCATCCATACATGGTGCATTGTCATACTTGCCGACCAGCGACTCTACCCGGTGAATTCTGCTATCTAACGCTGGTTCAGGGACTGAGAGGAGAGCTCTCGGCATCTTGGCACGCCGCTGATAGACTTGGACGATTCTTCTGTAACTTCCTGCGAGGTGTTGTGTGCTCTGATACTGCGAATGCTCCAGAGTCGCTGCAACTTCCAAACTGAATTGGTTCGTCATCCTCTTGCTGATAGCCTTCATGCAAATTGGGCCATTTGCTGGCACGCGCGGAGTTGATGAGACTCCATAACGGCAATTAATTCTTGCTATCTTTCTTGCCTGCGATAATCGTGCGATCAAGCGTAGGCCTGTGTGCAATCTGATAGTTGCTGACGGCGTCATGGGGAGATGGGCGGACTCGACGGCTGAGGGAACTGCGGGCGATGGAAAATGATTACGGTATGATTACTGTCCATTAAGGGAATTTATGACCAAATCTGAGCGATCCTACGGACTGACAAAAGGACTGACGGATATGACCTGGACTGACACTGGCACGAGGATGGATCCTACGTGAACGACACGCTGGACTGGCGCGGTGACATGCTGGACTGGCGCTACGACACGCTGGAATGGCCAGCCCCGACCACAGTCGGTTGCGATATGGTTACCGCAACTGACGGTTTATTTGACTGATTGCAAAGGAACGGAAAAGACTACCTACGCTCATCCCGGTTGCGGGAGATTTATTCAACTACGCTACTCTACGGGTTCTCTCGGTTGCGAGAGTTATTAATGAAAAGTGAGAAGGTACCTACTCCTGGTAGGGTTTCAGGCGTGCACCATTCACCCACCCAGGAAGAACTGTACCGTCTAGCTGTGCCAGCCGAACGGCGCCTGAGTCGCGGATCTCGATGACAAAATACGGTCCCAACCAGTGCATCTGGAGCTTGCCTGGAAACTTCTGGAACCGGCTGTCATATAAGAGAACTTTGCCGCCAACTTGGAAAGCCTTAGTTTTGATGTGGCGGTCGTGCCACGCTTTCTGCCTGGCCTTCTGGACCTTTTGGTGGAATTCCGCGAGGAATCGAGCCTCATCCAGCTCTTGTAGCTCCTGGAGGCGTTCCCGAAGTGACGCCTCTTCTGAGAATTGAAGGGACGTTGCGATCAAAAGGCTGGGTACGGTGAACTCGGCGGGAATCACAGCTTCCCGGCCATACACCAGCTGGAATGGCGTCTGGTTGGTCAAACGTTTTACCGTGGTCCGATAAGCCCATAATGTCGCTAGTATTCGCTCATCCCAATCGTCCCGCTGAGCATTGCAAATTTTAGTCAAGCCCTTTTCAAGAATCTTATTGAAGGCTTCCACCGTACCATTGGCCTGCGGGTGGTATGGGCTGCTTTTGTGATGCTGAATCATAAACGTGTCCAATAGTGACTTGACCGTGGCATTAATGAAATGCGTACCCTGATCGCTGGTCAAGCTCCGTGGGCAGCCAAAGCAGCTGATGATGTGTTCAAAGATGAACCGAGCAGCGGTCTCTGCCGAGCAGTCGCGTACCGCTGCCGCCTCAGCCCACCGGGTGAGGTAATCCGTTGCGGTGATAATGCACCGGGCTTTGGAATGGCGAGCGACTGGTGCGATGGGGCCAACGAAATCAACAGCCCACTTTTCAAACGGCCGCAACACATGCACTGGGTGTAGCGGAAGCTCGTCCCTGTGCGAAGGCCTTCCCATCCTCTGGCAAACATCGCAACGTTTCACATAGGCCTTACAGTCTGCATGTACCGTCGGCCACCATAGGCCAGCTTGAAGCACCTTCCTTGCGGTGGGTTTCGCACCCACGTGTCCTCCCGCAACACCGCTGTGACATTCCCACATCACTGCTTCCCGCTCGTGATCAAGAACACACCTGCGCAACACCTCATCCAGGCCCAGTTTGTACAGTTGCCCCGCGATAAATTGATAGTCGGCCGCTCGGACAACCAAGTGGCGTTTCTGAAGCGGGGTGTAATCCCCAGGGCACTGTCCCGTGGTCAGATACGTGGCAATGTCAGCCAGGTAATCTGGTATTGCCTCAACGCGGAAGAGGTCAGCATCCGGAAGCTGATCATCCAACGAGCCTTCATTCTCTCCCGTCTCCAACCTGGATAAGTGATCGGGACCAACATTCAGCCTACCAGGCTTGACAATCACCTCAAACGTAAACTCCTGAGAAAGTAGGAGCCATCGACAGATTCTTCCTTCCAACACAGGCTTATTGACCAGATATTTCAATGCAGAATGGTCCGTAAAAAATGTGAATTTGCCGCCCAGAAGATAGTGGCGGAACTTCTGGAGAGAGTACACCATCGCCAACGCCTCCCGCTCGGTCGTGGTGTAATTCTTCTCCGCATTCAATAACCGTCGGCTGGCGAAGTAGACCGGGTGGTCAACTGTCATTTCCCCGGGTTGCGACAATACAGCTCCAAGTGCAATTATGGACGCATCAATGTGCACATGGAACTGCTTATCCCAGTCGGGATGAACAAGTATGGGTGCCGTCGCCAACTTCTCTTTCAATGTGTCAAGCGCCTTCCGGCACTCCTCCGTCCAGTCAAACGCTTCTGACTTCCGCAATAGTTTCTCCAGAGGGGCCGTGATTTTGGCGTAATTGCGGATAAAACGCCTGTAGTATCCTGTGTGCCCGAGCAGTGCCCGCAACTGCTTCACGTTCTCGGGGGCCTCCATGTGGATGATGACCGCGACCTTGGCAGGATCAACGCAGACCCCTTGCTTGCACACCACGTGACCCAAGAGTGTGTCGAATGGTACCGCAAAAATACATTTCTTCAAGTTCAAGGAAATCTGCAGCTGGCGACACCGGTCGAACATAACACGCAACAGGGAGGCGTGTTTCTTCAGCAGGCTGTAAACAGTCCAATCATCCATATAGACTTCCAGGAACTTGTGAATGTACTCCCGGAAAGCAGCAATGACAATTCGGGAAAACACAGCCAGTGCGTTCTTCAGACCAAACGGCATAACGTGGTATGCGAATGATCCCCACTCAGTTGTGAATGTCGTCTTTGCTTTGTCTTCCTCGGAGATGCGCACCTGATGGTAGCCCGAAAACCCATCAGTGAAGGAATAAGCTTCGTTTCCCGCGACATGATCTAGAACTTCGTCGCTGAAGGGAGTGGGAAACGGGTCGTGAATACAAGCATTATTCAAACTCCGATAGTCTACGCAGACACGGATTTCCGCTTTCTCCTTCTTGTTCTGGATGACAATGGGACTCACCCACTCGGCTTCTTCTACTGGAAAGATGAGACCCGCAGCCATCATCTTGTCGATCTCCATCTTGACCTTCTCTTTGATACGTGGATTCAACCGGTAGGGTCGGTGCTTCACCGTCCTGGCTCCCGGTTTCAGTGTGATGCGCATCTCACCCAGATCCCCCTTGATCCTTTTCAGGTCCGCAACTGATGATGGGAATAAATCTTCATACTCCCGGAGGAGGCTGAAAATTTCTCTTGTCGTCTCCTCGTCCCAGTAATCTCCCACTGTTGCCAGCATAGGTTTCTCCTCCATTCCAATGTTCAGCTTCTTTGTCTTTAGGGGCTGCAAATGGACTCCTTCTGTCGTCGGCTCGTCGCGGATGCTCCGCTCGCCCTCCTTTTCGTCAAAATAGAGATGCTTAAGGCCCTCCAAACTATCATCCTCCGGATCGCCGTCAATTCGTTGGCAAACCAATTCGCGCTTGACCCCGGAGCGTGACGCCACCAGGCCCTCATCGGGCTCAGGATGGCGGAAAAACAGAACCTCCTTGACGGCTTGTAGGGCCTAAGATTTCTGTGCCGTCTCCCCTTCGAACGAGAAGCTCTAGACGAACTTTTCCGCGACTGCTTGCCAGGAGCGGGTTCCCCGTTTCCGCTCTTCCTCCAGGTACCAGGCCTGGGGAATTGTACCCAGGGAGTGGACAAACCTGTGGACCCACAACTCCTCAGGGTACCTGGCGCTACGCCACTTTTCCTCGCATGCCCGCAAATGTTGTCGCGGGTCGGAAACTCCATGATGTTTAAGCGTAATGCAGGGCCCTTCATCCTCTTTGAAGCGTGCCCGCAGAGCATCCGCCACATGCTCCCATCGCAACAGAGTGTTGCGGTGATTGTTCCACCATCGTCCTGATGTTGACTTCAAGGCCACATCCAAAAGTGGTATCCGGCTTTCCCCGGGGACCCGGTCTTCCACCTTGGCAATAAAAGTATTCACTGCTTGCATGTTTGATAATGTGGGGTATCCACGGATCTCAGTCCCTACCCACCGGACCTGAGCGATGGAGGCACATCTCCGCGTGGTGGTCTCATACCCTCCTTGCTGCCAGTCTTCCCATGCGAGCTCGGATCCGAGCTCCGAGCTCTGCACACTCCGCCAACTGATAGAGCCTGTTGCGGTCGGGTTAATATAATCGTCCCGCTTCCCTGCAGTCATCTGATAGAGATGGTCCATCATCTGAGCATCCTCCCGACTGTCCACCGGTTCTGTATATTGCGAACCCTGATACGGGTCGAAAGGCTGAGTAACCCGTACCTCCCCATCCTCAAAAATCATCAGCTCCTTCTTAAGGTCGATGATGGCATAATTCTCAAAAGCCCAATCAATGCCGAGTAAAGCAGGATAGGGATCCTTATCGCCCACGATATCGATAACCTCAAAATCGGCGTATGTCTTCACGCCCGCAACGTCGACCTCGACTCCTTCGAGTCGGCCGATTGGAAAAATGTAGTACTGGTTCGCCATCCTGAGTTGGATTGGGGAATAGGCGAGCCGTGGCTTTCCAAGAGCCTCCCATGTCTTTCGTGGCAGTATGTTGACGTCGGACCCCAAGTCCAACATGGTGTCGCTGATTTGGAAACCTGCGACCTGCGTGTTAAACCGGAATTCTTTTCCTGTTCGTTGCTTGTTCTGCTTGACGCGTTGCACGTATTGAGGGACGTATTGAGGGCTAGCGTCCGCCGGATCTCTAGGTTCTGCGCGCCCCTGCAGCGCTCCGTCCAAAGCATGCTTGAGCTGCTGCCGCAGCACAGCGTCATCAACAATCCTGAGAAATAGCCGGAGCCAATCCTCGACCATAGTGTCTGCAACGTTCTTCGCCCCGGATTCTGGCTGCCTGGGTTCCTCCAACCTTCCCTCGTTGCGCAACTGGGCGAATGCCTCAACCGCCTCCTGGAAATACTTCTTCTGGACTTCGGGCCTGATCAACTTCTTTGGGGATGCCGGCCGAACCACTCGTGCTGGGTCCTTCTCATGGGCATCCTCGCCCGTCTTCTTTCCGCCCCTTGTTATTATCGCAACATTCTGCATGTCAGGGGTTGCGGCCCCTCGCGGTTCTGAGTTTATCAGATTCGCGCCCCTCTGCCTCGCCCGCTCTTCCCACTTCTTGATGAGTTCCGGACAGTCCTCTGTAGCGTGGGCGTTGACCCGGCACTGGGAACACCAGGGTCGTCGCGGAAGGGGACATTCTCGAGCCACATGACCCTCCTGGTCACAGTTGTAGCATTTTACCGGACCGCGTCCGCCTGTTCGACCTCCCCGCGTGCCGCCACCTCTTCCCCTTGGAGCCTCGTTCACCCTGTACGAGGGACGATCCAATCGATCCGCAAGTGCATCAAGCGCCCTGCACTGCTCAGTGTTGTGGGTCGTAGACACACAGAATTCACAGTATACATTATTCGGGACCATGGAGTACTTCTACAATATCGGGCACATCCGAGGAGGGTGCCCCATCGTTCGGAAAATCTCACAGTACTCCGTGGTGGAGGACCCCGGTTGCGGTTGGAAAGCCGCAAAGGTCTGTTGCGGCTGGTAGACTCCCTGCGGGTTCATCGCCGCGCCACCCCCTGGTGGTGGACCCCCCTGAATTGCTGCAACCGAGGGTCCAACTCCTGCGCCGCGCAACCGAGGACACTCGGTTGCGACGTGTCCCTCGACCAGGCAATGAGTACACCAAACATTCGGTCGCGCTGGTCTCGCTGGCTGAATTTCCTTGAGCTTTTCGGTCAAGCTGGCGATCTGCGTGCTGTAACCTCATACCTGTGGGCCACCCAGAATCGTATTGTCGTTAGACCAAAACCCGCAGGTGTTAGTTAACGATCGCATCGCTAGAGATAAGGATCCACGAGAGGCGGTTAGTCCATGTCACGAAACACACGGGGAGTGTTGGTTTATCCAATGTCCAACAATCTCCCCCCCAACGCGAGCCGGGTGTGTATCGAACTCGTGACCTACGCTCTGATACCACTTGTTGGGAATCACGATTGCCGTTAGACCAAAACCCGCAAGTGCTAGTTAACGATCGCATCACTAGAGATAAGGATCCACGAGAGGCGGTTAGTCCATGTCACGAAACACACGGGGAGTGTTGGTTTATCCAATGTCCAACAATCATTGTTGGGAAAAATACTGAGAGGGGGGGGTGAATCAGTATTTACTGCATAATCAAAACTTTTTACTTTTTCATTCCTTAAAACCCATACGCTACTTTCCTTCAGTAAACTAGCGTATATACGCGGATCCCCTTTATGAAACTAGCGTATACACAGAGATCTAGATCTGTCATTAAATCTTTACTTATATTATTCCATCATTCATTCATCAAATGTTCAATAAACAGTAAACAGGTGCAGTAAGAACAGAATAAACCATCACACAAAGCATCACACATGAACACCAGGATTTTTAGGTGGAAACCCAAATCTGGAGAAAACCACCGCTGCAGTTGCTCAGCCTTCAATATTTTATTATAGAGAAAACATCTTACAACATATGTGCTGGCGCAGACTTGACCAGCACGCAGGCACCCACCTGCGCTCGTTTACCAGCCTCTCCCGGAAGGGAGCTCCAACCCCCTGACTCGTTTACCAGCCTCTCCTGGAAGGGAGCTACGACCCCCCGATCTCGTTTACCAGCCTCACCTGGAAGGGAGCTACGACCCCCTGACTGAAGGCTACAACCCTCAGCACCACCTTGGACCACGTTTCATCAATTTTCACACCGGATCCAACAACTTCAATAGAACACCACTTGCAGGCCACATTTCATCATATTTTCAAACTGGACCCTTTCCATACTTTTAAGCACAAACATACATCACCAACAGATACTTATCAACATAGATCAGATAGCAGAAACACAGCAGAACAGATCAGATATTTCATACCCCTTGCTTCAGCAAACCCTAGTTTGCATACGCGCTTTCCCTTCACTGATGTCGCGTATATACGCGCTTCCGTCCACACAAACCAGCGTATACCTCAGTGTATATTTTATTGCGCATACGCGCTTTCTCTTCAGCGAAGCCGCGTATATACGCGCTTCCTCTGCGGCGAAGTAGCGTATAGATCTTCAATCATTATAGAGCAGCATACTTCTTCAGATCAGATGTTCAGTTCATATTTACCCTTTCACTTCAGACAGATGTTCGCCTCAATTCAGATCTAAGCCTTCCATAATCAGATCTAGTAGATACAAGTACATTTCAGATCTAGATCCCCTTCTTCATCATTGGTGCATCATACATTCATATTTATCTTCAAGTGTAACCCTTTCCATTCAGATCTACTTTAGAGAGAAGTATTCATTCAAGCTCAGACATCTTGCACCCACACTCATGATTTGCACAATGAATTTCTTCTCCTTATATAGGTTTATCCTTTTTCAATACCACGGGTCAAAGCAATACCATGAGCCTTCAATACCACGGGCCAAAGCAATACCATGAGCCTTCAATACCACGAGCCAAATCAATACCATGAGTCTTCAATACCACGAGCCCCTGTTTTTGCACTTTTTGAGCGCTTTTTCACATACGTGACTTATCACGTTCTTTCCCGCGTGCATACGCGACTTCCCCTAGACATATCTGCGTATTCATAGAGACATACTTTTTCATCAAGATTGAGCACATGCTGACTTCTTTTCTTCACTGCCTTCTGTACACACTGTAGATACATCATATTTAGCTTATCAAGAACATATTCTAGCAAGCACAACTTCACCAAGTAAGTTGTCATCATCTTCATTAAGAGGGTTGCCTTTCAAGGACAACATACGTCATCATATTGCTAACAAACATCATTTACCAAGTCCATCACGTCAAGAATAACTTCATCAGGTGGATTGCCATCAAGGACAACACATGTCAACAATCACATGTCTTCATCTTCATTCAGTGGGTTGCCATCAAGGACAACACTCTGCATCATATTTCCAACAATCTCCCCCTTTGGACTTGATGGCAACCACGATGGTGTTTGATCACCACAACAGATCACCACAACAGATAGGTACATTAAGAATACCATGACACCATGTCACTCTCTCCATTCTTTCTCTTCATTCAAACACCATGTCACTCTCCCCCTTTGACATCAAGGGCAAAGGGCGGATCAAAAACCAACATACTCTCCCCTTTTTCTCCTCATGTGGAAGAAACGTTCTACAGATCTGATATATACCGAAGTGACCAAGCTCCCCCTGAGTTGATGCTGAATCTTCAAACAAATTTTCAATGAAGTACATGACTCTATGACTTTCCTATCACCAATGACTCATACTTACATCAAATATCCAACTAGGTGGATTTACACATGAGACTCCAGTACCCAACCAAGTGGGTTTACACATTTCAACTCAACTACCCAACCAAGTGGGTTTACAAAATTTACAAGTCCTTACATGACTGAATATTACAATTTTACATCATGGGTCTCAACAAGACCTTTTCAACAAGTTACAAAAATGACCATTCAATACCAACACCAGAAATTCCTCAAGAAAGAGAACATATTTTAGAACCATCATAATGCCAACAATGCATTATACTCAGCAACGCTAATGCTCCCCCTGAATCTGTGCATCCAGGAATCTGTTTCATATGACTAAGGCTCCCCCTTAGTTTGTGCATCCTGAACACTTTTATCAACAAATCATCAAGGCATCTTCATTAAATCATTAGAAAAGAATTATGAGAACTGGAACACCACCAGAGATACCAAACAGTATCAAAGATACCAAACAGTACTGCAGCTGTGTTGAAAAGAGCTGACTCCAAGCAAAAATTGTCAGCAATCAGACATACGCGGTTTTCTGTGCAGGAACTCGCGTACATACGCGACTGTGTTTCAGGAAACCCGCATATCCCAAGCCATCTTCTAAAATTTATGAAGATTTGTTCTTTTGACTGGCAGAGAACACTCCCAGCTTCTGTCTTAGATACTCGAATGCTTCCCTGGGCAGAGGTTTGGTAAAGATATCAGTAACTTGTTCTTTGGAGGTAACATACTCCGACTTCACTTTTTGCTCAAGCACTTGTTCACGTAGGAAATGATATTTGATGGGAATGTGCTTGGTCTTCGAATGCATAACAGGATTCTTTGAGATACTGATGGCACTTGTATTATCACACATAATGGAGATAGGAGTTGCACATTTGATTTGAAAATCTTGCAAGGTTTTCATCATCCATAGGAGTTGAGTGCAACAAGATGCGGCAGCTACATACTCTGCTTCAGTTGTTGATAAGGCAATAGAATTTTGCTTCTTGCTGAACCAAGATACTAACCGGGGCCCCATGTAAAATGCACCACCACTAGTGCTTTTCCGATCATCAACACTTCTAGCCCAATCTGCATCAGTGTAAGCATGAAGAGTAAGATCAGCATTCCTTGGATACCATAGACCAAAGTCTTGAGTTCCTTGAAGATATTTGAATATTCTTTTAACTGCCTGAAGATGAGACTCTTTTGGATTAGCTTGGAATCGTCCAACAATCCCAACAGCATGCATAATTTCTGGTCTAGTCCCAGTGAGATAAAGTAAGCTTCCTATCATCGATCTGTACTCTGGTTGATTCACTGTGGGAGAATCATCATTAGAACTGAGACTGCATCTGGTTATCATTGGTGTACTTACAGGTTTGCATTCTTCCATGCCATAATTCTTCAGAATTTGCTTAAGATACTTTGCTTGAGATAGGAAAATACCATTTGCCTTTTGATGCACTTGCAAGCCAAGAAAGAATGTTAGTTCCCCAAGTAAAGACATTTCAAATTCTTGCTGCATGACAGAAGCAAATTTTTGACTCAAAGATTCTTTGTTTCTCCCAAAAATGATATCATCAACATATACAACCACAATCAATAGTTTATCATTTTCAATTTTTGTGTATAAGTTGCTATCAGCAGACCCTTTTAAAAAACCTTGTTGATGAAGATATTTGTCAAGACGATAATACCAAGCCCTTGGAGCTTGTTTGAGACCATATAGAGCCTTTTTAAGTCTACAAACAAGATTTGCATCATTTCCAAAAATGAATCCTTCCGGTTGTTCTATATATACTTCTTCTTCTAGATCACCATTAAGAAAAGCAGATTTAACATCCATTTGATAAACTTTGATTTGTTGGTAACTTGAAAAAGCAAGAAACATTCTTATGGCTTCAAGTCTAGCTACAGGAGCAAAAGTTTCTTCAAAGTCTATACCTTCTTGTTGAGAATACCCTTTGCAAACCAGTCTAGCTTTGTTTCTTACAACATCCCCATTCTCATTTAACTTGTTCTTGAAGATCCATTTAGTTCCAATGACATTTTTATCATGTAGTCTTGGTACCAAATCCCAAGTGTCATTCTTTTCAATTTGATCAATCTCTTCATTCATGGCTTGGTTCCAACATTCATCTTTGCTAGCTTGATTGACATTGAGTGGTTCAATTGTGGATAGAAGTGCCTGATGACTAGAAGATCCCACAAAAGTTCTCCTTGTTCGTACACCTGATTCCTTGTCTCCCATAATCTGAGATTCGGGATGATTCTTTTGAACGTATCTGGATGGAGCTTTTTCAGATAGATCATTTTTCGGTTCTTCATTGGATTCACTGTCTATATCATTTCCATCTGATGTAGAAGGCCATATGTCGCTATCATCTTCTTTTGTTGTTTGTTTTTCTTCTTTAGGAGCTGCAGGAGACTCATCAGTAACAACATCAATACATTCAACAACCTTTTGAAGCCTCTTATTGTAACATGTGAATGCTTTGCTTGAAGATGAGTAACCAAGAAGTATCCCTTCATATGATCTAGGTTCAAACTTGCCAAGCTTCTCATCATTATTTTTGATAAAGCATCTACTTCCAAAAACTTTAAAATGCTTCATAGTGGGAGAATTACCATACCAGAGTTCATATGGAGTTTTGTCACTATTTACCCGAACATGAGCCTTGTTGAGAATGTTAACTGCTGCACGTGTTGCTTCACTCCAGAACATGTCAGAAACATTAGATTCAACAAGCATAGCTCTAGCCATTTGAACAATTGTTCTATTCATTCTTTCTGCTACACCATTTTGTTTTGGAGTGCCTGCTACAGAGAACTGTCTTTTAATCCCATGTTGTTCACAAAATTCAAAGAATTCATTTGATGAATATTCTCCTCCTCGATCAGATCTAAGACACTTGATTTTTAAATCCAATTCATTTTCTACCAATGCTTTGAAATTATGAAATTTTTCAAAAGCTTCATCTTTGTGTTTAATAAACGCGATATGACACATTCTGGAGTAATCATCAATAAATAGGATATAGTATTCTTCCCCACGTAATGACTTTTTTCTCATAGGTCCACAGATGTCAGTATGAATGAGTTCAAGAGGCTTACTTGATGATCCTTCTTTGGCATTAAATCGAACTCTAGTCTGCTTACCAAATTGACAAGATTTGCATATGGTACTTTCTAGAAGATTGATCTTGGGAAGATCACGAATAGCTTGAAGTCTGCTTGCTTTGTTGAGTTGAGAGAAACTCAGATGCCCCAGCCTTCTATGCCATAACCAATTTTCTGAAGACTTGCTCAAGTAACATTGATCTATGCCGTTTAGTACATACAGGTTGCTTGGATTTATTTTTCCTTTTATAATGATTTTACCTGTATCAAGATCACGAACCACACATTCTTTGGAACTGAAGACCACTTCTGCTCCTTGATCACACATTTGACTAACACTTAACAAGTTATGTCTTAATCCATCCACATACATGACATCTTTAGCCTTCACTTTTTCTTTTAGAAATACTGACCCTTTTCCTTTAATTACAGCAGGAGTATCATTTCCAAAAGTAACTTTCTTTTCCTTTTCTAGAGCATTATAAGTATGAAGTTTGCTTTTGTCACCTGTCATGTGTCTTGAGCACCCACTATCGATGTACCATTGATTTTCTTCACCTTCTGCAAATAATGCTATCCCACAATTTTCAATTGGCGGTTCTTTCTTTTTCCACACTTTAGAGCTTGAGGGAACATGTTCTTTTGGCTGGATCTTGTTCCTGCATTCAGATTCTTCATGGCCAAAGTTATTACAATAAGTACATTCAACTTCACTTTGAAGAGGAGAAAAATTGTTATAGGTATTCTTCTTTGGTTCGGTATCCAACCTTTTCTTTCTTGCTTCTCTTGTCATGATGGTTTTATATGCAACACATTGAATAGCTTTATGACCAAAATTGTGACAAGTGAAACATTGCCCATTGAAGTAGAAATTTCTGCGATCATGGAATCTTCTATTTGAATTTACCTGTTGGTTGTAGTGTCTTTGTAAGCTATCCCTGTTATTGTACCTTGAATTGAGATGGTCCTGCTTTCCCTGTAGAGATCCTTTATTCCCTTGCTGAATGGCTGAATGATGTAAACCACCTGTAACTGCTTTTAGATAGTTTGGTGCTGAAGTTTGAGAAGATTCTCCGGTATATCCAAGACTTGTCTTTATAAGAGGAGAACGTTGTACCTTGATGATCTCATCTAAGGTTTCAGATCCTTTAGCAAATCTAAGATTCAAGGTTTTTTCTTTCTCAACTTCTTTTCTTTGACTTACCACTTCACATTCTAGTTTTTCAATATGTTTCTTTGCTTCTTCAAGCTGTTTTTCAATGGTCTCTTTGATTATCTTTTGTTCTTCTAAGAGAATTTTGTAATCTTCTAAGCGAAGTTTGAGTTGATTATTTTCTTCAAGAAAATCGTTTTCCTCTAGAGCATCCATAAAAGTATCCTTTTCTTCTTTTTGTTCAAATGCCATGAGAAGTCTAAGATCTTCTTCACATTCTTCCTCACTATTAGATGACCCATCACTATCTTCATTAGTATAGTAAATTTTCTTAGAGCTAGATTGGTTCTTATTCCTTCTTACTACTTCTTTTCCTTTATAAGGACATTTTGCAGCATAATGACCAACTTTTCCACACTCAAAACATTTGAAGGGAAGCTTACCTTTGAATCTTCCAGTACCTAGTTGGAGCTTTCTCACGAAATTCGCTTCTTCTACATCGGATATATAGCTGGATTCTTTGACAACTTCCTTTTCCTTTCCTTTTGTAGATGCCTTAAAAGTAGCTTCTCTTATTTGAGAAGGACCTCCTTGTCTCATTTCAAAAGCAGTCAGAGTACCATGTAATTGAACAATAGTAAGCGTTTGCAGATCTTGCATTTCTTCAATAGCTGAAACTTTAGAGTCAAATTTTGAAGTCAAGGATCTTAAGACATTTTCAACCAGAGTAGTATCAATTATGATTTCACCCAAATTTCTCATTCGATTTACAATATCATCCAGACGAAGAAAGAAACTGGCAACACTCTCATCACTATGCATCTTCAAATTTTCATATTCAATTCTAAGAGTTTGGAGTTTTGCACTTTTTACCTTTTTGTCTCCTTCATAGCTCAGAATGATTTTGTCCCATATTTCTTTTGCTGAATGTAGCTGCATCACTTTAGCAAATTCTGATTCAGACATGCTTCCTAGCAAGACATTTACTGCTTTGGCAGTGGTTTCATACTTCTTCCTTTCTGCTGCATCAGTAGGAATACTTGCCGGGTATTGATAACCTTCTTCCACGATTGCCCATACATCTGCACCAAGACTTTGCAGATATGCTTTTGTACGTACCTTCCAGAATATCGGATTGCTTCCATTGAATAGAGGTGGCTTTATAGACATTACTCCTTCTTGACTTCCCATTGCGACGGATCTCCTTTAAGCGATCAAGCTTCTGCACAAGGACCTGCTCTGATACCAATTGTTGGGAAAAATACTGAGAGGGGGGGGTGAATCAGTATTTACTGCATAATCAAATCTTTTTACTTTTCCATTCCTTAAAACCCATACGCTACTTTCCTTCAGTAAACTAGCGTATATACGCGGATCCCCTTTATGAAACTAGCGTATACACAGAGATCTAGATCTGTCATTAAATCTTTACTTATATTATTCCATCATTCATTCATCAGATGTTCAATAAACAGTAAACATGTGCAGTAAGAACAGAATAAACCATCACACAAAGCATCACACATGAACACCGGGATTTTTAGGTGGAAACCCAAGTCGGGAGAAAACCACCGCTGCAGTTGCTCAGCCTTCAATATTTTATTATAGAGAAAACATCTTACAACATATGTGCTGGCGCAGACTTGACCAGCACGCAGGCACCCACCTGCGCTCGTTTACCAGCCTCTCCTGGAAGGGAGCTCCAACCCCCTGACTCGTTTACCAGCCTCTCCTGGAAGGGAGCTACGACCCCCTGACTCGTTTACCAGCCTCTCCTGGAAGGGAGCTACAACCCCCTGACTGAAGGCTACAACCTTCAGCACCCCTTCGGACCACGTTTCATCAATTATCACACTGGATCCAACAACTTCAATAGAACAATACTTGTAGGCCACGTTTCATCATATTTCCAGACTGAACCCTTTCCATACTTTTAAGCACAAACATACATCACCAACCGATACTTATCAACACAGATCAGATAGCAGAAACACAGCAGAACAGATCAGATATTTCATACCCTTTGCTTCAGCAAACCCTAGTTTGCATACGCGCTTTTACTTCACTGATGTCGCGTATATACGCGCTTCCATCCACACGGACAAGCGTATACCTCTGTATGTATTTTATTGTGCATACGCGCTTCCATTTCATCGAAGCCGCGTATATACACGCTTCATCTGCGGCGAAGTAGAATATAGATCTTCAATCATTATAGAGCAGCATACTTCTTCAGATCAGATATTCAGTTCAGATTTACCCTTTCACTTCAGACAGATGTTCGCCTAGATGTTCGCCTCATCACAGATCTAAGCCTTCCATAATGAGATCTAGCAAATACAAATGCATTTCAGATCTAGATCCCCTTCTTCATCATTGGTGCATCATACATTCAGATTTATCTTCAAGTGTAACCCTTTCCATTCAGATCTACTTCAAAGAGAAGTATTCATTCAAGCTCAGACATCTTGCACCCACACACATGATTTGCACAATGAATTTCTTCTCCTTATATAGGTTTATCCTTTTTCAATACCACGGGTCAAAGCAATACCATGAGCTTTCAATACCACGGGCCAAAGCAATACCATGAGCCTTCAATACCACGAGCCAAATCAATACCATGAGTCTTCAATACCACGAGCCCCTGTTTTTGCACTTTTTGAGCGCTTTTTCACATACGCGACTTATCACGTTCTTTCCCACGTGCATACGCGACTTCCCCTAGACATATCCGCGTATTCATAGAGACATACTTTTTCATCAAGATTGAGCACATGCTGACTTCTTTTCTTCACTGCCTTCTGTACACACTGTAGATACATCATATTTAGCTTATCAAGAACATATTCTAGCAAGCACAACTTCACCAAGTAAGTTGTTTCCTTTCAAGGACAACACTTAGCATCATATTGTCAACAAACATCATATCACATCAGATTTACATCATTTACCAAGTCCATCAAGTCAAGAATAACTTCATCAGGTGGATTGCCATCAAGGACAACACATGTCAACAGTCGCATGTCTTCATCTTCATTCAGTGGGTTGCCATCAAGGACAACACTCTGCATCATATTTCCAACAACCACCCCCCGATATTCCTAGGGGTAGCCCGCCATGGCTTCAATCTTCATGGCCTGCTCCAAAGCGTCCTGCAGATTATCAATCTTCTGCTGAGTAAGGGGGGTTCGTGTCCCTCTGGTGGTTTGGATCGATCGGGTAACTGAGTTTCCCGATCGCTTCGTTGAATCGCCGCATCAACTCCCACGCGGTCTCAGCTTCCTTCTGCTTAATTTCCCACAGCTCGGACAGGCCCTACTGGTCTGTCTGGGGAAGCTTGAATTCGCGGACAAAATCCCGCTTCACGTCCGCAATTACAGGGTTAGGGTGCGCCTCGGACCACTTGATGAACCAACGCAGAGCCCTCTCTCTGAGCGTGGTTTGGAATTCTATTAACTTCCCTGCATTCGGCGTCTGTCGAGCCCTCCAGATGGCTTCGCACAGATACCAGTGTTGTTCTACATCGTCATTGCCCCGGCCAGAGAACTCTGGATACCGGGTGAAAGATCCGGCCATGTGTACTTGCGGAGAATTAACCAGGATAAAACCTCCCGGCCCTGGTTGCGTAACGGTCCCTCTGGGGAAAATACTACTACTAGCAACACTGCTGTTACTGGGCATTACTGACGCTGCTGAACTACTGTATGACTGACTTAATGCTTGTAACTGAATAAAAATATTTCTTAAAGGTTGATAAAGTACCAGGGGAAGGTCGGGATCCTGGCCATGCGGAAGGTGGGACGTAGGGCTGCCTGGAGGGGTGGGTGCCATCTGATCCTGGAACATCTGCTGCATCACGCCGTGCCATTCATCATCGAAACTTTCTTCGGGCTGCATCTTTCCATTATCTTCGCTAGTCGTTACTTCTCTTTCTCGCATCGTTGGGCTCCCATGCACCCACTGCACTTCCACTGCTGTCCCGTCTTCTTTCCGGGTATCCAAACCCATAACTCCCGTCCTCTGAGGCGCCTCCTTCTGATTCTTCCCTTCGATCTCTCTTCTCTTCAAATCTCTCATTACCCTTCTTCGCCACCTATCGGTGATCTGCGCCCGCCGATGCGCACGTAGCTCCCGCAACTTGCATGCGGCCTCAACGTCCATCCCCCGCTCCCCACTCTCACAGTCTACACCGCATCGGTCCCCTCAACCCTTCCCCCAGTACGGGTGGTTTATGCTTCCATACTCGTTTTGTGGAATTCAATCAACCCTTCGTCCACCATCAGGGCTTTGATCCACATCGGAATCTCCTTCAATAGCTTCCCCCTCAGCCCTGAGTGAAAAACAGCCTCGGCCTTCGAGAAGGATTGGTAGCACTCAGCAGCAAACTCCACAGCGTATCCTTCCAATGTGGTCCTTACCCAAAAATCCACTGCGCGGGTTAGTTCAGTATCTACCTGATGCAGTGCCACGAGGTCGTCGTGCGTCCACCTGCGGTTTATCTTCCGCAAGCCTTCTTGGGGCAGCGTCGCTCGTATCCTTCGCAACCAATTGTAAAGGTCCGTGGGGAACCTTCCCCAGAAAATTTCGTACGTATCACTGTCTGAATCAGAGAAAAGAACAAGCTCCTTGATCGCCACCTCCTTTTTCTTGGTCAGCTTCGCTTGCTGAGCAATGAACTGGTCAAGATGATCATCCCACCATCGCCGTATTGCTCCTTCAAAAATCCTCAATAGCATGATCTAGATCCCCTCAGAACATGCAGGTTCCGGCAACAGAACCATTTGTTGGCGAGAAGTCAGGTCTCGCGGACAAGACCCAGGTTCGAGAGTTGTGGCCAACAAAGGGGTCCGGTGTAGTCTAGGAACACGCCGGAATTTTCACCCTGCTCAGGAGAGCAGTGTGTCCCACCCGAGGCGTGCTGCAACCACATGCAAAAGGGGATGAGATCAAGGGCAAGGAACAAACCCGCAACTAAAGAAAGACAGTGCATCCATTCATATACAAAGTTATATGCGTAAGATCACTTAATAAGCATTCAGACATTCATAAATAAAATTTTAAACCAGCATATACGCATTACATGCACATGAACATCTTATTGAGACAGCAACCTTCCATTATATTAATCTCTTAGCCCAATACATGATTACATGGCAATCTTCCTGTTAGCTCACAAAGCTGATACAGATGATTCTCAGAACAGAAGGGTAGAATAGAGAAGATAGGAAACCATATGAAGCACTTGCATGAATCCTCCGCAGCTGCTCTGCGCGTCCTTCCTTGTCTTGGCCTCGCGACTTCTTCAGTATGCATTCAACTCTCAGTATTCAACCCCCTTTTCAGCTGGGTGACTGTTATTTATTCACCCGCCCTCGCGACTATCGGCTCCTCTGCGTCTTCACTTCGGCTTCTCTCAGCTTCTCTTCTGATGTCTGCGTGTTCCACTTTCTGTTTTCTGCTGTGTTTCCTTCATCTGCACTTATCTCCATTCTATCTCCAGCTATCGGGTGCTTCTGCACCACCTTGGTAGCTCCACAACTCCTGGTAGTTGCGGCGCGGTCGCGGTTGCCATGTGTATTTATTCCGCAACTCAAAAAGGGTCAAAACTCAAAATGTCTTGGCCAAGATGTCAAAACTTAAACAAAAACAAGGGCCCCAACAGAAATGAAGTGTTCTATTAATATAACACAATAAAGAGAGTTACAGACTGTGAAATACCAAATACCAGAGTCCTCTTTGACAGATAGAACTCCTCCTCACTGAGACCCTATGGGCTCTGAGCTTTCATACAAGAATTTTACAAAGTGTATGCAAAAGTCTTTCACTGCACAATTTTCTGATAAAAATCTGGAACCCTTACAATGCGTTTCTTCATGGTTTTTATAGGAGAAACCAAAACACAGTGAGAGAGGTAGGTGATGAACATTTAATTTGCATAATTAAAACAAAATGGCGAAAACATTTGCGCCCATACTGCTGAATGACTATGCTGTGCTGTTTGTACTCTGTAGCCTGCTAACTGAAATAAATGTTCTGGGTGAAAATCTCTTTAGGAATACGGTATAGGGATGACCATATCAACATTCTGTCCTTTTCTGAAGGTAAATCCTGCTGAAATAAAAACTGGAGGATGTTGTTTTTTGTGCATCGTACCTTCTGCCTTCCCAACCCTGAATTAAGCTTTAAATTCTTCAACGCCGAATGCTGAATTCCTCAATCCTCCACTGATCTTCCCCTGCTACTCCATTAATGTTCTCATCTGCGTAATCGGCGCCTTGAATGTCCCTGCAGGATTTGACAAATTTGAACCCTGCCTCTTAAATTGGAGTCTTGTCGATTTGGCTTCCGAGGACTTTCTTCATAATTCTGCTCTGAAAAATGGTCTTTTGACGTGTGCTCGGCTCTTGTAATGGATGCTGCAAATTATGATAATTCTCTGTCGTTGTAAACCTGCAAAACATACAAAGTTGTGAAGAAAACAAATGCATGGGGGACGACAATGCGATGGAAGCCACTGTGTAACAGAGCGACGTGATGGAGCGGTGGAAGCATGCAAGGTGATGACGAAGAAAATGCAGCGGAATAATGGCGGAAGGGCTGGTCGGAGTTTATAATGTGGAACATTGAAATATAACGTATGAATGTAATATATAAATGGTGGAGGAAGACATGCGGCAAACATGTGGGATGATGACGTGGAGGAAGACCAGGTCAACAGCGGGGGTGACGAAATCTCAGCCATCCAATCTCAGGAGGAGATCGACGGTTGAAAAAGCGACGGAGGCAATGGACAGTGGGCCAGGGATGCGATGGGCTTGGACTAAATCTTGTGTAGCTTCAGAACGCGACGATCATCGAATGAAGGCCCTCAGATCGGACGACTGTGATGAATATCGCTGCATGGCTGAGATGCGGTTTTGGGCGTTGAATGGAGGATCACGAATGCCATTCGATCTGTACAGATCAACGGCCAAGGGCGCGCCCGATATACGTACGTGATAAGCGCCTCCGGTTTTAGCACTCGGTCTGGTGCCCAGGTTACATGGGGAAAAAGAACAGAGGGGCTAGGGCCGAAGGAGCTATGCCTCGAATATTTTCAAATATGAATCTCCAGCCTTTGATAATGTGTTTTGGAGGCGGGAAATGGTAACGATGGGCGTGAGAATGATTTCCCAAGGCTGAAAGGGGGAATCTGAGAGCTCTGAGCCAAATTGCCTGTGAAATTTTATAGGAAACGAATTATGATCAACAAGCTCCTTGCTGAATGGTTCATTAAGTCCCTGTTACCATCTATAACTGAGGATGTGGCTAAAGGTGGCGTCGTCACAGAAGAGCAAGTTATCGCTCGTGCCCAATATTTAGATTTGATTTATACTCGCTCTGGCACGTTCTATGAAAAATTCCTAATGAGTCGCGATCTAATTTCAATGTTCCTCCTGAAATAAAGGACTCTCATGCCAGAGACAGCTTGATATAGGCATTGCAAACACACACCATGCTACTGCATCTGATCCTGCTTCTACTTCCGAAATTAATGCCGTGTCATTTGACAAAGGCAAAAGTGACAAGCAACCAGGAGGTAAGAAAAAGGGGAAATCAAAGAAAAAACAAACTTCTAACCCGCAGGAAAGATCATTTGATCAACCTTCTGGACCACGGAAACCTCGTTATCCATCCATAATCTGTAACAAGGAACACTTTGTTAGGGATTGTCCTCACCGTGCTGAAGTCTCAAAAATCATCAAGACTTCTAATGCATTAGCTATGTTGACAGACCCATTTCCAAATCCGAATACTAATTTGGTTGCTATGGATCTAGCTCCTAGTTCCCAAGTGTTGATGTTATCCACCACAAAACCTTCACAAGATATTTTAGTGTCGACGCGGAATAAATACTATCGTAGTCCGGCCACTGATCAACCTACTACCTCGACAACGAATCCATCTAATGAATCAATACCACCTACTGTTATTCTTGAATTGACAATTAAACCACTGAAGGGAGTAATTCATAAATCGACATATAATCCTTGAGCAAGAGCTGCAAAAAATTATAATATAGTTGGAGATTTGGCTCAATCCCCTTCAGCTATGTCTACTCTTGAGGTATTACAAAATTGTCCCTCCCAGAAGCAGGTTTTATTGTCGGCCATTGGTGGAATTGATCCTACTGATTCTAATCTTGTCGTCTTTAATCATACGGGCTATGTGCCGCAATTACCAGCAGAATTGGCATTCTCCATACAAGTAAATGTTCTCAATCACCTTGTTCATCGCATTATTATTGATGAGGGAGCATCTACGTGCATTATGTCTCTAAACTGTTGGAAGTCACTTGGCTCGCCGCGATTATCACAATCATCAACGACGTTGAAGGATTTTGATGGAAGAACATAAAACCTTGTGGTATTATCAATAACCTTCATGTTGAATTAGGGGGCAAAACAGTAAGTATTGATGTCAAGGTTGTTGAAGGACCCCTTGACTACAATATTTTACTTGGAAGACTATGGGTATATGCAATGGCTGCCATTGTTTCTACATACTTTAGAATGATTTCCTTTCCACATAAAGGTACAATCACAGTCATTAATCAATTATCCTTTTTTGGCCTCTTCTTCGCAGGTAACTGGGAGCATTCCGTTTGTTCACTTACCCCAACTAGAAATTCAGAACATTGGTGTAGGACTCTTAAATGATTCCACTCTTATGAGAACCTTTGCATTACTGCCACCTGTGACGTCGGCAGAAATTGCAAGCATAGAGACCTGCTACATGATCTCTTCCACTCTACCTAGCTTAAGGGAGAGTACGGGTGATTCTGATATTTCTACGTTGGATGGTGTTTTACTGCCCAGCCCTATTGAGCTGGCATAGAAATCAATCTATTTGGCTTGGGAGGAAAATCCGAAATCAGCGTCACCGATTGTTTGGGTTGATCGTTCATTAGATTTTGGTACTCCATCTGATCCATTTTCCTCAAAATTTTTGACAGATGAAAATATTTCGATAGCTATGATGTCAGAAGGAAAACCATGGGAAGATTATCATCATCGTTCCCATCTTTCTGATTATGAAGAAAACAATCTCAGTGAACTATATCACCCATCCATCAAAACTTTCTTTTCGAATTCTTTATCGATTAATGCAATTGAATCTGAGCGAAATTTATCAAATATCGAAGAAACGATTTCTATCGATATTTCGACCAAACCTGGCGTTGTAGAAAATATTCATGTCGGTGTATCTTGTTCTCCATCATAACTCGATTCATATCGCTCTCTTTTTCGTGAATTTCGTGACATATTTGTTTGGTCTTACGAGGAAATGCCAGGCATAGATACTAGTATAGTTGAACACCCTATTAATATGTATTTTGATGTCAAACTGGTGCGCCAATAGCTTCATCCTGTTCATCCAAAGAAAGCCACTGCCATCAAAGCAGAAGTTGAAAAACTTTTGCGTGTTGGTTTCGTATACCCTGTTTCGCTAACTGAGTGGGTTTCCAATATCGTTCCTGTTATGAAAAAACAAGGAACCATTAGAGTGTGCATCGACTATCGAGATGTTAATCATGCTTGTCCAAAAGACAACTATCCTACTCCCTTTATTAACCAAATTATTGACTATTGTGCTGGATGTGAAATATTTTCGTTTATGAATGGATTTTCCGGCTACAATCAAATCAACATCTGCCCAAATGATCAACATAAGACAACATTCATTTGTCCCTGGGCAGATTTGCATATAGGAAACTTTCGTTTGGTTTAAAGAACGCTGGGGCAACTTTTCAGAGAGCAATGGATTATGCCTTCAACGACATCAAGCACATTGTTCAACCATATCTAGATGATTTACTAGCGCATTCACGAAATCAAACTAATCACCCGATGCATTTGAGAGCCATTTTCTTACGCCGCCGACACTACAAGATATGCCTCAATCCACACAAATATGTGTTTTGTGTTGGTTCTAGTCAATTGCGTGGATTCATAGTCTCAAAAGAAGGAATTCGAATAGACCCACTGAAGGTACAGGCCATTCTTGATTTTCCTGCACCATAAAACTTACTTCATATATGGAAACTTCAAGGAAAGGCTAACTTTCTGAGAAGGTTCATTCCAAACTACGCCGAAATGGCTAAAGGATTTACTTGATTATTGAAAAAGGGGGTTCCCTTCCATTGGGACCAAATTGCGCAAGCTTCTTTTGATGCTGTTAAGGACCATCTTGTCCGAGCATCATTAATGTGTCCTCCTAATTATCAAAATGATTATTTCCTATATATTTCCGCGGCTGAAACGACCATCGCTATGGTTTTGGTCCAAGTAGAACATGGAATTGAACATCCAATTTATTATTTGAGTCGTAATATCAATGATACGGAAGTTAAGTACTCGTACGTGGAAAAGCTTGCCTTGGCAGCTGTTCAAGCTATCCAAAGATTTCGCCATTATATCCTGCTCTGAAAAACAACAATAGTTTCGGATTGCAACCCCATGACTTATATCTTATCACGTCAATTGCTGGGGTCAAATATTCAAAATGGATTGTCATTTTGCAGGAATTTGATTTGGAATTCATCAAATCCAAGTCAAATAAGTCTTTAGTTTTGGCTGAGCTTATCTGTGACCTTCCCTCTAATAGTACTGCTACTACGTCGGAACCATCTATTCTAGACGAGTCTCTGTTTCTGATTAGATCATCTGATCCTTGGTATGGGGATTTCATCATTTATCTCCAAACCCAAAATTTTCGACCTAATACCTCTCACTCTAATCAGCGACGTATTCGTTACCAAGCCAAAGATTATCTGATCGTTGGCGATACACTTTATCGTCGATACCATTTTAAGGAGGTGCCTCACTCATGAGGAGGCCAAAAAAGTGTTAAATGATTGTCATGCTGGGGCTTGTGGTGGACACTTATCTGGATATGCTACCGCGTAGAAGATATTCTGTGCCAGTTGCTTTTGGCCTACATTTTTCGAGATTGCATCCTCGTAGTCAGAAGTTGTTATGCATGCCAGATTTTTGATCGTAAAATCCGCAAACCGCCAGCGCCAATGCATCCTGTTGTCTCTGCCGGACCATTTAAAAAATGGGGTATTGACTTCATGACCTGTAACCCTCCTTCGTCTGGGGGGCATGGTTATATTATTGTCGCAGTCGACTATTTTACGAAATGGGCCGAAGCGATGCCTACATTCAACAACACAGGACAGACAGTTGCATTGTTTTTCTTTAACCACGTTATTGCACGGTTTGGGGTCCCACAAGCTATAATTACGGATCATGGGAAGCATTTTCGCAACCATATGATGTCTGAAATGACTGCCAAGTTAGGATTGTCACATGATAATTCTACTCCTTACTATCCACAATCAAATGGACAAGTTGAGGCTATTAACAAAATTATTAAACGAATGATAGGAGTCCGTAAAAGGAATTGGCACTTGATCTCGTACTCCGCTTTGTGTGCGTATCGAAACTCGGTCAGAAACGCAACCTGACTTACTCCTTTTCAATTGGTGTATGGTCTGGAAGCTATCTTACCAATCCAGTGCAAAATATCATCGTTAAAACTCGCGATAGACTTGTTACCTGACACCTCAGAAGAAGAAGCGCGTCTCCTTAACCTCATCCATGTAGATGAAACGCGTCGTGAAGCCCAATTGGCCAATGAAGCGCATAAGAGACGTATAAAGGCGCAATATGACAAAAATGTCTAGCCTCGCATCTACTCAGAGAGCGACTTGGTCATTCTTTACGATCAAGAAGCTGATGTAATAGGTACAGGGAAATTCGAGCCATTATGGCATGGCCCCTATATTTTCAAAAGAGTTCTTGCTAAGGGTGCCTACAAGTTTGTTGATTACGATGGAATTCCATTGGCAGAGCCTAGAAATGGGTTGTATTTGAAACGTTACTATGCTTAATCATGAGCATAGTAATTTTTTGTATTATATTGTATATATGATGTTGATTTGCATTCACTATCTTAATTTGTTTTTAGAGTTTTCTTGACGTTAGTAATCCACTTTACATTTTATGGCAAATGTCTGAATATTCAGAACCATTTGTTGGATACGCTGATGGTGCTAGTCGTAGTACGCAAAATCTATCCTCTACAGCGTGGGCCATTTTCACTCCAAATGGCGAGTTAGTGAGTTTTTAAGGGATTTGTATTGGTAGATCGACGAACAATATCGCCGAGTATAGCGCGTTGATTGAACTTCTCTCTGATGCCATTTCATTTGGTATTAACCGCATAATCATAAGGTTAGACTCAAAACTTGTGGTATTACAACTTACTAGTGTTTATACTGTTAGAAATCCAACACTTCTTAGATTATTCCTAAGAGTTCGACTTTTGGAAAGACATTTTGATTTCATTCAATATCAACACATTTCCAGAAATTTGAACACTTTAACTGATTCATTAGCTAATCAAGTTTTAGATAGACATTTGTGACATAGGTAAAGAAAACATTCACATCATTGAATAAGTTTGCGCATTAAACATAGGAAAAACTCTGAAATCATATAGATAGATAGTTATAGGTTTTTACAAATTTGTGCCCAAGACACATTAGTCATCTGACCTCAAAATGTATGCAACAAGTCACAAGTAAACTAGTGGTGCTCATGGTAACATGCTATAGATCTAGTAATCCTACGAAGCAACCGCATTCAACGGTTAGGAACCCCAATAGTGTGTTGCTGCAGTCGCATGGGAAGCTCTTCGATCCGAAAATCCGGAATCCCGAAGGTCAACCCCTCTATGTGCTGCTGAAGCTCAGCTAGAGTCTCAACCATATCAAGGTCCTAAAGCACTGCTCTCCTGATAACCCTCTCTACTGGCGCATCTGCTTCGCGCTCTGGTTCCTCTATTGGTTGAACATGACCATTATCTGCATTACATCAAACATTTAGTTTAGTCTTGGAAAGAAATCAAAACACAAAAACATTGTATAGACCTTAGAAAAATAAAAAAACATGGTCAAATCATTCTTACCTATTGCACCCCACTGAGTGCCTTCTAGTAATACTAGATCTGGATTTCCTCGGAAGTCGACGTTTGCATATGCATACTCATCAATGGCGACGATCTGTCGCCGAAACCAGACGAAGAATGTAGTAGAGAACACAATGGTCGATTGGCCTGTGTGCTGACCCATGAGTTCTACCCATCTCTACATCCGAGGATCTCTAGGACTAGATATATCCAATGTTACATGTTGTGGCTGCATCAGTGGAATCCATTCGAAAGCGAAGGAGATAAGGATTGAACCATAACTGAAATTTTTCTTCCTTCCTCCCTTTGCTTTATTTAGTTGTTCCTTTATCTAAGATAAAACAGCTTCAGACCGGTTGAAGACTGTTGGTTCTAAACACTCTAGCGCATACTGCATATACGATCTGTTCACTACATGGAGTATACAGTGCCAGCAAGTTTAACGATCGTGAAAATGATGGTTCTCAAAGGCAAATCCATGACGTCTCGGATGTTTATTTTTCCATCTTTGCTAGGTTCTGCCCCTGGATAGCAATACTGCATAACATAATCCCTCACCGTCTCTCCTCCAATAGTAGACCCTGTGAGAGAAATGGGCAAACCTCTCCTCGACAAACCTGTGAGAAAATACACATCCTCAACTGTTATGGGAACCACTTTGTTTTTAATGTGAAATGCGTCTATCGTCGGATCCTATGCTCTAACTATGAACTCCAAGAGTTCTATTTGTTGCCTCATTCCCGACAATTTAAAGTACTTAAGCAGTCCACAATCTCTTAGGGCTCTTACAATACCCGGATCATTCAAGGAAATCATATCTTGTTCTTCATGTTCTCTTTCCCTCCATGTAATTGTCATTTTAATCCGATGGAAACCTGAAATTCAACCATAAGATCCATTAGATTCCATTCATTGCATAAAACTAGGCAAATTTTGGGCACAACTTGAAAATAAAAACTTGAACTGCGCCCAACGCACTACCTGGGATGAGACAGTGCGTTGCACATGCAAGTACCCTTCATTGTACCTGCTATGCAACGCAGGTTTTGACATTCAGGGGTGCGTTGCCCTCATTTTGGGCAGAATTTACCCAAGGGACCTCAAAACCCTAAAAATCTGCAAAGAATGGAAATGAAATGAATACTAAAAGAAAGAGGAGGTTCATGGTACTAACCTGGATCAAATGGCAACGAAATCTGTCCACAGAAACGACCGCAATCAAAAACTGAAGTTCGGGGGCAAAATCAGGTTCAAAGCTCCAAAATGCAAATGGCATCTATGGAATGGTAAAAATGAATAGTGAAACTACTTTTTATAGTCATTTAATTGTTTGAAAGTTAAATTTATTGCTATGAATATAGTTTTATTATGTTTTTATCATGAAATAGGGATTTTTAATCCATTTGATGTTGTTCTGAACATGAAATACAACTGATGAACAGATTAGTCGTGCAGATTTATTCAAAGAATAGCTTGACCACAAAGCATACTTTTTCTCCTTATTTTTCGAGATTTGTTAAAAACGAAAAAAGATTTGAAGCGCACTTTTATCTCTTTTTTGAGTTTCGATAACAGCGAAAAAGGAACCCCTGGAGTCTTTTTTCAGCGCTTTTCAGACTTCGATAATGTGAAAAGATTGCTGAGCACTTGTCTTTTCGAGCTCGTTAAAGTAAATGAATTGATATCTACTCAGTATAAGTTTAACCCTTTTCCGGAGTGAGATAGATTATTTACGAAAAATGAATACCTTGGTTAAACATGACCAAAGAGGTTCTCTCAGATATTATTTTACACTTTTTCGGATTAGAGTGACAAATTTACGAAAAAGTTCTTTATGGAGTTCTCTTTCGTCCTTTTTTTCAGACTCTCGAAATATGAAAAATGACTGGGCTATCACTGTTGTTAAGCTCGTTAAAACATAAATTAGCGACGGGCTTGTCGATCATGACAAGAATCGAGTTTCATTCATCGCTAGACTCGTTAAATTATTAAATAGCGATACTTTATTCGTCTAAAGGGTTGAATTATAGCTCAAGAAAATGTTATCCTCCTCAAGCTTGTTAAAAAATAAAGAGGTACTGGTCGACAAATGATCGGGAAAAATTTGGGAAAAGTAAGCAAAGTTTCTTTTTGGTAGCAAGTCGCTCTTGAACATGACACTTCTTTCACTCCATGTCCGTGACTATTTGGGTTGGGTGATCATCTTGACGGTTCATTCACACCTATGGTTCATCATACCTTCACTTTGGTTTTGGGTCAATGCTACCAACTCATCATAGTGTCGCCGATATGTTCAAGAGAAGTCATCCAGTGATTAAAAAATAATCCTTTTGCAATACTCATAAACCTTCATTCTCATGATCGTCATCCCTAAAAATTGTTATATCAAGTCATACACTTGTCTCACATCCCGGTAACTCGAGTTTGCAATAAGGTGACTTACGTAGATGATGTGAATCATAGTATCCAGGGGAAGTTCACTTAGAAACATTAGATTCTAGTACCATGTGAGGCTTATTCTGACATCGACAAGATGTGGCTTACTTGGGACTTTGATCAAGAGATTTTGTTTGGCGTTCGACATCAAATCATCTATTCATGCCCTTACGAAATGTACTTGATTGCCTTGGGGCCATTGATATTAATGGTGGTTCTCTCGCGTTTGTTAACAGCTCACATCATTGGGCTGCAGTAGTAAGCGATGTCTTTCCATGTTCAACTTCACAAATCATATATTCGCAGCACTAGACTTGTACAGAATGATCGAGTGAACGAGATAAGAAGACCCCAGATCTAGTTTCAGCCATCCGGGCTGCGATTTCAGGATTGTTGTACACATCATCTGTATGGTGACCTTACATATAGATTGTCATCCAAACATGGACCTATATCTGTAGGCATGTCTGCATATGGGCAACATTCCAATGTAGACGGCTTTATGAATTATGTACATGTTATTAGATTGTTTATGTGCCAACTATGGGAATGCCTACCCTCAACAATTATGATCAATAGAGGATATATCATGATGTAATGTATTGTAATATTGATGCAGGTGACCACTCCGCTTCGTTTCCAAACTCATCATAGTGTAAAGCATCTCAATCAAATGTTCTTATTATTTGGATCTCATGTTTTAGGGGGAAATTGTTATAGGTAAATTTGGGCACCATTCCCAATGACCTGGTTAACTGGGCATCATCTCCAGGACCGATGATCAAGGGTCTATCATTCCCTATCATTTCAGTTCCTATATGCTCTAAGACAGAAAACAAGACAAATCAAACAATACTTTCATCAAGCAAAAGTTTCCATGGTTTGAAGCTTATTGTATAACACATAAGAGCTCACCAATGCAGGCTCTAAGGGGCCTAAGTGCGTTGCATATGCAAGTATCCCCATGCAAGGCTACTCTGCAAAGCACTTTCCAACATTCAAAGGTGCGTTGGTCACATTGGGAGCGAAATTCTCATTGTTCCAGAATCTCCACTTGGCCAGTGCCTTATAGAAGAGTTCACATGTGTCAAGCTTCGAATCCAAGTGTCCATTTGACATATACATGACTGGAAACATGTCTTGCCTATTTTTTGAAAGTTATTGATTGCAAAACAACCTACACTTCATCTATAAATTAAGCATAGATCTAAGTGCTTGAAGAGGAAGAATTTGAAGGTAGAATGCGGAGTTTTCAGTAGGGAGCTAGATTTGGCAAAAGAATTTTGTTGCTGAGAGGTTTATCTTGGGCCTGAGGTTTGGACATGTTCAAACTGGGAGAGGATTCATGCCAAGATCGGTCAGGTTGTAATGCTCTTTGCCTTCTATCATCAATAAAGAGTACTGCTTATTTTTCCCTATATGCATCTGTATTGACTTTGATTTTCCATATTGCAAGATCTTGGTTGATGTATATGGTTTATGCTTTACTGATTTAGCTAACTAGCTTGAATAGATATCTATATTATTGCATATTTTGCTGTTTTAGTGTTCTTTCTTGCAGGAAGCATTCAGCTCACAAACCGCTTGAATTTGAAGCTGCAACAGAAGCGACAGAAGGAGCCATTTGGAAGTGACTGAACAAGTAAGCATCTAATCCTCTCTGTGTATCTATTCTGAGTTAGGAAAAATAGTCGTATAGTCTTTCACCTGTTGTTCTATACTAGCACCTGTCTAGGGAAGCGTGATTTATTCGTAATTCACAATTCTGGCCCAATAATATCTAGCTGCACTATCAGTCTTACCCATCTTAATGGTCTTCAACTTCTCCCTTAGGACCATTTTCCTGTTCTCATTAGTATTCTAGTAGAGATTGGTCAATGCTGTCCATATCTCATGAACATATCTCTTTCCTCTCACATGAAGAATGCAATGGTCTTTGATTCCATCCAGAATCAGTCTCTTACTTTTGTTATTCTTCTTATTAAATGCTTCCAATTGAACAACATCAGTAGGCACATTAATAGGGTGCTGTGCGGTATGCACCATGATATCCCAGACTTCTCCCTCCTCAAAGATGCTTTGCATTCTCTCCTTCCAAACACTGTAGTTACTATGCCTATCCAACCTATCCTCCACCCTCAAGCCCAAAGACATGCTTTCTGTCCTAAATAAACTAAAAATAAGACTGCTGTACTAAAGGTACTGTTTTTTGTGTGAAAAAACAGCTTGCTGTAATTTTTCTTGTTGTTGTCCCAAACTACACTTTTCAGCAAAATAGCTCTGATACCATGTAGAAATTTATGTTCCCAACCTCGGTTTTCAGTTTCTCCTTATTTCTCTCATAAAGTTAAATGCCCATTCCCATAGCCATACATTCAACAAGCTGAAAAATAAATATTTTCTGAAAACACAAATTCTGGAAATTTCACAGTGTTGTAATGCAGAAATAAAACTCATAAAAATAAATCATCCACACATAGAAAATAGGCACGCTGATTTTTGGTCAACATGACCTTGGAAAAACCCCCTACAACTCTTGGGGAAAACCAGTTCGAAAGCTTCTTATTTCTGATAAATGCTTTTACAATAAGAGAGAAATACTCAGAAAATTTTCAGCAAGTAATAAGTACAACTTATCTCGTTTTTCGTGCTTAACCACCGCCTCAGAAAATGTGCAAACAACAACACAGAAACAACAATAAACGCTGTACGACCTCCTTGAATTTGGTGCCTAGAAATTACAACATTAAATGCTGCTGTACGACCTCCTTGAAAAGTGTGCAAACAACAATAAATGCTGCTGTACAGATTCCTCAAACTGCGTGCAGAGAAACAACAATAAATGCTGTACGATTTTCTGCCTCGGTTTCCATGCATAGGGATAGCAACTTACTGTACGGAGTGTCTTGAAAACTGTGCCTCAAAAACCAGCAAACTACTCCTCGAAATCTGTGCCAAACTGTGGTATGGCCTCCTTGGAATACGTGCCCAAGCTGTTGTACGGTTTTCTTTGAAACTCGTGCCCAAAACTGCTTTGAACTATGTGCCTCTCTTTGCTGTACGGATTTGCTGAAGTGCTGCCTCGATATGTGTGCCAAGGCTCTGTTCTCCTTCTCCTCACTGCTCAGAAATCTTCTTTGCTCTCTTCTTTTCCTTCTCTCAATTTGCTCATGAAAGAATAAATGACCTTTTCCCTCCTTTTCCTCCTTTAACCTAACCCTAAGTGACTTTTGGAGAATCCCTAAATCTAATGGCTGAGATAGCTTTAGATCTAGGGCTAAGATTAAATGCTCATTTAAATCTCACTCTCTATTTTTTAATTCACCCCACTTTAATAAAGATCCACTTAGTCATTTATTTCCAAAGACACTTTTCCCTTTTTAATTTCACATTGACTTTATAACTTTATAAAGTCAATTTAGGAGAAAAATTAAATTCTTTTGGACACTTTTCCCTAGGCCAAAGATCAAAGTCTTAGGGAACCACCTGTCCTCTGGTAACCAAATTTCAACATTCTTCTTGTCCAACAAAGATATAGGATAGTGTGTATTACGGCAGTCAACAGGATGCACCAGCCAACGAAGTCTTTCTCAACATCAGATCAACCAACCCTCAAAATGTCACACACAACCCTCAATGACAACTCATCAAAAGTAAATGCTAGTCAACCAAAGTCAACGCAGGACAGTTAACGCTGCAAATTTAAGGCTTTGGTCAACTTGCTCTTTTTTCTTTGATTTTTGTGTCCAGCTATACGACCTTCAAAAATCGGATTTTCAGCAAAGTTTGGAGGTCAAAACGTCAAGGGTTGACCACGGTCAATGCTGGTCAACGCACAAAAAACAACCCTAAAAACAGTCCGTAAATTTTCCTAGCTTCAGCTTTGCACGTGAGAAGGAAAGAGGCCTCCAAAGTCTATCAAACCAATCAGATCACAATGAGAGAATGTGTGATGAGTTGATGAGCAAATGATCTCCAAGTCTCTCCAATTTATATCCATTAGTGAGGGTGCGTGACACATCTATTAGGCTTGTGAGCCTACATTACAAATCTCGCTGATTTTGCACATGTGTGGAAAATAAAATCAAAATATATGTTCTGCTCATCCAAACAAGATGATCCTTAGATCAATATTGCACCTCTCTGAAAGAGGAATCCAACAAAAATATGATCATCATCATATGAGCAGTACAACATGGAGTTTGGACCTAGTTGCCCAAAATTAACAATAGTCAATCTATCTTTCCAAATAGAGCAATTCAACAAACCAGGGAAAACCCTACCCGAAAATGCAAAAGGGATGATTTCTCAAAAAAGACACTAAGATAATTAAGATGAGTTCACAAACAGACTCTGAGGGTTGGTATAAGTTCGGTTGAACCTCTAGAAATTAATCATCAGAGTCTGGGAGAGAGAAAATTCATTTTTTCGAAAATTCTCAAGGGGTGTGCAGGTAGTTAGTGAAAGCCAGTGCGCATGTGCACTGTATTAAACTGAGAACTTTGCACAAACCTGCGCTTTGTTTATGAAACAAAACCGTGCAAGGGAGAGAAACTTCAAAAAAAATAAAAACAAGGCGTTCTAATTCAGAGGATCTAAAAGTTCATAAACCCAACAACACTCAGACATATTCAAACTAGAAAAATCGGAGAGCTAAATAAAAAAGAACCAAGAAAAACTAAGTCGTTCCCCAGTGGAGTCGCCAATTTGTTATTCGCATAAATCCTTCTTGTGGACAAGAGTGATATCCCTAGTATTCCAATAGATAACTAGAAACCAATAGACATAAGAATATCTCTTTCCCTAAGCTATTAGCATTCAAATTATCAAAACTAGAAAAGAGAGGATAATGCTCTTACCTTTCAACGAGATATTTTTTGAAGACCTCGCCTTTTGTCTGACGAAGTCCTTTATCTTTCGAGAAGAAACTGTAACCACAAACATGCAAGAATCAAAGCATCGCATTATGTAATAATCCAAATACTATAGCTTAACTTAATGATACGAGGAGATTAAGAATTGTAATTGCTTTAATGAATTTGAATACAACATGTTGTCGCACAGATTGTTCAGGGCACCGCGACAACGGTTCAGACTGGGGGCTGTCACCTTTATCCCCAATCTCTCTCTTTAAGCTTTCTCCTTGCAGGCTAAGGGAGGTAGACCCTATTTGAAATGAAGGATAAATCCAGGAGACACAGCTAGAACACCAAATACAGGATAAAATTAACAAGATTTCACAGATCTAGATTAGATTTCACGTTTATGATCAGTGCCTTAAGGAGTCATACAAAATCCCATTATGCAATTATAAACCAGTAAATGATGACTAACTGCTGCTTTTTAAACCACGATTGATCACGATGATATTTCTTGAGAACGTCACAACCATGAATAACAATATTATGAGAAAGCACGATACTTGAAAGATTTCCGAAAAATAAAAATATTCCAATTACAACGCAGCTCGAAAATCAAAATATCCACAGTCAAACTTAGATAAAAATTTTAAGGCTCAGTTGACCATAGAAAATTTGAAATTTTTTTTATATTTTTGTATTTTCTAAAATTTTTTAGGATTTTTGAAATTTTTATTATTTTTATTTTTTTAAATCAAATCAAAATTCCTACATCTAATGAGTTTCTAATCTTATCTAAAGTTAAATCTAACAAAACTAAAATTAAAATTAAACTAAAATTTAAAAATCTAAATTAAATCTAAAAAAAATTAAATCTAGACAAAAGTCAAATTACAAAATAAAACGAAAACTAAGTTGAACTAAAAATTTAAATCCTAGTATAAAAACTAAACATCAAAATCAAATTAAATCTAAACTAAATCCTAACAACTAAACTAACTAAGCATTAACTCAAATCTAAACCAAAATTTTTAACGCTAAGCCTAGCATTCATTAAATCTAACACACTAAAATTAAAGCATACGTTATCATGTAATCTAACATCAAAACAATCCTAACTACAAAAATTAAAACCTAACTAAAGAATACTAAAATCGAATCACAAAACAAAATGAAACCGATACATAAAAAAAAAAGAAAAACAAAATGCATTTATACAAGGTTTATACATGCGTTTGTTGTTTATAGTGTATTCGCGAGGTGGACAGGGAACACGATGGAAGGCAAGACGGCGGCTAAATGGCGTGGGTGAAACATCGACTTGCAGAACGGATATGGACGCGGGTTCAGGAAAGCGACGGACAGAGCAAAGGAAAATCGGCGGCGTGAAGAGTTGGATTGATAGGGTTCGATGGACGCAGGAAGGGAGCGAACGAATGAAGCTTGAGGGCAAGAGAGATAAGTAATAGCTTGAGGGCAAGAGAGATAGGTAATGGCAGTGTACAGAAAATCGATGGGATGAACGACTGCGTGGAGAATGCAAGGCTGAGGGATGAGTTTGGATGAAGATGACAGATTAGAAGCCAACGTAAAGGATAAGAGGGAAGGCGGGCAGGATGGCGTAATGAGGAAAACGAAAGCTAAACAGCAGCAAATGGAGCATATGCATAAGACGTTTCTTATTTTTATTTTGCAGGAATCGATGGGAATAACAATCTTGGACGATTGGGTGGTGGAGAAGATAAAACAGAGGTAGCAATAAAAACCCAGTACAGTCAAACGCCCAGCAACCTAGAATATGTCTGCTGTCAATACCCAGATTTTAATCCTCCTTAGATCATATAATGCTCAGATTTGTCCACAGTAGCAGCTTGAGGCCAGATTTGGCCCTTGGAGGCTAGATCTGCCTCAAATCTTAAAAAAAAAAAATTCGATTTAAACCTTGAAACTGCAATAAACCAACCTGATCTGAAAATACACACCAAGAAACGATCAAACCCTCACAGTCTTAAAAAATTTACAAATTTACAATTATTTTACAAATTTAAAACCCTCATGGTCAGATCTGAATCCGTTTAGCACAATTTTCAGAAGTTTAAAATTTTAGTGAGAGGCACAAGCCTTCGAAACCCTACAAAATCACAAATATCGTAAAATAGACCCGGAATTTAACAAATAAAGAGCTTATCAGATTTATGTTTATTGGGAGTCGGCTGGTCCAACCGAAGACTTCCCCAAACGCCCAATCTTAAAAAAAATTCCCTGCACACTTAGATCCAGATCTTAG
The DNA here is from genome assembly GCA_034641835.2 of Pinus albicaulis. Lineage (NCBI taxonomy): Eukaryota > Viridiplantae > Streptophyta > Pinopsida > Pinales > Pinaceae > Pinus > Pinus albicaulis. Next base: position 127,927,429 of record CM076576.1, read on the forward strand.
ATCGATAGAGATTTAAGAAAACAACATGAGACCTTTGCAGAAAAATCAGAATGTTATTTTATAAACCCAGAAAACTGCATAAGATACCTATATGCAGATTAATCCATGTAGGCCATCAACCATAAAATGCAAGAAACCAAGTAGCAGAGTTTAGAGACAATTCACCACATAGATTTGAGAAGGAACATCCAGATTTGTAACCCCAAAGTCTTTAGCTTTATTCCTCAAAAAGTTTACAAGAGCTTCTAAGAGCAAGTGCACGATTATGAGATCGGATGATCCAAGAATGACAAAGACCTCTAAATTTATAGGACTAGATCTCTAACGGCTAGTTTGGATGATCCTCGTCAAAATAATCTCAACCGTCCAAAAGATTTAATTATCTTTTAATCCGGAGCGTTGAAATTAAAATTTTGGGGAAAAACGAATTTATCATTTAATTCAATTTTAATTAACTCAAAAATACTATTTTTGAGTTAATTACCCTAAAATTTTGACCTTGACTTAACCACCAGGGCCCAAGGGTCCAATATTTCTTAAAATTCTCAATATTCCCTTGGCTTGGGGCTGTCAAAATCATTTTCCAAGGACCAACAAATTTTGCCTTTAAAGATTTAATCCTAATTTAGGACCCTAAATTAATTAAATTTCTGGTTTAGGATTTTATTAATTAATTGACCAGAAAATTTAATTAATTGACTAAGAGGGGATTATAATTATTTTTCCAGCCCTCTTTTACATGAGATAATACATTTACATACATGAAGGGGGAAAACCCATTCGTATAGACCCTCAAATAAATACCCAGTTCTGCGACTCAACATATGATCTAGTAGACCAAGTAGCTCAAGCTACTTTTACAAGGACTCGATAAAAAAAAAACACTAGGACTCACTTAGCATGCTGATGACAAATTCCACCCTAGCTTTGGGGTGAGGCTGGAGGGAAAAACTCTGCCGATCACTTTCGTGAATCAGTGAGACAAAAAACCTCCTAGGATGGAAGTCATCAACAACATACTAGGCTTACCTAGGTTGTTACATACATGGACAGTCTTACTTAGATCATTTACATCATAAAATGCAGAATGGGTTTACATCATTATAGAAACTGTCGATCGGCGATGACATCTGGATGACGGAATCTGAATGGTGCAACCACGTCGAACATGACGAATCCCATTTGAAAAAATGGGGGTGTACTGCTATGGGGTCGTTGACAAAGTGCGGTCAACACAACACACCGTAAAAAAGTATCCAAATGTATTATTCAGGAACAAAAAGAGCAATCTTACAACCAAGTCTTGGTGTCGTACAGATTCCTCCCGTATGCCTTCCCAATATTCCTCCTTGATTTAACAAGCTTTCCACTCTAAAATGACTAGCGTAAGATTATCATAAGTGAACACCGCTAACCCTGAAGTTTCAGCTCAATTTATAGGAGAAACTGAGGAGGTTTCAGATCCACCAATAGAGGGCTGTGATTCATGAATGAGGGGATTAGGGTTCCTTGATCCAAGGGGATAAGCTCCATGATTGGAGGGATTTAGCTCGAACTGACGTGACTCAGAGGGTTTTAGTTGGAAGAATATGCGCCCAACTATGCTTTTAGAAGTTACTTTTCGCCTTTACTTTAAATGGGGTGCACAGGTTTTAACAGGAAACATAGCACATAAGTCCGCATGGAAGCTTAGTAATATCCGCGATGTGCAGGAAGTGACCGCAAAAAGTGCGCAGTCCATATTTAAGAGTATTTAAGAGCTATTTTCCAGTTTCCAAGACTTGGTTAAGGAATATAAATGTTTGACTTCTAAGGAAGCATGAGTATGGATGGTGATAGATCCATATTGACCGTCAAATGTCATGGTGACAAAATGACGTGTAACAGTAGTTCCATTCGTAAAGTTAGTAGCCAATAAAGGAGATCCCATTAGACTAGGATACAAGGTTAACCACCAAGTTGGACAAGGGAACAAGAGTACAAACCAAGTCCATTCTTTCCGCAGAATCCCCCCTCTAATCCATGCCCATAAGTGTCCATGATAAGTAAACAACAACTAACTACATAATGAAAGCCATGCCTTCAAAAATACGATCATGACAAATGGGTGAGGGTGCATAATGATTGGCTCAGGTGGCGGAGATTGTGGCATATTGAGCTATTTGGGGGCTGCAAGGGGCTGCTGGCTAAAGACAATCTCGATGAAAAAATTCTCCTATGTGTGTCACCCATAGGTGGTGGGTAACATGACAGTACTATGATTACTGATTGCATTATGTAAGGAATCATCATAATTAGGGTCCTTCAGCTCTCAAATTCGTTCCTTCGGACATTGCAATGTAGCCTTAATATGTATAATTGCTCATAAATTCACTTTGAGCCAAACCCTTTGAATGGCTGCAGCAGCAGTCACTTTCTGCAGCAGCAGTCACTTTCAGGGTTTGGGTAGTTTGGTTGTATAATTCTCCCTCCATTTCCAGCTTCCACCAATGTTTGTGATTGCTGTATGTATAAAACACATTGGATTTGGGTTTTTGAGTGGGGTGTTTTTGGGGCTAGGTTGATATAAAGATTCAAAGAATCATGGGGGAAAATGATGGTTACTGTAACAAAGGACATGGACGAGTTAAACAAGCATGAATTCTAAATCCTTATTTAGTGAGATTCTTATAATGAATTTTGTACCACAAGAACGGTCTATATTTTCATATTGAGGCATTTAAAAGTTCTCCCTTGTATTCTAAATCTAGGAAAAATTGTGAAAGGATTGGATTTTATTGATATGGATTCAATTATTTTTTGAAGTTGCTGTTCTTTATTTAATTGCATATCCTAGAAGAACTAAAGTTTTGTCAAAGTTCAAACTGAATATTTTTCTTGAATCTTCTCAAGAAAAGGATAGCTAATGAAGATCAGGTGAACCTACATTTTGAACCTGAGTATGGAAATTGCACACCGTCTCCTCGGCTGGAAAATATATAAGCTCACAAGGCCATGCTTGGCCTAGATTTATTTGTGTCCCCTCACTGTCATATCAAGTTTAATAGTTTCTTTCAATTCAATTTGTCTCAAGTGTTAGCTGTCATCTATAGTGTAAGTTTAGATCAGAATCATACTCAATTTGTTCTTGAAAATAGATAAGCCAATAAGGCCCTGATTGGCCTATGTTTATTTGTGTTCCCTCACTGTCATATCATGTTTAATAGCATCTTCCAATTCAATTTGTTTGAAGTGTTCAATGAATTAGCTGTGATCTATAGTGTAAGTTGACATCTCAACTATTTTGTGCACAAGTGATTAGCATAGAAAGTATATCAAAATAAGGCCATGCTTGGCCTATATTTATTTGTGTCCCTCACTGTCATATCAGGTTTAATAATCAGCTGACTCAATTTGTTCTTGAGATCTCAACTATGTTGTGCACAAGTGCTTAGCATAGAAAGTGTATCACAATAAAAATGAATACCTGTGCTATTTGAAAGAGTATTGAGCATCTTTGTGCATTGGTACTTCAACTGACTAGTGATCAGACCTGGATGTTAACGAATTTATACAACCATTCGGTATGAACAAGACTTGGGGTTTCGATGTATGTTGTAATTCTGTATCACTGCCAGTGGTTGTTTGGAATTCTAACATTCTATTCACAGAATACTGAATTTAAATATTTTTATGCCTTGCAATACACACAGATTATTAGAATAATATTGAACTCAGATAACTGTGACCGTTGACATTTTTGGATTTCATTAATAGTGAATCCAAATTGCTATCAATATTTTATGGTTCTTGAATTGCATTAATAGTATTGCTCTTTTATGCAATATCATGAGCACCGAAGCAAGAGACGGTTCATGATTCTTCTTCTCAGAGTCCATTAATATAATACAAATGGCCCAATTTAAGAAGAAAACTGAAATAAATAAATATTAAACCTTTTAGGGCAATACAACAGGCACAATTTTTTTGCTCAAAAACTCTGTTCAAAAAGTGAGATAGTGAGATATGGCCCCTTTCTGTTTTTTTTTAAAATTATTTCTCTGAACTCTAAGAAACAGATCACAAGCACTTTCCTGGAGCTAAAATGCAATGATTAAAATCACCCTGGACTTTGGTTGACTCCAACCACTTATTTGTGTCTTCAAGGGAATTGAACCTTGGTGGATTGCCAAACATGCCACTGCTGAACCACAACAACCCCATTGGTTATATTCAAAGGTTTACAGAAGCAATTTACTTTTTTCCAAAATATCCTTTCTTATTGTACATAATTCTGGCTAATTCGTGGAAGTAGATGGCCAGGACCAACAACATTTGTTGAATGCTTATTGCTTCTGTATCATATATATTCTTCTGATGCTTTGATCTTCTATTTCTCTCATCGAGAATGAATTTGTTTGTGGTGTTTACCAGGGTGATGAGCTCCAAGTTAAAGTGAACAAGTTGTCTTCCATAAAGACATAACTTATGATTATTATTCACTGAATTACTGTAAACCAAAAACAATTATCAACAGTGCTGAAAATCTTGGAGAAGTTCTTTGTCGAGATCGCATTGAGAATTCTCCTTGTGTAGTAAGTATTATTCTTTCCATTCTTGGTTTGGTTGTTCATTGGATTGGTATTGGAGGACTCATGTTTTTTTTCGTTGCAGTAGTTTTTGAAGGCATAAAAGTGTGTACGCGGAAGAAAGTATGGCTTGCTTTAGGGTCTGTATAGAATTGTGTGATGGATTGTTGATATCTTGTCAGAATTGGCATTATGACTACTTGTTAGCAAGTCTGCTGAAACCACCAGAAACCACCAGCCTGACCAACTTTGTTTAACCAAGTATTCAACCGGTTTCTTCTGTGGTAATTACACATGAGAGAGGAGAAGCTCTGTAATTATGTATGCCAGATAAATTTGGATGCAATGTGTGCAAATAACTTTCAAGGAGAAAATAGATGATGAATATCATGTTAATATGTAAGCATTTTTCAGTTGTGAATTCCACTTTGCTTTCTGCCTATATCTTTTCTTCCAGTCGAACTCATTGAGACTTTTCTGGCAAGTTCATTTAATAGTGTTTTAGTTTGAGAAGATATATTCAAGTGTATATTGAAAGTGTTAAAACCTATCATTGCTGCTGTGACATTTTATGTTATTTTTATTAATTGTCAAATCCTATTACTTTTATTTATTTGTAAGATCCCAAACATAAAAAATATTAATATTTTTGGCACACTTTAACGTTCTAATTAAAGATGCTTACAATCAAAACACTGAACACAAAGGCGATCTGAAATGCAGCCTTTTATTTATATTAATAATTGAAAACAAAGATACATGCCCATACAAATAAGAATGGAGCCACTGCAAATGGCATGTGCACCTGTTCATTAAAAGGCTAATCTAAGACACTGAAGCATCTTTGTGAATCTTGGCTGGGTCCACTGGACAAATTCACTGCGGGGTTTTTGTCCCGGGATCAAAGTGGAATTGGCCACGCTAAGTTCTCAACAAACACAATAAGGTAGACAACTCAGGATGATCCAAATGCTTAACTCCTCTCCTTTTTATAGGCTTGATGGAATTTCTAGATGCCTTTATTCTATTATTTTTCTCAAAAAACAAAGGCAAAACCTAGGGGCAAATACTATGGGCAATTTCCGTCCATTTGACCATATCAAGGAAAAGAAATATTACATTATTTACGACATAAACCAACTCATTTCTATCTATCATAAGCTTCTTTTGATCCCTTGCTGATGGGTGTAGTGTTCACCCAAATTGTTAGGATGTTTCTAAACTCCTTCACAGTTTATATCCAGAAAATTTATCACAAGAATATAACTTGTTTTATAAGTGGAATACACATCTTGCTATGAAAGTCACTTATCTAAGTTTGATTGAAATAGGATTCTGGATAATCTACCTGTGGTTGTAGCCATACAAAGAGCAGATGGAACTTTAGTTACTTCATATGAACATGGCTTCCGTTTTCGGTTTAAAGCTAGATATGCTGGGGTAAGTCAAAATGGGGTGCTAATGTAGTTATACTCTCGAAAAGTTGTATCTTTGGATCCTAACTGTCTATCTAATGTGAAATTTGGTGCAAATGTTGCATAGTATAGAAGAGAGATAATTCATACACAACCATCTGTCTTTCAAGGTTAAGTTTCACAAAGATTCAGAGGCTGATTTCGCTCAGATTGTTGGATTTGAAGTCACACCATTTAGGAATTTTGGAAACTGGATTCAGATTATTAGAATTTGTTAGATATGTAAGGGTCAATTAGCTGTCTTTTTCAATTTTGAAACTAATCTGAAATTGGTTATATGTTAAATTTAGATAACCATGGTGTTCTATGCTTGATGCAATTTTACGTCAATCTTTCTTAGGCCCGATACAAAATAGCAATCACATAAACATGAAAGTAAAATGCTGATAGAACACAATAATAGATCAACAGAAGACAAGCCAATAATATAGATCAGATTTACAATGCCTTTTGTCCAGCAAAGATATGAGATATTGTGCGTTACGGCAATCAACAAGATGGTTTAGGTAGCAAAGTCTTTCTCGGTCAGCCAATCCTCCAAGTGTCACACCCACAGCCCTCAAAGACAGCTCATCACAAGTCAATGCTGGTCAACCCAAAGTCAACACAGGATAGCAACAGAAAGTCAACGTTGTAGATTAGGGATTTGGTTAAACAACTTTGTTTTCCTCAATTTTAGTGCCCAGAAATACGGCCTCTCAAAATCAGAAATTTGGCAGAGTTTTGAGGTCAAATGACCAAGGGTTGACCACGGTCAACACTGCAACAAATAAGCCATAAACATTTCCGCAGAAAACAGCCCCTCTAGCTCTGCACGTTTGAAGGGAAGAGGCCTCCAAAGGCTAATGAACAGATCAGATCACAATGCGAGATCTGTGATGAGTTGATGATGAGAATGACCTCCAAGTCTCTCCAATTTATATCCATCAGTAAAGGTGTGTGACACATCTATTAGGCATGTGCGCCTATATTACAAATCTGGCTGACCTTGCACATGTGTGGAAAATAAATTCAAAATATATGTTCTGCTCATCCAATCAAGATGATCTTTAAATCAATCTTGCACCTCTCCGAAAAAGGAATCCAACAAAAATATGACCATCGTCATATGAGCAACGCAACATGGAGTTTGGACCTAGTTGCCAAAAATTAACAGTCCCTCTCAACTAGGGAGAACTCCATCTGTCCACAAGTGCCATCCATCAGTACCATCGTGTACTTTCACCAAACATCGTGCGTCATCCTGTCGTAACTTGCTTTGCTGGATTTTTCTCAGATAGAACAAAAGGTGAGTCACAAAGACATCACACTCAGCTGACTCGAAGTCAGCTTAGAGGTTAAATCCTTTCTTGGATTCAAAAAGAGTCTCATACTAACCCGAAGTTAGTTTACTGACCCAAAGTCAGTTTAGAGGTAAGAACCTCATCATACTTGATCCCATATCAAGGTGTTGGACACATGCCATGCTAGACATAGAGAGTACGAAAATCTTCGATGCATCCATCGGTCTTGCTATTGGTCTCTATCCACATTTCCCACCTCATTGGCCAAATGAGAGGCACTTCCCATGAGTCCGAAACTCCATGGGTAGGATGTGTGTGGGGCACAGATCAAAGAGAGGTGAACCAACTCAATATCATAACGACGGGGTAGAAGCACAATAAGGTTCAGCAAGCCTAGCCCCATATGTGCTTATAGCTCCAAGAAGCTATCCCTTAGTCCCCTGGAGCTCCCAAAGCTCATAGTCCAACCTAAGAAGGACCCTCAGAATAGGGTCTTTCCATGATTCCAAGATTCTCACGAAAGGTTAGGAATTTGACCTTCCCCAGGGGCTTCGTGATAATATTTGTGACCTGCTCATCAGTTCCTATATGATCGAGCCTTGCGGTGCTCCGCTGTACCATATCCCAGATAAAGTAGTACTTGATATCAATATGCTTAGATCGATCGTGGAACACGAGATTCTCAGAAAGACGAATCCCACTCTGGTTATCACAAAGGATAACGGTGGTATCTAGCACATGCCCAAACAATTCACTGAAGAGCTTTCACGACCAAACAGCTTCACAACAGGCCATACTCGCTACAATGTATTCATCCTCAACGGTGCTCAAAGCCACCGACTTCTACTTCCTGCTCATCCAAGATATCGAAGTAGAACCCAAGGTGAAGCAACATCCAGATGTGCTCTTGCGATCTACCACACTGCTAGTCCAATCGACATAAGTAAATCCATGGATTCTCAAACTCTCAGCAGTGTATCTCAGCCCATGGTTGATTGTGCCTCGAAGATATCTCAATAGGTTCTTGGCACCAATCCAGTGAATGTGATGAGGGTCAACCATATGTTGACTCAAAGTGTTCACTGCAAAACATACGTCCAGACGGGAGTTCACTAAGAAAATCAGGGCCCCCGCGAGTTGTCGATACTCGGTAGGATTTGCTAGCATGGGCCCAACAACGTTTCCACACAACTTATTGATGTTGAGTTCCATAGGTGTCGACACTGATTTACAGTCCACCATACCAAATCTCTCCAATAGCGTCATGGTATATTTTCCTTGAGAAAGGAAAATCTTGCCTAGCCTCTACCAGACCTCCAAGCCTAGGAAGTATTGCATCAGTCCTAGGTCCTTCATCTCAAACTCAGAAGCTAGCTCCCTCTTACACTAATGAATGAGAAGGTCAACACCTGTCAGGAAGAGATTGTCCACATAGAGAACCAGAATGAGAGGCCTTTCTCTATCAAGTTCGGATCAACATTACTTCGAGTGAAACCAAACTTCATCAAGTAGATATCTATCCTCTTGTACCAAGCCCTAGGGGCTTGCTTCAACCCATAGAGGGCTTTCTTCAACCTGCATACATGGGTGTCTCTATCTCGGACTTCGAACCCTAGAGGTTGCTCCACATACACCTCTTCCTTTATAGATCCATGTAGAAAAGCGGTCTTCACATCCATCTGATGTAAACTCCATCCTTGCATAGCAACAAGGGAAATAATAGATCAGATGGTGGTATAACGCGCTACAGGTGCAAATATATCATCATAATCTATGCCTTCTTTTTGAGAGAAGCATCAGGCAACGAATCTTGCCTTGTACTTTTCAACACTTCCATCAAATCCATGCTTGATCTTATAGAGCCATTTCAAGGTGACAACAGATTTGTCCTCCAGTCTTGGGACCACTTCATAGAGATAATTCTTCATAATGGACTCATATTCTTTGTGCATAGCATCCTTCCAAACTTGATGCTTTACGGATTCTTCAAATTTTCCAGGCTTAGATTGTATTATCGTACTCATGGCTGCTAGATACCCTTGGTATCTCTTCGGCTTCTTGCTTTCATGGAATGTCCCCCTTGGGGCAATATGTCTCTCGACATTTTCGAGAGTATCCCTAAGACATGAGGGTCTTCTCTTATTTGAAGGAGGTGGATCAATGGGATCCATAGGTCCTTCAACATCGGGCATCAGGTAATCCTTGGACTCTTCCAACTTCCCTGCTTCTTCATCTTCTTTGTCTTCCTTGGAGCTAGGAAGATTTCTTACTTTCTTGAGGGAAACATCTTCATCGAAGGTGACATCATGGCATGTCTCCACTTCTCTTTCCAGGCACATAGATTCTATATGCCTTCGAAGTTTCATTGTAGCCCACAACGTTCCCTTCTTTCCAAAAGCATCCAACTTGCTTCCCTTTTCTTTTGGCACATGAAAATAAACAGGATAACCAAAAACTCTAAAATGAGAAACATCAGGTTTCTTACCAGATAAGACTTCTTCGGGAGTTTTGGAGTCCAGAGAGGAATGCGAGCATTTATTTTGAACATACACAACAGTGTTTGCAACTTCTCCCCATAGAAACTTCGGAAGACCTTGGTCACATAGCATGGCGCTAGCAGCTTCCACAATGGTCCTGTTCTTTCTTTCAACAACACCATTTTGCTCAGGAGTGTACGCAGTTGTGGTCTCCCTCTTAATGCCATCTTCTCTACAAAAGTAATTAAACTCATTTGACTCATACTCGATCCCATTGTCGGTCCTCAAAACTTTGATTTTCTTCTCGGTTTGATTTTCCACCAAGGCCTTGAAGGTACAGAACCATTTGAATGCTTCGTCCTTCTTCTTCAAGGAATATATCCAGGTCTTGCGGGAGAAGTCATCTGTAAAATTCATGTAATAGGAACATCCTGCCAAGGATTTCATAAGTAGCATACCAGATACGTCAGAATGTATCAACTGCAAGATATCATTTATCTTTGTGAAACTTGAGGGGAATGGTCCTCTTGTATGCTTCCCTTCAGCACAACCCTGACATATACCTTCATGATCATCTCTCAATTTGGGCATTCCTGTCACCACCTTCCTTGCTTCGGGAAGTGCTTTGTAATGAAGGTGTGTAAACCTCCGGTGCCATAAATATGTTTGAAGAGTTGTATCACATGTCATAGCCCCCAATGGACTTCCTCCAACCTGATAGAGTGTATCTACTATGAAACCAATAGAAAGAGCTTCCTTGAAGTTCTTCTTCCAGATAAGTACCTTTCCATCAACAAATGCCACCTTGAACCCTTTAACTTCCATTTCTGAAATGGACACAAGGTTCTTCTTCAAATGAGGGACATACAACACATCTTGTAATTGGAGGACTTGACCTTGAGATATAGGGAGGGTCACAGTCCCTGTCCCTTTCATGGGACAGGTGGAATTATCTCCAAGGATAATTTCCAGATTAGTATCCTTCTCAACCAAATCAGAAAGGGCTTCTTTATAACCGGTGAGGTGTCTTGAAGCACCACTATCAATTAACCGGACATCTAGGGTGTCGGGTGGAGATGTAGCAGAGAGGGAAGATACAAGAATAAACTCATTTCTCTTATTATCAACAACATTAGATTCATCGTATCTGGAATTTCTTGACCTCTTGAAAGGTTGCCCATTTCCATTACGATCAGAGGGAGGCTTATTTTTTCCTTGGAACCCGTTGTTCCTGCCATTCCTTCTGGAGTTATTGTTGTCATCATCCCTGGGAGAGTCCCTTATATTAGGGCCCTCTCTTGCATAGTGACCAGTCTTGTTACAAGTGTAACATATTCCCTTCCTTCCTTTGGGCCCCGCTCTACCATGGTTTTGACTTCTCGGGCCACCATGGTTCTTCTTCTTTGCATGAGCGGCGAAGGCAGTAGGGTCACTTCCATTACCATTAGAGGCATACTCAATCATTCTTGATTCCTCTTGAGTGCATCTCGTCAATATTTCATCAAAATTAGGAATCACATTATTATTGAGAATAGTGGTATTGAATATGTGCCAATCATGGGGGAGACCTCCAAGTGCAATAAGAACCATCTCTCGATCAGATATTGCTTCCCCAATAGGTAGGAGGTTATTCCTGATTTTAGTGAGCCTCATAAAATAGGATTGAATAGATTCATTCTTACCCTTCTTGATATTCTTCAATTGATAATTGAAGAAGAGGATTTGATTAGCATTGTTAGCCCTGAACATGCTCACCAGCCTATCATACATCTCCTTAGATGTCTTCAACTTAGAAATGTAAGCAACCAAGTGCTTATGAACAAAATTCTGAATAATCATCTTTTCTTTGATTTTTCCTTTTCTATACTTCGTCTTCGTGGTAGCAATTGCATTTGATGGAGGCTCTTGAATATGCCCCTGTACATAGTCCATGACATCTTGATCTTCTAGCGCCAAATCCAAGGAAATCTTCCATGCATGATAATCAAACTTATTAGTAATTTATCATCAACCTTGAAACCCTTGTAGGTTGAGGAGGCCATTTTTCCTTCATAGGATTTCTTTCTTTAGAGATAGATTCTAACACCAGCTTGGACTCTTGGATTTTGTCTTCACCTCAGCTCCGATTCCATGTTAAATTTAGATAACCATGGTGTTCTATGCTTGATGCACTTTTACTTAAATATTTCTTAGGCCCAATAAAAAATAGTAATCGCATAAACTTGAAAGTAAAATGCTGATAGAACACAATAATAGATCAATAGAAGACAAGCCAACTATAGATCATATTTACAATTCCTTTTGTCCAGCAAAGATATGAGATATTGTGGCATTACGACGGTCAACATGATGCTTCAACAAACAAAGTATTTCTCGGTCAGCCAACACTTTCATGTGTCACACCCATAGCCCTCAAAGACAGCTCATCACAAATCAAACCAGGGACAACACAGAAAAGTCAGCGCATGCAACTTCATAAAAGTCAACGCAACAAACTAGGGCTTCGGTCAAACAACTCGAAATTTCTCAATTTTAGTGCTCAGCTGTATGACCTCCTGAATCGGAATTTTTGCAGTAGATTGAGGTCAAACGACTAAGGGTTGACCACAGTCAATGCTGGTCAACGTTGCAGCAGAAAAGCCCTAAACAGATCAACGTAAAAAATAGAAAGCCCTAAACAGATCAACGCAAAAAACAGAAGCTTCGCTTCACACGTGTGAGGGAAAATGGCCTCTAAAGGCTATCGAACCAATCAAATCAAAATAAGAGAATGTGTGATGAGATGATGAGAAAATGACCTCCAAGTCTCTCCAATTTATATTCATCAATGAGGGTGTGTGACACATCTCTTAGGCATGTGGGATAAATCTAGTCGACCTTGCACATGTGAAAATTAAATTCAAAATCAATGTTCCGGTCATCTGATCAAGATGATATTTAGATCAATCTTGCACCTCTCCGAAAGAGGAATCCAACGAAAATATGATCATCATCTTATGAGTAGTGCAACATGGAGTTTGGACCTAGTTTCCCAAAATTAACACCTATGAATGCCTCCAAGACCTTGTCATTACTTCTTTGACTGCCTCCAACACTGATCCTTCTCTTTTGCACCAATTTGCATTGACCTGCACTAGTACTAGAGAACTCAGTCTCTAAGTTTCACTTCTTTTTACTTAGTCAACTATTGGAGACTGAATCTTCTTCACTTTACATACATTTGTAACTTGTCCACAACCTTTAACTTTTCTTAAGTTTCAGGTTCTTTGCTTTGCTTGGTGTCACAAAACAATATGTAATAATTCAGTGTTATATCCACAGGTTCTTCCTAGTATGATGTCCGAAAATAGATGTTGTGATAACTCAAACAATTCCACAACTTAACACTATACAAGACCTCAGATATCCACACTTATATCCTCTGTAAAATCCGCACTTATAGACCTCAAGAATCCACACTTTCCTACTTCAGGAAATCCACACTTTTCTCTGTGGAAATTACAGATAAATCCACAATCTTTAAATTCTGAAATCCGCACTTTTCTCTGTGGAAATTACTCTGAAATCCACACCCTTATCACCTTTGAAATCCACACTTTTTACTCAGAACAATCCACAATTTTTTGTGTTACAAATGAGCCACATGTCATGTTATATATAGAGGTAGTTTCACTGTCTTTAGGCCGACCATTCATTTTGCTTGTAGGCCGATTTGACTTCTTGTTTGAAGTCTGACTTTAAGAGCATATTTGAGCTTATCTTCCATCATTGTTTGAGGGTTGACATAAGCCATTATTTCAAGGTTTCTTTGGCAAGGTCTTGGAGCAGTTTCTCTAGACTAGATACTTCATATATATGACACTTAATTATATTTATACCTAGAAGACAAAACACTAATAGACATCAAGAAGAAGTCTATTAATCTATAATAAAATCTTGCTCATGAAACCCATGAATCAAGTACAACAAAATACATTTTATTATATTTGTCTTCTTCTTTACATAAATACATAATTACATAGTCAATATGAAGAATGATCCTAGTTACACTTTTCAACACTCCCTCTTAACTAGGGAGGTATTCATATAGGTACATGGTCAATTTAAAACTGAGGAATCTCATAAGAAGAATCAGATTGGTAATCACATCTGTATAGCATCATATCAACCATAATTATCCTAGTGCAAGGCCTTGAATAACATCCCCATCTCTCAATGAGACAACGGGCTACAATGCTGGCAAGACACATGACTTATAAACACCATAGTCATTGTCTCTCCAAGGTACATTCTCCACCCAGGTTTTCCCAAAGTATGAACTTCTTGGACTATTCTTCTCTTGGGTAGCTAGGCCTCAAAGAATATCGGTCCCCGAATACTCTTATCTTGAATGCCCTAACACATTCTCAAAGAGTATCGAATGCCAGATCATTAACCAATCCTCCATTCTGTCTTCCCAAGTGAAGACAAAAATGACATGTCTATCTCTCCCTCTCAGCCTGGGATGACCTATTCCACAAGGGAATGTACTCATTCCTAGATAAGGAATGTACCTAAGCTCATTCTTATGAATTACCCATTTTCTTCCAAGTAAGAAACTGATCACCAGGCTCCCTCTCAATCAGGGACCTGCAGCAGCAATGGTGAGACGCCCAGCTGCTCATGAAGAATTCCTCCCCTCGATGTCATGGATTTCAATATTGAGGAATATTCAACTTTAGCTCCATAGGGCACAAATCATCCATCACTTTCATTCATGAGTCATGTCATCTACCAAAAAGTAATTCATCTGTCTTTCTTATCTGGTCCACATATTCTGCCATGCTGATTTCTTTCAAATCATCTCCAAGGATCTTACATCCTTTCTCATGATTAGCAGCCCTGCAAAAATTCATCTAGATAAACATATACGTATGAAATTTTAAAACAAAATTTACCTTAGTGATAATCTTTCACCATGAAGTCTTCCTATAGGCATCGATATCCTTTATTCAGATTGACACATCTCCTATAAATATGTTTTGTCAAGGGTCTTCTTGTTTACCAGACTTCTTGTTGAGAATTTGGAGGGCTTGTGTTTAATACAAATTCTCTTCTTGATAATCACTTGTGAGCTTACTTGAGTTACTTATGTCTTCTCTTTGTTGTCTTATTAGTCTTTCATCAAGTCAATTATCAAAGTACACAAGACACAAAATTAGGCTCCTAGAGCCAGGGCAAAAGCTCTCCCTCTTGGAGAGGGAAACCCGCAAAGAATTCTTCTTATAGAACTTCAAATGACAAGTAACATGACCATGACTAAGACCTCCTGACCTAAATATGCTTCCAAGACCTTGATACAAATTTCTCAAACTTGATTCTTTTCTTCGTCACAAATTTGCCTTGTTCTGTAGTTAGGAAGGTAAATCTCAAATTTACCTTCCTCTCTTTTTCCTACCTTTTAAAGCTGCCTTTCTTCTGATGATGTCTTTCTAAACTTTAGCAAATTCTTCCTTGACTGAGATAGCTTAGATTTTCATACTTCTTGTATAAAATGATATGCACAACATCACTGTCATAAAACAAGCAACTGATCCTTGATTTCTCCAAACTCCACGCTGAACAATCTCTTCATAAATCCGCACATAATCTTCTCCAAATAATCCGCAAGCTGCCTTTGTATAACATACCTTGATTTCTGAGCTCGCTGCTGTATGAAGTCTGCACTAAAACCTTAACACTTCCTTCTATTCTCTTGTCCGCAGTCCACCTCAGAAATGTCCGCAAATTTATTTTTGTGTTGACCATTAACCTTTTTCCAAATAATCCGCAAATTCACCACTGTGTTGACCGTTAACCTTGTACCAAATAGTTCGTAGATTCATCACTATATTACCATGGAGACAACCACAATCCTTTCTCTGAAACTATCCGCAAGTCTCTTCAAATCTGTTCACAATTCAATTCATATTTATCTGCTTCAAACCTGTCCGTAATTCTATCTCGATATCTTGTCCACAATATTTTTCTGTAGGTGTCTACTGTAGGTGTATATATATATACATATATATTTGTTATTTCGCATACCTTACAAAACATCTGCACTGTTCTGCACTAAACTGAGCCGCAATATATTTATACATATACATAGCACTTTTCCTGTTGGCAGGCTGACCATACATCTCGTATGAGGGCCGACTTCTCCATACGGTATATAGGCCGACTTGTAGTGCACTAATCCCAGCGTTTATATGAGCATCTTCCGGAAGCCATTTCTTCAAGTTATCATGACAAAGTTCATAACAAGGTCTGGAGCATATATCTCTTCATTTACTAGACACTTAATTATATGTGTAACTAGAAGACAACCCTAATAGACATCAAGAAGAAGTCTATAGTAAAATCTTGCTCATGAAATCCATGAAGCAAGTACAACCAAAAATACATTTTATTATCTTTGTCTTCTTCTTTACATAATTACATAATCAATATGAAGACTGACTTAGTTACACTTTTCAACACTCCCTCTTAACTAGGGAGGTATTCATACAGGTACATGATCACTTTCAAACTGAAGAATATCATAAGAAGAATCGGATTGGTAATTGCATCTATATATCATCATATCAACCAACATTCTCCTAGTGCAAGGCCTTGACTAACAACTCCATCTCTCAACGAGACAATGGGCTACAATGCTGGTGAGACACATGACTAATAGACACCATCGTCATTGTCTCTCCAAGGTACATACTCCACCCGGGTGTTCCCAAAGTATGACCTTCTTGGACTATTCTTCTCTTGGGTAGCTAGCCCTCAAAGAATATTGGTCCCCGACTACTCTTATTTTGAATGCCTTAATACATTCTCAAAGAGTATCGAATGCCAGATGATTACCCATTCCTCCATTCTGTCTTCCCAAGTGAAGACCAGAATGATGTGTCTATCTTTTCCTCTCAACCAAGGAGGACCTATTCCACAAGGGAATGTACTCATTCCTATACAAGGAATGTACCTATGCTCATTCTTAGGAATTACCAAGTTTCTTCCAAGTAAGAAATTTATCATCATGCTCCCTCTTAACCAGGGACCTCCAGCAGCAATGGTGAGACACCCAACTGCTCATGAAGAATTCTTGTCCTTGATGTCATGGATTTCGATATTGAGGAATCTTCAACTTTTAGTTTCATAAGGCATAGATCATCCATCACTTTCATCCTCAGTCATGTTAGCTGTCAGAAAGTGATTCATCAGACTTCCTTATCTGGTCCACTATTATGCCATGCTGCTTTCCTTCGAATCATCTCCCAGCATCATACATCCTTTCTCATGATTAGCAACCCTGCACAAATTCATCCAGATAAATATATACATATGAAATTTTAAAACAAAAGTTACCTCAGTGATGATATTTCACCATGACATCTTCCTGTAGGCATCGACATCCTTCATACAGATTGACACATCTCCTAATGATATGTTTTTCCAAGGGTCTTCTTCTTTACCAGAATTCTGTTAGAGACTACATATCTTCCCAGGAGATTTCCTAGTCACATCTTCTTGGCCTCCTGATGATAACTGCCTCTTGACATGGTTGCATTTCATGATCTCTTCCTCTCTGCACATTCTTGATTCCCAGGAACATAAAACTTTTCTAGTTTCTCGTTCATATATAACCACCTCACATTCCATGAGGACATATTATGTTGATTTCATCTGTCTGTGCATTGAGAGATACTCCTCCGTAGATCATACTTCTAAGTACAGAAGTCCATTACCTGCAACCATATGACATGACCTCACAACATCCAGTGTCAGCATATAAATATATACATACCTCATACCTTTTTCCCTTGAGTCATCATGTAGCAATTTCTCAAGAATGAAGGGCTTCATTCCCTTGGCCTGCTTCATCAATATGTCATCACATCCCAGAAATATGTTTCCACGATGACCCTTACTCTTGATGACTCCTTTCCATTAGTAATGTTTATCAGAGAGATTTTCCTGGAGCTGATTCACCAGGAGCTCCTGCCATGCTTCGATCAGGATGCTACATTGCCTCCCATCATACAATCAACATAAATCACTTAAAGGAGAAGATGATCTCAATCGTAGTGGAGATCCCTTGCTTCTTCTTTCTTGGATTTCTTTGCATCAAGTTTTTTTTAGAGACATGGGCTTCTTTCCTATTTCTCTTGTCGTTTTTCAGATTAAGGACAATTTCTATTATAATACCCATGTTCATCTCATCCAAAGCATCCTGCTTTGTTCATACTATTCTGAGCACCAATCTTACTGAATCTTCCTTTCTTTCTCAACGTGACTGTAAAGGCTTGATTCCCTTCACTTGATCCTGTAATACCTTCGGATTTTCAATCTTGTTTCCTCTATTTTAAATATAGACCCTAAATCATGGAATGGTGTGGTTTCCTTCTTCCTGTATAATTTTGAAGTGAAGTTTCCCAATTCATTTGGCAGATGATTCTCCCTCTTCCCACAGATGATCTCAGAGAGATTGCTTCTCCTACAGCATTCTCAGAGAATAGCTCCACAAATTTCTCATATATACCTTTTGATGATTCTAGATTTGATACGTTGGAGACGAGAGAGTCTTTTATGGATTCTGTAAGAATATTTTGGGCTTTTATATCTCCCTTTACGTATTTGGCATGACTTCATTGTCCTTGTCTTCCATGCAAGAAAGTTTGAAACTCTGACCAGTCTGTTGCTTTCTTTTTCAAAGAAGACATTTTGATAGATTTAGATAAATTCATAGATACTTACTTGATAGAGTGAATTTTTCCTTCAACATCTTCCTTAATGATGAAGTATATCTTCAGAAATTGAAGTCCTCCTAACAATGTCTTGAATGTGAATATTTGATAACAAAATATTGCTTTCTTGATTGAGTTGATCATTTAAATGAGATAGGAGATCTTGAGGTAGTTAGAGAGTCTTCCTTTTCAAACTGATTTGATTTTCCAACCCAAACTTTTGATCTTCGCTTCCTGCAATGCTTCGTTTGTCTAGCAGCCCTTGAGTTTAGCACCTTAGCTCTGATACCATGTTGAGAATTTGGAGGGCTGTGTTTAATACAAATTATCTTCTTGATAATTACTTGTAAGCTTACTTGAGTTACTTATGTCTTCTCTTCGTTGTCTTATTTAGTCTTTCATCAAGTCAATTATCAAAGTACACAAGACACAAAATTAGGCTCATAGAGCCAAGGCAAAAACCTCTCCCTCTTGGAGAGGAAAACCCGAAAAGAATTCTTCTTATAGATATTCAAATGATAAGTACCATGACCATGAATCAGACCTCCTGACCTAAATATGCTTCCAAGACCTTGCTACAACTTTCTCAAACTTGATTCTTTTCTTCGTCACAAATCTGCCCTGTTATGTAGTTAGGAAGGTAAATCTCAAATTTACCTTCCTCTCTTTTTCCTACCTTTTAAAGTTTCCTTTCTTCTGATGATGTCTGTCTAAACTTTAGCAAATTATTCCTTGACTGAGATAGCTTAGGTTTTCATACTTGTTGTATAAAGTGATCCACACAACATCACCATCATATAACAAGCAACTGATCCTTGATTTCTCCAAACTCCACGCTGAACAATATCTTCATAAATCTGCACAAAATATTCTCTAAATAATCCACAAGATGCCTCTGTATACCATACCTTGATTTCCGAGCTTGCTGCTGTATGAAGTCTGCACTAAAACCTTAACACTTCCTTTTGTTCTCTTGTCCACAATCCACCACAGAAATGCCCGCAAATTTATGTCTGTGCTAACTGTTAACCTTGTTCCAAATAATCCACAAATTCACCACTGTGTTGATTGTTAACCTTGTACCAAATAGTCCACAGATTCATTACTGTATTACCATAGAGACAACTGTAATCCTTTCTCTGAAACTATCTACAAGTCTCTTCAATTATGTTCGCAATTCAATTCATATTTATCCGCTCCAGACCTGTCCATAATTTTGTCTCGATATCTTGTCCGCAATATTTTTCTGTAGGTGTCTACTGTAGGTGTATGTATATATATATTTGTTATTCCGCATACAAAACATCTGCATTTTTCTGCACTAAACTGAACCGCAATATCTTTATATATATACATAGCACTTTACCTGTTGGCAGGCCCACCATACATCTCGTATGAGGGCTGACTTATCCATAAAGTATATAGGTCGACTTGTATTTCACTAATCCCAGCGTTTATATGAGCATCTTCTGGAAGCCATTTATTCAAGGTATCATGACAAAGTTCATAACAAGGTTTGGAGCATATATCTATTCATTTACTAGACACTTAATTATACGTGTAACTAGAAGACAACCCTAATAGACATCAAGAAAAAGTCTATAATAAAATCTTGCTCATGAAACCCATGAATCAAGTACAACAAAAAATACATTTTATTATCTTTGTCTTCTTCTTTACATAATTACACAGTCAATATGAAGACCGACCTAGTTACAATTTTCAACACTTCTAGTAGAGTCTACATATCCTCCCGGGAGATATTCTAGTCACGTCTTCTTGGCTTCCAGATGATAATTTCCTCTTAACATGGTTTCACTTCATGATCTCTTCCTTTTTGCACATCTTCATTCCAAGGAACTCCCAGTTTCCAGTTCCTTGTACATATACATCCACCTCATATTCCATATGATGATATACTATGTTGATTTCATCTGTCAGTGCACTGTGAGAGATCCTCTTCCATAGACCATACTTCTAAATATAGAAGTCCATTACCTACAACCATATGACATGACTTCACAACATCCAGTGTCAGCATATATATATATATATATATATATATATTTCCTTCGAGACATCCTGTAGCAGTTTTACTATAATGAAGAGCTTCATTCCCTTGACTTGCTACATCAATATGTCATCACATCCCAAAATTATATAGCATAGAATTCTTGATGAAACCATTATGCTTTCTTTAGACTAATCAGTGAATTCATAAACAACTCCATTAGAACATGTTAGCACCTGTTTCCATGATGATCCTTGATCTTGATGACTTCCTTCCATCAGTAATGTTATCAGTGAGGTTTTCCCGGAGCTGTTTCATCAAGAGCTCCTACCATGCTTTTATCATAATGCCATCAATATACATTTCTTCCTATCATACTATTTTACAACCAACATAAATCACTTGAAGAGGAAGATGATCTCGATCATAATAGAGATCCCTCGCTTCTTCTTTCTTAGAGTTATTCGCATCAAGTTCTTCCCTCATATCTGTGACATGGGCTTCTTCCTTTTTCCTCTTGTCCTTTCTAGATGTAGGACAATCTCTTTTATAATTCCCAAGTTCATTACATCCAAAGCATCATACTTTGTCCATATTTCTTCTTTTATTTTGAGGACCAAATTTATCAAATCTTCCTTTCTTCCTAGATATGGCTGCAAAGTCCTGATTCCATTCACTTGATCCTGTATTAGCTTTGGCTTTCAATATTGTTTCCTATATTTTACATAGAGACCATAAATCATGGAATGGTGTTGCTTATTTCTTCCCATATAAACTAGAAGTGAAGTTTACCCATTCTTCTGGTAGAGAATTCAATACCACTGTAGTCATCTCACTATCAGACATTACTTCTCCTAGTTCCCGCAGTTGATATCTTATTTCAGAAATCCTCATAAAGTATGTAGTGATTCCTTCTTCCCTTGACAATTTCATTTTATATAGTTATTGTCTCAGAGATATTGCTTCTCCTGTAGTAATCATAGAGAATAGCTCCACCAGTTTCTCATATATTTCTTTAGCAAACTTTAGTTTTGATATACGTGGAATGAGTGACTCCTTAATGGATTCTATGAGAATCCTATGGGCTCTGATTTCTCCCTTCATGTACTTGGCATGAGTTGGAGCAACTTATTTTGGTGGTTGAATTGTAGATCCTTCGATGTAGTCCATAACTTTGTCTTCAATTAAATTCAAATTTGTCCTCTTCTTCCATGCACTAAAGTTTGATGACCCAACCAACTTGTTGCTCTCTTTACACTAAATCATCTTGACAGATTTAAGTAAGGTCATAGATACTTACTTGAGTAGAGTGTCTTTCAACTTCCTTGATGAAGTCATGAGCTTCTTCTAAGATTGAAATGTCCTCTTCTAACAATGTATTTGAATGAGATAGAAGGTCTTTTTTGAAATAGCTTGAGAACCTTCCTTGCAAATTGATTTGAATTTTCAACCCAAACTTTGATCTTTGCTTCCTGGAGTGTCCACTTTGACAAGTAGCCCTTGTGTTCAGTACCTTAGCTCCAATACCATGTTGAGAAGTTGGAGGGTCGGTGATTAATTTAAATTCTCTTCTTGATAATTACTTGTGAGCTTACTTGAGTTACTTATGTCTTCTCTTGCTTAGCTTATTTAATCTTTCATCAATACAATTACCAAAATACAAAAGACACAAAGTTAGGCTCTTCGAGCCAGGGAAAAACCTCTCCCTCTTGGAGAGGAAAACCCACGAGAAATTCTTCTTATAGATCTTCAAATGGCAAGTACCATGACCAAGAATTAGACCCTTGACCTATGAATGCCTCCAAGACCTTGTCATTACTTCTTTGACTGCCTCCAACATTGATCCTTCTCTTTTGCTCCAATCTGCACTGACCTGCACTAGTACTAGAGAACTCGATCTCTAAGTTTCACTTCTTATTACTTAGTCAGCTATTGGAGACCGAATCTTCTTAACTTTGCATACATTTGTAACTTGTACACAGCCTTTAACTTTTCTTAAGTTTTAGGTTCTTTTATTTTCTTGGTGTCACAAAACATTATGTAATACTTCAATGTTCTATTTGCAAGTTCTTCCTGATATGATGTTCGAAAATAGATGTTGTGATAACTCAAACAATTCCGCACCTTAACCCTATACAAGACCTCAGATATCCGCACTTATATCCTCTGTAAAATCCACACTTTTAGACCTCAGGAATCCACACTTTCCTACTTCAGGAAATCCACACTTTTCTATGTGGAAATTACAGAGAAATCCACAATATTTAAATTCTGAAATCTGCACCCTTATCACCTCTGAAATCCACACTTTTCTCTGTGGAAATTTCAGAGAAATCCGTAATCTTTAAACTCTGAAATCCGCACCCTTATCACCTCTGAAATCAACACTTTTTACTCAAAACAATCCGTAGTTTTCTGTGTTACAAATGAGCCGGAGGTCATGTTATATATAGAGGCAGTTTCACTATCTTTAGGCCGACCATTCATTTTGCTTGTAGGCCGACTTTAAGAGAATATTTGAGCTTATCTTCCAGTGTTGTTTGAGGGATGACATAAGCCATTCTTTAATGGTTTCTTTGGCAAGGTCTTGGAGCATTTTCTCTAGGCTAGATACTTCATATATATGACACTTCATTATATTTATACCTAGAAGACAGAACCCTTATATACATCAAGAAGAAGTCTATTAAACTATAATAACATCTTGCTCATGAAACCCATGAAGCAAGTACAAAAAAATACATTTTATTATCATTGTCTTCTTCTTTACAAAAATACATAATTACATAGTCAATATGAAGACCGATCCTAGTTACACTTTTCAACAATTCAGAGACTTGATTCGGTGATCGTAAGCCTTCATCGGTGCAAATATTGCAGTGTAGTATTATGCCCCATTGATTTGGTGTAGGGCAGTGTGTTGGATACCCAAAGTAGCCCTAGACGAGCTATCTTGAAGTGACAAAGAGGAGCTGAAGGTTGGGTGAAGATTGGTGGCGAAGTGTAACACCTTGATGGACAAAGGTGAATGCTAGCTTGGTAGTTTGGAGCTCGAGAATTGGCCATCCTAGAGAGAAGAGTGGATCAGCCCGTGTACATGCTACAAAAGTGACTTGCAATAGTGTTAGGTGACAACCCTCCTGGAGTCTCTATGTGTTGTCCTTTTAAGGACTAAGGGGCAGCTAGTGAGCAGTACAAAAGCGAAGGACTAGCAAGACAAGATACGACATCGAATTTTGTCATTGTATCTTGTATACCATAGATTGTTGTATTATTCATATTTGGTTTAGTATAACGAAGATTGGGGTTGTACATTATTGTACAATTTTGTTAAAAATTGTGTATACTTGTGCATGTGTGATTTATTGCTTTATATTTTCCGTTGTGCAAAATAGTTCTGGTTGAGATCCTTGGTTTGGTAGCGTCAATGATTTTAAGACTCTAACCTAAACCCAAGATCGTGAAAATTCAACAGTTTACTGTAAAGAATGTATTAAATTTTGAAATGCATTGGCTTTTAAATTTTTTCTTTCCCTTTTTTTATTGGTACCTTTTTATGAATAATTACTTTAATTTTTGGAAAATAGCATCAATCATGAGTTTGAGCAACCTTAGTTTGAGGATAATCCTTGTTTGATAACCTGCAACCTAAACACCAAACACCTTATTTCACAAACCAATAGTCCGTAAAAATTTGACGAGGGTAAAGATATTATATTTACTTATGATGTGCCATTCAAGGTATTCAATGACTCTTTTGTTCATTAATTATGTGGTTTCTATTATGTGTTCAACCTTTTTATGGTAGTTTCAATTTGCGAATGTCTGAGAAATTGTCATTACAATCTTGTAGGAAAGTCCTATCAAATTGTCTTCTTGATGGGATACATATCTTCTCATGACAGATGATCAGATCCACTATTTCTCTATTATCAACTCATTGAGTATTGTCTTGTTCCTTTCTGGGATGGTGGCAATTATTGTTATAAAAACCTTGGATGGAGATATCTCAAATCAAAATCAATTGGAGAGGCAAGATGAAGTCCAAGAAGAAACTGGATGGATACTTGTCCATGGATATGTATTCAGCCCCCCAAGTAATGCAGGTTTACTCTTGTGCTTATGCAGGAACTGGGGTACAATATTTGGGGATGGCACTTGTTATAATGATATTATCCATTCCTGCATTTCTTTCACCATCCAATCATGGTGGATTGATGACTGCTATGGCTATTTTATGGGTCTTCATGGGTTTGTTTGCTAGTTACTCTTATGATCGTCTGTATATGGATATCCTGCCATCATACTTGACCATTGAAAAATAGATGGAAATTGATATCGATTGAGAAGCTTCTCCCAAATTTCCACTCTCTGTAATATTTTTATTTTCATTTAGAATTTAATTTTCTCATAATAGCTTTTTTTAAGCCCTAAATGTTAAGAGACACCACTTTTTCCATTTTTCCTCCTAAACTCTTGGCCTAAGTTCAATTTTTTTTTATCTTTTATCTCCTTTTTATTAAAATTCTCCTCAAACAATTGAAAGTATTTAGTTACATCCCTCACTTTTAAGTTTATTTGTTTGTCTGTTTGTTTATTTTTTTGGATATTTCTCTTTATTTTATAAATGTCTTCTTTCCTAGTCCGATTGACCAAATTTGGTCATTGTCACTTTCATTGGTGTTTTTTCTCTTATTTATTTTACAAGCAGAGAAATATTCTGATATAGAACGATATGTATTTAGTGTTTTATTACACATATAGAAAAATATGTGATTCATTTCTTGATGCAGGAGCATTAGGCCATAATTCAAACTCAATGCTATGAAGGGTGAAACGTGGAAAATTATTGTAAACCGGGGTAAATCTTGTTTAACAGAGCTAAATTGATGGAATTGATAAGTCTCTAGAATACTTAATTAAATTTTAATTATCTTCCGTGTATGTGAATAAAGAGATTTAGGGTTGGTTGAGTGATTATGGGAGTAAATTATGGATCTTAAGCGATCCACTCCCTTTGTAATTCCTTTATAAAGTGAGCTTGTGTTGTGTGAGATATAGGCAGAGTGAAATGTAGCTGCAGGGCTTTAGTGTGATTCATGCCGTGAGGCCTTAGCCTGTAATTCGAGCTCGGAAAATAATGAACACTATGTGTTTTAAGTATCTAGGATCATCTGGAACTTGCAGTATTTGTGTGTGATTTTATTTCGATTTCTTAATATATATCTGCGCATTCTTTCTGTTAGTTAATATGCTGTGTGAGCGTGAGTAAGAGAATGAAGTTCCTACGAACTTCGTCGTAGATCAAATATGGTATAAACAAGAGTATTGAGACGCAGTTCTATATAGGATAAACAAGTTGTGTGCAGGTGGAACGGATGGTCGTGATCCAGTCAACAACAAGGGATGAACGGACCAGATCACATTGCATCGGCGATTGTTGTATTTACAAGTTAAGATGTTGCAATCTAGATGCTATAAGTTGCGATGCGAAGTGGCTACATGTTAGGGAGGGTCTGAGCACTATCGCACTTCGTAGGCGATATGGTTTAGTCTTTAATGATGTAGACTTAAACCTGTGGGAGGCCGATATGCAATAAGTAAAACTGCGCAACATCGCACATTAGCGGATTTATTGTTTACCATTTAAATTTGTTTGTTAAGGATTGCGACTTGTGATAAAGGTTTCGAAAATCTGCGAAGTTATAAATTATGCAATATGTTTGAATATGCGATATTACGACATTGCCTGTGTTCTAAGTATTATGGCCACTGTGTGTTGAAGGGTATATGTGGGCCATAACCCACGGGTCCACATGGTAAATGTGTAAATTGCAGATTCGTATGCATCAAAGTGGTATCAGAGTAGGGAAATATTTCCTGTGAGAAAGAGTTTGTGTGCGAAAGGAAGAAGGAGGTACATTTATGTTGAAGATTGGTGAGTTTGTGGTCTTTGTATTGTCGTACAAGTAGCAAAAGAAGAAGGTGAGAAGATTGCAACAACTTATAGCCAAGAGTGCTCAAATGGTTCCAGAGGAGAGAACCAGAGAGATGCCGAAAGAATCAGCTTAGAGGAGAGAAGCTTGGTGAGTTATCGTGTAGTAGGGAGGACTTGTTACTGCAGAGGTTTTGTTGTAGCTCACGAAACGATCATAAAGACAATTCCACAAAGGATGTGGGTAGAATTGCTAAGGGATGAAGGAGGCATATGACTAGGAGGTCGTACAAAATTTTGTACCTGGGGAGTCTGATGCAAGAGCATCGAGCCATAATTCAAACTCAATGCTATGAAGGGTGAAACATGGACAATCATTGTAAACCAGGGCAAATTCTGTTTAACGGAGCTGAATTGATGGAATTGATAAGTCTATAGAAGACTTAATTAAATTGTAATTATTTGTCGTGTATGCGAATAGAGAAATTTAGGGTTGGTTGAGTGATTACGGGAGGAACTTATGGATCTTAACCAATCCAATCCCTTTGTAATTCCTTTATAAAGTGAGCTTGTTTTGTGTGAGAGATAGGCAAAGTGCAATATAGCCGCAGGGCTTTAGTGTGATTTAGGCTATGATGCCTTAGCCTATAATTCGAGCTCAGAAAATAATGAAAAATGTGTGTTTTAAGTATCTAGGAATCATCTGGAACTTGCAGTATCTGTGTGTGATTTTATTTCAATTTTGCAATATATATCTACGCATTCTTTCTGTTAGTTAATATGTTGTGTGAGCGTGAGTAAGAGAACGAAGTTCTTATGAAATTCGTCGTAGATCAAATATGTCAGAAACTGGGGTATTGAGACGCGATTCTATTGAGGATAAACAAGTTGTGTGCAGGTGGAACAGATGGCCGTGATCCAGTCAACAATGAGGGATGAATGGACCGAATCACATCGCATCAGAGATTGTTGTATTTACAAGTTAAGAAGTCACAAGCTAAATGATATAAGTTGCGATGCGAAGTGGCTACGTGTCGGAGAGGGTCCGAGCACTATCGCACTTCATAGGGGATATGATTTAGTCTTTAATGGTGTAGAATTAAACCTGCAGGAGGCCAATATGCGATAAGTATAAACAGTGCAACATTGCACATCGGCGGATTTATTGTTTACCGTTTAAAGTTATTTGTTAAGGATTACGACTTGCGCTAAAGGTTTC
The DNA here is from genome assembly GCA_034641835.2 of Pinus albicaulis. Lineage (NCBI taxonomy): Eukaryota > Viridiplantae > Streptophyta > Pinopsida > Pinales > Pinaceae > Pinus > Pinus albicaulis. The sequence continues at coordinate 127,955,153 of CM076576.1, forward strand.
AGCAATCTGTGAAGTTATAAAGTATGCAATATGTTTGAATATGCGATATTGCGACATTGTCTATGTTCTAAGTATTATGGCCGCTATGCGTTAAAGGTTTTATGTGGGCCATAACCCACAGGTCCACACGGTAAATGTGTAAATTGCAGATTCGTCTGCATATTTTCTTCTCATGCAAATGTCATGACAAAGACAATTGTATTTACCGGCTAATTGAAGTAGTCGAGTATTAAGGCACCATGGAATTTGGTCATTATGTTGGATATGTAAGATGTGATCAAGATGGATCTGCCCTTCACTAGTTTGTGTCAGTGACTTGTGTGAACAAAGTGTCCTTGAGAGTTCTCGAAAGTGCAACCTACATATTGTTTTATGAAAAGGGTAAATTGTGAAGAACTATAAGAATCTTGATTAAGTTTTATGCTCTTTGCATATTGTTATTAATATATGAAGGAAATACTGCTATTTTGATGCATGATAAGGGTTCAGAACAATATGGAATATGGTGAATTCCTCTCGTAGCATAATAAATATGTAAGTGTATATATGTTACTAACTACAACAACTAATAACAATGGAAGATACATTGTTAACATGTAAATGTCATTTCTTCCTAAGTTATGTATACTTAAGGGCTTAACCTGACTTGTAAATGCCCTCTGATCAATTTTAGGATTTCCTTTATAATTGGCTCCCTGTTCTACTTTGTTGCACAAAAATTTTCCAAGTTTAGAATCATCAGCGAACCAGTTCTTATATCATTGTAAACCCAATTTATACAAATTGTAATGTAAATGATGTTAGAATTTTCGTTTAATTATTTAACAACACCTAGTTAAGCCTTTGATTTTGGTGATGAATTTAATCCTAGAAGTACTTTTAACCTAACAACATCATTTGTGTTTCTAAACATGGATAATCGACAAAGTTTTTCCTCTAGCTTAAACCCCAAAGCTAGGGTGGAATTTTTTGACAAGATCTTAGGTGAGTCCTAGGGTTATATCAAGTCTTTGTAAAAATGGTTTGGGAATAATTTAAGCTATTTGACTAAATTATTTTACTACAGATCACTTGGCTAACTAGATCATATTGTATCACAAAATTGGGTAATTATTTTGAGGGTCTATAATGAATGGGTATTCCCCTTTCGCGTGTTGAATTTGTAATATCTGATGTAAAATATATTTTAGTGCATGGTCCCTCATACATAGACACAATGACTATAATATTTGAGGGTGGAAAAATAATTAATCCCATATTGTGTGTCAATTAATTAATATTTCTGGCTAAAATAAAATTAAATCCTAAGGCAAACAATTAATTAATTTAGAGTCAAAAAATTAATTTTAGAGAAATTAATTTCTCCATGTGGAAAATGACCAAAAAAATTCATGGATCAAAGGAAGTTAATTTTTGGAGGTCACCCACCAAGGAAAAAATGGATTTTTTTAAGAAAAATTAAGCCTTTGGACCTTGGTGGTTAAGTCAAAGTCAACATTTTGAGGAAATTAATCCAAAACATTTATTTTTTGGATTAATAAAAAATGAGTTTTATGAGAAATTCGAAAATTCCTCAAAAATAAATATTTTCGACGATGGAGATTAAAAGAAGATCAAATTTTTATTAATATTTGAGATTATTTTGACGGGGATCAAGCCAAATATCCATTATTTTCCACTTGGAGGATTTATCTATAAATTAAAAGCCATTTGCTTCTCAAGTCACAATAATGACTCTAGTTTTGGATATGCAAATTTGTAAAGTTGGTGTTGATCCATTGATTTGCTGGGAACATTTGAATATCATAATAAAAACTTTGGGGTTCAATTCATGGTGTCCTTGTCTCATTGATTTGTGGTACGTGTCAGTTATGTGCTAATCCTATATTGTGCTAAATTTTTATATAATCTTGTTATTTTATTTGTTGATGATAAGAACAATCTATTGGTAGATTTTGGGTCTATCTTAGGTAATCTGATTCACCATAGTTCTAACAAGTTTGTTTGAAGAAATATTATAAAGATTTACAAGTACACTAGCCCTTGGGCTCCAAGTTCATAGATTGCAGGCACGAGTCGACCTTGTTTGGGCTCTGTGAAATTTATGTGATTTTGTTACTTCACTAAATACTTTGGTTAATACCCTAACTTTTGAAAATACATTAAGCCATTATCATTATTTAAAAAATGTTTTTCTTAAAAAAATGTATTTTACAAGCATTATACATTTGTACATTTTTTTTTTTTTTGTAAAATAAGTTTTTGTAAATTATTTTTCTAACGCTTGTTTTGTAGCTACTAGGGTTTGGGTTTTTTATTTTTTATATATTAGGGTTTTGGGAAAGTTTATCAAGAAATTTTGCTTGGGTTTGGAGCTAGATCTAGGCCCTTGAGCGTAAGATCTAGTATCCATTTGATTTTCAAGGCCAACATTCAACGATTTTGCAGTGAATTTGGGTGATTGTTGAAGATATGAAATATATTCATTTTTGTAGGGGTTTGAGGGATTTTTAGGGCTTTCTAGGCCCAACGTTTGCCCTCCTTGCCTTGGTCGTGGCTTCTTCAACCCTCCTTGGAGAGCCAGTGGCCATTTTTAGCCTCCAAGCCCTAGTAGTAGGCCTAATTTTACCTCCTAGACTTGGTCGTGAGCCTTTTACCCCCTGTTGCTAAAATTTATAGGCCTTTTAGGCCTGGTCACAGGCTTTAGGGCCTATCTCTGGCCCTTGGCCAACCCTCTTCCTCCTCCGTTTGCCTTCCGTTGCCCCTTCTCCTCTTTCTTCTGCCCTCGAATCTCTTAATTTCCTTCTTTTCCTTGGCCTTACGACCTTCCCTCCTCCTGGGATAACCTCGATAACCGTTATCCCTTGGCCACAACCCCTTGTGGGGCCTCTCCTCCCTCTCTGTTACCTCTATCCCCTTGACAACAAGCCTTTAAGGCCCTTCCAACTCTAGCCGCATGCCTAATTGGCCATGTTGTCTCATATAACCCTTCATTCTTGCCCTCTTTTCCCTTCATTTATCTTTGAGTTGGGTCTCCTTTGAAATTTTTGAGCTAATACTTGTTGTTTGTAGAGATATTGGTCAAATTTTTATGGTTGCAGGTAGCCTCTCCATTTGAGGAATTATGGGAAAGTCTTCTAAGTTCTTCAAGGTCTCAAAGCCTAGTGGTTTGATATCTAAACCCTCACACTCCTCACTGTTTTTCTACAATCATCTGATCATTTCCTAATAGTGGTAAAATTTTCATTAAAGTGCCCTAAAAACCATTAACAAGTTATCTAAATCCATTAGCTAGCCATTGCATAAATTGGGCATTCATTGTTTAGCTTGTTTTGTGAAAATTGGATGATTGTCATAAGAATTATAAGGTCTGATATATAACAGTGGCATTTGAATCTAAAGGAAGTTAATTCATTGAAAATTTAGTGTTGGCAAAGTGGTTTAACAGTGGGGTGTCTCATTTGCATTTTGACATTCATATGCACTTCATAATTTTGATCCTAAGTGCTCTAAAATAGATTAACTTACTATTGTCTTAAAAGGCCATTTATTGTTCATTGGATATCATTTGAACATAAGTAACTTAAAGTTTCCTGATTTGGTTTAATTCTCTATTGGTGAGAATTGCTCATTGTGGAAAATATTATTGTTTACATTAAGCTGCTAAAGTGATTTGACAGTTGGTGAAGTATCTTATTGCTAATAAAAAAAATAACACGTTGGTTTCTTGTGAGTTTCATAATATTCAAAGATTCAATTTTACACTTAATAAAATCACTCACATTAATACATAATCCCGGGGTCTAATATCATATTGAATGCTTAAATTGGTTTTTGGACATTGGAATTTCTTGTATTGTTACATTGAATATATAATTGCTACACATCTAATTCACATTGTGATAAGTGATTAATTGCTAACTGTGCTTAAAGAACATCTAAATTTTGGGAAATTTCTTACTGACATATTTTTTCATTCTTGTGTTATCTCATCTAAGTGTTAATAAGAGCCTTGGTTAATTATTCTTGATAATAAGTGCTCTAGTATCATTTACTTGCCATCATTTTAACTATTGTTTCATGGTCAATATCTATTTCTGAATTTGTAATCTATTGTTTAAGAGCATTTATCTTGTTATCTTATATCTCTTGTATCTTGTGGGAACTTGTGATATTGACACTTTATCTTGAGTATAAGATTATCTCTTAATTCATTGTTAAGTACCCTTTGTCATAAAGATAATCATAACTAAGTACTTAAAGTAAATTAACAATATTAACTCAAGAACACTAAAATCATCTTGCATTGCATTCTAGACTTATATTTGCATTAATTAATTTACCTCCAAGCATAAGTTTGGTTGATAGAAATATAGGAACACCTTTCATCTCTTGCTTGCGAACACTAGACCCTCTCTAGCGGTTAAAATGATGACCTTGCAGTCTTCAGAGCCACAGTCTCTGCAACGCCAGAGGCATCGAGTATGTTAGATTTGAAGGAGAAGTATCGTTAACCAAACCTTTGCTTGCTTCACCTTGACTTCTTTATACCACTTACTTTTGAGACTAGCCTCAAAATAGATAAGGATCAAGGGATACACTTAGCTAGGCATGTAATTAAAATTAATCAGGATTCTTGCATCACACCTATATTATAGGACTTTCACTTCATATAGGACAACAAAACATCTAAGAAATGATTGTTAATCCAATAATGTGGTGTTTAATTTATTTAAAACAATCAGTTGACTCCATAAGACACTGGTCTCACATATTAATATAATATAATCTCTTAACTTGCTAAAATAAACCAAGTGGCTAGGCCATTCAATCATGTCTCCTAGATTTGTTGCTTGTCAATAAGTCTTGCATTTCCATCTTCCATAGGGTCTACCCCACATATCCTATTGTTGGGATATAGATAGAACGAAGAGGTTGGGGATTAGAGTGATAGCCACCAACCTGAGCCGTTGTCGCATTGTGCTTGTACAATCTGAGCGACAAAATTTGTTGGCATCGTTACTGGAGAGGAGTTTATATCATTCTATGCGCTTCAACTACATTTCTCAATCTTTCATCTTTTCATCTTCCCTCTTCACTAATATTTTCATAATTTTTCTATCCACACCTTTAGCACCTAGATGTTTCAGTTGGTTTCTTGATTGGGTGGTGACTCAACTTATTCATCCATTTACATGAGCTTATACTAGAAGAAATCTTGGTAGATTTTTTGACCCCGCTCTCGAAGCTCGGTTAACAAATTACATTCTAGTAAGAATTCAATTTTCTTAGGCAGGAAGCCCTCCCTGATATCCACTTGCTTTTCCTTGACCTAGGGAAAGAGTTTTTCTATTCCGAGTTCTTGACTAACTTTTCGGTTTTTTCTTTTTGGATCTTAGAGTATGATTCATGTTCAAGTGATGACTCTACTTCTTTCATTTTTTACAAAATTTCTACTAGAAGATCGCTTCTTGTAAACCTCTTGTTTTTCTTGAACTAGGATCTCTATCTAACATATATTAGCTCCTTTTCCCTACAAATCAAGTGATCATGAATGACTTGTTCACTCCTTATCATTTTACTAAAATTATTCATTATATTCCAAGAAGTGCCATTGATAATTTTCCTTCTTTCACAGATAATAGTTCCATCATTGCTCGAGATCATCTTGAAAAGTTCACTCATTGTATGATAAAGTTCTGTGGACATGCATATGATAAGCATGAAGATGTCAAGATGCGACTTTTTTCCTATTATTTGGAGACGATGCTCAAGATTGGTTTTATGATTTTCCCGACAATTTTTTTGATTCTTTACAAGCCATTTTCAATGCTTTTAAAGATAAATATGGAGATAAAAAAGGTTCACCTTGTGCTAGTTGTGATATAGAGAGTGGTGGTTATGTAAGGGACTTTACCGACATAGAAAGGGTTCAAGAGAATGCGCCATGTCAATATTTACCATATTGCAGAACTTATGACCATTTTAATTTGTTGCAAGAATAATCCTCGATAGCAGAGTGGCAGGGACAAATGATCAAAAGGAAAATGATAAGCAAATTATCAAGGAATTAACTCAAATGCTTAAAGACATGCAATTCAGTCAGGCAAAGTTGATGAAAACCATATAACTCAATCAAGAGAATCACTCTAAGGAATTGAGATCCATAGAAGAAAATCATGATGAAAAATTGAAAATCATGGAAACTAATCATTCTAATCATATGACCATCATAAGAGTAGAGTACATGCAAGTAATAAAGGATCAAGTGCAAGTAATTTAGAGCATGGAAATTAATCAAGCAAAATCAGTTATTGATCATGCTAAAGAGATGAGTGCCATGGAAAACTGGTTATAGGAAATGGAAGTTACTGAGTATAACTAGGGGATCACCTTTTAAAACATTATGGATACCATGGAGGAAAATCATGCCAAGGAAATCAATGCTATGAATGATGAACATTCTAATCGAGTGAATTCCATAAGAAGTGAACAAATCACTCTTCAGAATAAGATGGAAATAGTGGAAAAATAAAAATTCCAGGAACTCCAGCTCCGACCAGGGGATCCAAAGCACAACGCTGCCATTCCGCTAAAGAAATTCCCATCTCATTGCGAAGAGGTCACTTGTCCTGCAAGAAGCAGGCTAACTAAAAGTGGCATAGTTAGAAAAGAGACTGGGAAAATTCAGGCTATTGAGTTCAACCACAATACTTTCCAGATTTATGTGTCACCTTTGACATAATTCATTCAAAATAAGATCGGGCATACCTCAAATTCTTCAAATTCTCCATCCAAGCATTTTCAAGAGCAGGACATAAAATCTACATCAGTCCCATTATTAGCATCATAGCCTACCAAAAGAAAAAGTAAAAAATAGAAAAGAAATTTGATGCATCTGATGGCCGAGAGCAGCTCAATGTATAGATAATTCAAAGTCCCAAGATCGTCAGAATGCAACATGACACATCAAAAAAGCAACCTACTAATCTACCTGAAAGTCAGCAGATGCTCAGTATATACTATGTTGAAGAAATTTGATGCCATGGGACATCCTATGTAGAGTATCTCTAACCCTACTCTCTTAATTAGGATTTAATTTATGTCATTAGTTACACTTTTATTTCACACATTTATGTTTTATGCTTTAAATTTGTTAGAGTATATTTTTATATTCCAACAGATGTTATATATATATATATATATATATATATATATATATATATATATATATATATATATATATATATATATGATGATGATGATTTTGATTTTGAATGTATTATCTATTTGATGGACTTCTGTTTTCTTAGATACAAGATTCTAGATTCTCACGTCACTTCATTGAAGCAACGTGTCCCCATATGGATCCATATGTTGCACCTATTTTGTCACAAGTCCAAGGAAGCAGTTGTACAAAATTTTTCAAAGATCAAAATCATCAACCAACCAGTTTTTATTTCAATGTAAATCCAATTTCTGCAAATTGTAATGTAAATGATGTTAGAATGATCGTCTAATTATGTAACAACATCTAGGTAAGCCTTTGATTTTGGCGACGAATTTCATCCTAAGAGGTTTTTTAACCCCACCATATTATTTGAGTTTCTAAACACGAATAATCAACTAATTTTTTCCCTCCAGCTTAAACCCCAAAGCTAGGGTGGAATTTATTGACAAGATCTTAGGTGAGTCCTAGTTTTATATCGAGTCTTTGTAAAAGTGGTTTGGGAATAATTTAAGCTATTTGGATAAATTATTTTATTACACATCACTTGGTCTACTAGATCATATTGTGTCACAGAATTGGGTAATTATTTTGAGGGTCTATAATGAATGAGTATTCCCCCTTTGAGGGTTGAATTTGTAATATTTGATGTAAAAAATATTTTAGTGCATGGACCCTCATACTTAGACACCATGACTAGAATATTTGAAGGTGGAAAAATAATTGATCCCATCTTGTGTCATTTAATTAAATTTTCTAGCTAAAATAAAATTAAATCTTAAGTTATTTGGGAAGTTCATAGAACGGGCTAACAATAAGGATCACTATGACTGTGCTAGAATCTGCATGGAGGTTGATCTCAAAGTTGGGCTGCCGAAAGCTATCAAAACCATGGTAGGAAGTTGTACCCACCTGCAGAAGTTAGATTACGATCAACTACCTTTCAAATGATGCAGATGCCATGAGTATGGCCACTTCGTCAAGAACTGCCCCAAGAATGAAGGCCCAGAAAAGGAGAAGAAAGAAGGATGGCAGTAAGCCAAGAAAACAAGAACTAGCCTTAGATCAGGGGAAAATGGACAAGGATCTAGAAAAGGAAAAGGGAGCACCGCAAATCCGGGGAGCATTCCCAAAGCCAAACCCACCCTGAAAGTTCAAGAAAATAGTTTTGCGCCCTTGAACTCAGAAATAGAGGAATTCCAAGAAGTTGACCCCAGGGGTTTGCAGAAGGATCCCCAAATGTAGGAAGCCCCCATTCCTCCAAAAATTGGTGATCCCTCCTATGAAACCCCAAATGACAAGGAACCTGCCTCTGAGGGTGAAGATCTAAACTCAGAGGATTCAGAGGAGGATGGAGAAATTGGGGACTCGCAAGCCTCGGTCAGAAGATCCACCAGGGGAAGGAAAATCTCCAGGGAGAAGAGGGAACAAGAAATCTACAAGGAGAAGCTGCAAGGGAGCCAGTCGACTCTGGAAAAGATGTTGGCAAGGAACCCAAAGGCAACATAAATCAAGGCCAGGGTTATAAGGGAGCCCTCTCAGCCTAAAAATGGAAGTAATGAAGATTGTCTCCTGGAAATGTAGAGGGATGGGGAGGAACCTAAAATAGGAAGCGATGAAAAGTTTATCCAGATTGGAAATGCTAGACATTCTTCTCATCTAGGAGACCAAATTGGAGGAAAGGGATTTCCTTTAAAAAGGAAAAAAAAATTTGGGAAAAGGAGGAGGTCTAGTTGTCTCCTCTAGAGGCTCCTCAGGAGGGCTGGGAATTCTATGGAATGAGACATGCCTTGAGAAAATCTAGGTTAAATACAACTCAAACTAGATTTATGTTCAGTTTCTACATCATGAATCCAAATATATAGTGAGTCCTTTCAATATTTATGCCCTGGTCAGCTTGGGGGACAAAAATAATTGCTGGGAGTCCATAAGGGACTTAGCAAACGAGATACCGTTGGACAATGTAATTCTTGCCGGAGACTTGAACCTAACTTTAAGCCTTAGGGAGAAGCGCAGGGGAAACATTGTGAGGGATCTAGCTAGGGAATGGGTGGAAGAGCTCATTCAGGATTGGGATCTATTGGAAATTAAGCCTGCCAAAGGAAAATACACATGGACCAATAGAAGAATGGGATCGAGCCACATCACTACAAGGTTAGATTGCTTTCTTATCCAAAGTTCCTTTTTGTTATTAGGTTTAGATGATAGCTCTGATATTCTCTCTTCATCGGTATCTGACCATAATCCCATAAGGCTTGAGTTGAAACCCCAAAGGAACCTGGGACCCATTCCCTTCTGGTTCAGCTCTGTTTGGGTGTAGCACAACGACTTCTTGGAAAGGGTCGAGGATGTCTGGAGGCTTCCTATCATTGGATCCCCCTTCTTTGTATGGGAAGAGAATCTGAGAAGACTGAAGAGGGCCCTCAAGAGTTGGGATAATCTTTCCCATCCCCGACTAAGGAAAGGAGGTCTGCTCAGGCCAGTCTAGAGAGCCACCAAAAGAAAATGGAAGAAATGGACATCTCGAAGGAATGCTTAACCATGGAAGAGGATCTCCAGGTTAAGTTTCATAAAGCATGCATTTGGGAGGAGGAGTTTTGGAGGCTTAAATCTCACAGCTTGTGGCTTCAAGCTAGGGATAGGAACACCTCCTTCTTCCATAAGCAGGCTCAAGCAAGACGAATATTCAATTCGATAGTTGAGATATCCTCAGAAAACCAATCCATCTTTGACTTTTCCAACATCAAATAAGCTACCCACCACCACTTCAAAATTCTATATATAGAGGAAACAAATGTGAGACACAACTCTAATCTGCTTGAACTTGTTCCTTCAAAATTCACTGCCCAGATGAATACTTTGCTGATTTCTCCTGTCACTATCAAAGAAATTAAGAAGGCCCTCAATGACATGGATCCAGACAAGGCACCTGGGTTGGATGGTTTCACTGCCCATTTTGTCAAGGCTTGCTGGGACACAGTCAAAAGGGACCTGCACAAAATGATTCTAAAATCTCAATCTTGTCATAAGCTCAGGGGAAACACAAACTGAGCCTTCTTGGCCCTCATTCCTAAAGTGAAGGGAGCCTGTACCTTTAACAGGTTTAGGCCTATTTCCCTCTGCAACATTGGCCATAACCTCATCACTAAAGTCATTGAAAACAAGCTGAAATTCCTTCTCTCTGATCTCATTCCAGACAACCAAGGGGGATGTGTCAAAGGTAGGAAACTAACTGAAAATTTTATCCTTGTCCAGGAAGCGATACATTTGAGCATCCAAAGGAGAGAAAAAGGCATGGCTGTCAAGATGGATCTTGCTAGTGCGTTTGACAGAGTGAGGCGCGATTTCCTCTTTGGGGTTTATGAAAAATATTGGGTTTGATATCCATTTCATAAGCTGGGTCAAGACCTACATCGCGGACTCTTGGATTTCCCCCCTTGTCAATGGGCGTGCTGCTGACTTCTTCAAAGCTAGCCGGGGTCTCAAGAAGGGATTCCCTCTCTCCCCACTACTCTTTGTTATTCAAGTCTCTATCATCAGCTTCATGATGGAAAAAAGAAGCGTTGATCAAGAGCTTATGGGTCTCAGAATTTCCAAAGGAGTTAGAGACATTAACCAAGCTCTGTTTGCTGACGACTCTCTCCTGCTCGATGGTGCTTCCTCCAGTTCGGCCATCCGATTCAAGCTTGAAATTGATTGCTTTTTAAAATAATCCAAGAGTGAGATTAATGCTGGTAAATGTCATATTTATGCATGGAACCTCTCTGGAATCGAGCTAAGCACCATCATCAGAATCTTTGGCTTCAAAGGTTCTACGAATTTGGCCTCCTTTAAATACCTTGGTCTGCCAATCTTCCAAGGAGCCCCGACTTGGAGGGACTGGATCCCACTATTGGATAAATTCAAGCATAAGATGTAATTCAGGGGCATGTTGTGGCTTAATTTAGCAAGGCAGCCCTCATCAAATCGGTGCTCAATAGTTTTCTAGTCTTCCAAAGCTCCATCTTGATGGCTCCGATGGGCACCCTTCGCAAGATGGAGAAAATCATTCGTTCCTGTTTCTGGAAGGGGGGGGGGGGGAAGGATAATGCTAAGAGGATTCTGCTGGTCAGTTGGGACAAGGTTTCCATGATTCTTATGGAAGGCGACCTCCACATAAAGTATATCAGGGATCATAATATCGCTTTGGGAGCCAAGATTCTTTGGCGACATGTTGCGAGGAAGCCGAGGTGGGCACAAATATCCATGTGGAAGAAATACAACCACAGAAATCGACTTCGCAGCTTCGAGCAATGTCATGCAACTCGTTATGGCTCCCTGATCCATTCGCTGTGCAAACATGCTCTCCCTCTGTTGCACTATCATATGTACTAGATCCCTGGAAATGGAAAGAGGATCAGAATGTGGGAGGACATGATTATGGATGGAGAAGTGCTTGGGGATGACCCTGACCTGCAAGAATTAAAGTGGTGGATGATTGCTGAGGGTTGCCTCATGATGTGGGATATTTCAGATTGGAACATCAACACCTGGGCGAGGTGGAAAAAGATGAATAGGCCAACGCAATTGGAACAAGCTTGGTCAAAGTTCATGATCGTGCTGGCTGGGAAAGATCTAGTAAACACAAGAAAAAAAGACAGAATATGTTGGGGATCCACGTCGGGTTGCTACACTGTGGCACAGGGCTATAGGTGCCTCAAGGCCATCCCCACCGTCCCCAAAAACCTTGTAATTTGGAAAGGGATCTGGAAAATTAAAATCATCCTCAAGATCAACATGTTCACCTGGCTGCTGGGTCACAACAAGATTCTTACAACATATAATTTTCAAAGGCATGGCTTTGAGGTGGGCCTGCAAGTTTCCAGAGGGGGAAATATGTAGAAGAATAGAAAAGTTTGGAAAATCAGATTAGAGGATGAGGATTTTGACAAATGGAGAAGGAGAATTGATATTCACACTTTGTTCTTTGACGGTGCAACAAAAGGAAATCCGGGGAAGGCAGGAGGTGGGGGAACCATTCAAAGCCCATTTGATGAAATCATCTTCGATTTTACTTGGGGGTTGGGGATCACCTCGAACACCCAAGATGAAGCCCTTTCTCTCCTCTAAGGACTGAAGCAACTTCAAAAACATGGAATTAAGGATGCACAAATCATAGGAGATTCACAAAGCCTCATTGGCTTAATCGTGACAAATTCGGTTGCTAAGGACCTTCGTCTATAGAGGATGATCACTCGTATCAATAATCTGATTGTGTCCTTTGCTAATCTTCAGTTCTTCCATGTCCTTCGGACAAATAAAAAAGACGCGGATCATGAAGCCAACATTGTTGTCTCCCTCGAAGCAGGAACTCTCCTCTGTGATGAGGGAGAAATGTGGGATCCCCTGTCATCGCTGGGTGTGCCTTATCTCTTTTGTCATGTTTTACTGTTTCTTCTCCAATAGTTTATTTGTATAAGACGATTTGCTAGCCTTTGGGAAATTGCTATAACAACCGAAGATAGGAAACTTCTAAAGGTAAGAAGCATCGTAGGTGTACTCTACTTGAACGGAAGCCCCTTAGACCTTAGGTCTCCAGATGTAATTGCCCTGAGCTTTGGCACCAAGCTTCTTGAATTAATATAATATAACCATTTCTGTTAAAAAAAAAATTAAATCCTAAGCCAGAAAATTAATTAATTTAGAGTAAAAGTGGAAAATGACCAAAAACATTTGTGGGTCAAAAGGAAGTTAATTTTTTCCACCAAGGAAAAAATGGAATTTTTTAAGAAAAATTAAGACCTTGGACCTTGGTAGTTAAGTTAAAGTAAATTTTTTGAGTAAATTAATTAAAAAAAAAAATTGGATTATTAAAAAATGATTTTTATGAGGAATTAAAAAATTCCTCAAAAATAAATATTTTCGACAATGGATATTAAAAAAAGATCAAATTTTTATCAATGATCGAGATTATTTTGATGGAGATCAAGCCCACTAGCCATTATTTTCCACTTGGAAGATTTATCTATAAATTAAAAGCCATTTTCCTCTCAAGTCACAATAATGATTGGTTCTGGTTATGTAAATTTGTATCGCTAGTATTGATCCATTGATCTGCTGAGAACATTTGAATATAATAATAAAAGACTTTGAGGTGCAGTTCATGGTGTCCTTGTCCCATTGATTTATGGTACGTGCTAGTTATGTGCTAAATTTTTATATAAGCTTGTTTCATTTTTCGGTTATAAGAACATTCTATTGGTATATTTTGGGTTTGTCTTAGGTGATCTAATTCACCATATTTCTAACAAGTTTGCTTGAAGAAATATTATTGAGATCTGTAGGTACACTAGCCCTTTGGCTCCAAGTACACAGATTGTGGGCATGTGCTAACCTTTTTTGGGCTCCAGGATATTTATATGATTTTCTAACTTCGCTAAAGACTTTGGTTAATACCCTAACTTTCAAAAACACGTTGAGCCATTTTCATTATTTAAAAATTTATTTTCTCAAAAAATTATATTTTACAAGCATTATACATTTGTAAATATTTTTTTGTAAATGTATTTTGTAAAATATTTTTTTGTAAATTCTTTTTTTGACCCTTATTTTGCAACTACTAGGGTTTGGGTTTTTTATTTTATTTTGTATATATTGGGGTTTTGAGAAATTTTATTTTCATTTGTGCAGGTGAGCTTCAAAGTTGATCAAGAAAATTTTGTTAGGGTTTGGAGCTAGTTCTAGGCCCTTGAGGGTAATATCTAGTATCCATTTGATTTGCAGGGCCAACGTTCAATGATTTTGCAGTGAATTTGGGAAATTATTGAAGATATGAAGCAATATTCTTTTTTTTTTCATGGTTTGAGGGATCTTTAAGGCCTTTTATGACTAGTGTTTGCCCTCCTTTCCCTGGTCGTGGCTTCTTCAACCCTCCTTAGAGAGCCATTGGCCATTTTGGGCCCACAAGCCATAGCTGCAGGCGTAATTTGACCTTCTAGACATGGACGTGAGCCTTTTACCCCTTTTCGTCAGCATTTATAGGCCTTTTAGGCCTGGTTGTAGGCTTTAGGGCCTATCTCTGGCCCTCACCCAACCCTCTTCCTCCTTCGTCTGCCTTTCGTTGCCCCTTATCCTCTTTATTTTTCCCTCGACCCTCTTCCTTTCCTCCTTTTCCTTGGCCTTACGACATTCCCTCCGACTGCCCTCTGCAGCACTTATCCCTTGGCTGCATCCCCTTGTGGGGCTTGTTACCCACCACTTCGTGGGTGATATCCCTAGGAGATTTTTTTCTCCATGATGGACCTCAACCGACAGTGTGAAACCTCTTGTAACCTCCTACTAGATCGTTGTGCCATTTATCCGCCACCTGAGCCAGCCATGTGGTCCCTCACCCATCTGTATTGATCGTATGTTTGAAGGTGGGCCTCCTGAATCTAAAGGTATGTCTTGTAATTTGGTAATTGAGTATTGGTTTTACTTATCATGGATACTTTTGGGCATGGATTGATGGGGAGATTTGGCAGAAAGAGTGGGATGAGTCTGTGCTCATGTCCCCTTGATATATTTTGGGTGTTACCCTTACATCTTAGTCCTGTGGGATTTCCTTTATTGACCATTTTGTTCTAGGGTGGTACTACTTGGGAACCTTGAATTTTAGTGTGTGGTCCCGCTCCTTTATCTGCATATGTTACTCCCATTCCACTCATTATACCCCCATTTATCAATTCTCCCACCTGGGTCCACATATCCCCCATGGGTCTACATAGGGTCAACCTCCCTATCCCCTTGACCCCACCTTGGGTCAGGCCTGGAATGATGCCCCAGAGGTTGAAGCAACTAAAAGAGAGAAAAAGCATAATTGGCCCAACTTAACAAGAAATTGTACCACAAAATGGAAAATATGGCTGAGACAAAAATAATTACCACGTGGGAAAAATCCAATGCATGAGCTCTGCGTCTTACCCATGGCCATCACCCTAGTTCCATAGGCCCTAGATGAGCCTCCTTTGTCATACAAAAATCCATGATTGTTCCAACCCATGGAGGGCAATGAACCACCCTACCTTAAAGGGGTAATCACTGCTATATCTGACACATCATGCTCTTATCCTTGAGCTCTGAGCAGCTAATTAAAGAAAATTCATAGAAAGGCAAAGGGCATATAAAGAAGGGTGGAAAATTCAAGGTTGAGACACCTCATGTACCATGATTGCTCCTTCCTACACATTATATACCTCGGTGTGGACTTCCCCTTACCTGACCGCCCCTATGCCTCGATATGTGACTCAGGATTTACACCTATCATTCACTACTCCATTTCACTTATTTATCACTTACCACCCCCATTAAAAGGATGTACCTTGGACATACTATCCCCTTTAAGGGCTAAAACCACTTAATAAGGTACATGGCTAACCCCCTTTTGGAGTATGGAGACACTAGCACATGCCAAAGCCCACTACAGAAGGGCATGCCATTGTGAAGTGTCCACTTTGTTATCCATGATTTGTAAGCTATTTTACACGATTATTCTAATGACTGGTTGTATTGGAAGCCTAGGGGACAAATTGGATCTTATACAGGATTGCAAGTGGTTTCTATTTGGCCTTGGTCTCCCTATATGGGGTCCTAACCCTAGAGGGCTACATTGGCACATATAGAGTGTGCGTAGAGAGCCACGTGCCTCCACAACAATAGATAATAGTCCACGAATCCCCATCGATGTTCAAAGACTACTAGCGATCCACTTTTGGGATGATGATGATGTGCTTGGTAAATTATGCCCAACAGGCCCCACAGGAGCCCCACACTCTTGGAAGGTGTCCCAGGACTTGTACGATGTCATAGCAGATTTCATTCCATTACTCGAGCCCTTGTAGAGGATCTACAAGCATTTTCGATTCATATGGAGACCCATGGGGTCATTTGTGTACCCCCACACCCACTGTGAGCACCACACGTCTACTACTTGGAGAACAAAGGGCCACCCCCTTGTCCATCATATTCCGAGGAGTTGATTTCTCACTATGGCACTTCAGGATATTATTAGGCCTTTGGAGGCCCGCACGACATGTACATATTATTATTTGGCCCCCTATGAGGCTTATTTTTCCATTTATGAGCTAGTTTGGTGTGCTTGTCACCAATAGGGGTTTTATTTGCACATTATTTTATCATTAGGGGCTAATGTAGGCCCATAGGCTAATTCGAACTCCTAAGAGGGATATATATTGATGTTAGCTATATTCATTTGTATCATCACTTCACTTGGGATCTCTCTATCTTTAGAGAATTTCACATTTCTTCTTGGAGGATTATTTTGGATAGATGGATGAATTTTGATGTATGGATTTGGGCCATATTTATGTTGGAGCTTCATTTTTGCAAATGTGATGTTGGTAGGATATAATCGCTAACACTGTAAGTGAATTTTAATGATATGTGTTTGTTGTTACATACTGTTGAACTTCGCTATAACTAGGGCTATTTGCCGCATCATTGGAATATGGAATTGAGTGTCTATTTAGCTCGTTTAATGCATGGGAAATTATTAGATGAATGAAATTTCCTATAAATTGTTTTATCTCGATAAGATTGCACTATTTTCATGAAGTATAAAAGCTTGATGGTCACTTTTCTTCTTTTTTCCCTTAACA
Organism: Pinus albicaulis; assembly: GCA_034641835.2. NCBI lineage: Eukaryota > Viridiplantae > Streptophyta > Pinopsida > Pinales > Pinaceae > Pinus > Pinus albicaulis. Next base: position 127,972,016 of record CM076576.1, read on the forward strand.
TTGGACAAGGTTGACTTTCATATGCTCCTTGATTAAGAAACCGAATTCTCAATCATAATCATCCTTGAATCCATATCCCCAAGGTAAATAGGCATTGGTCCCTAAAAAGGGTGGTCATTTTCCCCTTATTTTTTCACCTTTTTCTGCTTTTCCCTAGGTCTAGCCTTGATAGGTCACCTAGGGCATCACTTTCCCAAGATTCCACCCAAAAGAAATATTCGATCTCTTGGAGGCTACTACGTTGGTGGGTCCCCTCCCTATCCTCCGAATTTGAGGCAATTCCAAGGATGGAATCTTCATGAATCTGAAGCCCTAGCTCTTTGAACAAGTTTTTCCAAGGAATTCCTAAGGCTAGACCCTAGTAGGATCAATTCGACCTTTTGAAGAAAATTTTCTTGTTTGATCCTTTCCACTTACCTTTTCCAGGATAGGAATATCATTGGTTGCTATATTCCATCCTCGAACCTGGGCTGGGTCCACTTGTTCCCATGTGGTCCCCTTTCTTATCAAATACTAACCATCATGGGCTATTTTGGAAACCTAGTTCATATATATTTTAGGGATTAGGAAGTACCCATTCAAGTTGTACCCCTCTCCCTTATCCTTACCTCCTCTCCCTTGGAAGGCAAGTCCCTTGCTTAAAGAGCAAGCAAGCAACATTTCTTTACCTCCCATCGGTGAAAGTCCGTAAAGAGTAGGGAGTCGTAGCCATGGTGACAGTGGGCTAAGCCTCCAATGTTGCCCTTAGTCTAGCAGTGTCCCTCTTAGGAACCCCTTTTGGTCCCATGCTGGTTTGAGTGGTAACATTTCTGGCGTCGTTACCAGGGATACAATACTTGTGTTTTGTTCCCTTTACGACATATTGACATATCATTATTGGCGACTCCATTAGAAGAACGAAGCCCCTAGTTCTTTGTTGAACTTTAAGGTCAATGCTTGTAGGGTGAAGCAAGTATTTTTCTAGGCATCTTCAAATTCACCCTGGTGACTCCGATGTATTTTCCATGTATATCTCAAATAGGTTCTCCTTCTTTGATAAATATCCCGCTTTGGACATTGTTGGTATCCCATGGCATCCCAATCATGTCATAGGAAGGATGGTATGTGGGGTACCCGTATTTGATGGTGACCAAAGTTCCGCAATTGACCATATGGAAATATTTAATGCACATAATTCAAAGGAGAAAGTGATCCACCAAGATGTCCTTATTTTGTTATTATTTAGTTCCCTTTATGGTAATAACTCATGGCTGCAAAATCACAAACCTAGGAGCATCTCATCTATTGAGGAGTTTGTTGATGGCTTTCTTAAAGATTTTCAAATATGCCCCGCATTGAGCATTCAAGAGGAAGCCTTCATCGAGCATCATCAAGACCTTGAGAACCTAAGTGATAAATGGGAAGATGAGTCCTCCTTGGGTCCACATGACGAAAATGATGATTTTGAGAACACATGTGTTGGGAAGGATGAATCTATGGAAGATGAAGTTGAGACTAACATTACCTTTCTCAAGAATATTACTTCTGATGATTCTCCTTTTGAGAACCTTGAGGAAGGTGATCCCATTATCCCCTTGGATGATGAAATTACATATTACTTCCACATCGAAAAGGGGAAATGGGAAATTTTTGGTGCTCGATTTGATTGTGCTCCCATTTACGACACCGACAAGGAGGATGAGGGTGAGATTAGTTTCCCCTTTCTCTTGGGAACTATTTATGATGACATATCCATTGGTACTCTTGGGAAGGGGAATATTTATTCTTCCTTGCATAAAGAGGGGAAGTTGGAAGTGATCAATTTTCCTTTTAGGAGAGACCCAGTCTTTGATACTAAGGAAATTGATAAGGCTCCCACCTCTCCCAAGTATGATTCTATGTTCAAATCACTTGAGGCTTTAGATTATGATGTTAGGTAAGAAAAACCGTTGAATGAAATACTTCATCCTCCCATTTTCATATTGGTCTTCATCTCGAGTCTTCATCAAGTGATTCCCTCACCTCCTGTCACATGAGCTCAAGTGGAAGTAATCCCTTTCCCCCTTCCAAGCATAGTGTCAAGGATGAGCCCCTCATTGATTATACTTTATCTCCTTGGGTACCCCCTCAGGATCATGATCAATCTATAATCTCCCCTTTCCATTGTGATCATGATGGGAAATTTTTTTACATTTCTCCATCTCATCACTCTCCCTTCCCTACTAATCATAACCTCGTGGATGCCATAAAATATGACATAAATGATAAGGATCATAATCGAAATAATATGTGTGAGATTTCCATCCATCAAAATTTTATGAGCCTAATCATTGACATTTATATATTTTGGATAGAAGAGAGGATCTCATGGACTATATTACATCCTTTCCTTGCATTTTCTCACATAATCATCCATGTGTGGGCACACTATATTTATACCTCCCACCAACCTTATCATCCATGTGATTATGTCCACCTTCACTTTGACATTTGCTACATGAGTAGTCATATAGGCCAGTATGTTTATATGTATTTGATGATATGTTGGTTGCATTGGATTTATGATTACACTTAGTGTCAATTTTGTACCATATGCACATTAGGGTAGGATTGCATTGCATGTTGATTTTTGCATTAGAACTAACCGCATATGATATTTTTCATGATAGATTAGCTGCATTTAGTTTAAAATTTGCATATTTTATTACTTTTTGGTTTTATGGGATGACTTTAAGCATGTGTGATCATAAGAAACCATGCAAAACATGTTTTTCCGTGGCTTTGATCTTTGAAATGTATAGATAACATGCCTACATTGACCAAGAGATTGCTGGAGTTCTCGTGAACTCCCATTCGAGTAGCCTTGCCCACTTCTTCGAGAGATCATGTCCCAGTTGGAGCAATATGTTACCCACCACTTCGTGGATGATATCCCTAGGAGAAATTTTTCTCCATGATGGACCTCAGCTGGCAGCGAGCAACCCATTGTAGCCTCCTACTAGCTCATTGTGCCATTTCTCCGCCAGCTGAGCCAACCATGTGGTCCCTCACCCATCTATATTTATCGTATGTTTGAAGGTGGGCCTCCTTAATCTAAAGGTATGTATTGTCATTTGGTAATTGAGTATTGGGTTTACTTATCATGGATAATTCTAGGCATGGATTGATCGAGAGATTTGGCAGAAAGAGTGGGCTTAGTTTGTGCTCCTGTCCCCTTGATCTCTTTTGGGTGTTACCCTTGCATATTAGTCCCATGGGATCTCCTTTATTGACCATTTGGTTCTAGGGTGGTACTGCTTGGGAAGCCCCAACTTTGGGTGCGTGGCCTGCTCCTTTATCCACATATATTACTCCCCTTCCACTCATTATACCCCCATTCATCATTTCTCCCACCTAGGTCCACATAGCCCCCATGGGTCCTCATAGGCTCAACCTCCCTATCCCCTTGACCCCACCTTGGTTCAGGCCTGGAATGATGCCCTAGAGGTTGAAATAGCTAAAAGAAAAATAAAAAGCATAATTGGACACACTTAACAATAAATTGTACCACAAAATGGAAAATATAGTCGGAATAAAAATAATTATCACGTGGGAAAAAGCTAATTCCTGAGCTCTGCCCCTTATCCATGGCCATCACCCTGGTTCCATAAGCCATAAATGAGCCTCCTTTTTCATACATGAACCCATGATTGTCCCAACCCCTAGAGGGAAATGAACTTCCCTACCTTAAAAGGGTAATCACTGGAGTGATCACTGCTATATATAACACATCATGCTCTTATCCTTGAGCCCCAAGCAGTTAATTAAAGAAAATTCATAGAAAGGAAAAAGAAATATAAAGAAGGGTGGAAAAATCAAGGTCGGGACACCTCATGTACTATGATTTCTCCTTCCTACACATTATATATCATGGTGTGGGCTTACCCTTACCTGACTACCCCTATGCCCCGATATGTGACCCAGGATTGCCCCTCTCTTTCTGTACTTCGTTTCACTTATTTATCACTTACCACCCCCATTCAAAGGATTTACTTTGGACATACTATCCCCTTTAAGGGTTGAAACCACTTAATAAGGTACATGGCTAACCCCCTTTTGGAGTATGGAGACACTAGCACATTCCAAATCCCACTATGGAAGGGCATGCCATTGTGAAGTGTCCACTTTGTTATCATGATTTGTAAGCTCTTTTACACAATTATTCTAATGACTAGTTGTACTAAAAGCCTAGGGGACACATTGGATCTTATACAGGACTGCAGGTGGTTTATATTTTGCTTTGGTCTCCCTATATGGGGTCCTAACCCTCAGAGGGCTACATTGGCACATACAGGGTGTGCGCAAAGATCCATGGGCCTCCACAACAACAGACACAACTCCAAAGATCCCCATCAATGTTTAGAGACTACTAGCGATACACTTTTGGGATGATGATGATGTGCTTGGTACACTATGCCCAACAGGCCCCGCACTCCTGGAAGGTGTCCTAGGACTTGTATGATGTGATGGAAGGATTCATTCCGTCACTCGAGCCCTTGCATAGGATCTACAAGCATTTCTGCTTCATATGGAGACCCATGGGGTCATTTGTGTGCCCCCACATCCATTGGGAGCACCACGGGTCTACTACTGGGCCACCCCCTTTTCCATCAGATTCCAAGGAGTTTATTCCTCATTATGGCACTTTAAGATATTATTAGGCCTTTGGAGGGTCCCGCGACATGTACATATTATTATTTGGCCCCCCTGTGAGGCATATTTTTCCATTTATGAGCTAGTTTGGTGGGCTTGTCACAAATAGGGGTTTTATTTGCACATTATTTTATCATTAGGGGCTAATATAGGCCCATAGGCTAATTCAAACTCCTAATATGGGTATATATTGATGTTAGATACATTCATTTGTATCATCACTTCACTTAGGATCTCTCTATCTTTATAAAATTTCACATTTATTCTTGGAGGATTATTTTGGATAAATGGATGAATTTTGATGTATGAATTTGGGCCATTTTTATCTTGGAGCTTTGGTTTTGCAAATGTGATGCTGGTTGGATATACTCTCTAACACTGTAAGTGAATTTTAATGATATGATTTTGTTGCTGCATACTGTTGAGATTCACTATAACTAGGGCTAGTTGCTGCATCATTGGAATGTGGAATTGAGTGTCTATTTAGCTCGTTTAATGTATGGGCCATTGTTAGGTGAATGAAATTTCTTAGAAATTGTTTTATCTCAATAAGCTTGCACTATTTGCATGAAGTATAAATGCTTGAAGGTCACTTTTCTTCTTTTTCCCTTAACATTAGACAAAGTTGACTCTCTGAGCCTCCTTGATCAAGAAACCAAATTCTCAATCATAATCATCCTTGAATCCATATCCCCAAGGGGAATAGGCACTGGTCCCTCAAAAGGGTGGCCATTTTCCCCTTCTTTTTTCACCTTTTCCCCCTTTTCCCGATGTCTAGCCCTCATAGGTCACCTAGGGCATAAACTTTCCGAGAATCCACCCACAAGAGAAATTCGATCTCTTGGAAGCTACTGTGTTAGTGGGTCACCCTAGCTGGTGCTGCGTTGACCCTATGCTGCGCTGGCTAGGTCCGGGTCACCCTGTCTGGGACTACGCAGCCTCTGCGTAGTGCTCTGCATGGTGTTGGCTGAATTTCTTCCTCCTGGTTAGCTCTGCGCTATCTGATACTCACTGCCTCTCTGCTGTTGTATTCTTGGCCTTGGATCAAATCATCCCTTTCCGATCTCTTCCCCTCACTACACTACAAACTCGCTTCGAATTCCTCAGCAAACCCTGCCCTAGAAATTCGACTTAGCTTCAGTGCTCTGCTTATGTGTGTGTGTGTTCTCCAACTGATTCCAAACCTTTCTCATTGTAAAACCAACGTCCATGATCTAATCTCTAATTTCTGACTCATATTAAAAGACTGCTTGATCCACATCACTCATAACATTTCATCACATGTGTTTAATTAATTCACTTTAATTTTTCATATTCCCTAAGTTAGACTTAGGGTTCTCATTAAAAAAATAATATTTGAATAACTTCAACACCAGATGAAATTTCTCCAAATGATTTCTGGGTTTTGGAGATCTTGTGTGTCTTAGCCCCTCCAAAAAGTTTGGAGCTAGAACACACCTGGTGCTACCCCAAAATAGCAACACTCTCTCTTAGCAAGCAGTGTGCTCTAGCAATACATCCACACTGCAGTATTGTCTGATCTCGACATCGGTCTCTACGTTGTTGATGCTTGGCCTGCTTCCCTCCAACCACTATGTTTCTGCTTTATGTACTGCTACCCATGTCAAATCCATTGAAACTTCCACATATGTATTGCAGCTCCCTCTCAATTTGGTGCATCATGCTGCCCATAACACTGCCAGTGCTAACTGCTGCACTGCAACTCACTTGCTGAGAGGTAAGAAACTAAAGGACCGTCACCCAAACACTGATAGAAAATTCAGTTGGGCTGCAACTCATCACTAAAGCACCTCTGTTGCTGCTCTGCACTGTCTGCTATACTGCACTACATAAGCATTGCCTTTGCGCTACTGAAATCCCATCAGCCTCTGCGTTGTTGCTGCCTCTCCTCTGCGCTGCTTCAGTCTTCAACATCCCAACTCTGCCTCCACTTCACTGTCATATTATGCACCCACTTCTCTAGTTATCCCCGCTATTGTCTTAAGGCTTCCATAGCACGTATGTGATCCAAGAGTCTAGGCACCTCAAGGACCCTGCCTCCATCTGTAGCTGCTCTACAGATCAATATCACCCCATTTCCTTGGTTTATGAGCAGTCATGGCTATGTCATCATCGCTGCCATCGTCCCCTTTTGCTGCTGTTGCCTTGGAATCAGAAGATACCTTGTCCTTCTTCTTAGGACAAGTGCTGGCGAAGTGTCCAATTTTGCCACAATTAAAACACCAGACCTTGGATAGGTCCCTCTTCTTCTTCCCTTGCTGCCTATGTCCCTTTGATGCAAGGGCTGCATCCTCATCCTCCTCTTTCTTTAATTTGACTCCTCCGTTGCTGCTTTTCCTCTTGGTAAATATCTTGATTTCCTCCTGACGGAGGATTGCTCACATGTCTGCCCAGGATGGTAATGATGCCATGCCCAAGATGCTTTGGACAAATGTTTCCCATTCATCAGTGACTACATTCAGGGTAGTCCTCACCAAGAGCCCTTCATCTGGAGTTGTACCCATGGAAATTAGTTGGTCCCGGATATTCTGAAGTCTAAAGAGGAAGGGATGGCAAGAGGGAAGTTTCCACGCACAATCCCACACCTGTTGGTAGCTGTCCAACTTCAAGTCTTCCTAAGTCCTACAGGTAGTAGTCCCCAATATTTCCACACCCTTTTGCATCTGGAACAACTGCATCTAATTCTCTAGAATCATCTTCCTCTGGACGAAGCTTCCCTAATAAATCATGTTCAAAGCTATCCAAATTTCATTTTCCATGTTATTCCCGACAATATGTGGAACCACATGATCCTTGACTCCATCCATGATCAAGCGCTTAGCCTGTGCATGATTCTTGTTTAATTTCTTTAGGGGATCTGCATTGGTAGGCACAACTAGGACATTTTCAGCATGGTCCTTGATGCCGTACTCATACAGGACTGTCAGGATCCTGGCCCTCCAGATAAAAAATTTGAACACACCATCCAACCTATCCTGATCTCTCAGTCCATGAGAAACCATCTCTGCTCAATTTGTTGAAAATGGAACCAGTAAGTAAACCAATATGGAGGCACATGGAAGACTAAGAGAAATTAACAGATATATCATAGTAGCATAACAAAGGCATGGATCCCAAGAAGAAACAAGAAGCAAGATCTAGGAAGGCCACAATTGGATCGTATGTCCATATTTCACTAGGACGGATGGATGTTTGTGCATGGTACCAATTGGCTAAATTTCTTAGTAGGTCATATTATATGGTTTCTTCCTCTATTTTAGGATGAAACATGCAATAGGAGATATAATATAATGTACCTAAGGAAGATAATGTGTGCTACCTAGACAAATAGAAAAAATATGCGGTACCTAAAGAGGTATCCAAGGGAATAATAAATATAATGTGGACATGCTCATGATACAGTTCCACTTGGTAGTTGATGGGTAATAAATAGGACCACTAAATAGTAAAAAAAATACAATGTAATAATAAGGGATAGTTGGCATAGACCCTATGAATACTTCTGAGAATGTATAAATATACGAGTGTAATTATATTGAAACGCTTGAGGTTGGATGGATTGTTTTCTAGTAGGTATGCCTTGTGGATTAATATTTCCTTGAGTAAATTTTACCATTAATTTTTTTATTGATTACATTCATGTATCTTGAATTTTTTTTTTTTTTTTTTTTTAATCGCGTGAAAAAGTAGCTTGATCAAGCTCCTTTTGTATAGAGAGAGCTTGATCGAGCTTCGTTTTATAAAATAATTAATCATGGATTACATAGGAGCTTGATCGGGGGTTTTTTTTATAGCTTGATTGAGCAATGTTTAATCTCTAAAATAGCTTTATCCAGGGCTAAAATATTTCTTGATTGAGCACTTTAAAAAATTCTTGATCGAGCTTCGTTTCTCTACCTTGCACCTTGTGTGCTTTCCAAAAAGTGTATCCCACCTTTGTAAACTTGACTTAGGGAATGAGTCAAAGTTGACTGGGTTAACAGTAGTGGTTTTGGGCCCTTGGTTTTTTGGTTTCCCATGGTTTTGTGCTCATGGATTTCATGTAATGAAGCTTTTACAAGGCCAGAAGGAACTCTATTATAATGTGCCAAGAAGGTGAGCAGTGAAGGCTCACTTAGCTAGCTTGGTCGGGTTTTGGCCAAGGGATCTAATGGAATTACATTAGCTAGTTTTTTCCTTGGAGTTGGGGTTTTCCTAGGGTAAACATGGTGTTAATGTTTGCATGTTATGTGTTATGTTGATAGTTAATTTTAAATGTTCTCGCTCTTAGTAAATATATCTCTCTAGTAAATATTTTGTTTCTGTCTCGTTAATTTTAAAATTTGGTATCAGAGCCAAGTGTTAGCTCCAGGGGGATTCCTTTGTTGTTAAAGGTTTATTTTTCCTTATCTGCCAATGGTAATGGGAATAGGGGTAAAAATGCACTAGAAGGCATCATCATGATAATGAGGATGGTAAAGGAAAAAGGGGCCTAGCATGTCATCATCCCTCTCTCTCTCTCCCCCTCTCTCCCACCATGCATATGCATGGTTTCTATCTCTCTCTCTCTCTCTCTCCATACATATGCATGTTTTTTCAACCTCCCTCTCTCTCCCTCACCAACCATACATATGCATGGTTTCTATCTCTCTCTCTCTCTCTCTCCATACATATGCATGTTTTTTCAACCTCCCTCTCTCTCCCTCGCCCACCATACATATGCATGGTTTTTCAATATCTCTCTCTCTCTCTCTCTCTCTCTCTCTCTCGCTCTCTCCCATTCTCCCACCATACATATGCATGGTTTTTCAACCTCTCTCTCTCTCTCTCACCATACATATGCATGTTTTTTCAATCGCTCTCTCTATCTCTTTATCTCTGTCTCTCTCCATACATATGAATGGTTTCTCTCTCTCTCTCTCTCTCTCTCTCTCTCTCTCTCTCTCTCTCACCTTACATATGCATGTTTTTTCAACCTATCTCTCTCTCTCCCTCTCCCCTCCTCTCGCTCTCCTTCTCCCACCATGCATATGCATGGTTTTTAAACCTCTCTCTATCTCTCTCACACACACCATACATATGCATGGTTTTTCAACTTCTCTTTGTCTCTCTATAACAACCATGGTGAAAATTCCATGTGATAAAAGTTAATAAAGGAAAAATAATAACCATAGTTATAGGACACTTATTCCAAGCTGAACATTGGGAAAAAAAAATCTTAGTGTGGGTGTTCATTTGGTTTATTATGGCTAAGGAAATTGACAAAGGAAATGAAAAATGCTTTGGAAAGGAAAAGTGGCATTAATTGGAATTTTATTTATGAAAATAATGGAAATTAGGAGAAAATGAAGGTGAAAGGTCACAGGTTGCATGTGAGGAGGAAAATGGAAGAAAATCATGGAAAATTAAAGAAAATAGAGACCTCATTAATAAAAATGTTACTCAGGATTAGTTGGTACCTTTTTTTAGTGTAACCTTTTGTCAGTTAGTTTTGGAGCTCTCTCTCTATTCTCTCGCTCTCACACTCTTGGAAACTTAGATTTTTCTTGGAGCACTTCAACACTGGATCAAGAAAAGAAAAGAAGGTAAAGAGGAAGAAAAGATCAAGCAAGGAAGAGAAGGATCAAGTGGCTACACCAAGATTATTTTCAGGTATTGATTTGCATGTGTGATTTCCTTACTATATTTGGCATGCATGGTTATGCATGTGTATTCTTGGTTCTCTTGTTTCTATTAGCATGGGTTTTTCCAGGTGTGATAGTGTTTTCAGCCTAGTCTTGCCATTTATGAATAGCCATGGTGTGATGGGGTTCTCATGTTTTGGTTGAGATATATTTTCGAATGGATTCAAAACAGAATGAGGTGGATATATGAAAGAAAGAACACATGGCCTAGTGATCCCTGAATTAAACTATGGATTGTGGTAAATCTGCTGGCCTAGTAACCCTTGAACCAAACTGTGGGTTGCATTAAATCCAGGTATTGTGTGCCTTGGTGGGCCTAGGAATCCCCAACCAGTGAATGGCGGGATTTAACATAAATCGTATAGGTGTGTGCCCTCGGTCAAGCTTAGTGAGCCAGTGGGGATTGCGGTAAATACTAGAGGGTGGAGTCTCGATCAAGCCTAGTGATCTGGTGGGGATTGCGGTAAATAATGCAGACTAGAGTCTTGATTGGTACTAGGAATCTCGAATAGTGAATGGTGGGATATACGGTAAATACTAGAGACTACGAGATAGGAGAAATCTGGTGGCATCCATGTATGTTTAGGGTCTAGTGATCCAGTTGGGATCGTGGTAAAGCCTGGTGTTAGTAGGTGAAAATGCCTCATTTTTAACCCCTTTCCTACCTTAAAATCACAATAAAAACCTTTGTTTATCCTCATAAAATTTCGTATACCTGCACTAGTCTAATAATCTTGTCCTATCCCTGCACTAGTTTATATTTCATACTTAAGGTTTAGTAAGTACTTAATTAATCAATTTTAAATGTATTTTATGCCTTTTATATTATTGCAACTAATATTTCTCTTCCTGAAGTATTTTGATAAGTGAATGTATTAATCTTGAATCAGCATGGTCTAGTGTAGGAAGATACCTACACCGTTGGCATCCGACTGCTCCTAGACTTCCGCAATGACTCGCTACCTAACGTGGGATTTTTGCTGCAACTCGACCCATTTAGTTGCAATCATATTGAGTGGAAATCGGAGTGGAGGATAATCAGGGATGTAGATAAATATTGGATTTCGGCCAACGAATAGTTATCGTTTTATTATAGCTGATGGCTTATTTCATAACGATGGTTGTTATTTCATTTAAGTTGAAAGGATGGAATTATAATAACATTATGTAATTTTGTTATGGCTGAGGGCGAAATGGTTTTATAAATATAGATATTAGATAGGAAATTAGAGGGCGATATCCATGATACTGTAAATCTGGAAAATTTGTAAATTTGTGTTTTCGCCCTTGTTCTGGGCTAGACTGTACTTATCATATATATTTTCTGAATCAAATTAATACAAGGAGCTACGTCATGTTGTTAACATCTTGAGTTTTGATCTATTATTTATGTATCTTTGAGCGCTGAAGTTTTACTTTTCTAAATGGGAAACGAGCTGGTTGGCTAGGGCCCAGCCAACCCGGCTCATTTTCCCTCTCGTGCTCTCATCCAGTTAAAGGTGTGTGTGCTAATTTTATTTATGCAAAGTGTGGATTTAATTTGTAATTCATTTCTTTATAATAATTTTGATTTCATTTCCTTAATAGCCAAGTGCGACGGATCCGTGGTGTGTTTAATTACATTTAGATATATTTTTAGTCATTTGATTTTCCACGAATCGTAATTCATTTCCGCCTGGAGTAGTGCAAGCACATTCTTGCACTAGTGCGATTATAATTTCTGAAACTTAGTCTTTTGGTTCATCACAACAAGATTGTTTCATTTCATTTCTTTGCAAGAGTTCGATTTATTTCCGCAAGTGAAAGCTAATTAGTAAATAAGAGTCCTTTCAATATTAAGAGTTAAATCTTAGGAATTAAAAGATATCTGGTTAACTAATGAAAAAATGTTGTTACGTTACATCGATCTGTGCCTGCACTTCATATTTCTAAAAGGAAATAATTAAAAACACAAATCTAAACAATTAAAAGGAACCTTTCTGAGTCTACAAAGATTATAGGTAGATCTTGTTTATGTAAGTATCTATCGCATGGATAAAATCATGTTGTCATGCTTGAGTTATTTTTTTCATTGCATTGAAGAAAGTACGCTTTAGCTTTTGGAGTTTTGTTTTATTTCAAAGTTATTTTTACTGCATGATTTAGTTTGGTTGAAGCATTCTTTTTCACATGCAAGTTATTTCAGAATTATGATTTTCTCTTTGAAAATTTCTTTCATATATTAACTCGCTCTTTATTTTCTCGAAAGTAATTGGAAACTTGGTGTAGGAATCTCTATTTCGGTACAGGAACCAATATCCTGTTACAGGAACAAAGTGCTCGAAGCTAGAAGCTTCAAACCCTCTACAAAAAGACATAAATCTCCAGTGAAGGTAAAAATATACTTCTCACACCTAAGTATTGTACTTGTACTGGTGCTTGCAGATTGCAGGAGTACAGGAATAACAACTTGGTGCAGGAAGGAAAATCCTTATGGAGGCAGATTTTTCCAAGGGCCCACTTGTGAATCTGCCAACACCCATACTAGAGATAAACATAGAATTTCATTTCAGCAATCAAGTTTGTTTACAGCAAGTGTGAAAGTTCCTTTATTTGATTTATTTGCAAAGTACTTTATTTCGCTTTCCGGCACTAGAACTTATTTGGTGTAAATTGTTGTATCTCTTTTCAATTCTGTAAGATCTCTATTTTAGAAGTAGGAATAGATAGGGAAATTTCATACCACTTCTGGAATTTCCTGTGCTTTGTCTCTAAGTTTACGAACCGCAGGTTGAAAATTAAGTGTTGAAAGGAGTTTTCTTAACTGCGATTCCCGCACCCAACATTTTGGCACCATTTCTGGGGAGGCGATTTTAATTGGTAAGAATTTTCCATTTTTTCTGCAATAGGGTTAAGTCTGCCATTATTTTTTTTGCAGTTTTCTTCTATTGATTGAAGGAATTTATAAGTGTTGAGTTACTTTTAATTGCAGCATTTTATTGAATTTTTGTTTTGTCATTTTTTGAAATGAATGCCTAAAAGGGGTAGGGGTCCAAAGCCCACTAAGGGTTGAGAAAATACTGGTACATCTGAAAAAAATTCTCATATTGGGCCTTCTTTTGTAGGTAGAAATTCCAAACAAACCCAGACTCATCATGCAGGAACTGTCCACTTGGACTCTGGAAACAATAGTCTAGGAGTGACACAACCCATGAAAGGGAAGAAGAAGACTATTGGAACCCATAGTAAACCTTCTCAACATGTTGATAGTGGTTCGATTGGAGGAACAACAATGACATATCATGAGGACCATGCCGAGGGAACAGGTGAAAATCAGGTAAATGAGGAACAATCCACTTTTGGATTCCCAATTGTGGATCCTGATGTAATTGTGAAAATGAAGAACATACCACCATCATCTCTTCCTCATTTTTATGGTAAGGTACATGAAGACCCAAACTCTTTTCTATTTGAGTTTGATATTTTGTGTAGGAGCTATGATTATTCATCTGATGCTCAAAAATTAAAATTGTTTCCTACAACTCTCAAGGATGCAACATTGCACTGGTTCATGGGACTAGAGGGAAACACTATAGCTTCTTGGGAATAGATGAAGAGAGTTTTCTTGTTGAAATATCAGGAATATTGTAAAACTAGAGATATTCAAGATGAAATCTTTACTGTTGTGCAAATTGATAATGAGACCCTAAAGGACTACTTAGAGAGATTCCTGTATATCCTTCAAAGGTCAAAGCACAAATTTGATCTAAGTAACATTAGGACCTTTTTCTTATGTGGATTTACTAATGATGCTAGGAATAATTTAAATTTGTTAGGAAAAGGAGATACTTCACAGAAACCTTTTGATCAAATCTGTGACTTGTGCAGGAAATTATCAATGAACCAATATAGATTTGGTAAAGGAATTCAAAAAAAAAATAAGAAAACCAAATATACTGATGATATGATCGTTGGATCGGAGAAAACAATGGATAATATAGAAATTAAAATAATCAATATCGTTAGAAATCAAATAGACTCTTTGAAATTTCAGCAAAAACTTGTAGAGGAACAAGAGTCATTATCTATATTTTGTCCAAAATGTAGAAAAAAACATATTTTAAGAGAATGTCCTCTTGATGTTAAAGGAACTAATAAATGTGCAATTTGTGCAGAGAACCATGCCACAATAAGTGTCCTTCCATACCTGGGCTGAAATTTGTATTTGAGGGAGGAAAACCTGAAGCCGAATCATTGCATGCTATGGGAGCACGAAGAAACTGGCCTCAAGTAAGTACATGTATGGCTCATGAACTTCCACTGCATTTTTTTGGTTATAATGCACATCGATATTCCTATCCTAACACTAGTCACTCTCAACATTGGCAGCATGGGAACCGATATCATTATGGACAACCCTCCCAATATTGGCAACAAGGATGGAGAGGGCCAAACCATTCACAACATTCCTATCCTGCACCGATGCAATCATACCCACCAACATATGCACCTTACCCATTGCCACAACCATCTTTTCCCCAGCTGAGTCAACCTATGCCACCATTACCTTTTACCTCCACAGTTTTGACCTCCTCAACTATCTATCCAACCCATACCAAATCCAATAACAAAGAGGTACAAATGATACATTCTATGAATCTGATTTTTCCATCCAGATATCACTCTATGCCAGTTGGAGTCAATGATCTCCAATTGAGATCGGGGAAGATAGTGACCTCAGAAAAGCAGAAGCAACCTACAGTGATTATCGAAGAGAAAGGTGAGGAGGAAAATCCTGACCATTCTGTGAGAGATGTCACCATTTAGCCCATCCCCGTACCTTCAAATCCTTTTCCATCCTCTTCCAACCAGCCCCCCATATCCAAAGAGACTAGTTGTGGAGAGGAATGACCCCATTCCTGAGTCTAGCTTGGCTTCTGAGCTCAAGAATATTTTATAAAGGTACCTTTGCTCCAAGCTATTAAATAAATCCCCATATGCACAAAAATCATTAGGGATTTGTGTCTAAAGAATCCAGGAAGGTGAATATTGGAACCCCAAACCATTAAATTTGTTGGAAGAGCAGCAAAGTTAATGACGAGATGTATACCCATGAAAAAATACATTGACCCTAGAAACCCTATTGTCTATGTTCAGATAGGTGATGTCCTTGTCTCTAATTTTCTTATAGACCAGGGGGCATCCATTAATTTTATGACCAAGAAAACCATGGATCAAATTGGATTGGTCCATATTCATCCTACTCCCACTATGCTTGAATTGACATACATATCTAAAATCAAGCTAGAAGGGGTGTTGGATGATGTGATCATCTCATTCGATTCTTGGAATATCCTGTAGACTTCATTGTGCTTCAGCCAAATAATCCTGTGGAAGGACATCCCTTGATCTTGGGATGACCATGGCTTTCTACGGCCGATGATTACATTGGATGTTGTTATGGTGACATGTATATTTCCCATGGAGATTCTAGGAAGAAGGTCACCTTATACCCACATGCTAGATCCATCCAGGAGCTCCAAGACACCTTGTGGCTAGATTAAAATGGTGATGAGGAGACTCAATCTGTCTCCATGTTACATCATTGTGTTGAGTCCTCACAGGAGAGTGAGATACATGACTTTCTGAACAATCAAGACAATGTGCCTAATTTTGAGTCATTGAGCCAAATTTTTAGTTTGGATTTTCAGGAAAGTCACAATTCTCAAACTCCCTCATCACCATATCTAGCAACACCTATGTGTACTCTTGAGCCTAATACCACTCTTTTTGAGATTAGTCCAGGCAAATATTTGCATATTATTTCAGACTTGGATTCATCCCAGCAAGAGTAGCCTGTGAATTTGTTGTGAAACCATCTTGATGCCTTTGCATGAGGTTATGAAGATATGAAAGGCATCCATCCTAAAACTTGTACTCATCATATTTCCATTCAGGATGGAGGCCAACCTGTCCGATAGCCCCAAACGCGCATGAATACATCTCTAAGAGATGTTGTAAAAGAATAATTACAAAAACTCTTGGATGTTTATTTTATCTATCCTATTTCCGACAGCCAGTGGGTCTCCCCATTGGTGTTAGTCCCAAAAAAAGATGGGATATGGCGCATTTGCATTGATTATAGAGAATTGAACAAATCCACTCTTAAGGATTACTTCACCCTTCCTTTCATTGATCACATGCTTGATACCCTTGTTGGTAATAAGTACTTCTCTTTTCTAGATGGCTTTAGCAGTGATAACCAGATACAAATTGCACTCGAGGATCAAGATAAAACACTTTTACATGTCCATGGGGTACATTTTCTTACCGAGTGCTTCCCTTTGGGCTATGTAATTTGTCGGCTACCTTTCAAAGGGAAGTCCTGACCATTTTTTCTAACCTTGAGTGTGTGGAAATATATATGGATGACTTCTCTGTGTTTGGTGATTCATTTCAGGAGGGCCTCAAAAATATAGAAAAGGTGCTTCTTCGTTGCCAAGAAGCTCATCTTTCTTTTAGTGATAAAAAGTGTAGATTAATGTGAAAATAAGGTGTAGTTCTTGGCCATCTAATTTTCTGACAAAGGTATCCAGGTTGACCCCGCAAAAATAGAAATTATTTTGAGTCTTCCTGTGCCCCAAACTCAAAGGGAAGTAAGAGGTTTGATAGGAAATGCGGGCTACTATAGGAGATTCATTGAGAACTTTAATAGGATAGATACCCCCCTTTTCTGAATTTTAGCTAAGGATAGTGAGTTTTCTTGGTCCAAAGCTTTCCAATAGTCATTTGAGACATTGAAGGAAAAACCAGTACAATCAGCAGTTTGGAGAGGACCAAACTCGTCCCTGCCATTTCACATTTTCTCTGATGCCTCAGATACTGCTATTGGCACAAATCTAGGATAGGAAGAATACATACAGTCCTATGCTATCTACTTTATATGTAAAAACTTGTCATCTATTGAATTAAACTATACAGTTACTGAGAAAGATTCTTTAGCCGTAATCTTTGCTATTAATAAATTCAGACACTATATTACAGGGTATGAAGTCTTTGTGCATAATGATCATTCCACAATAAAATATTTGATTAATAAACCATTAACTAGTGGTAGAGTGATTAGGTGGTTATTATTATTACAGGAATTTAATATTACTTTTGTTAATAGACCAGGAAAATCTAATGTAGTAGCATAATATATTTCAAGTTTAAATAATCCTGGTGAAGTAATTCCTGTTGATGATGATTTTTATGATGAACATATTTTTTCTGTTTCAAAAGAATCTCCATGGTTCGCTGACATATCTAACTATCTAGTCACTGGAAAGACACCACCTCACTTATCTGCTGGTGAAAAGCAGAATATTATACAGAAAAATTTTTCATACTCCAAGGGGTTCAAGGAGACCTATTTTACGCTAGGTCAGACCTCATTATCTGAAGGTGTGTAAGAGAGGAGGAAGTTTTTGAAATCTTAAAATCTACTCATGACGAAACTTGCGAAGGTCACTTCGCTGATAAGTGGACTGCATACAAAATTTTACGAGATGGCTATTTTTGGCCCTCCTTATTTAAGGATGTCAAACAATATGTCAAGCAATGTGATAGCTGTCAGCGAATGGGCCAACCTAACCAAACCAATGAAATGCCTTTATGTCCTCAAGTTATGATTGAGCCTTTTGAAAAATGTGTTATTGATTTCGTAGGACCAATAAATCTGACATCATCAAATAAAAAGCATATTTTGGTTTGTATATATTTCGTTACAAAATGGATAGAGGCTAAAGTTGTTTCTTTTGCTACTGAAAGAGTTGTTGTTGATTTTTTTTTTACTGAAATATTTAATAGATTTGGTGTGCCTAGAGAGATTATTTTTGAAAATCGTCCGTAGTTCATTTCTAATTTGGTACAAGTGTGATGGAGCAGTACAAAATTCGACATAGGAAATCCATACTGTATCACCCGTAAGAAAATGGTCAGGTGGAGTCCACAAACAAGATAATTGAGTCCATCCTCACGAAGATAGTGAAAATTCATAGAAAGGATTGGGCTAACATATTACAAGAAGCCTTGTGGGCATACCGAACCACTTGGAGAAACAAAATGGGATATACACCATATGAGCCGGTATATGGGAAACAAGTTATTTTTCCGATAGAGTTCCAGATGAAGACCTTAAGGACTGTAGTCCAGTTGGGACTAGACCTCTCTAAAGCACAACAGAAGTGTCTTCTACAGTTGAATTAGTTAGATGAATTTCGAAGAGATTCTATTTAGCAGAACATATTGGCTCAACAACAGCGCAAAAGTGGCATGACAAGTCCATTTGAAAGAAGCAGCTCCAACTAGGTGATTGGGTACTCCTTTACAATTCTAGATTTACATATTTTAAAGGGAAATTCCATACAAACTGGATGGTACCATATGAAGTAGTCAAAGTCTTTGAAAATGGAGCGGTAGAAATCAAAACTATTGATGGATGGAATTCAATGTTCCTGGTGAATGGGCATAGATTAAAGGTATATTTTCAGCCTCTCACTAAAGAGAATTTTATGTAGCAATTACAAAAACAATCTGAGAAGGATATGGTAGGTGGCAATGCCAACCTATTGAAAATATGATTATTTATTTTCCAAAAGTAAAAAATTAATAAAAATAAAAAAATCACAAAAAAAATAAAAAATAGAAATATATTTTCCTGTAATTGTGAAAAGAATTTGACTAACATGATTGCATAAAAGATCAACCTAAAAACCAACATGCTAGCAAGGAGATCAAAATTTCAATAAAAATGGAATGTTGTTTGATTTTTATATATGTTGGTTGTCACCAAGAAGACGCAAGTTCAAATGGGAACCAAGCCCTTACCCAAGTTTGGGGTAGCTAGCATGGAAATTTTTTTGCAAACAATGCTCAATTCTCTCTACATTTACTTTTTTCGGCACCAGTGCAGGCATATTTCAAAGATAAAGTATGCCCTTCTTTTATTTCTCGTTTCATAATTTCCTGCTATTTTTTTTTCTCTTCTAAATCCTGCAATGAATTTCCCTCCTTTTTTCTTCTAAGGAAACTATCCCTATATTATTTCGTACTTCCCTCTTTTTCCCCTCAATTTTTCCCCCAAAGTCCCTGTTTCGTTTATCCCTCTTGGTGGTTTTATTCTTGGAATCCCTGCCATGATATTTCTTCCCATTCTAAAATTTACCCTTTCCCACTTCTTTTTTTCCCTCATGGATCAATTGCTGGATCTAATATTTGTAAGTCAGATCAAAAGGCATACTTGACACCAAAGAATGGCGAATAAAACTTCCTTGTATAATCAGGATTTTTTTTTTTTTTCCCAGCCGATGAATTGTATTATATCAGAATTTTTCTTTGTCCCTTTCTTTCTTCAAAGTTACAGAGATCCCTGGTGCAGGCACGTCTCAGTGCATGCACATTACAATGCAAGCACATTTCAGTGCATGCACATTGCGGTGTAGGAAAAATTAGTGCAAGGAGGTTTGGTGCAAGCACGATCAGTGCAGGCACGCGCCTAATGGTGAAAACACATGCAAGAATGATTAATCTGATGCAGGAAGTCTGATGCAAAACTATGTATTAGAAAGTTTATCTTTTAATATTTTTACAGATAGAGAATATTTCCCCATCAATGGACCATAGCATCTAATTATTTCAATTATGATTAACACTTTGTTTTGTTACTATTGTAGGAAGAAATTATTTTAAGCACAAGGTATTTTAGGTCATGAAGTCTTATATTTTTAATGGATACTGAAGTATGCCTTAGGTGAAATTATGAAACAAATGCAGGATAGTATGAACCCATCTGAACCAAACAATTACCTCTTTTTGAAAAGATCTTGTATCACCTATTGATAATTTCCTTACTTCATAACTCGACCATGCATGACCGTTACCTCCACCTCTTCCAATCATCATCGCATACTTGTACTAGACCGGTTCATGTGTACACCAGTCTTAAAGGAATGATGATGAAGCATGATTGGATGGAAGAGGCTAAGAAGGCAATGGGCCAATGACTCCATCATCATAAAATCCTTGACATCCCTTGAGCTTCTCCGTTTGATTTTTTTCTTGACAGAGAATTGGGGCAGATTCAGAAAAGAGACGGCGCCTATGAGAATTGAATCGTCTTATGTGAAGGAGATTGAGCAGACATCCGAGTATCAAAGTAGTCTTGCACTATTGCATGAATCAGGATTTCTCCCATTTTTGAAGAAATTCGGTGGATTCGATACAACGGTGGCATTAGAATTTGAAAAGTCATTTGAGGGAGGTTGAGCCAAGGTCGGCTCACTAGAGTTCGAGGTCATAGACGAATCAATATCTCAGGCTACGGACCTATCGACCACGGAAGAACAATGGTTCAAAAAGGAGAAAATAGAGAAGAAAAGGTGGCACATATTTGTAATCGACCGAAAGTTGAAAGTTGATTGGAAGAAGGGGCTCCCACTCAGTGCCATACTTGGGAAATGGAAAGACCTCCTGTACATACTGCAAAAATTTCTCACCTGCAAGGGACGTTACTTGTTAAAGTTCATCTACCATATCCGCTTGTTGCTGCACTTTGAGTCAGGGGAACTCATTAATTTTCCCTACTTTCTGCTCAGAAGTTTGGAAAATATGGAGAAGGGTTTTCAACAGGGGAAGGCAATTCAGGTCACATGCAAACTATACCATCATGGAATTATTGCGATTTTGGTTAGGAAAGAGTTGTAGGCCAAATGAATGACCTAGAAGGTATTTTTGAAGGAACCCCGGGGATAGAGTATGGGAAAATCGTCTGAGAAGAAGAGTGCGAGTAAGAAAATAACATCAGAAGCTCTGACGCTGTGCCCTACCAAGCAAAGGAGCGCCCTGTCAAATTCACTCCATCCACAGTAAGAATAATGGCCCAGAACTTGACGAAGAGAGGGAATACCTCTTTGAGGATAAGTCACAATCAGTCGAGCTCCCTAATTTTGTTGGATGAGTCACCACCGGCTTCACTCGGAGCTCACAATCTCTCGATTCTTGTAGAGGTAACAACCCATAATGAGATAAATAAGGCTAATGCATAGAAGGAGGATGGCATACCCCTGTCGAACCTCCTCCATACATTAAAGAAAAGGAAAGTGACATCGAGTGTAAGCAAGGAGGTGGGAGAGGGGCAAGATGACGAGGCACAACATGTTGAGGCCCTCGATAATTTCGAGGAACAGGGTACTGAAACCCCTAATTAAATAAGTGAAAAGGGTAATGAAACCCTTGAGGAGATGAAGGTGCAAGGTATTGAAGCCCTTGGCGAAATGGACATGGAAGATACTGAGATCCTCGGTGATATAGAAGTTCCAGGCATTGAAACCCCCAAAAAAATTGAAATACAGAAATCAAACGACCAAGATAACTGTTATCGCGAAATTGCACCTGATAGGCTGCTAATCAGACAATCTCATGGAACTATTTCAGAGCAATATTTTGACTGAAGCTTAGTCTCTTTATTCTGAGAGGGATCTCTCAAAGGGTTAATGATATTGAATAAAAATGTATTTAGATGGCTAACTCTACTTAGAAAACGACTTTCTTGTGATAAGTATAGGTTGAAAATAATATCAGTATGCAAACATTGGGCTTATGGAATCAACACTTTCAATGATTCAGTAGTAACTTCACTTGACATGGAAGCTGAGGCAGGTAAGAATTTTTAGCAGAAATACACACACATGAAATAGTAAATAACACAATCAATTCATCTAAAAAGGAAGTCAGAGCATTACATGAATGAATTATGAGTATTGAAGATGAAAAACACTAAAAATGGGACACATAAAAGATATAGATAAGTTAAGCACTAAAAACTCAATCAGAATCTCAGGTTGGTCGAGAAACAAGTCTATGTATTACTGAAAACAATGAATTTACATAAAGTTGTAGTTTTGCCAAAAAATCTACAACCCCTAACAAATTCGACCCTCTGCCCTTTAATAGACTTGTTACTGTTAGCCAACAATAAAATTTGTCATATCAAATGGTGGCTAAAACATTTTTTGAGCCTTCAAGGAACAAATTTTATTGCTAAAAAGTGTTCTCTTGAAGACTCTTGAAGACATCATGCCCTTGTTTCAATCTTCACTGCTGTTCCCATTTAGAAATCAGAAATTCTGTTGATTCCATAAGAAAAATACTGCTGCAAAGGCCATTTTTCCCTTCCCTCCACCACAAAACTAACCTCATTTTTTACCCCTTTCATTCTCATGAAATTCTTCTATTTTTCATTTTCCCATTTCCCCTTCATGTAATCCCCTTTACAGAGTTTAAAACTCCTTTTTGGACTCTGCCGAAACCCCCAAATCCATTGAAAACTTGAAAACATTTCATTAAAAACACATTTTTTGTATTACAAACTTAAGCCCCCTTGGGCTAAATTCCTAACCACTTCCCCTCCATATGCCTTGGTCTGGAACCAAGCGCTAAACCATTTAAGCGCTTATCGCATCGCAAAAATCCGAGCGCATAAGTCTATTTTCCATGTTAAAAAGTTTCGATGTGATTACGCCTTTGTACATAGCCCCCGATCCTATTATTGTTTTATATAACCTTCGTGCCAGCAATCGGCTGCTAAAATATTGTAAAAATCCTTTCCCGATTGATATTTTCCTTTGTAAAGTCAAAAAACCCCCTTTTTCCAAGGTTTGGTCTAAACGCGCCAGAGTTATGTTTTTTTTTGAAAAATGGGTAGATTGAAAGACCCGCATTGTTTCTCCGATGCGATTGAGCCCCTTTACATAAACTCCGCCCTCCGCTTTATTCATATAACTCATGCCCAGGACCAAAGGTTAAAAGTCCCGAAGTGCTTAATCACATCGGAGGAATTTAGAATGGGTAGATTGAAAAGCCCAAAGGCCTGACCTTCCGATCCCGATTGGCCCTTAAATATAAGCCCCGGGCCTATTATCATTCCATATAAACTAAAGGCCCTGTAGTCGAGTACTTATCCGCTTCATACATATATCCTACCTCGATGCATAAAAACTTTGTATTATTTTGATTTTTGGGTTGTTCATGTTATAAAGGTTTTCCGCCGATGCAAGTTTTAAAATGATATTGACCATTGATCTAAAGTCGATCAACGATCAGTGCACAATCACATCGCAAATTTTTGTCGAGTGCGTTAAAATAACGCCACCCTCGATTGGTCAACCTTCGATGAGTTTTCCACCATCGATCTGATCTGCAGATCGACGGTCCATAATTAATCGCATTGGCGCATCTCAAGTTTCTCCCCCCGCCGATCACCGAGCCCCGATTGTATCTGGTCCATCCACGTGTCCAGGTCGATCCTCCGAATTTGGTTATATTTTATATACCCCTCTCCATAATGTTTTTTTGGCCAATATTAGCCGTTGATCTCTACAGATCAACGACCCTTATTTACCCATCTTCCGCCATCGTATTATTTCGTTAAACCCCCAGTTTCAATCATAACTGTTGATTTGTTCTATCCAACGGCTCATATTAACCCCACCAAGTCCGACCCCTGTGGGTCCTGTCTCCCTCCAGAACCAATCTCTGCCGTTCAAATCTCATATCCTACAGCCCAAATTGAAACCACCCATCTTCCTACCACCCGTGCATCTTTACAAATTCGCGCTCGTTCTCCACCATTAGATCTGAGGCTCCAACTCTGACGGCCCTTGTTCCAAGTCACGTAAATTTTAGTGCGAAGTTTATTTTCCCAAAGGCTACGCAAAATGGGCAGTTTTCTGATGCCACGTGTCGGGCGGGGACGCATATCGCGTTCCAAAAGGAAAAACCGCTTCCCTGCCCTTTTGCCGCGCGAAAACCATTGTTTTACTCCCCAAAACCACTTTCCCTCTTTCCATTTGTGATTTATTGCGCGCAGTGCCTGTCGTTGATCTCTACAGATCAACAGACCAGATTTAATCTGACCTTTACATATCACCCTCCACCCTCACTGAAGGTTTTCAACGTAGATCTCCACCATTGATTGTGTGGGTGGGTCTAATCCAATGGCCCACGATCAACCCGAACCCCCAACTCTATGTTTATCATATTTCTTTCTAAATAAAGGTTTTTACCCCCATTTCTTCACATTTCTCTTACTTTCCAAACAATTTGGCTCCTTCACACTGTTAAATCAAAACCAATCCCGACCGTCGATCTCTGCGCGATCGACGGATCTGGCCTATTTTCTCCCTCTACTCTCCTTTTGACCTCCTCTAATGAATCCCCACCGTTGGATGATGCCATCCAACGGCCACACACCTCCCCACACCCTCTGAAGCATTAAAACCCAATAAACGCAAGATTTCATAACAGTTGTGTGATTTATGTAGGTTCAAATGAATTTCAAAATATTTTAAAAGAGAAAAGATAAAGCTGAGGGCGACGATCCTCAGAGCTTTGTTTATTTAAAGGGAAGATCATTCCAAAGGGTTCTACGCCACGTTTCATCAATGCTTCATGGGCATTGATTCCATATGAGCCCTGTGCGGCCCTGCACATCAACAAGACATAATGTTATTTGATCAAATTAAAAGAGTATCAGTGTCGAAAACGAAATGCAGCAGAACAGAAGATTGAAGACAAATTTGGGGGGATTACGGCTAAGATTGATTATCAAAAGCCTAATCCTCCAAATTAAAACACAGTTAAAGAAAATCATAAGTGTTTATTAGACAGAAAGGCCTCCACTGCCACATCAAAGGCACATTTTTTCCTCTCAGCTACCACAGTGCCACATGTAGCCACAAGCATTCAAACGAAGGCTGAGTTATTGTCAGAACATTAGATATTTGCCTCAACGCAGCTGAATAGTTAATTATGCTAAGGAAATTAATGCAAAATATCAACAGAGTTACTACAATATCATCACCCAAGAGCCTTTAAAAGATAAATCCATCTTTGCACTTATTGGAGAGATCCCTCTCCGGATTCAGGAGGGTTCGATCCTAGAATCCTAAAGTGATTGAAACGATGTTCTCCCTGCAGTCGAAATTTTTCCAATCTTGCTGATTACAAGGTGCTAACATTTCTGGCGACTCCACTAGGGACTGCTGAGTGATTTTCATTTCAAATAATAATAAAATATCAGAAATTCCTTTCTTTCAAATAATATTTGTTCTGTTAGCTGGTAGAACCGTTAGGCATAACATCTCTGGCCAACAAAAATTGCAGTGAGTAAAAAGAAGCCTTTTCAAGAACTACCAAAACCAATGGTAATCATAATGAAACTTGTTTGAATCAATGACAAACTAAGTAAACCCTAGGATTCTCATAAGAGTTTATCTAACCTTGAAGGATCAGTTGGCTTAGCCATAAGAGTAGACTGTCTTTATCTTATAACCGTAGCTAAGTTTTGAAACAAATTTAGGACACTGTTAACAACAAATAAGAATGAAAGATAACTCAGAAAACCCAAAAATATTTCAGATTGGTATTTAATAAACATGGTGGTGGACCATAAAACCTTTTATCTCCTTATGAGCTAAAAACTTCCACTTGGAGAATCCACAATCCTTAACAGACCTTAAGACTCCACTGGGAAGAACCCTAATCATTATAACATCATTCAAACTCAGTTAGAGGACTGTAGGATTAGATTTTGTGGGAAATAGATTAGTTGACCTCTTAAATATTGTCATATTTGGTTGAAATTTTATTGTTTAGTCGGGTCTAAAAAACACAGCATAGTGGCTCCTAGAAAGATTCATACTAGAGCCTATCCTGACCCAGATCCACCTGAGATAGTTGATAACCCAGAAAGTATCCTTAGGAAGTATCCTAAGATAAAATTTTCAATTGTTTTTAGATCACCCTTGAGAGCTAATTCAGTTCCTAAAAATCTTTCAGCTCTACAACAATCACAAGCTGACTTAGTAAATCCATTTAGAACTAGGTTATTTGATGATATAATTTAGCTAGATTCTGAGTCTTCACTTTCATCCCTGGAAACAAGTAAACATCCTGGTAGTAGAGAAACAACACCTCCTGATTTACATTTCCTTCACAATTTAGGTGTCTCTCATCCAAGACTGTACCGTTAATTCCATCGTCACGTTCCATCCTCACTTTCTTCTCATCCCCATATCTAACGTCCAAACTACCCACTTCCCCCCAACCTAATTCTCTTTTGGTTAATCCACCTTCTTGTAACCACCCTCCACATACTGCGAAGGCTGGCCTTTATAAAGTCCTTCCTGTACCATTAGTCAATATTCCACAGGACTATCAGTCCAAAATCCCATTATATGATGCCAGTAATGCTACTACTTCTTCACAACATGTGGATAATATGAATGACTAATTTTACAGAAATGAGATTGATGATGAAACTGTCAAACTTAGATTATTTGCTCAGATTTTAGGGGGAGAAGTAATAAAATGGTTCAAAGGCTTAACCCCTCATAGTATTAATGATCTCCAAGCTTTCCATCAGTTATTCTTAAACAAATGAAGTAAAGGAAGAACTTTCCAAGTCCTTTCGATTACGAAACCTAAGAAACACCGAAAGTGTTCAAGTTTACCTACCGTACGTACACAGGTATATTGCTCCTTCCCGCATTCAAAACTCTGAAGGCGTTTTCCGTATTAAACAATTTTCCTGAAGGGTTTAACCCCGATATGGCCTATCAGCTGAAAGAGAGAGATCCTGCAACTCTTGAAGAGATGCAAAAGAGAGCCCTTGCTGTGGAAGTGAACTTAATGGAGAAGAGAGCAAGAATGAAAAATGAGAAGAGAGTGCCCTTTAGAGAGGAATCTACCCCTTCTACTTCCATCTCAAAGATGGAAAAAATGATGGAGGAGATGATGAAGAGAATTAGCATCTTTGAGAGAGCACAAGCAAGTCAAAACCAAGCTGATCCTAAAAATAGAAACTAGAACCAAAATCAGAATTTTAGAAGGAACCAACCCCCAAGCAGACCTAGGGAATATGATCAACATATCACTCCTCCCTGTCATCAAAACTATGTGAGTGAGGTTGAGGAAACAGATGAAATGACAGAGGAAGATGATATCGATACACTGGGAGTAGATAATGATGACTTTGAGGTTCATTATGATAGAAAACAAGGTCTTTACACACCCTATGATGACAAAAGAGGTGATGACGAAAGTTATTATCAAGACATGGAAAATGTCATTATAGAGTCTCAAAGGGAATATTACCTTAGAAGTAAAACCAATCAACAAACTCCCAACACCAAAACCTTTGACAAATCTTCTCAAAACAACACTGTAAACAAATCCAAAATTGTAAAACAGAAAGACAAAATAGTGGCTGGAAATTCTGATAAAGGTAGAGAGAAAGGCACTCAAAACAATGACAAACAGAGTGCAGACCTTAGCAGTACTAACACTTCAGCTAGTACTCCTGTTAAAACCATTTTTTCAAATATAAATAGAAAAAATCAGCAAACTAATGTTGCTGATATAGTGGCAGCTAGTAAGGTTGAGACAAGTACCTCAAAGAATCAAATTTCTTTCAGCCTGGAGCAGGAAATTTCAAAGATCATAATCTTTGTTCCCTTGACCGAGTTAGCTGCCCAAAATGTATATAGGACCCAAATTTTGAAGGATTTAAACATTGAAGAGAATAGTGACACAGTGAATCTTAATGATGACCAACCAGAGCTTATTTTTGGCCTAAGATTGAAGGTAAGTATCAAGAGGGACCTGTTCCTCCCTTTTATGTAAGTTTAAAAGTTCATGACAAGATGTTGCATAATGCTATTCATGACTCAGGGGCTTCTCATAATTTAATTCCTAAAGCTGTAATGGAGAGCCTGGGTCTAGAAATCACCAGAACTTATAAAGACCTTTACTCCTTTCACAAGCAGAGTAAAATGTTTAGGATTAATCAAAGACCTCTGCGTTAACTTAGCACAGATTCCAGCCAAATTCTTAGTCATGGACATTGTTGTGGCTGATGTTCCCCCAAAGTATGGAATGTTATTATCAAGATCTTGGGGGGCTAAGTTACAAGGAAATATGCAGATGGACATGACCTATGCGACCATCCCTATTTTCAATCAAACTAGAAGACTATACAGGGAATCCCATATGTAATACACAGTTACAAGTCGAGACAAACCTCAAAAATATCCTCTCTATTCTGTAAATACAGGCCTTGATTCTTTTATCCTGTTTAATGATGAAACATTTAGTGAACAACTCACTTTAAATGAGTTAATGGCCGATAGGGAGGAAGAGGTGAACACCACAGAAGTGTCAGAACAATTTGTTGCATTTGAAAACTTTAGCAAACCAAACACTGGTCTTAAAC
This sequence comes from Pinus albicaulis, assembly GCA_034641835.2. Lineage (NCBI taxonomy): Eukaryota > Viridiplantae > Streptophyta > Pinopsida > Pinales > Pinaceae > Pinus > Pinus albicaulis. Next base: position 128,000,663 of record CM076576.1, read on the forward strand.
TACAAGTCATGTGTCCTTTATTTTTAAACCTTGACAGTCAAGAAAGCAACCCTCAACACAGTGAAAGACCTGAGGAGTTGAAACAAACTAAACTAAGTGCTGATATTCCATAACAACCCGAAAGCATTTTAGTTGAAGGGGACAAACACCAAACATATGAAACCAAAAAAAGTCCTTTGTGGAGTATGAAATTTGATGGGTCATGCACTAGTACTAATGCTGGTGCAGGTGTCTGGATATGCAACACTGAGAACAACCACACAGAGAGCATTTCCTGTAAATCAAACTTTCAGTGTTCAAATAACATAGCAGAATATGAATCCCTGCTCTTAGGCTTACGTTTGTTGAAAAATTTAGGAGCCAAAAGAATCAAATCATATGGGGATTCTCAGTTAATCATTAGGCAAGTCAACGGGGAATACAACGCAAATCACCCAAGACTTAGGGCCTATCAAAATGATGTCGTGGACCTTTTAAATTTTTTTGAGGAATACCAGATAATTTTTGTCCCAAGAAAAAGAAACATTATGGCCCACAGCTTAGCCTTTGCAACCAAAACATGCTTAACACCATATGAAACCAAAGACTGCACAACTCAAATTAAATTTAGGCCAGCCGTTCCTGATAATGAAAAATATTGGTAGGTGTTTGACGGAGACAAACACATAGAAGACTTCATGCAATTCAGAAATGAATTTGAACTTCATAGTTCAGATTCAGATTATGATACAGATTGCAACAATGAAGAAAATTTTCTTGGTGAAGAAGAACCATCTCCTAAACTTACTAATATAAATCTAGTGTCTAGAAAACTTGAAAAAAAAACTGAACTGACTGCAGAGTTAGAAACAGAGGAATTAGAAACCCTGCAGTCTAAAGATCAGAGTTTGACTAAGGGTCTGGCACCTTTAGAAGAGTTGTTCGATTTTAACGATGTGGCCAAGAAGCCAAAACTGGAACATGTAGAGACTGAAGTGGAAGAGTGCAATATAGGTAGCGAACTAAAACCTATGATGATCAAACTGTCTAAAACTTTACCAACTCACATTAAACTCAAATACATAGAGATGTTTAAAGAATTTTCTAATGTATTTGCGTGGAGTTACGAAGATCTTAAATCCTATGACACTGAAATAATACAGCACAAAATCCCTCTCAAGGAAAACCAAAAACCATTCAAACAGAAGTCACAAGGAGAACAAACCCTGTCTGTGCCTGCTACTAAAGGAGAAGGAAATCAAGAAGATGTGGGTATTATTGTCCCTATTAGATAATAGGATAAGGTTCATATGAAACAAGATGAAGAAAATAGAGAGATCAAAGTCAGACAGACTTCGGAGACCAAATAAAGTCTACTTTTAACAACTACCCTTTACCTAAGATGGATCATATTTTACAAAGGGTGGTAGGGTCTAGAAGAATTTATTTTCTTGATGGCTACTCAGGGTACAATCAGATCTTAGTTCACCCTGATGATCAATTAAAGACAGATTTTACTACACTATGGGGCACTTTCATGTATGTGAAAATTCCCTTTGGTCTAATGAATGCTGGAGCAAATTTTCAAAGAGCCATGGACATAGCATTCTCAGAAGAACTAGGCTACTTCATCATTATATACCTCGATGATGTCACTGTGTTTTAAAAAACAAATGAAGAGCACTTAGAACATTTAAGAAATTTTTTCGAGAAATGCAGAAAGTTTGGGATATCTTTAAACCCTAAGAAAAAACTGTTCGGGCTCCAAGAAGGTAAACTTTTTGGGCAAATTATTTCTGAAGAGGGTATTAAGATAAATCCAAAGAGGATTGAGGCCATATTGCAAATCTCTCATCCTCGAAACATCAAGGAGTTGCAATCTTTCATTGGAAAGATTAACTTTTTAAGAAGGCTCATCCCCAACTTGGATGAGCTCCTTAGGAATATAACAAACATGTTGAAGAAGGAGCAGGGGGTAAAATGGACCTTGGAAGCAAAGAAGTCCTTTCAGCTGGTGAAACAAGCGTTAATCAAAACACCGGTTCTTATAAGTCCTGATTTTTCAAAAGATTTTTATATTTTTTCATTTGCATCAGAACATACAATAGCTGCTATCTTTCTACAGAAAAATCCACAAGGACAAGAGCAGCCTATTGCATTATTTAGTAGAGCTTTGAGGGATGCCCCTCTGAAGTATAACATTATGGAGAAGAAAGCTTTTTCTTTGGTTAAAGCTTTAAAAAACTTTAGAGTATACATCTTGCACTCGCACATCATTGCCTTTGTCCCAAATTCAGTTGTCAAAGACATTCTAACACAGGACCCAGATAGTAAGAGAGGTAAGTGGATAGATGTTATTCTTGAATATGATTTAGAAATAAAACCCACTAAACTCATCAAAGGCCAAGGTCTAGCTAGATTAATGGCTGAATCCAATTTTGAACTTCTTGATATTAAAATGATTAATGCTTTGGATGAACAAGAGGAAATCTCAACTCCCATTATTGAAGACCATTTTATGAATTCCTCTTGGTATGCTGATATTCTTTATGTTTTGCTTAATCTGAATACACCTCCTAGTTTGACAAAAACGAAGGCCAGGTTATTAAAGTTAAAAGTTGTAAACTATTGCATTATAGATAGATGTCTTTATTGGAAAAATGCAAGTGGGATATTGCTTAAATTTTTTCCTGAGTATGATGCAGAGAAGGTTAAGCACGACTTCCATGAAGGAGAGTGTGGAGGCCACATATATCGGAAGACAACAACCAACAAAATCTTGAGGGCTGGTTACTATTGGCCTACTATTTTTCTTGATGTACACAAAATGATAATTGCTTTTCATAAATGTCAACTTTTTGAAGGCAAAAGGAAGCTTCTACCTCTGCCTCTGCATCCAATCACTGTTGAAGCCCCTTTTCAACAGTGGGGACTTGAATTCATAGGTGAAATCCATCCATCATCTTCAACTCAGCATAGATGGATTCTCACTGCCACAGACTACTTCACTAAATGGATAGAATCCATTTGTTGTAGGCAGGCCAATGATTCTGTTATCATAAAATTCATGGAGAATAATATTCTCTCTAGATTTGGCTACCCTACCAAGATCATTATTGATAATGCAGCAGCATTTGGATCAAAGAAGGTGGTTGAGTTCTGTCACAAATATCAAATAACAATGGGTCATTCCATGACCTATTACCCACAACGTAATGGACTTGCAGAATCCTAAAAAAAGAGTTTAGTGAACATAATCAAGAAGTTGTTGGAGGACAACAAAAATTCTTGGCACACAAAGCTTGTTCTTGCACTTTGGGCTGACAGATTGACATTGAAGAAATCCATTGGCATGTCACCCTACCAGCTTGTGTATGGTATTGATGCAATTTTTCCTACCATCCTTGGTGTGCCGGTTATGAATTTTATTCAAGAGGTTTAGTCTGAAGATAATGACATGATTAGAAGGATAAATCAGACTATTCACCTTCAGCAAACCAGAGAGGAGGTTTATAACAAAGCATTGCAGAAACAGGACAACATTAAAAATATTTTTGACAAAAGAACAAAGGCAAAAATTTTTAATTTTGGGGACAAAGTTCTAAAGTGGGACTCAAGGAGAGAAGACAAGGGCAAGCATGGGAAATTTGACAACTTATGGCTTGGCCCTTATCTCATTCATTCAGCTGGTAGTAATAATGCCTTTTTCTTACAAGAGTTGAATGGAGCAGAGCTATTTGGGGGTCCTGTCAATGGTAGGATGCTTAAACATTACTTCTCTTGATCCTTTTATGTTCTGAAAGCCTTTTTATCTTTTTTCCGTTATAAATATTTCATCCACCATTGCATTCAAAGTTAGAAAATAAAAAATACAAAAACAATGAAAGAAAGAAAAGAGGGCAGATTGTAAAAACAATAAAGGTACAACCCCATACCAACAAAAAGAGAAACAAATCTGAAAGTGTGCAAGCTTAAATGCCACTCCTGAAAAACACACCTCTAGTTAGTCAAACAACCTAATCTTGACTAATTAGTTTTAAATTTACTGCTGATAGGATAGTGAATTCGATTTGCCAAACTGTTTAATCTTGGCTTATCAGTAGGTAGATTAGGCTAGAAATTAAAGGTTCAAACATGATCAAAATCTGAACCTTTGTTTCCAAAATATGAATGACTCAAATATATTTAAAATTATGAGTAAAAAACAGAGGAATAACTGGTTCTAATCAGCTCAAAATTTGAACCAGTTGACAAAGGAAAAATAGCTCATACAAAAGCAAAAACAGAGCTGTAAAAGATGAAGGAAGTGCTTTAAACTTTCAGATCTTAAGCCTTCCATTTTGATTTAATTTTGTGCAAAATAATATCTATGTGCAGCTTGTTTTTTATGTGATAGATCAGCATCAAGTTGGACTGTTCAATCCTAGCTTGTATGCTTTTAAATTTCTGTTGTGAATTTAGAGAATAAAAATCTGTTAGACTGTTTAATCCTAACAGATTGGTAGATTAGGTAGAGAATAATATGGAATCAACTGTTTAATCTGAGTTCATGGAGAAATAAGAAGTAGAAATAGATTAGATTTTATGCTTTCAAAAGAATAAAATGTTGTGAAAAGAGTTTGCCAATCCAAGTGCACTCAAAAGAAGAAAAAATGTTAGATTAGTAGGATTGGGTAGGTAGAAAGGTTGTTGATGAAGGATCCATTTTTTTTGTGGCTGCTAATATGCTTTTAGACCAAAAGAAGATAATTTAAGTAAAGAAAGACAACCCAATGGATGAGGCACTGATCAGCCCCCCAGAGAATGCAAGTCTAAAGTTCTTGATGCCTTCAAGAAGGAACCATCCCCAAGTGGAGCCACTGTTAGTCACCAATAAAAATTTTCATATCAAATGGTGGCTAAAACATTTTTGGAGCCTTCAAGGAACAAATTTTATTGCTAAAAAGTGTTATCTCTTGAAGACTCTTGAAGACATCATGCCCTTGTTTCAATCTTTACTACTGTTCCCATTTAGAAATCAGAAATTCTGCTAATTCCATAAGAAAAATACTGCTGCAAAGGCCATTTTTCCCTTCCCTCCACCACAAAACTAACCTCATTTTTTACCCCTTTCATTCTCATGAAATTATTCTATTTTTCATTTTCCCATTTCCCCTTCATGTAATCCCCTTTAAAAAGTTTAAAACTCCTTTTTGGACTTTGCCGAAACCCCCAAATCCATTGAAAACTTGAAAAAATTTCATTAAAAACACCTTTTTTGTATTACAGACTTAAGCCCCCTTGGGCTAAAGTCCTAACCACTTCCCCTCCATATGCCTTGGTGCTGGAACCAAGCGCTAAACCATTTAAGCATTTATCGCATCGCAAAAATCCGAGCGCATAAGTCTATTTGCCATGTTCAAAAGTTCCGATGTGATTATGCGTTTGTACACAATCCCCGATCCTATTATTGTTTTATATAACCTTCGTGCCTGCAATCGGGTGCTAAAACATTGTAAAAATCCTTTCCCGATTGATATTTTCCTTTGTAAAGTCAAAAAACCCAGTTTTTCCAAAGTTTGGTCTAAATGCGCTAGAGTTATGTTTTTTTTTGAAAAAATGGGTAGATTGAAAGACCCACATCGTTTCTCTGATGCGATTGAGCCCCTTTACATAAACTTCGCCCTCCGCTTTATTCATATAACTCATGCCCGGGACCAAAGGTTAAAAGTCCTGAAGCGCTTAATCGCATCGGAGGAATTTAGAATGGGTAGATTGAAAAGCCCAAAGGCCCGACCTTCCAATCCCAATTGGCCCTTAAATATAAGTCCCGGGTCTATTATCATTCCATATAAACGAAAGGACCTGTAGTCGGACGCTTATCTGCTTCATACATATATCTCGCCCCGACGCATAAAAACTTTGTATTATTTTGATTTTTGGGTTTGTTCATGTTATAAAGGTTTTCCACCAGTGCAAGTTTTAAAACAATATCGACCATTGATCTAAAGCCGATCAACGATCAGTGCAAAATCGCATCGCAAATTTTTTTCGAGCGCATTAAAATAACGCCACCCTTGATTGGTCAACCTATGATGAGTTTTCCGTCGTCGATTTGATCTGCAGATCGACGGTCCGTAATTAATCACATCGGCGCATCTCAAGTTTCTCCCCCCGCCGATCACGAAGCCCCGATTGTATCTGGTCCGTTCACATGTCCAGGTCGGATGGTCCAAATCGATCCTCCGACTTTGGTTATATTTTATATACCCCTCTCCATAATGTTTTTTTGGCCAATCTTAGCCTTTGATCTTTGCAGATCAACGACCCTTATTTATCCATCTTCTGCCATTGTATTATTTCATTAAACCCCCAGTTTCAATCGTAACCGTTGATTTGTTCTATCCAACGGCTCATATTAACCCCGCCGAGCCGGACCCCTGTGGGTCCTGTCTCCCTCCAAAACCAATATCCGCCGTTCAAATCTCAAATCCTACGGCCCAAATTGAAACCACCCATCTTCCTACCACTCACGCATCTTTACAAATTTGCGCTCGTTCTCCACCATTAGATCTGAGGCCCCAGATCTGACGGCCCTCGTTCCAAGTCGCGTAACTTTTAGTGCGAAGTTTATTTTCCCAAAGGCTACGCAAAATGGGCAGTTTTCTGATGCCACGTGTCGGGCGGGGACGCATCTCGCGTTCCAAAAGGCAAAACTGCCTCCTCGCTCTTTTGCCGCGTGAAAACCACTGTTTTACTCCCCAAAACCACTTTCCCTCTTTCCATTTGTGATTTATCGCACGCAGTGCCTGCCGTTGATCTCTGCAGATCAACAGCCCAGATTTAATCTGACCTTTACATATCACCCTCCACCCTCGCCGAGGTTTTTCAACACAGATATCCACTGTTGATTGCATGGGCGGGTCTAATCCAACGACCCATGATCAACCCGAACCCCCAACTCTATGTTTATCATATTTCTTCCAAAATAAAGGTTTTTGCCCCCATTTATTTGCATTTCTCTTACTTTCCAAACAGTTAAATCAAAACCAATCCCGACCGTCGATCTCTGCGCGATCGACAGATCTAGCCTATTTTCTCCCTCTACTCTCCTTTTGACCTCCTCTAACGAATCCCCACCATTGGATGATGCCATCCAATGACCACGCACCTCCCCACACCCTCTGAAGCAGTAAAATCCAATAAACGCAGGATTTCATAACAGTTGTGTGATTTATGCAGGTTCAAATGAATTTCAAAATATTTTAAAAGAGAAAAGATAAATCCGAGGGTGACGATCCTCAGAGCTTTGTTTATTTAAAGGGAAGATCATTCCAAAGGGTTCTATGCCACGTTTCATTAATGCTTAATGGGCATTGATGCCATATGAGCCCTGTGCAACCCTTCACATCAACTAGACACAATGTTATTTGATCAAATTAAAAGAGTATCAGTGTCGAAAACGAAATGCAGCAGAACAGAAGATTGAAGACAAATTTGGGGGTATTACGGCTAAGATTGATTATCAGAAGCCTAATCCTCAAAATTTAAAACACAGCTAAAGAAAATCATAAGTGTTTATTAGACAGAAAGGCCTCCACCGCCACATCAGAGGCAAATTGATTCCTCTCAGCTACCACAGTGCCACCTGTAGGCACAAGCATTCAAACGGAGGTCGAGTTATTATCAGAACATCAGATATTTGCCTCAGCACAGCCAAACAGTTAATTATGCTAAGGGACTTAATGCAAAATATCAGCAGAGTTACTACAATATCATCACCCAAGAGCCTTTAAAATATAAATCCATCTTTGCACTTATTGGAGAGATCCCTTTCCAGATTCAGGAGGCCTAGATCCTAGAATCCCAAAGTGGTTGAAATGATGTTCTCCCTGTAGTCGAACTTTTGCCAATCTTGCTGATTATAGGGTGCTAACAGTTACATCATGAGATGATCTGCCTCCTGGCTAGATTCATCAAAATTTTACCTAATGACACCTTGCATAACCATAAAACATATATTTAATGAGAAAATGATAGCTATCCTACTTGACAGTCCTTTTCCTAATAGGACTCAAACTGTTCATTATTAAAATAACAACCTTACCTCCTAAAACAATTACATCTATGAAAAATACGACTTCACATGTTTGAATAGGGTGTGATGGGACTCATCACTACATGACCTCTTAATTGACCTCCTCTAAAACTGGAAACAAAGCATGTTTTTTAGGAAATCTGGTTTTCATCTTCAACAAATTCTTTGGCTGGTAGTTTGTCTTAATTTCATGGTATTCAAGCCTTGAATAATTTCTATCATGGTCCTTTAATACTTTTATAATATCCAACTGTCCAAAGATTCCCAAAAACATGCTTATAAATCTCCAAAATAGTACGCTACGAAAGTAAGACAGTTTCGTAGCACTGCAAAAATGCCATTTGCCATCAATATTTTTGGTTCTTTCCTCTTGCATGATGTTCATTACGCCTTAATGCACCTTCCATACCATTTTCATCTCTTGGGAGCTCCAAAAATCAGTTCAAAATGCAAAAATAAAAGCTACAATAGTTTCATAGCGTTTTGTTGTTCTTCAAGCCCAGGCACGCTACGAAACTGCTGAAAACAGTAAAAAATCAAGAATTTTGTGTATCTTCAAAAATCTACCTTCTAAGTGAAAAAACACAGTTTCTAACATGCCATTAGTCTTAAAAACCATAAACCAGCTCACACTATGATTCTTGAGGGGTTTCTTCCTCATTGATGATGAGTTGAGCAATTAGCTCCTCAACTACTGTCATTTTAAGGCCTTTTTTCTCTAACTCCTAATGAATTAGTTCAAGCTGCTCCTGGAGGTCCTTAACCTGATATTTCAACTTTCTGTTAGTGGCTTTTAAATGTGTGTTCATTTTCCCGGCATTTTTTACCTCATTCCTCAATGGAATGGTCCATTTGGTAAGCTATTGTGTATTATCTAGAGTCTTGGAAACACTGTCAACCTGCTCTTCTGAAATTCCCTTCATCTTTTCAAACCGATTCTACATTGTGTTTCCTTGCTTCTTTCTTCATAACAAAAATTTCATGATTGGCAAACTTCAATTGTACTTCAAGAAGTTGAAACTTTTTTTTTTCCATCACCTTTTCTTTTCCTTTCTTTGATTTGCTAACTATATCTTTCTCTGTAGGTGATGAAAGGTCAATGATGTCTTGTGGTGGCTGAACTATGTCAGTAGGTGGCTGAACCTCTTTACTTCTCTCTAATAGCTTTCTAGCATGCCTTGTCATAGGCTTTCTTGCTTAAAACATAAAACCTGCATCTTCTCCTTCAAATAGGCTAATTTCTTTGCAGATTTGGCATTTTAAAGCTTCTGTCCACCTTCCTCTATGTCCTCAGCCTAGACTATAGGAGTTTCTTCAATGTCAATGGCATATAATATGTCTTCTAGATTTCCTTTAGCTACTGCTCTGTCTTCTACAACCATTGTTTTCTCTTCTAAGGCCAATGTTTGGCTCCTTGTCATTCTTTTAGTTCCTTGTTTACTCACAACTTGTTTTTGTTTTGCAAGTTTGACCACTTTTGATTTCTATTTTGTAGGTGGGACATTTGGTATATCAAAAATCTGCAATTGCTATGTTTCCATCATGATTGGTTCACGTGGTTCTACTCTTACAGGTTCATTTGGTTCTGCTACCAATGGTTCACTCTGTTCTTCTACTAATGGTGATGGAATTCTCCTAGGTTTAGGAGTTCTTGAAGGAGTAAGAGCATCCAAATCAAAACCACTAAAAAACAAAAATGAAGACCAGTCTCTGCCTTGATTTTGGAGTTAATCTAAAACCAATAGTTTCATTAAACCATGATGAAACAATGAAGTCTCACTCCCTTCAAATTTTGCTTGGACCTTATCTGCCATTTTTGACAAACTTTTATGTAAATAGAAAGGCAAATGAAGGGAAATCTTACCAGTAAAGTGTAGAAGTAGCTTGAAATGATATGAGTAAACTTTATGGTATCTCCCTTCACAAGTAAAATACTTTTGGATGATGAACAACAATTTTGAGTAGTTGTCCTTCATGCAACTCCTTGGAATGGCATTGGTGAGATCCATTTCACTGTTTTTAGGCTTCATAAACTCCTTGCACTGCTCCATGTTGAACTTGAAACCTTTGAACCACTTCTCTTGTCCTCTTGGAATCCCTGTAGTTGCAACAATAATCTCTAGTGTAATGAAAATATTAAGCATTCCCACTTTGGTGGTTGTTCCACTGAAGTTTAAATAAAAATCTTTGGAAACTTGTACATGGCAGCCTTGTAATTTCTCACAAAATTGTAAGCAATGTGTCCTTCTGAAGACTTCCACAGCTGTTGGGTATTCATTGATCAAATTCATATTTGCTAGTTCATATCTCAGACATTGGCCACCCTTATTTGTCCTTCTTTTTTCTGCCATGGTTTCTTTAATTCCTTCACAACCTTGCTTGATATTTTGTAGCCTTGCTTGATATTTTGTAGCCTCGCTTGATAGTGTTAAATATAAACCTTTGACAACACCAGCCACAACTTTGGCTTAATGCAAAATTTGTCCAGAGCGCGATATCACGCAAAGAAGAAATGAGAAATGAGAAATGATTGAATTAGGAAAGATTTTAAGGTTTGATGTCTTCTCATGACACAATGATGACTTATACATGCCTAAACTGGTGATGATGACTTCAGACTTGACCATGTACCTTGATTTTATCCCTCCATGAATCGAATGGCATCTAACTTCCCTTTCCCAATGATATTCTGACACCTAACAGCTAATCTAACAAGGCAGACAGGAAACCATTCTTTCGTAGCATATCTAGCGTAAATTTGGTTGTTTTCGCTACGAAACTATCAACAGTTTCATATCGAAAAGTGACATTTCTCAGTGTATTTTGCTACAAAACTGTGGTTTCTTGGCTAAAATGACATTTTCGGTACAAAAACCTTGGGAATTGAAATCTGTCAGAAAATTATGAGTGATGTGACATGAGGGGATTTGAAAGTCAGTGGGTTTAGACCTTAGGGTAAGCTTAAACAAGAAAAATTTAAAATTTCCGTTGACCAAGAATATAAAAAATGAATCCTACTACCCTAGTTTTGACACATGAACCTCTTTAACTTTTTAAAATGAAGCTTCATTTTTTGGGTGATAACAATAACATTGACCATGGAAATGATGATACATGTTTAGAGTCAGTTGTGGAGAAGTTTCTTGCACTAGATGAGTTGGAAAAAGAGAACAACACCCTCTACCTAATTAATTGGGTAAAAGAACTTGAGCAACAAGTTCACGCCTTGGAAACACTGAACCAAACTCTGAGGGAGTAGGACATAGTGTAGAAACAAGGCAAAATGGAATTGACAGAAGAAGTGAGACAAAAAAAACGTAGGTCAGGGTATGGAAGTTTCGGGCCTTAAAGTGCTATAAAAGGCTTTAAAAGGTGACCCAGCAACTTAATAAGGCTTTAGGAAAAAGAGTAAGGACAGTGGAAGCAGGGTTCAATATACAAGTCCAGGACTAAAAAGGAGACTTCACATTTTTGAATTTTTACAGCAGGTAAAGTTTGTGTGAGGACACACAATAGCTTAGGGATGGGAGGATGTTAGTAGGTTAAAATGCCTCATTTTAAACCCCTTTCCTACCTTAAAATCACGATCATAAGCCTTTGTTTATCCTCGTAAACTTTCGTATTCCTGCACTAGTCCAAGAATATTGTCCTCTCCCTGCACTAGTTTATATTTCATACTTAAGGTTTAGTAAGTACTTAATTAATAATTTTTAAATGGATTTTATGCCTTTTAAATTCTTGCAACTAATATTTTTCTTCCTAAATTATTTTGATAATCGAATGTATTAATCTTGAATCAACATGGTCTAGTGCAGGCATATTCCTGCACCATTGGTAGTCGACCGCTCCTAGACTTCCGCAATGGCTCGTTACCTAACGTGGGATTTTTGCTCCAGCTCGACCCATTCAGTTGCGACCATCTTGAGTGGAATTAGGAGTGGAGGATAATTAGAGATACGGCTAAAGATTGGCTCGTCGACCAATGAATAGTTAGCGTTTTATTATAGTCGATGGCTTATTTCATAACGTTGGTTGTTATGCCATTCAATCCGAAAGGCTGGAATTAGAATAACATTATGTAATTTTGTTATGGCCGAGGTCGAAAGGGTTGTATAAATCTAGATCTTAGATAGGAAATTAGAGGGCGATAGCCATGATGCTGTAACTCTGGAAAATTTGTAAATTTGTGTTGTTGCCCTTGTTCTGGGTTGGACTGTATTTATCATGTATTTTTTCTTAATCGAATTAATACAAGGAGCTACATCATGTTTTTTACATCTTGCGTTTTGATGTATCTTTAAGCGCTGGAGTTTTACGTTTCCTAAACAAGAAACAAGTTGGTTGGCTAGGGCCCAGCCAACCCAACTCGTTTTCCCTCTCGTGCTTTCATACAGTTAAAGGTGCGTGTGCTAATTTTATTTATGCAAAGTGTGGATTGAATTTGTAATTCATTTCTTTATAAGAATTCTTATTTCATTTCCTTAACAGCCAAGTGTGACTGATTTGTGGTGTGTTTAATTACAGTTCGATTTATTTTCAGTCATTTTATTTTCCACTAATCATAATTGATTTCTGCCTGGATTAGTGCAAGCACATTCCTGCACTAGTTCGATTATAATTTCTGAAACTTAGTTTTTCGGTTCATCACAACAAGATTGTTTCATTTCCTATCCTTTGCAAGAGTTTGATTTATTTCTGCAAGTGAAAGTTCATTAGTAAATAAGAATCCTTTCAATATTAAGAGTTAAATATTAGGAATTAAAATATATCTGATTAACTGATGAAAAAATGTTGTTACGTTACATCAATCTATGCCTGCACTTCATATTTCTAAAAGGAAAGAATTAACAACATAAATATTAACAATTAAAAGAAACCTTTCTAAGTCTACAAAGATTAGAGGTAGATCTGGTTTATGTAAGTAACTATCACAAGGATAAAAGCTTGTTGTCATGCTTGAGTTATTTCTTTCATTGCATTGAAGAAAGTGTGCTTTAAATTTTTGGAGTTTTGTTTTATTTCAAAGTTATTTTTACTACAAGATTCAGTTTTATTGAAGCATTCTTTTTCATGTACAAGTTATTTCAGAATTCTATTCCCTCTTTGAAAATCTCTTTCATACATTAACATGCTCTTTCTTTTATTGAAAGTAATTAGAAACTTGGTGCAGGAATCTTTGTTCCAATACATGAACCAATATATTGTTACAAGAACAGAGTGCTCGAAGCCGGAAGCTTTGAGCCCCCTGCACAAAGACATAAATCTCCAGTGCAGGTAAAAATATACTTCTCGCACCTAAGTACTATACATGTACTAGTGCAAGCTAATTGCAGGAGTACAAGAATAACGACTTGGTGCAGGAAGGAAAATCCTTAAGGAGGAAGATCTTTCCAAGTGCCCACTTGTGAATCTACCAACACCCATAGTGGAGATAATCATAGAATTTCATTTCAGCAATCAAGTTTGTTTACAACAAGTGTCAAAGTTCCTTTATTTGATTTCTTTGCAAAGTAATTTCTTTTGCTTTCCGACACTAGAACTTATTTGGTGTAATTGTTGTGTGATCTTTCTTTTCAATTCTGTAAGATCTTGATTTGAGAAGTAGGAATAGATAGGGAAAGTTCATACCACTTCTGGAATTTCCTATGCTTCGTCTCTAAGTTTATGAACCATGTGTTGAAAATTAAGTGTTGAAAGGAGTTTGCTTAACTGTGATTCCCGCACCCAACACCTGGTTCTATTAATGAGGGTGAGGTGTTTTAGCCTCAGGAAGCCCTGCTTGATTTCTGGTTGTGAGTCCCACATTCATGCTTGGAATATGGCACGGGGGTGATTGGCTGAAATAAATATTTGGTTTAGCCAATATATAGTTGGGTGGTATGTGGAAGTCCCAAACCTGGTTGGATTTTCATTCATTAATAAAAGTTCCTTTCGTTGGTATTTTATGTGCAAATGTATTGGTTCATATGTGCCATTTATGGTTGTTGTTTCCTTTTTATTTTTGTTGTTTATATGTTGGTTATGAGTATGTTGTATGACAGTGTTGATGTAAGGCTGTCATCATGTTTGGATTTTCAAATGTTTGAACAATGAATATATGGCCTAATAGATGATAATGAAACTAATGTGATAAGGCACCAATGCTTCTTAGCGATTCTCATATAAGTATGAGATCTCTATGCTCAAATATGCTATTATGTCTTGTAGAATGCATATTTTTTACATGTTTTATGAAATGTTTGTCATGGTTAGGAGGGGTCCAGTCAAGTCATTGATCAAATTTGCATTAGCAAATTTGTTTCAATGTTATGTATCATTTTTGGAAGTCTCATGGAATTCTTGGAAGTGGCTTGAGTCTTGGCCCTGAAAATGTGGCACATAATTTGGGGTCACAGACACAAGAATACCTAAAAAAGTCCACAGTCATTGGGATAGCCTTGTTGTGGGAGCAATTGGAGCATTCTAGTCACACTGTTGCCTTTTCATGGAAGTGAGTGGGGTGTTTGGTCAATAAAATACAATTTTCTTCAGGATTTAAGCACCCAGAAAGGTTGGTTAGCTCCTGAAGGTTCTTTAGGATGTGTGAATGGTCATTTTAATTGTCTTTCATTGATTCCACTTCCTTAAGGTGACCTAGGAGGTTGAATCTCATCATAGTGGCCTCTCGTCACATGTTTACCCCAGTAGACTGGTTAGCTTGGGTAAACATGGGAGGAGGGTGTTACAATATGGTATTAGAGTTGTTTTCATTCTCTTTGGGTAGTATCTAGTTTTCTTTCTCTTTGTGTGATATCCAATTCCACAGGGTGGTATCAGAGCATGGTTTAACACTTCGACCAGATGGTTGTTATGCATGCATTTTCATGGTTAAGGTTGTCATGCATGAAGTTATGGTATGAAGGATATGTCATTATGATGATATTGGTATGTTATGATCCTGATGTGTTGGATGAGATAGAGAAAGATATGCAGACCATTAGAGCGAGGTTGCAACACTATAATTTTGGGTAAGAGCAGATCATCATACAAGTATTGTATGTTTGGCATGTAGGTATATTAGTTAATGGATTGTTATATGCATTAGGGTTATATACATGTTTGTCATTTTATTGTTGTTGTGGTTACATGAATGGTAGATGATAGGGAATTAGTGTAGTCATATGCACATGTGTCAAATAGTCATGAATGATAGTAACTTGTTGTTATATGCAATGTTTTTGTTGTTTTATGTTGTTTAACTTGATGATTATGTTATATGTTAACTCGTTGTTGTTATATGTTATTTAACTTGATGATTAGGGTTATTGCATTAATATCTTGATGTTATATGTATCGTGTTGATTTGGATTGGTCTGTGTAGATGGTTATTATTATGGCATTCAGGTATGAGATGATATGTTGTGATATTGTGTTGTACTAGTCTAGGCTAACTGTGCCTATGTGATTTTTATGCATAAATGACAATTGTTCATGAGGTTATGATGTGAACATGTTAGCTAGTTAATGTTATGGATATCATGACCTTATTTATGTTGAGTTGAGGTGTTGTGAAGTTATATCATGCTAATCTAGATTGATTGTACAAACAAGATAGCCTCTCTTGAGATACGTTAAGGTATGAGTTTGATTATGTCATTTATTTGTTGTTTGAGTTTTTTATTATGTTGTCTATTTAGTGTTTGAGTATTTGGTGTCTATTATTGTTGAGATTCAACAAGAAAATTTCAGCATCCACGCCTAGTGCATTAAGCACCTACACTAGGGTGGGGCCCACAAGGCTAAATTTGGTGCATGTCTATTTTAGTTATCCCTTAATTAAGATGGACAATAAAATTTATTATAGTCTCAAAATAACTTGTAATAGTCAACTGAGAGTGATAAACTCATTTAGCTCATGAATTTCGAGTTAGAGGTAATTGGTGAGGCATGTAGAGTAATTCTAGTTGTAACAGAGTTCGAAGTGCAGTGGTGCATTAGTTAATGTAGGTTGTAATCATTTTAACTCAATTAAGTGAGTTAAACTCAATTGTGCTAGCTGTAACTGTTAAATACACTAGTGATAGATCAAGTGAATTAAATATTAATTAATTCACAATCAGTGATCTCACATGCAACTGAGGAATTACTATTATTAGTTGCATGCATGTCAAATCCAGTGGAGACCTAGTTGAGATCTAGGTGAAAGGGAAGTTGACTATCAGTTGTAGGATTATTGGGTTGCACCCATGCAACCAAACACTCATTGGAGTGCCCATGATACTTACGCAGTCAATGAAGGCCAAAATTCATATTCTTTAGGGATTGCATTCATAAGGGATTGTGTAATATCCCTTTTTAGGAATGGCTAGCAATCCATGGCTGGAAAATGCATTTTCCAGAAATGGAGGCAGCAGGATTTGATACCAATACCTATATCCCTTCGATCAATACATCTAAGACTGAAATCCAAGAGTTGGGACCAAAGAAATCCTTCTAGGGTAGTGAGACAAGCCTCCCACACCTAGTTCCCTTCAGAAATTGCCCAAAGAATGGGGCTGCAACAATACATGAGCACACCATGGAAAGACAATGTTATTTTATGAGCTGTGAGACAAGAAGATGTGAATAGCCAATGAATAATGTTATAGCAACAAATATAGTACAAGTTCTTGAGGAAACATCCACTCAAGAAAGGCAATGCAAGCCTCAACAAGACATGTACATGAAAATAGAAGAACACTGCTATTTCTGCATAAACCCAGGCTAAGAGGATGCAGTTTATAGAAGGTACTACTCCATATTACATGATAACTAAAATATATGACAATATATGGCTCAAATACACTAGGGGAGCAAATATCTAACCCTTAGAAGCAATAATGCGTCAATCCTCCAAGGGATTGGCTGAAATACACAAAATGGAAAAAATACCGGAGTTGTTGGGCAGCTGCTGCAACTCAAATCTGGAACTCAATAGAGAAGGCTGAAGATGATAAGAAATTTGAAGTAGGCCTCCTCCAATGGATCTCCAAAGTGGAAGGCTGATCCTTACACTTGAGATCTCACCCTCCAAACAATCTGCAAACCCTCACTGCAGATACTTCATGAAAATAACGCAGTCACTAAGAGGGACTGCGCAGTGAGTGGAATAGAAAACTATGGCCAAGTGCTAAGATCTGCAAATCAGCTCCCAAGTTTCCAATCTGATCTCCCAAAGAAAGGAAAGACTCTTTCTCTAAAAACAAGATATGGAAGAGGTGTTGTGGAGTCTCCACTGCAACACCCTACAACACAGAGTTATGCTGCTGCAGCAATAACGATGTCCTGGAGGAGGATGCTTTGGCCTTGAGCCAAGAGATATGAAGAATGAAGAACCAACCTTCAAGAGGCCTCTCAAGAAGGTGAGGAAATCTTAAACAGGAATTCCCCGGAAATTCTTGCTAAACAACAAAGAATGCACAATGTCTGAATAGACATGAAATGAATAATCATAAGCATGAATAACAATGGCTGCCTTTCCCTCCTTTTAAACACATGAGAGCTCCCTCTCCATGGGCCCCACTCTATTAGGGTTTCCTCCTTCAAGGAATATCCCCTCCTCTATCTCTATGTTGTCCCATGTAGTGCTTTCCACCTCATACCCTGCGTTGTTTGACTTGGTCAAACTTAACCAAGCCTCTTTGCAAAATGTCCCCTTTCACACATGAGGGTGTGAAATTTAGTTCCAAGGCTGATCCATTTTCATACTTGAGGGATTTTATCCATATTTTTATTATGAATGGGCCTTCTCACCCAATTATTCATCTCCTAAGTGAAAATAGACAAATTAATATTCCAATTTATTGAAGGAAAAATTTGGAATATTACAGATTGTGCAACAAAGGTAGGATGTCTGGAGGTAGTAAATTGTTTAAGTATTGGTCACTTTTATGTATGAAAGTGTGAGACAATTAGTTGAGTACAGGATGGCTCTTGTGAGAAGAGTTGTATGTAATTGTTTCATGATTCCATGTTGAATATACAATAGAAGATAGTGGGGTTTTGAGCAGCAAGCTTTCCCAGGGAAATTATCTGTTAAATACAGGTATTGTAAACATAGGACATGAAAGATAAATGTGAGATATCATTTTATTAACCATAGATGTGTATTTATATTACATAGGTGTGACTCTTGGATTCCACATTCTAAGTTCACTTGGACTCCTCTGTGACTGTACGCCTTCCACACCTACCCATTGAGGATTAGGTGTCCAACATTCCCCCCTTAATCCGAAGGGGTATGTGTGAGTACAAGAAGAGATTTGTAACATAAATATGAAAATTATGCATGGAAACACTTAGGCTGAATGAGCTCTTTGAAATTTTGGCATAAAGAGGTGGTTTAAGGATGACCACCAACACTAGAAAGTTTATTGCATTCCTGGAACTCTTCCAAATCTGGTAAGAAGATGAGGTCTTCTGTTAGAGGAAGTGCTCCTGATTTTGAAGAGGGAGACTGATGCAGGTAACCCTGCAAAACCCAAAATCTCTTTCGCTCATGCATATACAAAGTGCATCTCCAATAATTGCCCAAATAAAACTTCAATGTCCAGGCAATTACCTACACTATCAATTACACACGCAAGCCCTTCAATATATGTTCACAAAAACCATACTCTCATAAGCGGATGCTAATAACAATTGTTTCAAGTTTTATGGTTCTTTGGAAACCATAAATACACAAGTTTCTTTTATAAAACCCAACATTCAATTACTCATGTGAAAGAGACCATAACCCAATGTCTATCATGGAATGAGAATGTTGCAACCTTGTGAATTACATAACCATTGATTCCAATTTATGCATATCCACCATCTCATGAATGCCTCTACAAATTCATAATTCGCTTTCAAGTTTAATTAGCACCTTCACTCATCTACTTAATGCCTCTGCTTCTGCACATGGACTTGGCAATTCATCACAATTCCGTTCCACTGCCACCAATCACACCTTCTTTCTGTGCAACGTTGTAAACCGCCCTCACTATTCAGAATAACAACTCTGACTTCTCCATCACTGTTCAAGTTTGTCACAGGGTTAACGCATTCACCCTGTGTTAAATTTGATAACAGATGTGGGTAACACGACCACCCTTCGTGGGTACGAATCCCTTCCTTACCTCTGTGACACAACAAAATCGATCCCAAAATAAATAAACAAATTTTTATTACAAACTCTACGCCTCCTTTGCCGTTGACTTATAAGCCAGATTCATTTTTATGCCTCGATCCAGAACTCCACTCCAGCATTTATTCAAAATCTGCGTACATTTTATGGATGCAATTTCGCTTTCTTTGCTTCTGGAATCGAATTAAGCATTGGTTCATGCCTATGCTCACAGATTCAAACCACTGTTACATGTTGACTACACATTTCCAATGCCAATTACAATTTCTTTCAACGTACTCAGTTTCATTCGATTGCATACTGTTCCTTCCAAGTGATACTCCGCATGTTCAATAACCCGTCCAACAATTTATTCAGATTCCCATCATCGCATTTCAAGAGGATATGCCACCGTGAGCTTGAATTGAAATTAAATTTCAATCCTTTTCATATATAATCAATCTTCCCAGTGATCGATATACCCAATATCAAACTGGAACTAAAACTCGATTTCAGTCTTCACGTGTAATCGATTCCTGCATTAATTGAATACACCAACTATTCATACAATTTCCCTCCATGTGATTGATCTCAAGCGGTATTCCATTTTAAAGCGAGCGCTACAGCTCGAATTTTAAAGCATCCACGCCTCTCTTTAATTAAATCAACGACCAATGCTTTAGATCGATTCAAAAGCTTCTTCACAGCATCGTTCCAATTTCACCGTATTATATGAATTTACAACCCATGTATCAATAACAAATTTGAACTGGAAGTCGATTTCACTATTCCAGCATCGATTAATGTTTACAAAAACTCTGGTTCCATATAGAACTTGCGCTTTTTCAATTGATTCCACTTACAATCAATTCCAGCAATTGAGCCAACCTTTATTGCATTATTAACTTCTAGTTTTGTGCTAGAATGCATTCTCAATTCATATGTACATTCTCAATTCAACCCCAATTACAGAAATTAAACACACAATTTCTAAATCAATCCAATATATATATATAATTCTGAAACAATGTTTCATGTAAACAAAATGCGATCACTTACAAACTTTTCTTTGGCCAGATATTCAAAGTTCATGGCCCTTTCAATTTCCCGGAGGCTTACAAATTGGCTGTCCAAACCTCAGCTCTAATTCCTCACTATTCTCCCCGCTCTCTTTTGCCTTTGAGGCATATCAATTTATACAAATTTAAAATGATCTAATTTGAGTTCAATCCCTTTAATATCTCAGCAAATCCCCAAATATCTCAACACCCCTAAAGTATAGATCTTTATCCCTAAAATTTTGCAACTAAATCTATCTTAGGCTTCCTAATTATTTCTTAGATATCTCTCATCTAATTTCTCTCATGTTTTCCAGTTGTTTGGAAACATTTAAAAATTTTCACAAATAATTAATTAAAAATATAATTAATCACTCAAAAATAATATTAATATTTTCATCAAATTAATAAATTCTCAAAAACATGAGACCCCTAGGTTTAATAAAAATACAAGGTATTTTTCCGAGCTAATGCTCTTGCATCAGACTCCCAAGGTTGAAAATGATCATGATCTCCTGATCATGTGTTTCAAATCTTCGTCCGCCTGGATCCCACACTTTGTTCTGCAAGTTAATATATGTTGTTTTCTGCTTTTCTCTGGGTCTCCATATCTTATGCTGTCTTGCTCCACTCTCTGTACTTTCACAGTTTGTCTCTGTCTTCATTTTGCTGTTGCTTCTCTTCCTTGCTGATATCTTCCTCTGAGATACTTGCATCATGATTCTTCTGATCAATTCAATTTCTCTTTCCAATAAATCTTCAAACTGTTGATTTCTTGCTGCCTGCTGAGCTAAGACGGCTTGCTCAATTCTTACTCCTATGCTTGTTTTCGTTCTTACTTTCTCATTTATTACTTCTATGTTTTCTTCTTTTCTTACTTTCTAATTTCTTACTTCTATGTTTTCTTCTGTTCTTACTGCCACCCAATCATCCATGCCCTCTTATTTTTTGTAACAGAAAACTTCTCCTCTGCCTCCTCCTATCAACGACTTACTGGACTGGTACATTGTGTGCTTCTTTCTACTATCTTCATCTCTCTGCATCTGCATTTCCCAATTCTGCAATGAATCTTGACTATTCAACATCATATCTAGCAACATAACATCTTCATTCCATGGATTAGATGTTTCCACAGAAGTCTCGTCTTTCTCCTTCATTTGACTACTCAACTGATTCAAATGTTCTTCAGTACCTGCAATAACACCTGCATTCACAAACCACTTGTTAGAACAAAATTCATAAGGCATCAATGCCTTACTTCCCTCTGCCATCACCTTAGTATGTTGCTCCGAATTTTCCATCTCCATCAACACATCAGTATGCTGATTTTTTCTTTCCAAGGAATTCTCTGAAGAATCCTCAAGGCTTACAACCAGTCTTTCTCTCACACCATCTGTCTCCCTGATGTCTTTCTCCTCTTGTTCACTATACTGAACTCTTTCTTCTGCTACAATCTTCCTGTCATACTCTAAATTCTCCAACAAGTATTCCAACAATGCAATTTCTCTGTGGCATTGCTGAAGCATATCATCACCATGTATTATCCCTGCATTCACACACAAGCTTTCATTTTGAAAATCACAAAGTTCAACAGTCTCAACTGTTGGTTTATATACCAACTCTTCAAGTTGATCCTCTTCCTCATTCACAAGAACTTCCTCTTGTACTATAACAGCTTCAAGTACAAATGCATCATTGCTTTCTTCTACCGAGTACTTATCTCATGAAAGATACTTTTCCATACTTGTGATAGCTTCACAATATTGCACATCCTCTTCAGTAAAACCTGTAATCACATCACAATTGTCAGCTATAAAAATACATGGTTCTACATTATCCAGCTGATCTGGATCTGCTCAATATTTCAGGAAATCATCAATGATCTCCTCTTCTGTTTCATCAATGGAAACATTCACTTTCAACTTAGCTGCTCTGAGTTCTTCATGTCTCAAATGTATACTCATCATCTGCTCAAGCTTTCTCAGCTCTTCTGTTAACTGCATGTTTATCTGTCGATCTCTTTTCTGATGTAGCCTCTGCCACTTCACTCTCTTCCTCATCAGCCAACCATTTCTTTGGCCTTTCATATTCTCCTGTAACAACTCCATCAATAACTCAAGATGAATCACAATCTCAGCTTTCTCTTTCTCATACTCTTCATCAGTCCACTGCTTCAATATGCCATTTGCCTTGGCATCTTTCTCCCTCATTCTACTATGGCCTCTTTCTGAACCTCTTCTCTCTCCTTTATGACTTTCAGTAGTCATCTCCTTTGCCATGATTTTATCACCCATGATTTGCACCAAGCCTCTACAACAGCAACTCTCCTGCTGCCACTTACCTCACCAATCCTTTCCTCTAGATATGGTCTTTTGGTAATCACCGGTCCTCTGTTGGAACCCTTCGAGCATTTCTCCACTGCTCCTTCAGGCTTCTCTCATATGCAACTTTCAAGAACATACTTGTCCTTTTCATTCAACCTCTGTTGAATCTTCAGGTTCTGCCACATTCGCTTAGAATACATCGCTGGACTCCATCATCACTGTACTCTATTTGTGATTTGCTTTTTCTGCTGAGACTTCTTCACTATGCCTGCAAATCAAATTATTCAAGCATAACCTTTAAACCAGAGATAAATAATACCTGTCAGCTCACCTTTCAAGATCCTGTTGATCTCGCTTCACTTCTTCAACTGCACTGCATCTTCGTTGTGCTGCAATCTTCATTAGCTTCAAAATCAGATATTCATTCATGACATGCAATTAACTCAATTAAAAAAACTTGAATCTTCACACAGAGCTATTCCAGCTCTGATACCAAAATGATGCAGGTAACCGTGCAAAACCCAAAATCTCTTTCTCTCATGCATATACAAAGTGCATCTCCAATAATTTCCCAAATAAAACTTCAATGTCCGGGCAATTACCTACACTATCAATTACACACGCAAGCTCTTCAATATATGTTCACAAAAACCATACTCTCATAAGCAGAAGCTAATAACATCTGTTTCAAGTTTTATGGTTCTTTGGAAACCATAAATACACAAGGTTCTTTTATAAAACCCAACATTCAATTACTCATGTGAAAGAGACCATAACCCAATGTCTATCATGGAATGAGAATGTTACAACCTTGTGAATTACATAACCATGGATTCCAATTTATGCATATCCACCATCTCATGAATGCCTCTGCAAATTCATAGTTCGATTTCAAGTTTAATTAACGCCTTCACTCATCAACTTAATGCCTCTGCTTCTGCACATGGACTTGGCAATTCATCACAATTCCGTTCCACTGCCACCAATCACACCTTCTTTCTGTGCAACGTTGTAAACCGCCCTCACTATTCAGAATAACAACTCTGAATTCTCCATCGTTGTTCAAGTTTGTCACAGGGTTAACACATTCACCCTGTGTTAAATTTGATAACAGATGTGGGTAACACGACCACCCTTCGTGGGTACGAATCCCTTCCTTACCTATGTGACACAAAAAAATCGATCCCAAAATAAATAAACAGATTTTTATTACAAACTCTGCACCTCCTTTGCCATTGACTTATAAGCCAGATTCATTCTTATGCCTCGGTCCAGAACTCGACTCCAGCATTTATTCAAACTCTGCGTACATTTTATGGATGTAATGTCGCTCTCTTCACTTCTGGAATCGAATTAAGCATTGGTTCATGCCTATGCTCACAGCTTCAAACCACTGTTACACGTTGAATACACATTTTCAATGCCAATTACAATTTCTTTCAACGCACTCAGTTTCATTCGATTGCATACTGTTCCTTCCATGTGATACTCCGCATGTTCAATAACTCGTCCAACAATTTATTCAGATTCCCATCATCGCATTTCAAGAGGATATGCCACCGTGAGCTTGAATTGAAATTCAATTTCAATCCTTTTCATATATAATCGATCTTCCCAGTGATCGATATACCCAATATCAAACTGGAACTGAAACTCGATTTCAGTCTTCACGTGTAATCGATTCCTGCATTAATTGAATACACCAACTGTTCATACAATTTCCCTCCTTGTGATTGATCTCAAGTGGTATTCCATTTTAAAGCCAGCGCTACAGCTCGAATTTGAAAGCATCCACGCCTCTCTTCAATTAAATCAACAACCAATGCTTTAGATCGATTCAAAAGATGCTTCACACCATCGTTCCAATTTCACCGTATTATATGAATTTAAAACCCATGTATCAATAACAAATTTGAACTGGAGGTCGATTTCACTATTCCAGCATCGATTAATGTTTACAAAAACTCTGGTTCCATATAGAACTTGCACTTTTTCAATTGATTCCACTTACAATCAATTCCGGCAATTGAGCCAACCTTTATTGCATTATTAACTTCCAGTTTTGTGCTAGAATGCATTCTCAATTCATATGTACATTCTCAATTCAACCCCAATTATAGAAATTAAACACACAATTTCTAAATCAATCTAATATATATATATAATTTTGAAACAATGTTTCATGTAAACAAAATGCGATCACTTACAAACTTTTCTTTGGCCAGATATTCAAAGTTCATGGCCCTTTCAATTGCCCGGAGGCTTACAACTTGGTTGTCCAAACCTCAACTCTAATTCCTCACTATTCTCCCCGCTCTCTTTTGCCTTTGAGGCATATCAATTTATACAAATTTAAAATGATCTAATTTGAGTTCAATCCCTTTAATATCTCAACAAATCCCCAAATATCTCAACACCCCTAAATTCTAGATCTTTATCCCTAAAACCTTGCAACTAAATCTATCTTAGGCTTCCTAATTATCTCTTAGATATCTCTCATCTAATTTCTCTCATTTTTTCCAGTTGTTTGGAAAAATTTAAAAATTCTCACAAATAATTAATTAAAAATATAATTAATCACTCAAAAATAATATTAATATTTACATGAAATTAATAAATTCTCAAAAACATGGGACCCCTAGGTTTAATAAAAATACAAGGTATTTTTCTGAGCTAATGCTCTTGCATCAAAGACCTTCAACCTATAAGAAGGGAGGTATACAACCTATGATGGTTTAAGGATGACCACCAACTTTGGAATGCTTGATGCATTTCTTGGAACTCTACCAAAACTGGAAATAAGCTTAAGTCTTCTACTACAGGAAGTGTCCCAAATTCTTTGAAGAGGAAGAATATCAACCTCGCATAGATGGTTTAAGGTTGACCACCAACCAAAGGAATGCTCATGGGCATATGTGTCTCTGGCTACAACTCTAAATCTAGAATGAGATATTGTGGCTCAGGCTCACTTGATGTGTCTTCAAAGCTTGTAGATGACCACCATTTCCCCCCTTGTTAGGTACAAGGTGAGATGATGGCAAAAAATCAACAACAATATTGTTCAATATTCTAGAATAATTTGTGACATATGACTTAAACATATTCTTGGTTGTTGATGCCCATTGCCAAGAGGCAATCCATCCAAGATGAATCTTTGTTCTTGTAGGAGGCTTGTTTTTTAATGATCTAAGTGAAGAATGGGTGTGTCGACCACAATGATTTCATGGGTGAAGATCGAAACAATGATCTTTCGTATGGAAAAATCAATCACAGTGTTGGAATTTTTCAATCTGTTGTTGTTGCTTTGGAAGAGGAGTAGGATCTAGAACAGCTAAAGGTGAAATGCCATAAAGAAATCCATCACTCTGAAATTTGATGGGCTTGGAGTAGTCCAGAATATGAAAGAACAACTCCTTGTCATATCCAAGCCCTGTTCTGTGCTTGTTATGGACAAGCTCTTCCCAAGGTCTGATGGTATGCTTGGGAAGTGCAGACTGAACTGCTACATTTGCATGTAAATATGCTCTTGTACAAGGAACATGATGGGAGTCAACCTCAATGTTACCGACTTGACCATTTGCTCATTTTTTATGGGTGTCATGACGCTTATATTGTTGTAACTTATCTTGTCGAAAATGAGACTCAAGCTGCAAAAAATCAATCTTCTCTTGTGCATTTTGTAGACAAATTCTAAAGTCAGCAAGAGATGATTTTTTTTATTTTCACTATGTCATTAGTTGTAGACTGTATTATAGTTTTCAAACACTCTAATACTTCATAAAATTTCCCCATTTTATGATCACAAATATGAACTCACTTACAATTCAATGTCACTACAATATGATTTTTAAATGTGCACCAAACAACTAATGTGAAATGACTCTATTCAATGTACAATACAACGCAATCAACAAAATCAACTCAGCGTTAAAGGCAAGGTAACATGCATATGAATTCACTGTTCCAATATTCAATCCATAGCTTGTAACCAACAAAAAGTTTTTGTATTCCCTTCCAATTGTGCATATGAATAGTGGTAGGAGAACTAAAGGAAACGTTCCATTTCAAAGTACATCTCTCAACACTGCACATATGTAAGCTTCAACCAATACACCATATATATATTATATGACATATCACCAATAATGGACAATTTTCAAAACTGCATAATACACCATTAACGCATACCATTTAATTTATGAAGAAGCCAATATACCATACCAGCCATACCAAATTTTCATGAGGAGCATCACATTTGCATTAACATGCAAAACTATCCTCCATGAAAAACTATCCTCCCTCCATTGGTTCAAAATCAAGATTCAATGGAAATGGAAATGAATGGCCAAGAGCCCAGCATCAAAGATGATTATAACAACGAGCAAGAACCTGAAGATTTCAAAATAATATTCGGCTGTGAAAAGGCCAACACTTGTTTGGTCTAGAATGCAGAAAATAACAGAAAATATGTCCTATATCCCCCCCAAATTTCCTGCATTTCCTAACTTTCTAGAAATCGTCTTACTTCCTTCAGGATGCTCATCACACTCTGAATTTTGTACACTACTACGGGAGGTCTTATGACTAGGGCTAGAGTGTGTAGTGGATGTAGAGTGCAAAGGTGGAGGGGTTGATGGAGGAGTGAGGAGGGAGGGGGTGAGGCTGCGTGGAGGCTGCGATGGGAGAGGCAATGTGAGGGAGCGTAACTGGGTGGGAGGGGGAGCAACAGAGCAGTTGGAAGCACGAGGGGAGTGGAGGGATGAAGGGATGTAGGTGTGAGGGAGGAAGAGAGGTAGGGAGGTTCATCCAACAGTTCCATAGGTGTGAGCCTGTGGGAGCAGAGGTGGGCGGGGGAGTGAGGTGAGGGGGGACAGAGTGAGGTGAGGGGGTTGCAGTGAGGGGTGAGGAGGGTGATGGCAGCGTGGGAGGGAACTGGTATGGGAAGGAGGGAGGGTGAAAGTTGAGAAGGAGGGAAGAGGTGATGGCAGGAAGGTTGTAGGCAGAGGAGGGAGCCGAAAGAGGGAGGATGTGTGGGCGATAGTCGAGAGGGAGGCTGCATGAGAAGAAGGCAGAGCAGTAGAGGCTGCAGTGTGTATGGATGGTGTAGTTGGAGGGAGGTCGAGCATGGTGTTGGAGTAGTGGAAGCGGGAAGCTGCGATGGGCAGCAACAGGTGGGAGGCAGCGAGGCCACGAGAGGTGCTGCAGTGGGAAGGAGCACGTAGCAAGGGTCTAAGTGGGATTTGGCAGGTGGGAAGGAGGGAAGAGGTGATGGCAGGGAGGCCGTAGGCAGAGGAGGGAGCTAGAAGAGGGATGATGCGTGGGTGATGACCGAGAGGGAGGTTGTGTGAGTGGAAGGGGGAGCAGTGGAGGCTGTAGTGTGGAGGGAAGGTGTAGTGGGAGGGACGTCGAGCATGGTGCGAGTAGGCAGCGTGGTGTCGGAGCAATGGAAGTGGGAGACTGTGATGGGCAGCAGCAGGTGGTAGGCAACGAGGCCACAAGAGGTGCTGCAGTGGGGAGGAGCACGCAACAAGGGTTTGCGTGGGAGTTGGCATGTGGGAGGTCACGCAGGTGAGGGGTAGCCTATGGGGAGGTGAGTCAGCTGAGGGAGGTGGGAAGGAGCTGATCAGTGATGAGCAAGCAGAAAATCCAATCGAGGTAGCAACATCAAGGATTCTGGAAATGACGGGGAGGTTGGGAAGGAGCGTAGTGAGTGCGAGGGTCAGGGAGTTTTATGGAGGCCGAGGAGAGGCCATGGTGGGAGGTGATAAATGTGAGGAGAGGGCCAAGGAAATAGATGGAGATTAAAGCCTATGGGCATATTAATGAAATGGTATTCCAGATGAAAGAAGCAGCCTTCCAGGGGAGCAAATATCGCAACGCATTGAGGAGCATCAGGTATGTAAGGTCAAAAGGGAACGTTTTCTACAGACTTCGCTGGCTTTGGTGGACTCGAATAACATATTCTCAAACTTAGCCAGACAGTGCAGAGAATACAAATAGGATTTAGCTAATTGGAGTAGGGCCAACAATCACACGCTCTGATACCATGTTAAATACATGTATTGTAAACACAGGACATGAAATATAAACGTGAGATATCATTTTATTAACCATAGATGTGTATTTATATTACATTGGTGTGACTCTCGGATTCCACATTCCAAGGTCACTTGGACTCCTCTGCGATTG
This sequence comes from Pinus albicaulis, assembly GCA_034641835.2. Lineage (NCBI taxonomy): Eukaryota > Viridiplantae > Streptophyta > Pinopsida > Pinales > Pinaceae > Pinus > Pinus albicaulis. Next base: position 128,029,415 of record CM076576.1, read on the forward strand.
TTCACCTTCCACACCTACCCATTGAGGATTAGGTGTCCAACATTATCTGTGTTGTGGCTTGATCGATTCTTCTTTGATTCATGTGATTGGTGATTGTGTTTTTAATTCCGCAATTTATTTGTAGAATTGATTCAGTATTTAAATTTAGTACATTTTTAGATCATATTGAATCCATGATATACACGATTGTTGTATAATTTCTACATGGTATCAGAGCACGAGAAATCAAAATTGTGAAGGAGGAGCTGAGTTTGTGACTTGATAGAATTCGAATTTGCAGAAAGAATTTCTTGGTGCTACAAATGATTCAAGATTGAAATGGCTTTCAATGGCTTGAGTTTGGAGTATGCACTCGAGGGCAGCTCAAACTATATTGCTTGGAAGAAAAATATGGAGGCAGTACTCGAAGGCAATGGCTTGAAGGAATTCATTGACAATGATGTTCCTAAACCCGTTGTGACAGATGTTGAAAATCTTGATGCATGGCAAAAGAAAGTGGCAAAGGCGAGGAGGATCCTATTGGAGGAATACAAGAGCACATTGTATCAACCCTCCATGGCAAAGCCACACCATATGCAATGTGGAAGGCTTTGACGGATCTATTCCAGAGTAGCAACGACGATAGGAAATTGGTGCTTAAAGATAAACTCATGAAGATCAAGATGGAGAAGGGTGACTCCATACCAAAATAACTAACAAAGTTTGTCCAATGTCGGTGTTAGTCATCAGTAATTTTTTCCTTCATAGATGACTAAATTATTTCCCTAAATTTCTAGAAACAAAGTTCATGAACATTGTGAGTTCTATAAATCTCACTGCCTTCATCATCCTTAAGATATTTTTTTCACTATTTCATCATTTCATCAGGTTAAGATCTGCTTACCAGTACCAGAAAACCAATTAGGGGCTCATGTCACTCCTTTGTCCATATTTTGTCACCTTTGGCCCAAATCCTCTATCTTGTTTTGCTTAAACCCCCCACTGCTACCTAAGGCCACCAATCAAACAACTCTTTTATGTCTCCCAAAAATACCCCAAGCATTGATAGTCTCAAAACTATCTCTATAGGATCTTTAGATAAATCAAGTACATTAGATTTTGGATATTCAATACATCAGTTTATCATAAACACTATTTTACACTTGATGAGCCAAAAATCTAAGTTTTTATTCCAAATCCAAGTCCAAGGAACCTTCCACTAGGTCACCTAGGGTTTCACAAGTCATAGGGTGGATTTGGTATCCTAAAAACTCTGTTTTTCATGTATGAAGAAACTGCATTCAAAGAAGAAAGGGACAAGTGACTTTGTCCAAAATTGATCAAAGGGTCATTCGAGAAAGGCCTCCTTGGCCTAGTGCACAAGTCTGCAAGGGACAGTTTCCCTTGCTCACATTCCTGCAAGAGGATCAAGATGGCCATCAGCCTAGAAAGAGGTAAGGTAATAGGGTGAAATCATCACAAGAAGACCATCCACAGCAAAACAAGGCAGCAAGGCCTATGTTTGAAGAGAATCAGGGTTTGTGACTGCTCTGGTCAAACAAGGAATCAGTACTAGGGCTACAAGGATAGAAGATCACCTCCACACCATCAAGTGCACATTGAAGATTCTTTAGAAATGATAAATGAGTTTTGAAGGGTTTTAGAGAACTTAGAAGACAACACTATTTAATTTTTTCTAACAGCCCTAAAACCTAGGAGTTTGGGAAGAATTCCAAACAGTTCAAATGATGATGATAAAGCCTCCTTCATAATAGTAGATGGCATTCAAAGGGTTTCAAGCTGCTCTCTAAGGGTTTGATAAAGAAGCACTGATTCCACCTCACCAAAAAGACATATGAAAAAGAGTATCAGTGCAAAGGCTTGACTTTTCAAAAGTACAGTCAAAGGCCTCTCAAAAAGGATCAAAAGGAAGGCAAGCATGATGTAAAATTTCCCTAGGAGGTAATTATGATAAGCATAGGTTCACTGTTGAAGAAAAGAGGTGTCAAACTCCAAAAAGGACAGTGATCAAAGGCAAAAGTTGTGTAGGCCCCTGCAAAAACAGAAGTGGCCAGGGGAGATGCAAAATGGTTTAAAAACTGCTAACTCTTAGAACCAGAGATATATCAGTGTCAACATGATCAAAGCAACAAACATGTAATTGGTCTAAAAAGCAGAGAAGCCTCCAAAAATGGTTTCCTTATCAAAAGTATATTTTGCAAAAGATAGCTAGCCATGAATGACACTTCTGCAGGACTGTCAAAATGGCTACCTACAGGAAAATTGATAAGGTCAAACAAGCCTAAATATATCTCACAATGATGGCACATATAAAGACTAAAAGAGTTTTTGATGCTTGTTGCTAGGGTTTTCACACCAAAAGGTTTTTCACTGTCTCAAAGATAAAACATGACAGAATATCAGTTGAAACAAGGTCAAATTTCTTCTTTTCAGTCTATCCACGAAGCAATCAAAGGCATAAAAGATGCAGGGCTGAAGACTCCAAGGAAAAAGTGCCAAAAATGATCACATGCTTATTTTTTACAAGTGTTGAAGTTCATGAAAAAGATAAAGTGAAGAAAACCTTCAAAAAGGGCACTAATGGCACTATCTGCCCTTTTTCCTCAAAATTTTGTTAAAATGACCTTTGCTTTTCAAGAAAAGGTTCATGTTTACAAATATGGGTCAAGGGCACAGTTTGAGCTCATTTGAAGAGTTTGTCAATTTAAAGGGAGCATCAAGATGATCCAGCAAAGAAAAAATCATTTTTCCTCAAGGTCCTGCCACCTACAGGACAAAAAGAACAAAAAGACAGCGAAAAAGTGAGAAGGGAAACAAACATTAGAAAGTGGGTTTTAATCATGAAATATTTTTCAAAGGGAGTATAAGAGTCTTCTTTACCTCCTTCCCCAACGCATTTGTGCCTTTGAAGAAGAAGTTGAGCCATTGAAATCTATTAAAACATAGAGGAGGCAGAGACAGTGTTAAAACACACTACGCTATGCACAAAGGAAGAGGTGCTAGGCACCGGCAGAGGCACTGCGCACAAGCCCAGGTTCAGCTCGACTCACCCGAAAACCCTCCGGCGCTACGCACAGGCTTGCAAACCGCCCGACCCGACCCGGCGCTACGCATAGGGAAGGCCCGACAGGAACAGCCTGCCGAGTGGCACTACACACATAGGGGTTTTTGCCAGATTTGCCCAAAAGTGGCCAAAATCAAATTTTTTGCCTCCATGCTCTTGCATAGGGTTAGACAAGGTTGGTGGTCCCTCTTCTTTTCCCTCCAAGTTTTTATTTTGCACCCATAATCAAAGAAGAATATCAAAAAACCTAAAATTTGGCCAAACCCTAATCTTCATGACAATCAAATATTTGACTTTCTAGGGAAAGAGTTACCAAATTGGAGAGTTGTCATTAGCCTGAAAATACACTCAATTATAAGCTAAACCTCCTCCTAAACTCTGAAATAATTCCTATACTTACTTCATTTTTCCCTCCATTTGCTAAAATATTGCCCTCACCATCCCTCATTCTTCCTTCCTAGACCTAAAAGCTCTTACCAAGCTAAAACCATTTTGTTCAAGAACACAATCAATGACCATGTCTGAGGAAGAGATCAGTACCGACAGTGATGAAGGCCAAAGGCCTATCAAGCCAAAACATAAGGAAGGAAGGGTTAACAGGTTTGAGCCTTTAGATACCATTCAAATGACCTCTTCTCCCATGATCCTTGCATGTTTCCAAGATGTTGGATGCTATTAGTTCCGTGAGAAGGTTAAACAGGTCCAAAACCACTCACAGTTGACTAGGTTGTTCATTCTCAGCCTACAAAACCACCAAGTCAACCTGGCAGGAATAAAATTTGAATTATCATCCAAATCCATTTCTGAAGCCACAAGAAGGCTAGATATTGGTGAGAGATGGTTCAAGCAGAAGAAATTGGACTTAAGCTACTATGATCCCTTCCTCAAACCTAGTCATCAACATGACTGCAAGAATGTTTTCCCCTTCTCCCACCTACTAGAGAGATATGCCCTACTGATGAGGTAGATCATCAAGTAATTCACTTGTGAGGGGAGGTACTCCAGGATTTATTCATATCACATAAGGCTACTAATGGATTTCACCAGGGTTAAATTGCTAAACCTACCATACTATCTCTACCAGAGCATTGACAAGATGGCTTTAGTGATCAAGAAAAGGAGTTATGCCCACCAAATGAAAAGCGTTTTTCACCACTCCTTGATTAAGATGATTGTTTTGCACCAGCTAAAGAAAAATGGAATTCCTTGGGAAGTTTTCATCTCACATGATATATTTGCAAATACCCAAGCCTTCATTTAGCAAAATTTTCCTTCCACTTCACACTCACTTACCTCCACTCCTCCATCACCTCCACCTATGCCTTCTCCACAAGGAAACTTACCTCTTTCTTCTTCCCCTAATGCATCAAGTTAAGATGATGATAGGGGTAATGATGGACAAATGGGTGGCAGTAGTAATAAAGAACCAACAGATGACAGTGGAGATGAAGAAAACAGTGAAGACGATGATAGTGTAGATGAAGAAAATAGTGAGGCGGATACAGAGTTAAATGAAGAACAAGGAGGTGACAGTAGAAATGAGGAACAAGAAAATGAAAGTAGAGACGAAGAAAAAAGTGAGGTAGAAACAGAGTTTAATGAGGAAGAACAGGAGGATGATGATGACAAGGAAGAGGAAGATGAACATGGTAGTCATGAAAATAAAGACAGTGATAACTTGGAGGAAAACAGTGGTGGGGATGATACAAATGAATCACTCCCAAGTACAGAAAAAGGTGTTGATGATGAACAAGATGAAGACATAGAGGATAATGAGGAAAATGATTAGGATGATAGTCAACAAGAAGATGAATAGGACAACCAAGAGAAAAATATGCATGAGCATGACAGTGAGCATAGTCATAGTGCAAACAGTGACCATATGAGTGAAGATGATGAACTTGAAGAAACATAGGGAAATGATGAGGAAATAGAAGATCAAGAACAAGGAAATGATGAAGCTGAAACAGAGTTTGAAGAGGCAGGCAGTGACCAAGGCAATGATACTGATAAGACAATCAGTGATGAGCAAGACAGCCAAAGAGATAGTGATGACAGTCATGACAGTTGTCATGACTGTCATGAAACAAATCAGCCTCCTAATGATAATGAGAGTGAAGATAGCCCAGAATATGATGAAGAAAAATACCTTCATGAGGAAGAAGGTCAAAGTGAGGAAAGTGAGGAAGGTGATGATCAATTTGAAGGCCAATATGGCAGTATGGAAGACAGTGAAGACAATGATGATGAGGATGCTAAAAATCAAGAAAGCAGTGACCCAATGAGGCATAAGGTGACTCATGGAAGCCATGGAAAAAATGAAAAAGCTGGTGACAATAATAACAAGGGTCAAATTAATGATGAAAACACATTCAAAACTACCATTTTCACTCCTCTCACATGCACATATCACAGAGGGAAGAGAGATGTGTTTGTTTCCTCAAAAATGCAAAGGGCCATCTCTTCTCAAGCTATCAAGCCATTGGAAAAAGGAAAGGAAAATATGGAAAGGAGTGAGCAACAGGTAAAGGTTAGGAGAAGTAAGAGAATCAAGAAAACTTCTCAAGAACCTCAATTCATTGATCTAGACAGTGACAATGAGGACAAAGAGATGGCCACCAGATTGCTACTCTTAACCAAAGATGCACAACTTAGGGAGTGGGAAAGAGATTTTGAGATGGAACAAGGTGATGAGCACAAGCATTTCAAGAAGGTGAAAAGGTACCTTTCTCTTCAAAAGAAAATGACCAAGTACTATGCAAAGAAAAACATGCTTGCTTGTGCCAAACTGAAGGAGGCCCTCATAGAGCTAAAAAAACCTAAAAATGGAAAAAGAGAATGATAGCCTTCTCAACATGTGTCCAAGACCTCTTGAGGGACCTCTCCACAAATTTTGGGCCAAATTGAACAAAATTTTGTTTTTTTGAAATTTTGAGGCCTCTGCGCACAAAACCCTAAGCGCTATGCACAAATTTGGTACATCCTCAGCTTGAAAATTTTATATTTTTGGATTCCTCTCATCACCAGTAGTTTTCTCACTAAATTTTAGATCCTTTGGAGTAGTTTTGACCCCCCAAAAGGTCAAAAAACATCAAAATTTTGCCTTTCTGCCTCATTTTCAGGCAAGGTGTGGCGCACAGAGCAGTGTTTGGTGAAATGGTTTTTGGACAGGAAAATGGAACTCATTCAGGAAAAATCAAGAATTTCTGAAAAGTAGACTCATAAGGCTTTCCAACGAGCCATCACAGAGCCAAATATGGCATCAGGAAGGGGTCCAAACCTCAACCACAAAAGACCTTATTTTTTGCTGAAGTGGTGTTGCACACAGAGACTGTCTAGTGTTTTTTTGACCAAAAGTCAACAAAACACACTCATTTATTGCAAATATATATTTTTGATTTTTTGAGGCAAAACACTCTAGAATTAGGTGTGAATAGTTATTTTGGCATTTATTTCTCAGGATATTATGTGCCTTGGGCCTTGCATGGTCTCTTGGCCATAAATGACATTTATGGTTAAATTTGACATTTTCCATTCATGGTTTTATTAACTTGGAGAAGAAATTGGTTTTGTGAAGTTGATGAATGGATTTTTTGGCTTGATGATGGAGAAGCTTGTTTGCAGGATTCCTTAGCTTGGTTAATGGTGATGTCTTCTTAACTTGTTTATGTTTTATTTTTCTCATTATGTTTCCTCCTTCTTGGTTGCTATAAATAAGAAAAGTATAGGTTGAGACATGCTCTTTGAGGCACCTCAATCCTCCTGTTTGTTATAGATTTGATGTTTTCCTTTGTGTGTTCATCTTAAGGAATTCTTGATTCCCCCTTAGTTCCACCAAAACTTGTTTTTGTTTCATGTATGGTTGGTATGCTAGTTTACAAGTACGATTCACGGTATGCCCTGCTTATTTGAAGCTTTCAAAACTCTATCTTGAAACATTTCTTTGGAATATTGTTTGCTAGGTCTATTCAAAGAGGTCTCATTCGATCTTGCCATTTGTCCATGCCTACCAAATTGTTTCATAGTTCTCAATATCTTGATATATGATGTTTAGGAATTCCCGCTTCATAATATTGAGTTATTTGTGTTATCTTATATGTTTTCCCAAATTCTGAACGTGAATTTACTAAAGTTAGAAGCTCTTATGTTTTCTATGTTTCACTGGAATGTTTGTCTTGGATATTTATCAGTTTAAGTATTGTTCATTGAGCTTAATGGTTTGCCCTACCTCATGAGTTGTAGCTTTTAACTATACGTATTTAAGACCTCCTAGTCTTTCCCAAATTTGATGTTCACTCCACCTCATACATCACCTTAAGGATCCATTAACCTTGCTAAATTTTCCCTGCAACACACTCTGTTTCATCATTTAGACACCCATGACTTTCATTGAATCCATAGCCCAATGGCTTTGACAAACTCTCACTCCACCTATTCCACTTGGCCATCTTACCCAACCAAAACAATCAAAAAACCCTACACTTAATAATTAGCCTAAAATAAAAACCCTAGAGAAAAAAGAACACATCCTTTGCACCCAATAGAGAGATCCCTCTCTGAGTCTAGGAAGGCTAGGTCCTAGGACTCCAAAGACTGGTTCCATGTTACCATGTCATCTAGTTTACCAATCTGCCAAATCATGGGACCCTAACATTCTGGCGATCACGGTGGGAATTTCTGAGTTAGTGACAATCTAAGTATCCATTAGGACTCCATAATCCCTTGTTAAAGAGTATCCAGTGATCAATCTGCCACCTCACCGCCAACCTAACATTCTGGAGATCACAATGGGACCTTCTGAGTATATAGATGCCTGTACACCTCTTAAGACTCTTTAGACCCTCAAGTTTGACTTAGAAAATCCAGTGAATCTGCCACCTCATCGCCACACTAGCATTCTAGCGATCATGGTGGGACCTTCTGAGTCAGTGACAAACTAAGTATCCCTTAGGACTTCAGATACACTTATCAAATCATAGAGAACTCCAACTATCAACCATAGAGTAGCCTCTATTTGTTTCACCATCCTAGCAAAATGACGACTCAGATATAGGACACTCTTACAAACCTTAAAACTATAAAAGAAAACTCAGGAAACCCCAAAACACCCTTAGATTGGTTTCTTGTCAGTTATTGGTGGTGGACCATAAATGTACATTCTTAAAACAACAAAAAATATCCACCCGGCAACTCCACTAGCCTCCAGTAGGCCTATTACTTCATTAACACTCATTTGACTTCCTAGATTTGTTTCACAACAACCCTAAGAAAATTATGAACCCACTTATATACTGTAAGAGTTTACCATGCATTAAGAGAGGTCAACCTTCCGAAAACAATACTAAAACTTTCAGCCTCTCTGAATTTTGAAATTTTAAATCTGGCTTCACATAGGATTAGTACCAGATCTCATCTGGACCCAAACCCTCCCAACATAGTTGATGACCCAAAGAATATTTTGTGGCAAAATTATAGATCTGGAAAATTAACCACTTTTAGGACCATCCATAGAGCGAGCTCTGTACCTGAACATCTTACAGCTTTGCAAGATCCCCAGTTTGACTTGCACCATACAAAGAACCTCTTCAGAAACAGGTCTCAAACTGATATTGACCTAACTGACCTTGAACCATTAGATTTGCAACAGAGTTCTTTTAGAAAAGCCTCTCCTCTCCTGACTTTCAGCTTCTCCATCACTTCAACCCTTTCCATACCAATTCTACTCAAAATTAGTTTGTTGGTCCAAGTACTTCCACCACGCCCATCCATACCACCACTGTGAAAACCACTCTGCTTCATCATACATCTCATTTCACCAACCCTCCGCTTGTAAACCCTCCATTAGCTCCCATCATGGCAACTTGGTATGCACCCTTGGTTTTACCTCAGCCTTTATTGCCTTTTCCAAATGACTATCAGTCCAAAATCCCTCATTTCACAGGGGTTGAATCCATCACTTCCCAACAGCATGTAGATAGGATCAATGATGCTTTTGATTACATGGAGATAGAAGAAGAAACTATTAAAATGAGGATTTTTGCACAAAGTTTAGGAGGAGAGGCTAAAAAATGGTTCAAAAAATTAACTTCTAATTCAATACATGATCTCCCTTCCCTCTATCAAACTTTTATAAACAAGTGGGAAATCAAGAAAAACCCCCTCCAAATCCTATCTGAATATAACAATATTAAAAGGAATGTAGGGGAAAGTGTGAAAGACTATTGCACCAGGTTTAACAGTGTCTACAATTCCCTCCCACCTCACATGAACCTCCACAAGGCCTAGCACTAGTGAAATTATGATGTAGGATCATCTAAGAAAATTTCATTGAAAATGGAATCCGAAGCTGTGAAAGGGAAAATGTGAACAGTCATTGTAAATTGGGGAAAAGTTTGTTAAAACAGACTAAATTGATGGAGATGATAAGATTTAGTTAATTATAATTGTCTGCCATTTATGTATATCGAGAGAATTAGGGTTTTTTTGAGTGATTAAGGGAGAAAAATTTTGGATCTTAGATGATCCATGCTCTTTTAATTTCTCTATAAAAGAGAGTTTGTGTGGTGTGAAGGAAGGGTTGAGAGAATACAATGTAACCGCATGAGGTTTTGTTGACTAAGGCTGAAATGCCTTAAACTGTAAGAGATAGTTTTTATATAATTGAAATACATATTATATGAATTTCGGTGTGGTGAATATTGTTTATTTATAAATTAGATTATGAGTTAAATGTGTGTTGTGATTTTACTGATCGACCATCGGACCACTGTAAGGATCGATGGTGATCTGATGATAGTTTCAGAGTATGGCAGATACATTTCTTTAGTTATGAATTACACAGATAAGCGAACAAGAGATGTTGGACCGGTCAAAGGAGTGGAACTTCGAAGGCACAGAGGAAGCGTGGCAGAACTATGTGCTTGGAACCATAAAGTGGTTTTGGAAAACTACTGAAGGCCATCGCACTGTTTTCTGGTGGTTGGCGGATTGGTTAGATTGCGACATGTGATCCAGATAGTATTCTAAGGAAATATTAGATAACAGAAGGCATAAAAAAGCTATTGAATATTGTTGTTGATCTAGCCACAATTTCTCAGGTTGCAATTCCACAAATCAGAGAGAAAACGCCAAAAGACTTTTTTTAGCAGACGCTGCAATTGTTGGGCCATGCAGCTGATATATGCTATGATCGCATTCAAAAACTCGATGTTTTGTATTGTCTAGCCAAACCTGAAGGTTCTATGTTTTTGATGGTGAAGATAAATATATCTGGCTTGTTATACATAAGAGATGATATTGAATTTTCTGCAATGCTTGCCAAAGAAGAATCAATCATAGTATTACCAGGGTCTTCCGTTGGATTGAAATATTGGATACCTATGACTTTTGCAATTTCTCCAAGTGTGTTGGTCAGAGAGGTGGAAATCGTTGTTTTATTACTTTCGATATATAAATCGTGGGCCCATAACCCACATATCTACGAGTTTGGAAAATATCCAGTTTTACTGCGTCAAAGTGGTATCAGAGCAGGGAAAGGATTTCCTGTGAGGAAGAAGAGGTACAGTTATGTTAAATATTTTTAAAGCTTGTGGTTTTTTATATTTTGTGAAGGTAGCAGCAGAGGAAGGTGAGAATATTGTAGCAGCCTAGAGCAGGATTGCTCAAATGGTTCCAGAGGAGAGAACCAGAGAGATGCCGAAAGACTAAGCTCAAAAGAGAAAAGCTTGGTGAGGTATTAGGTAGTAGGGAGGACTTGCTATTGCAAAGGTTTTGTTGCAACTCACAAAGGGAAATTCGACAAAGGATGTGGGTAGAATTTCTCAAGAATATTGTTACTGGAAAATCACAAAGGGAAATTCCACAGAGGATGTGGGCATAATTGTTGACAGATGTAGAAGACATATGACCAGGAGGTCATAAAATTTTTGTACCTCGGGAGTTTGATGCAGAAGCATCTGAGAAAATTTCATTGAAAATGGAATCCGAAGTTGTGAAAGGGAAAATGTGAAGAGTCATTTTAAATTGGGGAAAAGTTTATTAAAACAGACTAAATTGATGGAGTTGATAAGATTTAATTAATTATAATTATCTGCCATTTATGTATATCGAGAGAATTAGGGTTTTTTTGAGCGATTAAGGGAGAAAAATCATGGTTCTTAGATGATCCACGCTCTTGTAATTTCTCTATAAAAGAGAGTTTGTGTGGTGTGAAGGAAGGGGTGAGAGAATACAATGTAACCGCATGAGGATTTGTTGACTAAAGTTGAAATGCATTAAATTGTAAGCGATAGTTTGTATATAATTGAAATACATATTATATGAATCTCTGTGTGGTGAATATTGTTTATTTATAAATTAGATTATGAGTTAAATTCATGTTGTGATTTTACTGATCAACCATCGACCACTGTAAGGATCGATGGTGATCCGATGATAGTTTCAGAGTATGGCAGATACATTTCTTTAGTTATGAATTACACAGATAAGTGAACAGGAGATGTTGGACCTGTCAGAGTGGAACTTCGAAGGCACAGAGGAAGCGTAGCAGAACTATGTGCTTGGAACCGTAAAGCAGTTTTTGAAAATTGTCGAAGGCCATCACACTGTTTTCTGGTGGTTGGTGGATTGGTTGGATTGCAAGATGTGATCCAGATAGTATTCTAAGGAAATCTCAGATAACTGAAGGCATAAAAAAGCTATTGAATATTGTTGTTGATCCAACCACAATTTCTCAGGCTGCAATTCCACAAATCATAGAGAAAACTTTGAAAGACTTTTTTCAGCAGACGCTGCAATTGTTGGGCCATGCAGTTGATATATGCTATGATCACATTCAAAAACTCGATGTTTTGTATTGTCCAGCCAAACTTGAAGGTTCTATTTTTGTGATGGTGAAGAAAAATATATCTGGCTTGGTAGACATAAGAGATGATATTGAATTTTCTGCAATGCTTGCCAAAGAATAATCGGTCATAGTATTACCATGGTCTTCCCTTAGATTGAAATATTGGATACCTGTAAATTTTGCAATTTCTCCAAGTTTGTTGGTCAGAGAGGTGGAAATCGTTGTTTTATTGCTTTCGATATATAAATCATGGGCCCATAACCCACAAATCTACGAGTTTGGAAAATATGCAGTTTTACTGCGTCAAATTCCCTGAAGGTTTTGACCCTGACATGACTTTCCAATTAAGAGAAAGAGACTTTGAAACCTTAGAAGAAATGAAAAGAGCAGAAATTAGTGCAAAGGTTGACTTGATTGAAAAGAGAGCCAGGTTGAAATAAAAAAAGATGGTAACCTACAAAGATGAAACCATGTCCTCAACCTCCTCATCTGATTCTAAAATGGACAACCTGATGAGAAAGATGGAGCGAACGATAGAAAAGATAAAATTAAATGAAAGGACACCTCCTAGGGAAAACCAAGCCAATTCACAAAACTAAAACAGAACTCAAAACTTTAGAAGTGATACTCCTCAAATCAAACAAAGGGAAAATGACCAACAAATCAGACCTCCCTTTCAACAAAACTATGTAGATGAAGAAGAAGGAAAAATCATAGAACCTAAAGAAAACCATATAAATCTAATAGGTTCTGATAATGAAGATGATGTTTTTCTCACCAAAGAAGAACAAGTTTTATTTTCCTCAGATCAAATAGATACTAACTATGAGGATTCTGAAGATTACCGCTTGGGATTTGAAAATGCCATCATGGAAATTTATACGCAATATGATCTTAGGAGAAAAAAATACCTAGATTCGGCCAAGAAAGACCAAATAGATACTGTTGTTCGGAAAGTACCTAAAAAAACCCCTAAGAAAACAACAGAAAATGTTAACACCATGGCTAAGAAAGCTAAAACAAACAAAGAAAAAATTAGCCAGCGAAACAAAGACCTTAGTTGTCCTAGTACCTCCACCAGTTACCCTGAGAAAACCATTTTGTCTAAAGCTCCAAATCAGGATCATTAGATTAAAAATGTGGAAAGGTTCATGGTTGATAAATCTAATGTGAATATATCAAAAACACTAGTACCTTTCAGTTTTGAGGGAGAGATTTCCAAAATCAAGATAAACATGCCCCTCACTGAACTGGTTACTCAACCAATGTATAGGTCTCAGATGTTGAAGGTACTAAACACAGGAAATTATGCTGACACTTTTCACTTGGCTGATGACACACCTGTGTTGTTTTTTGGACCCAAAATAGAAGGAAAGTATCAGGAAGGAGCCATTCCCCCTTTCTATATCAACTTAAACATACATGACAAAATCTTACATAATGCCATGCTGGATTCTGATGCCTCTCACAATCTCATGCCCAAATTTATGATGGAGAGGTTATGCCTAGAAATAACTAAACCTTACAAAGACCTATACTCCTTCGATTAGAGTAGGGTCAAATGTTTGGGCCTGATCAAGGACCTTTGTGTCAACCTGGCACAAGTGCCTGCTAAGAATCTAGTCATGGACATAATAGTGGCAGATATTCCTCCCAAGTATGGCATGGTTTTATCCAGATCTTAGGGAGCCAAGCTTCAAGGGAACCTTCAAATAAATATGTCCTATGTTACCATCCCTGTTTTCAATCAGACAAGGAGATTATACCAAGAGTCACATATGAAGTATATGGTTAGCAGTCAGGACAGGCCAGACAATAATCTTCTTTATTCTATTCACTCAGATCTTGATTCTTTCATATTATATAATGAGGAAGATATTGATGAGCACGTATATGAAATTGAAACATATCAAGGCACACTACAACAACCAAACCATTATTCTCATGAAGAACTCAGTATTCATAACTATAACAACTTTTAACAAACACATGATGACAACATCAAACTTGAATTTCTACAAACTAAAAATGAAACCTCAAAACCAATGGTCAGTTTGAAATATGAATCGGGTCGCTCAAAGGGAGGACAAATCTCAGAAACACAACCCTTTCCCTTTTGCCTATCCCAAAATGCTAAGATGCCCTCACAGAACAAAAATCTTGGAAGTTTTGAATCAAAGGAGTCTTATGTTTTTACCTTATTTAGACACCTCATTATCAGAAATTTCTCTCCCTCCAAAACAGTTGTTGACTCTCACTGATGTTTCCATCAATCCTAAAGGGGTGTCTGTTGAAACTGATATAGAGGAATACAATGTAGGTAGCCTAAGAAGACCCAAGGTAATTAATTTGTCCAAATCCTTTTCATTACTCACAAAACTCAAATACTTAAGGCTATGCAAGAAGTTTCAGGATGCTCTTGTATATAGAAGTAAAAGCTCAAAGCCTGATGACATAGACATTTTTCAAAAGAGGCCTTTTTCCAAGAATAATTATGAAACCTTTGGGCAAATTCTATCACTAACAAAGAAAACCAAAGGATGTAGACTATGTATGGAATTTATACACTTATGAAAAGCCTCCATGGAGTTCAAATACCCTTTTCCCAAGATAAATCATCCTATGCCAAGAATGGAAATTTCTAACAAGGTGACATTGATTGGTAGTGTTTCAGGATTTCATGAGATGACACCACTTCAAATCAATCAACACAAAGACATTTTCAAAGTTCCTTGGAATGACTACATGCTTGACCAAATTTTTCGTGGAATAAGGAATGCTGAAGACACCTTCAAAGAGGCCATGGTACCTATTACCAACTTTTTCACTATGATATACATTGATGACATTATCATTTCTTTGGGAGCTGATGAAGAATGCCTTCTTCACCTAAATAGTTTCTTTCATAGAAACAAGGTTTGGAAACAAAACTCAAAGAAGAAATATAAAGGAGAACTTGGCATGTTTGAAAATTTTTGGCAGAAATCCTGTACCGTGCCCTCAAAAATAGATAGCCATGTTCCTTGTCTACAAGAGCTGAATGAAAAAGGATTGGTGGATGATCCTATGGATGACAGGGTAATCAAATACCATGGCCATTTAGAGTCTTAGTTGGAATTTCTCATTCATTGTACATACCACTGTTTTATGAAAAGATATAAAGAGAAAAAACACAAAAACATAAAAAATAGAAAAGAGGACAGATTTGAAAAGAGGTAAAGCCCCATACCCAAAAAATAGAACTATTGAAAGTGTGTAAGCCTAAATACCACTACTAGTGCATAAAGAAGTCTTGTTTAGTCATCTAGCCTAATCATGGCTGAAACATGTATTAAATTTATTGTTGATAAGTTAGTGAAAGATAGTTGGTCAAATTATTCAAGCTTGACTTGTCAAAAGATAGATTAGGAAAGAAAGATATTGGTTCCACACGCTTAAAACAGAACCAAGGAGAAAAATAGGGATGAATAACAAACAATGTATCCTAGCCCTAATTTTTCCAGTCTTATTTTGTAAAAAAATAACATTTGTGTGAAGCTTGTTCTTATGCCACAATTCTCATGGTAAGTTAGATTGTCTAATCCTGATTTAACCATGTTTTCAATTTCATGTTTATATCTTAGTGAATGAATCCTGTCAAACAGTTTAACCTTGACAATTGAATAGTCTAGGTAGAGAATCAAAGGAGTTCATTAGCATAATATAAGCTCTGGGAAGAAATAAGATAGAAGTAGATGGTTTGTTTTGCTTTCAAAAGAAAAAATGTCAAGGGTTGGCTGGTCCAAATGCACCCAAAGAAGAAAAAATGTTAGGCAAGTAGGTTGGGTAGGTAGAGATGAAGTTGAGCTAATCATATTTTTCAAATTATTGAGATCATAGCTTCAAGCAAACATCAACAAGAGAAAATAGGTAAAAATATGCCCAATGGATGAGGCACTGGACTCCATAAAGCCAGAAATCTAAAGTTTTGGACACCTCCTAAAAAGGAGCTATCCTCCCCAAGTGGAGCCACTGTTAGTCATCAGTAATTTTTTCCTTCATAGATGATTAAATTATTTCTCTATATTTATAGAAACAAAGTTGATGAACATTATGAGTTCTGGAAATCTCACTGCCTTCATCATCCTTAAGATAATTTTTCATTATTTCGTCATTTCATCAGGTCAAGCTCTGTTTACTAGTCCCATAAAACCCATTAGGGGCTCATGTCACTCCTTTGTCCATATTTTGTCACCTTTGGCCCAAATCCTCTATTTTGTTTTGCTTAAACCCCCCACTGCTACCTAAGGCCACCAATCAAACAACTCTTTTGTGTCTCCCAAAAATACCCCAAGCATTGATAGTCTCAAAACTATCTCTATAGGATCTTTAGATAAATCAAGTACATTAGATTTTGGATCTTCAATGCATCAGTTTATCATAAACTCTGTTTTACACTTGATGAGCCAAAAATCTAAGTTTTTAGTCCAAATAACCTTCCACTAGGTCACCTAGGGTTTCACGAGTCATAGGGTGGATTTGGTATCCTAAAAACTCCATTTTTCTTGTATGAAAAAACTAAATTCAAAGAATAAATGGACAAGTGATTTTGTCCAAAATTGATCAAAGGGTCATTCAAGAAAGGCCTCCTTGGCCTAGTGCACAATTCTGCAAGAGACAGCTGCCCTTGCTCACATTCCTGCAAGAGGATCAAGATGGCCATCAGCATAGCAAGAGGTGAGGTAATAGGGTGAAATCATCATAAGAATACCATCCACAGCAAAATAAGGCAGCAAGGCCTATGTTTGAAGAGAATTATGGTTTGTGATTGCTTTGGCCAAACAAGGAATCAATATTAGGGCTACAAGGACATAATATCACCTCCACACCATCAAGTGCACATTGAAGATTCTTTAGAAATGATAAATGAGCTTTGAAGGCTTTTAGACAACTTAGAAGACAACACTATTTACTTTTTTCTAATAGCCCTAAAACCTAGGAGTTTGGGAAGAATGCCAAATAGGTCAAATGATGATGATAAAGCCTCCTTCATAATAACATATGGCATTAAAAGGGTTTCAAGCTGATCTCTAAGGGTTTGATAAAGAAGCACTGATTCCACCTCACCAAAAATACAGATGACAAAGAGTATCAGTGCAAAGGCTTGAATTTTCAAAAGTACAGTCAAAGGCCTCTCAAAAAGGATCAAAAGGAAGGCAAGCATGAGGTAAAATTTCCCTAGGAGGTAATTATGATAAGCATAGGTTCACTATTGAAGAAAAGAGGTGTCAAACTCCAAAAAGGACAGTGATCAAAGGCAAAATTTGTGTAGGCACCTGCAAAAACAGAAGTGGCAAGGGGAGACACAAAATGGTTTAAAAACAGCTAACTTTTAGAACTAGAGATATATCACTGTCAACATGATCAAAGAAAAAAACATATAATTGGTCTAAAAAGAAAAGAAGCCTCCAAAAATGGTTTCCTTATCAAAAGTATATTCTGCAAAAGATAGCTAGCCATGAATGACACTTCTGCAGGACTGTCGAAAAGGTTACCTACAGGAAAATTGATAAGGTCAAACAAACCTAAATATATCTCACAATGATGGCACATATAAAGACTAAAAGAGTTGTTGATGCTTGCTGCTAGGGTTTTCACACCAAAAGGTTTTTCACTATCTCAAAGAGAAAACATGACAGAATATCAGTTGAAAGAAGATCAAATTTCTTCTTTTCAGTCTATCCACCAAGAAATCAAAGGCATAAAAGATGCAGGGCTGAAGACTCCAAGGAAAAAGTGCCAAAAATGATCACAGGCTTACTGTTTATAAGTGTTGAAGTTCATGAAAAAGATAAAGTGAAGAAAACATTCAAAACGGGCACTAATGTCACTATCTGCCCTTTTTTCCTCAAAAATTTGTTAAAATGACCTTTGCTTTTCAAGAAAAGGTTCATGTTTAAAAATATGGGTCAAGGGCACAGTTTGAGCTTGTTTGAATAGTTTGTCAATTTAAAGGGAGCATCAATATGATCCAGCAAATAAAAAATCATTTTTCCTCAAGGTCTTGCCACCTACAGGACAAAAAGAACAAAAACACAGTGGAAAAGTGAGAAGGGAAATAAACATTAGAAAGTGGGTTTTAATCATGAAATATTTTTCAAAAAGGAGTATAAGTGTCTTCTTTACCTCCTCCCCCAACTCATTTGTGCCTTTGAAGAAGAAGCAGAGCCATTGAAAGCAATTTTTAAATGTTTTCTGCGAAAAATTGGGGAAGTTTTCAGGTGCTACGCACAGAGCCGTTGGCTCTGCGCATAGAGGAGGCGGAGATAGTGTTAAAACACACTGTGCTACACACAGAGGAGGAGGCACTATGCACTAGCAAAGGAGCTGCACACAATCCCAGGTTCGACTTGACTCACCCACAAACTCTCCAGCACTGCGCACAATCTTGCAAACCGCCCGACCCGACCCGACGCTACACATAGGGAAGGCCCGACAGGAACGGCTTGTCGGGTGGCGCTACGCACAGAGGGGTTTTGGCTAGATTTTCCCAAAAGTGGACAAAATCAAATTTTTTGCCTCCAGGCTCCTGCACAAGGTTAGACAAGGTTGGTGGTCCCTCTTCTTTGCCCTCCAAGTTTTTCTTTTGCACCCATAATAAAAGAAGAAGATCAAAAAACCTAAATTTGGCCAAACTTTAATCTTCATGACAATCAAATATTTGACTTTCTAGGGCAAGAGTTACCAAATTGGAGAGTTGTCATTAGCCTGAAAATACACTCAATTACAAGCTAAACCTCCTCCTAAACTCTGAAAGCATTCCTATACTTACTTCATTTTGCCCTCCATTTGCTAAAATATTGCCCTCACCATCCCTCATTCTTCCTCCCTAGACCTAAAAGCTCTTACCAAGCTAAAACCATTTTGTTCAAGAACACAATCAGTCACCATTTCTAAGGAAGAGATCAGTACCAATAGTGACGAAGGCCAAAGGCCTATCAAGCCAAAACATAAGGGAGGAAGGGCTAACAGGTTTAAGCCTTTAGATACCATTCATATCACCTCTTCTCCCATGATCCTTGCATGTTTTCAAGATGTTGGATGCTATCAGTTCTGTGAGAAGGTTAAACAGGTCCAAAACCACTCAGAGTTGACTAGGTTGTTCATTCTCAACCTACAAAACCACCAGGTCAGCCTGGATGGAGTAAAATTTGAATTATCATCCATATCCATTTCTGAAGCCACAAGAATGCTAGATATTGGTGAGATATGGTTCAAGCAGAATAAATTGGACTTAAGCTACTATCATCCCTTCCTCAAACCTAGTAATCAACAGGGCTGCAATATTGTTTTCCCCTTCTCCCACCTGCTAGAGAGATATGCCCTACTGATGAGGTAGATCATCAAGTACTTCACTTGTGAGGAGAGGTACTCTAGGATTTATTCATATAACATAAGGTTGCTAATGCACTTCACCAAGATTAAATTGCTAAACCTACCATACTATCTCACATGATATATTTGCAAATCCCCAAGCCTTCATTCAGCAAAATTTTCCTTCCACTTCACACTCACTTACCCCCACTCCTCCATCACCTCCACCTATGCCTTCTCCACAAGGAAACTTACCTCTTTCTTCTTCCCCTGATGCATCAAGTGAATATGATGACAATGGTAATGATGGACAAGGGGGTGGCAGTATCAATGAAGAACCAACAGATGACAATGGAGATGAAGAAAACAATGAAGATGATGATAGTGGAGATGAAAAAAACATTGAGGCAGATACAGAGTTAAATGAAGAACAAGGAGGTGACAAAAACAATGAGGAACAAGAAAATGAAAGTAGAGATGAAGAAAACAGTGAGGCAGAAACATATTTTAATGAGGAAGAACAGGAGGATGATGATGACAAGGAAGAGGAATATGAACGTGGCACTCATGAAAACAAGGACAGTGATAAATTGGAGGAAAATAGTGATGGGGATAATACAAATGAATCACTCCCAAGTACAGAAAAAGGTGTTGATGATGAACAATATGAAGACACAGAGGATAATGAGGAAAATAATGAGGATGACAGTCAGCAAGAAGATGAACAAGACAGCCAAGAGAAAAATGTGCATGAGCATGATAGTGAGCATAGTCATAGTGAAAACAGTGACCATATGAGTGAAGATGATGAACTTGAAGAAACAGAGGGAAATGATGAGGAAATAGAAGATCAAGAACAATAAAATGAAGTTGAAAAAGAGTTTGAAGAGGCAGGCATTGACCAAGGCAATGAAATTGATAAGACATTTAGTGATGAGAAAGACAACTAGAGAGATAGTCATGACAACTATCATGACTGTCATGACACAAATCAGCCTCCTAATGATAATGAGAGTGAAGATAGCCCAGAAGATGATGAAGAAAAATACCTTCATGAGGAACAAGGTCAAAGTGAGGCAAGTGAGGAAGGTGATGATCAATTTGAAGGCCAATATGGTAGTATGGAAGACAGTGAAGACAATGATGATGAGGATGCTAAAAATCAAGAAAGCAGTGACCCAATGAGGCATAAGGTGACTCATGGAAGCCATGGAAAAAGTGAAAAATCTGGTGACAATAATAACAAGGGTCAAATTAATGTGAAAACACATTCAAAACTACCATTGTCACTCCTCTCACATGCACATATCACAAAGGGAAGAGAGATGTGTTTGCTGCCTCAAAAAGGCAAAGGGCCATCTCTTCTCAAGATATAAAGCCATTGGATAAAAGCAAGGAAAATATGGAAAGGAGTGAGCTGCAGGTAAAGGTGAGGAGAAGTAAGAGAATCAAGAAAACTTCTCAAGAACCTCAATTCATTGATCTAGACAGTGACAATGAGGACAAAGAGATGGCCACCAGATTTCTACTCTTAACCAAAGATGCACAACTTAGGGAGTGGGAAAGAGATTTTGAGATGGCACAAGGTGTCATTCAGTATTACAAAGATGAGCACAAGCATTTCAAGAAGGTGAAAAGGGACCTTGCTCTTCAAAAGTAAATGATCAAGTACTATGCAAAGAAAAACATGCTTGCTTGTGCCAAACTGAAGGATGCCCTCACAGAGCTAAAAAACCTAAAAAGGGAAAAAGAGCATGATAGCCTTGGATTTTTTGCTGAGGCTTCCCAACAGGTTTCCAAGGCCTCTTGAGGGACCTCTCCACAAATTTTGGGCCAAATTGAACAAAATTTTGATTTTTTGAAATTTTGAGGCCTCTGTGCACAGCACCCTAGGCGCTACGCACAAATTTGGTGCATCCTCAGCTTGAAAAATTTATATTTTTGGATTCCTCTCATCACTAGCAGTCTTCGTACAAAATTTCAGATCATTTGGAGCAATTTTGATCCCCCAAAAGGTAAAAAAACATCAACATTTTGACCTTTCTGCCTCATTTTCAGGCAAGGTGTTGCGCACAAATAAATGTTGGGAGAAATGGTTTTTGGATAGGAAAATGGCACTCATTGAGGAAAAATCAAGAGTTTCTGGAAATTAGACTCATCAGGCTTTCCAACGATCCATCATGGAGCCAAATCCAACATCAGGAAGGGGTCCAAAACTCAGCCACAAAAGACCCTATTTTCTGTTGAAGTGGCGCTGCGCACAGAGACTGTCTTGTGTGTTTTGGACCAAAAGTCAAAAAAACACACTCATTTATTGCAAATAAATATTTTTGAGTTTTTTGAGGCAAAACACTCTGGAATTGGGTGAAAATAGTTATTTTGGAATTTTTCTTAGGATGTTATGTGCCTTGGGCCTTGCATGGTCTCTTGGCCATAGATGACATTTATGGTTAAATTTGACATTTTCCTAACATATTTAGAGTTTTAGTCCTCCTTTGTTCCATAAATAGAGCATGAGGCCCCTATGTATTTTGTTGGCATTTGATGAGCTTGAAGAGAAATATACATTGTTTTATGAACTTGGAAAAGAAATTGGTTTTGTGAAGTTGATGAATGGCTTGTTTGGCTTGATGATGGGGAAGCTTGTTTGCAGGATTCCTTAGATTGGTGAATGGTGATGTCTTCTTAACTTTTTTATGTTTTCTTGTTCTCATTATGTTTCCTCCTTCTTGGTTGCTATAAATAAAAAAAGTATAGGTTGAGACATGCTCTTTAAGGCACCTCAATCCTCCTGTTTGTTATAGCTTTGATGTTTTCCTCTGTTTGGTCATCTTAAGGAATTCTTGATTGCTCCTTAGGTCCACCAAAACTTGTTTTTGTTTCATGTATGGTTAGTATACTAGTTTACAAGTATGATTTACGGTATGCCCTGCTTATTTGAAGCTCTCAAAACTCTATCTTGAAACCTTTCTTTGGAATATT
Organism: Pinus albicaulis; assembly: GCA_034641835.2. Classification (NCBI taxonomy): domain Eukaryota; kingdom Viridiplantae; phylum Streptophyta; class Pinopsida; order Pinales; family Pinaceae; genus Pinus; species Pinus albicaulis. The sequence goes on from CM076576.1 coordinate 128,051,659, forward strand.
GTTTGCTAGGTTAAGTCAAAGAGGTCTCGTTCGATCTTGCCCTTTGTCCATGCCTACCAACTTGTTTCAGAGTTCTCAATAGCTTTATATATGATGTTTAGGAGTTCCCTCTTCATAAGATTGAGTTATTTATGTTATATTATATGTTTTCCCAAATTGTGAAGGTGAATTTACTAAAGTTACAAGCTCTTATGCTTTCTATGTTTCAATGGAATGTTTATCTTGGATATTTATCAGTTTAAGTATTGTTCATTGAGCTTAATGGTTTTCCCTACCTCATGAGTTGTAGCTTTTAACTATATGTATTTAATACCTCCTAGTATTTCCTAAATTTTATGTTCACTCCACCTCATACATCACCTTAAGGATCCATTAACCTTGCTAAATTGGCCCTGCAACACACTCTATTTCATCATTTAGACACCCATGAATTTCATTGACTCCATAGCCCAATGGCTTTGACAGACTCTCACTCCACCTATTCTGCTTGACCATATTACCCAACCAAAACAATCAACAACCCCTACACTTAATAACTAGCCTAAAATAAAAACCCTAGAGAAAAAAGAACACATCCTTTGCACCCAATAGAGAGATCCCTCTCTGAGTCCCGAAAGGCTAGGTCCTAGGAATCTAAAGACTGGTTCCATGTTACCCTATCATTTGGTCTGCCAATATGCCAAATCACGAGACCCTAATAGTCGAGATGAACTAGGGAGCATTGGTATAACTCTCGTTGATGATGGTTTGGTGAGCTTGGCTCTCCTAGGACTTCCCAAGATTTGGCACAGTTATCAAGACTCTGTCAATGGAAGGGAAAAGTTTCCAGATTGGGAACAACTGTGGTCAAATTTGGTGCAGGAGGAGTTTAGATGGAACACCAGAGATGGATCTTCATCTAAGAATGAAGATGAAGAAGATTGTTCTTTGGCTACCAAGGCAAAGAAGGGGAAGAAATTCCATTCCAAATCCGGGTCCAAAAATGGCAAGAAGCACGTCATTCCTAGCCTGCCCATGTGGCTCGTTTCCCTTGTAGACACCTGTAGCATATAGTTCCACAAAATAGCTGCGGAAAGTTTAAGCAAATTTGGAAAATGTAGATTTCAGGAATTTATTGACATGAACAAAATCTAAATCAAATAGAAAACACAAAAACATAATTAAAAACTATGTTAGATACCCTTTTGCACATGATATTGACAATTTTGGAGGTTTAGGTGAGTGAAAAAGATATGGAAAAGTGTGTGGAAAAGAAGCAAATTCGGGACTCAACAAGCACGGGGACATATCCAAGATGAAGTGTTTTCACAGTCACAAGCATGGGAATTATGCTACTAATTGTCCACAAAAGAAGAATAACAAGAAGGTTGGAGGATCTACATCAGGTCAGGCTTTGGCCTCGCAATTTGAGCTTTAATTTTCATTGATCGCATGCATGGTGTCAAGTGAATCGAGATCTTTGTGGTATTTGGATAATGGTGCTTCCTTTCACATGACGGGAGACAAGGAAATTTTCAGTAACTTGGAGGAGAAGGATATCCATATGCATATTGAAATGGGTGATGACGGGTGGTACAATTCTACTAGGATTGATACCATTATCTTCCAGAGGTATTCAGGTAAACCCTTTCAATTAAAAGATGTAATGCATGTACCAGGATTGAATAAAAATTTAGTCTTAGTTGCAATGTTGGAGGATAGAGGCTATGATGTTTTTAGTGAAGGAAAAACTTTCCTGCAACACAAAACAACATGGAAAACCAAGAGAATAGGGATTCAAGTTAAGAATCTCTACAAGCTGGAGGTAGATGGTTCCACAGCAATGATGGACAAGGCAGAAAAAGTCGTGAGCCGGGATGAGGGCGAATTATGGCACAGGAGATTGGGTCATCTTCACCATGGAGCCTTGAAAGTCATGTAATAGTTTTCTACTAGTTTTCCCAGGGGTACACTTGCGTAGTTAGACACATGAAAGGGATGTACTATGGGAAAATATCTAAAGACCACCTTTCATGAGAAGGAGAACCGAGCTTTGGGGATCCTCGAGAGAGTTCACGCAGACGTGTGTGGACCATTCTCTATTGCTTCGACAATAAAAAATAAGTACTATGTGATATTTGTTGATGAATTTTCTCATAAGCGTTGGATCTTCTTTATGCAGAAGAAAGATCAGACATTATCTAAGTTTCTTTAGTTTAACGCACTGGTGGAGAAAGATTCGGGGAAGCAAGTGAAGGCTCTTAGGAGATATAATGGTGGAGAATACATCTCTAATGAATTCAAGAACTTTTGCATCAAAGAAAGAATTCGAAGAGAACTGATAGTGCCTCATAACCCACAACAGAATGGGGTTGCATAAAGAAAGAACAGAATGACCGTGGGTGTAACAAGAGCGATGTTGCATGATCAAGGCCTACCGATGCATTTGTGGGTGGAAGCATGCAACACTGCAGTATTTGTGCAGAACCATTATCCTCATAGGATACTTGGCATGAGTACACCTTAAGAGGATTTCACTAGTAAGAAACTTGATGTTTCACACTTTAAGATTTTTGGCTCATATTTTATGTGCATGTGACCAAAGATGCCAGGAAGAAGGTAGAACTGGAAGTTGAGATCGAGATTTTTGTGGGGTACACTGAAACACCCCATAATTATCGAGTGTATTTTCCAAACAGTAGAATGATGGTTGTGCGATGGGATATACAATTTTATGAGGAGAAATCCATGCGGTTGTCCCTTGAGAGGGAGCTATAATTTCATGTAGAGGAAGAAATGTTGGTACCAAAGAATGAACCTCAATATGTGGATCAACCACATGCGGAGGATCATGGAGTGGAGGAAAATTCTCATGCAGAGTCATCCATCAGAAATGGAAGAAGGTGCACAATGAAATTTGATAGATTGAGACTTGATGCCGCGGAGAATGTAGGAGCCCCTACTTCACAGCGCAGACAGAGACAGTCCCCTGACAGGTTTACTGGATACATGGCTCTTATGAGCAAATGTATTGTGACTGAACCATCTTCCTTTCAGAAAGCAGTGTAGCAACCAACCTAGTTTGATGAAATGGTGGAGGAATATGACTCCATTCTCAAGAACAGTGCATGGGAGATTGTCCCAAGACCAGTCAAAAAATCAGTGGTTGGATTGAGATGGATCTACAAGGTAAAGCAAGCTACTGATGGGAGTGTGGATAAATACAAGGACAGATTTGTGGCTCGGGGATTCTCACAGATCGAGGGGATCGATTATGATGAGACTTTTGCACCTATTGCAAGGTACTCTTCCATTAGATCCATACTTGGACTCTCAGCGCAAATGGGTTGGCACATTCATTAGATGGATGTGAAAATTGTGTTTCTCAATGGGATCATTGAGGAAGAAGTGTACATAGATCATCCTGAAGGTTTCGAGATCTTAAACAATGAGTTTCATGTGTCTCAAATCAAGAGAGCACTGTATGGGCTAAAGCAATCACCTCGTGCTTGGTACACTCAAATAGACAACTATTTCATCAGACTGGGCTTCACAAAAAGTGAAGCAGATGCAAACCTGTATCAGATTGTGGTTGAGGGTAAGCTATTGATTATTTTTCGTTATGTTGATGATCTAATTTTGACTAGTGATGAGAAGCTGATACACTCATGCAAGGAGGATCTTGTAAGGGAGTTCGAAATGAAGGACATGAGACTCCTTCATTATTTCCTTGGACTGGAAATATGGCAGCAGGATGGTGAAATTTTTGTGTCTCAAGGCAAGTATGCAAAGGAAAAACTGGGTAAGTTTCACATGGAGAGCTGCAAACCCATGGATACTCCTCTTCCAGGAAATTAGAGGAAAGAGGATGCTACTTCTGGAGAGGTAGTGGATGATAATGTCTAGAGGAAGTTATTTGTTTCACTGATGTATATAGTGAGCACCAGACCAAACATTTTCTATGCAGTTAACCAGCTAAGTCAATCTAGGGTTAATCCTAACAAGATATTTTTGAAGGCGGGGAAGCATGTCTTGAGATACCTGAGGGGCACATCACAATATGCTCTATGGTATAGACAGAAAGAGGGAGTGAATCTTCAAGGCTTCATGGATGCAGATTGGGTGGGAAATCCATCAAACATAAATAGCACATCAGGAGGGATCTTCAGCATAGGATCGACAACAGTTTCCAGGTACATCAGGAAACATCAATCTATGGCACTTTGTTCAATGGAAGCAGAATACATGGCAGCAAGTCAAGCTGCATGTGAGGCTATCTGGATGAGAAAGATATTGGTTGGTTTGTTTGGTTCTTACATGGATCTGACAGTGATACATTGTGATAATCAGAGTTGCATTAAACTCTTGATTAGTCCTGTGTTTCATGATAGGTCCAAGCAAATAGATATATGGTACCATCATCTCAGAGATTGTGTGTGGAGAAGAATAATGTTTCTTTAGTACATTCGCACGAAAGATCAAGATGCAGATATTCTAACGAAGGCACTCACCATGAGAAAATTCGAATACCAAAGAGGCAGGATCGAGGTGAATGATAATCCCTTCCTTGTTAAGAGGGAGTGTTTAGATTCAACAAGAAAATTTCAGCACCCATGCCTAGTGCATTAAGCACCTAAACTAGGGTGGGGCCCACAGGGCTAAATTTGGTGCATGCCTATTTTAGTTATCCCTTAATTAAGATGGACAATAAAATGTAATCTAGTCTCAAAATAACTTGCAATAGTTAATTGAGTGATAAAATCAGTTAGCTCATGAATTTCGAGTTAGAGGTAGTTGGTGAGGCATGTAGAGTAATTCTAGTTGTAACAGAGTTTGAAGTGCAGTGGTGCATTAGTTAATGTAAGTTGTAATCAGTTTAACGCGATTCTGATAAGTTAAAATCAGTTGTGCTAGTTTTAACTGTTAGATACACTAGTGATAGATCAAGTGAATTAAATATTAATTAATTCACAATAAATGATCTCACATGCAACTAAGGATTTACTATTCTTAGTTGCATTCATGTCAGATCCAGTGGAGACCCAGTTGAGATCTAGGTGAAAGGGAAGTTGACTATCAGTTGTAGGATTATTGGGTTACACCCATGCAACCAAACACCCATTGGAGTGCCCATGATACTTGCACGGCCAAGGAAGGCCAAAATTCCTATTCTTTAGGCATTCATCAGGGATTGCACAAGAAAGGCAAGCTATCTGGAGGCAGTAAATTGGCTAAGTATTGGTCAGTTTTATGTATGAAAATGTGAGACAATTAGCTGAGTACAAGAGGGCTCTTGTGAGAAGAGTTGTATGTAATTGTTTCATGATTCCATGATGAATATATGATAGAAGATAGTGGGTTTTTGAGCAGCAAGCTTTCCCTGGGAAATTAGCTGTGTTGTGGCTTGATTGATTGTTCTTTGCTTCATGTGATTGGTGATTGTGTTTTTAATTCCGCAATTTATATGCATAAGAGATTCAGTGTTTAACTATAGTACATTTTTGGATCAGATTGAATCCATGATTTACATGTTGCTTGTATAATTTCTACAATTATTGCATCTCTATGTTGCTTGAATGTTTGATTTATTGCATGATATGAGTATATGTCTATGAGATTGCATGAAGGAATGATTTTGTTTTAAGATGGTTGTACTAGCACATTATGTGTTGAGACAGATGATGTTGAGACAGATGATATGTACGTGAGTGCAAGTGAGTACTAGTTATAGTGCTATGATTTATGACTATGATTTGACTGTTGATTATGACACAATTGATAGTCTTGGTAAAGGTTAATTTCAATTACTAGATAAGATGTCTTGATCTTTGGAACACGTGGCTAACATGTGTGATCAGTTGTAGGACAACATGCTTGGCATTAGTGTGACAAGCTAATAGTTGATTTTCTTATATAACTAAAAATTGGGTGATGTGAAAGTGCATAGTAAGACTCAATTGCAGTAAGGAAAAGGTAAAAGAAAAGAATTCGGTAAGAATTCCTTTGGTTATGTTTGGAAACCCTAATTCTAAACAAATGTGTTTGAATACATGAAATCTTATTAACCCTAATCTTGCTTGACATTACATGGATATATGCTATATTTCTGAACATGTATTTGATAGGTATATCAGCTATTTTCTAGTTATAGTTGGATCCGTGAAGAAAATTGGAATCCCCTGAGAAATGGCATGGATGTGTTAAGTTACAAGGCAACATGCTTGGCACAACAAGGTAAGGTAAACGATGTATTTTTATATTTATTTATACATTGAAAATTATGTGTTTGTGGAAGTATGATGCGGGGATTGTATGGAAAAATAGTTTTCCATGAAATCTTAAAGAAGGCTCAGGTTGATATTTTCCCTCGAAGCATTGGGAAACCATGGGGATTGAGTCATGGTGTTTGTTGCTAGTCTTTTTCTTTTGGTGTTTTGTGATTTTTTTTTGCTTGAATTTCAGTTTTGATTCTATTTGATGCAAGGCCTTTCCACTTTGTTTGTGGCATCGTGTTGCTATTGATGTTTCATGGTTTTTTTATTGTTTGTTTTTTTTTCTTTCCTTTATGTTTTGAGGTTCAAGGGAATTGGTTCAGGAAAGAGGAAAGATAATGAAACTAAAGAAGGGATGAATGGAACCTGGTATGTAATGTAAGACTCAGAAGAATCCTTATGCATGTATAATGGAAATTAAATGTAATAATGTGACAACCAGTGGGATTGATTAGGTCCTTTGGGATAAACGGACGGTGGCAGGATAGTCATGAGAAAGATGAACTAAATGGGTCTCATGTGTCAAATTCCTTAGCTATGTTGGGAACTTTTGTTCTCAAGGTTGTGCATGTTGTGCATGGATAAAGGGAGTTTCTTAACCTTGACCTTATACTATCTGGTAAGTATGTTGTGATCATGATTATGTTGGTGTATATATATGTATATATGTATGTCATTGTTTGATGGGATAATTATTGTTTTATGATAATGATTATATATATGTATGTATCTATGTATCTACGTCATTGTCTGATAGGGTTTTTAGGGAACATTCTTATGGAGGAATTATTTCTTATGCAATTGAATGGCATGAAGAGGTTCTTGGTCTTATGAGGATTCAAGTGGGAAGAGTATCCCTGACATATATATGAGGTTAATATCATGTGGATATGAGTTGATATTATGTGTTTAAATTATGCCTATGTTTACGTTATGGACAGGAAATGCTGAGAGATACATCAGTGGAATGAAAACAACGTGATTTGTGGCATGTTAGGACAAGCATGGATGGAGGAGAGACACTAGAAGCAAGGTTTCTTGGTAGAGACAACGTGGTTTTTGATGTGAAGTGCTAATGTTGTGTATATGTTGTGCATATTGTATATTCAATTATTGTACCTATGATGTCGTGTGCCTATTGTATATATGGTGTTGTCTATCTATTTTGTATGCAATGTTGGGTATAGATGGTGTTATGTATATGTTGGATACGTGTTGTTGTCTACATATCGTACTGTGCACATGTTGGATATGCGGTGTTGTGTACATATGGTGCTATGTATATGTTGTATATGTGATGTTGTGTACATATGGTTCTCTGTATATGTTGTATATGCAGTGCTATGTACATATGGTGTTGTGTGCATGATTGTACATGTGGTGCTGTGTGCATATGGTGTTGTGTACATTTTGTACATGTGGCATTGTGTACAGGTGGTGTTGTGTACATGTAGTGTTGTGTACGCATTGTGCAGGTGCGTTTTTTACGTGTGGTACATTATGCAGGTGATATTGTGTATACATTGTATAGGTGGTGCGGTGTAAATGTGGCATTGTGTACACGTTGTGCAGGTGGTGTCATATACATGTGATGTTGTGCACACATTGTGTAGGTTGTGCGCACTAGGACAATTCTAGTTGATATGATACTATATAGATGTGATTACCAATTTGATTCTTCTTATGAGATTCTTCAGATTGAAAGTGACCATGTACCATTATGAATACCTCCCTAGTTAAGAGGGAGTGTTGGAAAGTGTAACTAGGATCAATCTTCATATTGACTATGTAATTATGTATTTATGTAATGAAGAAGACAAAGATAATAAATATATATTTTTGGTATTCTTGCTTCATGGATTTCATGAGAAAGGTTTTATTATGGGTCAAAAGACTTCTTCTTGATGTCTTTTAGGGATTTGTCTTCTGGTCATAAATGTATTATTCAAAGAGTCATGTATATGAAGAGTCAAGTCAATCTAATATGCCTCAAGACCTTGTCACATAAGCACAACAACCATGGCTCAAAATGATGCTCTAGATCAGCATTGGAATACTCTTCTAGACAACCTCCTTGTTGGCCTATAAAAGAGTGATCAAGTCGGCTCAATGGTCATTCACACTGTTGGGGAAATATATTGCGATAATTTCCAACATCAAATTATCAATCCAGGGCTCATAAACTTTGAGGTACAAGCGCAGGGAATGCAGGATCAGAGCATCTAACCTAGACTACAGTAGGAATCAACTTGTTGTTTAAGTACAAAATTTTTATTTCTAATTGAAGCTAATCAATTGGGGAAAACATGCTTAAACAAATAATAAATTCTAATAACTGTGCAAAAGAAACTAACTCTAATTAATCATAAACCAAGCAATACAAATTACCATTCAAAGGATTTTAATATAAATGAAAATCTCAATCTAAATTCTAAAATCTATTTAATCTAAATACAAGAATCTTAAATCAATCAAGATTAATTTAAAATGATACCAAACTTATGTTAAATCTTAATCCCAATAAAATTCACTCTCATTCAAATGATCTTAAACTAAGGCAATGAACAAGCAAGACTTCAACTAATCTAAATCCCGGCATGAATAAAAGAAATAAAATAAGCATTCAAACAAACCTTTGTCACCACTTTGCAATTGCTTCAAAAGAAACTAAGTAAACCAAGATTTTAATTGACATGCCTCATATCTAAGAGACTACAAAATAAGAAACTATCCTATCCTTAAACTTCTTTAATCAAACTCAAGAAATCATTCAAACATGAGCACACTTGCTAATGGTTCTACCAATAACTAACTACAATCATAATGAATTTTGAAACTAAACTACAACTTCAAACAATGATTTAATGGTCTCACTGCATTACTTTCAAATACTTGGTTGCCAAAACACAATGTTACAAGAAAATCAATAAGGTACGTAATAGATATCAATTCATATTTAAAACAAAATGGGGTTATCGATCTCTTGTTTATCCAATTAAGAAGCACCTTTAAATATTTCAATCGCAAACCTGTAACAAAGGAGCTATTCATGCAATAAAATCATTGATCAATGCCATTCATTAGCTTGCAACGAGTTGAAAATGTAAAAATTATATACAATATGCATGTATATATCTGAACTCTCCTGATCTCACAATATTTATCTTCTTGCAAAATACAGAATCCTTCCACTATAATTCTTGCGGAAATTTAATCAACAATTGCAAAACACATGAAGAAATAAAAACACACATAACACAGTTGTTTAACGGGAAAGCCTGAAGCTGAAAACCCCAACTATATATTATGTAACATGGAGATCATATGAAAATCTCATACAAAATATTGTACATCAAGCTTCCCAGTACAATCAATCACACACTAACACAGAAGAAATATGCAAATCCACGTAACCAATCTCTTCCCTCCTCACACACCGCTCAATGCTAACAACCAGTTTATTATAAAGACCAATTCGATGCAATCCCACACCCTTGATCTATGTTAATACTGTCATGCAACTCCAATGCATATATAGACTAATATACATCATTAGTAGTCACAACAAAGAGCAGTCCATCTGCCTTTTCACCATTCACCTGTGCCTCCACTGGATCTGACATGCACTGTAGTTAACTGTTGTATTGTTCAGTTGATTAATGAGTTATTATTTGTGAATTAATTAACTAATTAATTCACTCCACTCTCACTAGTGTATCATTCATTTAGATTAGATACAACTAGCTCAACTGAGTCTAACTGAGTTAAACTGAATACAACTCCATGAACTACTCTTCCAAATCTGTCATAACTTTTCCACTTCAGTTCTAACTGAGTCCTCCATGCATGAACTCCAGTAAACCCTTAGGAATTGCATAATTCCTTCTGCCCACTGATTTTACAAATCTTTTCACTGAAATAAAGTGCTCCAAGAGAATAAGTTGTTGTTTATTGTCTGATTATTATTAAGAGCTAATAATAATCGACATGCATCTATTTTTAGATCAGTGATCTATAAGTAGACTTCGCCCAATATTCTAAAAATAGAATCTCATATGTTTTTCACATTTGACCAACCATCTACAAATAGCCTCCTGCTACATATAGAATATGCTCACCATGTCTAAAAATAGACATACACCTAAAAATAGCTTGTGTGGGCCCCACCTAGTTTAGGTGATTATTTTCGTGTTATTTTCCAACTAGGATCAAGGATGATGTTTCAGGATGCCTCCTTCACTATTTCTTGTTGCAAAATTCAACACTCCCTCTCAACAAGAAATGACTGTCTTTGCATGTGACATGCAACTCCATGCATTCGCCCTGCAACCTTTGCAAGCACCCTGCAACTCCATGCATCTACTCTGCAACCCTTGCTGCAACACTTCCGAAACTGAAAGGCTCCAAAAAAATCAATCAGTATAATGCATCTGTCATCAAAGTTTTCAACTTCTGCTTAATTACTGCACATGTCTTCAGGAACCACTGTGTTGTTGAACTCTGCACCCATGCACTCTGCACTTGCTGTCAACTCTGAACCGCGCTCTAGTATCTGACACTGTCACTTTGATCTGCCTACATCAATCCAATTGATCATGCTACTACTGCTCTGTGGGCACCTCATAGCCAGGTTCAATTCATGAGATCTACACCATCTCAATGAATCCTGCCTAGAAATATCCTCTTGGGATTACACATGCATGTTGCCCCACCTCTCACCTGGTGGTATAGCTGCATGCACTCCCTCTGCCCATTTGGCACAAAATTTCTCTGCATGAGTGGTTGCTCCCACTCCATGATCCTCATCTTGTGGCTACTCCACATCCCTAGGTTCACTCTTACCTGCATGCAAATCCTGCTCCCTCTCAAGCTTCAATTGCATGTCTTTCTTGCACTTCCCAACAGTAGGAAGCTCCGTAGAAATCCCATCTACATCAAATCTATAAAGATTCTTCTGCATCTCTAGTTGTGTTTGCTCCACAACCTTCTGAGACTGCTTCTCACGCTGTATGTTGAGAGGATCCCTCTCAACAACCAATTCACTAACCTCTTCTTTGCTCCTCAAAGCTTTGCATGCATCTTGTACCTCAGTGCATGTAGATTCTTGGCTCGCGCACATTGTAATTGTCCTGTCGTCACAAAATTTTCTAACAAAAGAGCTGATTTTAAATCGACGATATCTCCCTCATCTGAGCTCCGATTCGACCGATTGTTTTTTTCAATTTGAGTATTTTTTCGCAAGAAATCCAAATATTCTATTTGTTTCTGAAAATATTTCACCAAAAATTTCAGTTATTCTTTGCAAACTCGCTCGCCCAAAAATTCTTGCTCTCATTCCATGTAGAAAATCTATAACACATCTCTGATACCACGTAGAAATTATATACAATATGCATGTATATATCCGGACTCTCCTGATTTCAAAATATTTATCTTATTTCAAAATACAAAATCCTTCCACTATAATTCTTGCAGAAATTTAATCAACAATTGCAAAACACATGAAGCAATAAAAACACACATAACACAGTTGTTTAACGAGAAATCCTAAAGTTGAAAACCCCAACTATCATATATTATGTATCATGGAGATCATGTAACAATATCATACAAATCTTAGTACATCAAGCTCTCAGTACAATCAATCGTCACACACTAACATAGAAGAAATCTGCAAATCCATGCACCAATCTTTGCCCTCCTGCTAGCCTACCTCCACTGCACAATCCAAGCTGATTACAAAAAACAATTCGATGCAATCCCACTCTCTCGATCGTTATTATCATTAAACCCATCGACAGACAGACGCAATTCCATGTAGAAGTAGTCACAACCGTATAGTCACAAGCTTTTCTGATCATTCCTCCATCGTGTTCAACGACCTAACATGCACTGTAGTTAACTGTTGTATTGTTCAGTTGATTAATGAGTTATTATTTGTGAATTAATTAAATAATTAATTCACTCCACTCTCACTAGGGTATCATTTAGTTAGATTAGATGAAACTAGCTCAACTGAGTCTAACTGAGTTAAACTGAATACAACTCCATGAACTACTCTTCCAACTTTGTCATAACTTTTCCACTTCAGTTCTAACTGAGTCCTCCATGCATGAACTCCAGTAAACCCTTAGGAATTACGTAATTCCTTCAGCCCACTGATTTTACAAATCTGTTCACTGAAATAAATTTCTCCAGGAGAATAAGTTGTTGTTTATTATCTGATTATTATTAAGAGCTAATAATAATAGACATGCATCTATTTTTAGATCAGCGATCTATAAATAGACTTCGCCCAATATTTTAAAAATAGAATCTCATCTATTTTTCACATTTGACCAACCATATACAAATAGCCTCTTGCTACATATAGAATATGCTCACCATGTCTAAAAATAGACATACACCTAAAAATAGCCTGTGTGGGCCCTACCTAGTTTAGGTGATTATTTTCCAACTAGGATCAAGGATGATGTTTCAAGATGCCTCCTTCATTGTTTCTTGTTGCAAACTTCAACAGAAAATGATATGATATGTCTATTTAATTTTAATAAAACAAACGAATTACAGTCTTAAGTACATAATCAAAATTATGAGATCTAATTAACAATTGCTTTCAAATAAAATCCATGCACCTAGATCTAAATCAAACACACTACCTCTATCCTATGATGTTTAAAAAACTTACTTCCAGGCGATGGTGGATCCTTGCCACTCCTGGAGCAAGTCTAAACTAAATCAATGTCTAAATATTAAAAAAAACCATAACATCTACAAAGAATTCATGGCAAAGTCAAATTGTATTAAGATTCAAATCATAAGTTCACTTACATACATTCCTTCAATATTTTGTCTCATGTTCACACCTTTTCACCCTCCTTCTTCAAAAACTTCCCCAGCTTACAACACAAACCATGGTTGAGCCATTTATAAGATTCACAAGGCGAATTATTCATTTTCCTCAATTCTGGAAAATTGAACAATTTTAACAAACTGACCTAAAATATCTTAGTATATCTTCCTAACCATGAGGAATTTTGGAAAACTGTTCGGAGGGAGACTAATTTGTTATGTTTCCATCAAAAAACTCTATTGGATTTGTCTCATTCAAATCCATCTCCTCGAAAATCGTGCCCAAATTTGGTTGTTTAGATTTTTTTTGCAATGTTCTAGAACTCTGAAAAAAACTGTGATGTTTTATAAAACTGCCTCCAAGACCCACGTATAAATTTTATAAAAATTTGAATATGGAGAAACCGTTTTTTATATACATAATTGGTTATATTTCTAAAAAACCCATTTTATTAGATTTTATATATTCACCTCAAGCTGCACACACATCGAGGTAAAACATGGAAGTTTGGAAACTTTGCACATTTTGAGCAGATTTGTTAATCAACTCCTAGGGACCCACATGTGCGACCTGAGTGCAATAAAATGCATAGGAAGGTATTAAAACATTATTTTGGACCATAACCTCCCTTTGTTTTCCTCGGAAGCACACTGAAAGTACCAAATCCCTAAATTAGGCATCTCATACTTAACTGGCTTGTGAGTGATTTCAGCGATGGAACCCTGTGATAAATGTACTTCAAAAAAACCGTCATCGGTAAAACATGACATAATCATCTTTAATCATAGAGAAGTAAAGAAAACTGATGATAATCAACCATGGAGAGTATTTGGCAGCGAGTGATGGAATTAGGGTACGGAATGGGCTAAAAACCTAGGGTTTTAGGGTATAAACAGTGATATTTCATGATGAAAACATGGGCATATACAAGGCCCAACATCCCCCCATGCTTGAGGTTTTGCATGTCCTCATGCAAACAAATACTTTACTCATATCTAGGTTTTTATGGCATCATGGCTTTTATATAGGGTTAGGTCTTGTGAAGCAACACTACATGAATATTTTATTTCTATAGATTTAATTTTAAGAGCAGTACAAATTGAGGGAAAAAAATAGGTATGGTAGGAGGAAAATGATGAATGGAATGATAGCTGACAATGGAAATGGTAGACGAGATGAGGTGGTAATGGAGATGGGAAGACATGTGCTTGCATGATTTATTTTTGCGAGGCCAATGCTTATGAATGGTTCCTTTATGAAATGCAACAATGAATTCACCCTCTGACAATATGTGTGAATGTAGGAGGGGAAGGCACTATAGTTACTTCTTTTTTTACATGAACCAATATGATTATGACCTAGAGTAGCATGCAAATGGAGGGTATATGGAAAATCAAATATATGGAATATTTGGTGGTTAATCATCAAAGCTTTCTTAAATCTCTAACCAATTAAAGAATCTTAAGCCACCTCTACCTCAAGTTTTACCCTTGTTGTTGATGTCCTTGGTGCTGCAAGATGAAGTAAATGATGGAATGGCTTGATCTGATGTGACTGCTGATATGATCTGTTGAAGAAGGAAAAGGGTCTCAAAATCCACATTATCCTAAAAATGTTGATGCATGTGTGATTTCATATGGATTTCTGAAAAAAAACACAAGCACCATCATCAATATTTATTTTCATGAAAATCTGATCGAAATAAAGGAAATAGGTTAAATAATGAACACTTACCTGATCATGCTCCAAGCCCAACAATTGTGAAAAATGATAGTGAGAAACATGAGTAAGCATAGTGTAAGAATATGAATCAAACCTGACAATTCTCATCATTTTTGTTCCTAACATCTCTCCCCCCCATGCCTATCATCTTGCATGTCCTCATGCAAACAAAACCCCTAACAGAGACCAAAGACTGAAGGGCTAGGGTTCCTATATTAAAATCATGATTCATTGACTTAAACCATAGAGCTAATTGTGAGATCATGTAAGTAAGTTTCATCGGATGTCATCTTCCTTTGCATCAATAAGGTAAGAAAAGTAGTGACCAGGGATCCAGTGATGTTAAGACTGAGTTTTATTATTCCAAAAGAGTAATTAATTCTAGGGCTGCTAAAGGAATGCTTAACAATGTTGTTACTGCAGAGATAATGTCATCCTAAAATGATTAACCATAAGAATATTCACAAAGCATCTCAAGAGTAATCCAAAGAAGCATGTCTTCACTTTCAATAACCTCATTATTACAAGTAAAAGTGACTTAATTTAAAAACCAAGGCCTTAAATTGGATCAAAAGTAGGGAAAAATAAATCTAATTACAAAATGATACCTTCCGAGGATGATTGTCTTACCGTTATCCAATAATATAGTTAAAGCTTCTCTTATTCAAGAAAAGTAAATGACCTGCACTAAGGGTCTCACATCCATAAAAACCAAATTATTTCTGAAAGATAGAACTCCAAAGCACACTACTGAAGGATATTAAATCCATTCTCAGAGAGATATGATAATGAGTTTAGGGAAAGGCAAAAGCAACCAAGTAAATCATAGTGTAAAATTAACTTTGATACCACATGCATGGCCCTACTGCCAGTAGGTGTTTATAGCCTCGATAAGGATGCCTTTTAAACTCAAGAAATGTTTGTGTCCCACTTACTAGATATATATTCAGAGTTAGCTTATTTGAATTTTAGATAAAGGCCATTGTCCTGGCTTGGTAACTAGCTAATGGCAGTGCCACTCACAAGAGGTAACATGGATGAACAAGCCGGCTCTGATGAGACCTCCTGTCTTTTATCTTTTTGGGTTGAAAGCCATTACTCTGGCTTGGTGACCAGAAGCAGTAATGTCATGCATGTTAGGTCTCATGATTGTGGTAGTTCGGTTCATTACAAGACCTCCTATCCTCCCTTAAATCTTTTTGTAGACTCTGATTATGATTAACCTTAGAGGTTACTTAATAAGTGAGGAGACAAATCTACTCCTTAAGAGCGCAGGATGGCATGAAATTTTTTTAATTACTAATCTTTATTGGTTGATCCTACTACCCTAAGACTCAAAAAATAAAACAATTCATATAATGACTGAAATATTCCTCGAGTTGGTCATGCTAGGATTCTTATGAGAGCTCATTAGGGTTTTATAGGAGTGGTCCACCATAGGAGGATTTTCATCAATACCTTCAAAGAGAAACTTGAAAATGTTTCTTGGATGATAGTATGTTAAGCTTATGAATGGAAGGTATAACAATAACAATTCCCCTAACTAACCCAATGAATAATCTCGGCCAATAATGAGAGTCACTTCATAAAATATGAGGCATTACGAGTGAATTTATTTTTACAAGTGTTACCACAAGAGTGCATAATGACAAAAATTTCAACGGTTATGCCTTAGGAATTGAAATTTCAAGAATGATGTTGTAAAAACAATTTAATTCATTTCTACCCTACCCTAATCTAGAGAGAGGAAGGTCTCCTTAAAGTGTAGGAGTACTTCCAATGCAACCATGTTCGTAACAATATGCTAAATATACTCACACTCAGTTTGAAAGAATAAACTTTAACACATACCAGAGTATGAGAAACCAGTTGCTTCGATTGATATGATACCAAGAGTATTTGAAGATGAGAGTGGTACTTTGGATGGATTATGATTTGGAACCAATCCTCGATGTAATCCTGGTGGTATTGGCTCATTTCTTCTTTTGGACCGCTCTGAATGTCCTTCTTGGTCATGCAAAACAAACTTAGATAATTGGTCTATGGAATGCACATAAGGCTTGTTGTTGGGCATGGTGAAGTTTCCTCGATCTCAAGTTCAGTTGGATGCTCCCCATCAGATTTGGTACATGGCTCATCGATCTCCTTGGTAGATAGGCAAGACGACTCAAGGGATATTTCCAAATCATGTTCTGGCTGTGGAGAGACAGATAACTTCCTGAATGCAGTCAGGATAAACTCTTCCTGAGAAGAAGATACCCCAGCTACTGCTAGGATTTGAGAAAGTGCTCCGTGGACATTCTTCAAGCTCTCGGTCATTCTTGAATTTCTCGTGCTCGCAACATGTATTAGTACAAAAGAGGGGGTTCTTACAACACCCTAAAAATGGTTTATCTTTAAAGAATTTAAATTTTTAATCTAAATGAATTAAAGACTTCTAATTGCAATAAAAACTCACCAAACTTGTTTGATTGGGAAACCAAATTTTGGAGAACCCCACAATAGTGGATGTGTGGCTCTTCACTCACGTCTTACCGTACACTCTCCACCCTCTGATTGCCCTACAACTAAGATCACACACACAAAAAACTTGTGAAAGAAACTAGACTCTGATCCCTTTAGTACCTCCCCGGCAACGAAGCCAAAAATGTTGGGGAAATATATTGCTATAATTTCCAACATTAAATTATCAATCCAGGGCTCGTAATCTTCGAGGTATAAGCGCAGGGAACGCAAGATCAGAGCATCTAACCTAGACTACAGTAGGAATCAACTTGTTTTTTAAGTACACAATTTTTATTTCTAATTGAAGCTAATCAATTGGGGAAAATATGCTTAAACAAATAATAAATTATAATAACTGTGCAAACGAAACTAACTCTAATTAATCATAAACCAAGCAATACAAATTACCATTCAAATGATTTTAATCTAAATGAAAATCTCAATCTAAATACTAAAATCTATTTAATCTAAATACAAGAATCTTAAATCAATCAAGATTAATTTAAAATGATACCAAATTTATGCTAAATATTAATCCCAATAAAATTCACTCTCATTCAAATGATCTTAAACTAAGGCAATGAACAAGCAAGACTTCAACTAATCTAATTCCCGGCATGAATAAAACAAATCAAATCAGCATTCAAACAAACCTTTGTCACCACTTTGCAATTGCTTCAAAAGAAACTAAGTAAACCAAGATTTTAATTGACATGCTTAAGATCTAAGAGACTACAAAATAAGAAACTATTGTATCCTTAAACTACTTTAATCAAACTCAAGAAATCATTCAAACATGACACACTGGCTAATGGTTCTACCAATAACTAACTACGATCATAATGAATTTCAAAACTAAACTACAAATTCAAACAATGATTTAATGGTCTCATTGCATTTCTTTCAAATACTTGGTTGCCAAAACACTATGTTACAAGAAAATCAATAAGGTACATAATAGATTTCAATTCATATTTAAAACAAAATGGGGTTATCGATCTCTTGTTTATCCAATTAAGAAGCACCTTTAAATATTTCAATTGTAAACCTGTAACAAAGGAGCTATTCATGCAATAAAATCATTGATCAATGCCATTCATTAGCTTGCAACAAGTTGAAAATGACATGTCTATTTAATTTTAATAAAACAAACGAATTACAGTCTTAAGTACATAATCAAAATTATGAGATCTATTTAAAAATTTCTTTCAAATAAAATCCATGAACCTAAATCTAAATCAAACACGCTACCTCTATCCTATGATGTTTACAAAACTTGCTTCCAGGCGATGGTGGATCCTTGCCACTCCTGAAGAAAGTATAAACTAAATCAATGTCTAAATATTTAAAAAAAACCATAACATTTACAAAGAATTCATGGCAAAGTCAAATTATATTAAGATTCAAATCATAAGTTCACTTACATACATTCCTTCAATATTTTGTCTCATGTTCACACCTTTTCATCCTCCTTCTTCAAAAACTTCCCCAACTTACAACACAAACCATGGCTGAGCCATTTATAAGATTCACAAGGCGAATTATTCATTTTCCTCAATTCTGGAAAATTGAACAATTTTAACAAACTGACCTAAAATATCTTAGTATATCTTCCTAACCATGAGGAATTTTGGAAAACTGTTTAGAGGGAGACTAATTTGTTATGTTTCCAACAAAAACCTCTCTTGGATTTTTCCCATTCAAATCCATCTCCTCGAAAATCGTGCCCAAATTTGGTTGTTTGGATTTTGTTTGCAATGTTCTAGAACTCTGAAAAAACAAAGATGTTTTACAAAACTGCCTCCAAGACCCACGTATAAATTTTATAAAAATTCGAATATGGAGAAACCTTTTTGGATATACATAATTGGTTATATTTGTAACAAATTCATTTGATTAGATTTTATATATTCACCTCCAGCTGCACACACATCGAGGTCAAACATGGCAGTTTGGAAACTTTGCACATTTTGAGCAGATTTGTTAATCAACTCCTAGGGACCCACATGTGTGACTTGAGTGAAATCAAATTCATGGGAAGGTATTAAAACATTATTTTGGACCATAACCTCCCTTGGTTTTCCTCGAAAGCACGTTGAAAGTACCAAATCCCTAAATTAGGCATCTCATCCTTAACTGGCTTGTGAGTGATTTTAACGATGGAACCCTATGATAAATGTAATTCAACAAAACCATCATCAGTAAAACATGACATAATCATATTTAATCATAGAGAAGTAAAGAAAACTGATGATAATCAACCATAGAGAGTATTTGGCGGCAAGTGATGGAATTAGGGTACAGAATGGGCTAAAAACTTAGGGTTTTAGGGTATAAACAGTGATATTTCATGATGAAAACATGGGCATATACGAGGCCCAACACACACCTATTCATACACAGGTCGGCTTATTACAGGTGGAAACAACTATTTATACCATATATGTACTGCGCAGAAAAGACAGAAAATAGAATATCGGATTTTTGTGATTTTCGATCAATATTTAAGTGATAAAATTGTGGATTACAATCACAGAAGAACAGGGTTATACAACAACGATTTCAGTTGAGAAAGTGGGAATAAAGGAGACAGAAACATATATATATATATATATATATATATGCAAAGTTTACTAGGATTGTGTTAAAGCTACAAGAATTGTGTGATTTAGTGTGGATCTTCAAGTATGTAATAAATGCAAGTTTAGAATTTTTTTTAATGCAAAGGAAGGAGATGAAGTGTCATATATATATATATGAAGATATATTAATGTGTTATAGAGTGAAACTATAGGACTATATTTAGTATGAAGTTCGAGGAGTATGCGAAGATTACAAAACTGTACTAAGTGAAAAGTATAATCAGTATGTTCAGCGAAGTTAAGTAAAGATGCAATATGTGCATAGGACTGTCCACAATAAAGTGTTGATCTCTCAGTAAGGATCACACACAAATATAAAAGGGAAATACAGTGAGAGGCTTAGTTTTCTAGTCTTAGTGCAGAGAGGTGTAGAATGGTGCAAAAAAAGAAGGATCAGCTCAAGGAGTCCATGAAGAAGCAGTGAAAAGGTCTTTGAGGAAAACAAGGGTCAAGGGTTTGTGTCATGGTCATGGTACTTGTCATATGCAAGTCTATAAGAATAATTTCTTGTGGGTTTTCCTCTCCAAGAGGGAGAGGTCTTGGCCCTGGCTTGAAAATCCTAAATTTATGTCTCTTGTGCTTTTGGTAATTAACTTGATGAAAGGCATAATAAGCTAAGAAGAGAAGACATAAGTGAAGGACGTAAGCTCACAAGTAATTATCAAGAAGATAATTTGAATTAAACCCATCCCTACCTAATTCTCAACATAAAGGGTATGTAAACAAGTGTTAGTGTTGATCAAAAATTTGGTCACCATCGATCCACTTGTAATGTCTAGCTTGTTGAAGCTTACTTTGGGCTTCCGAAATATGTAGTGATTGGTAATTCATGTTGATAATGGTCTCATTTTCTCTTAGATAGTGCTTCCACTTATTAAAATATTTTACCAAGCACTACAGTTACTTATTATAGGTAGGTATTTTAGGATTTTCTCATGAAATGTTTTTGAATAATAGCATCTTGGCTTACCTCCTTGAATCAAGATTGCTCCCATGGCATACCGACTTGCATCTATCTCTAATTAAAAATGCTTCTAAAATTTTGGCAATGCAAGAATTGGTGCTTGACTAATCATTTTTTTCATCTCATTAAGAGCCTTATGTTAATTTTCTCCACACTAGAAACTCTTACTACTTTCTATTATGGTGTGGAGTGGTGTAGCTACTACTAAAAAGGGTACTATGAAATTTTGTAGGTATTTTGCTACCCCAACAAAGCTCCTAACTTTAGTGATATTAGTAGGAATTGACCATTCACGATGGCCTCCATCTATGTGATATCTATCCAATGTTCCCCTCCATCAATCACATACACTAAATATACCAATGACTGCTAAGAAAACTCGTATTTCTTCAAGTTACCTAACAGTTGGTGCTTTTTTCGGAGTCTCTAACACTTGCATGAGATGTGAAATGTGCTCCTCCTAGATAGAGATATAAACCAATATATCATCTAAATATACTATAATAAATGAATTTAAATATGGTGTTGAATAGATCATTAATTAGTCTCATAAATGTAATTTGTGCATTACATAAATCAAATGCATGAACAACCATTCATATAACTTTTCTTGTATTGAAGGTGGTCTTCCAGGTGTAACACATACCTTATGGTAACATGATTTGAAATATATCATGGTGAAGCTCTTGTCATGCTACAACCAATCTAACAAATTATTTATTATAAATAGGTGTTTTTAATTCTCAAGTGTAATATTATTCAAAAATATAAAGTCAGTACACATTTTCCAAGTTCCATCCTTCTTGGGCATGATGATAATAGGTGACCCACAAGGTGAGGGGCTTGGTCAAATCACTCCCTACTCTAGCAACTACCGTAATTGCTTCTCACTTCATTTACTTTGAGAATATACAATATATACAACCCATCATTTGGTAATGGGGAGTTAGGCAACAACTGCATCTCATTCTCCACTTCCTTCTTAAGTGGTGTCCCTTTAAAGTATTATAACACTCCTTTGGAATATATACCACACATATAACAAAGTTGTAGATATATTACAGATGGCATATAAAAGCATAGAGGGAATTTTATTCCAAAGCTTGAGATCTCTTTCACTCACACCATGCAAATAGAGAGATTAAACCCTTGTATATGTTTCAACTCTCTCTCCTTTTACAATAACCAGTATTTGTTTTTCTAGATCCATTAATCCTTCAAGAAATAACTATAAAATAACCTTCTCAACAACTTTATTATTAAAAGGAGCCATAAGTTGTTGATATGCACAATTTCCTCCAAAAATTTAAAATGAAATATCCAGTGAAAACTGTACCATAAATCTCTCAGGTAACTAACTTAAATAGACAAGACAAACATTTTTTAAATATTGGAGTTAGTTATCAACCATATTCAAAAATTGAGCTATAATATTCTTTAAATGAGGGTTTGACCAATCATCAACTCAAATGACCTCCCAAGTCTCCTCAAATAAATATACAAGCCAAATTCCTCATGATGTTTGCCAAATAACCAACTTAAATCACATGTATAGCCTTGTTACCATGTATATTACATGGGATGCACGTGATGATTCAGATTTTTTCAGTGTGGTATGATGAACTTAGGCTTCAAGGGGTTAGGATTTTTGTAGAAGTATTCTTTGGTTTTTCATCATGGATACGTTGGTTTAGTCTCAATTCTCCTTGGATGGATGGTAGTTGTTCTTGGGGCATCTCTATACAATAAACCACATTAAAAATATATGCATTTCTAACATGTTCTAGAATAAAGGGGGTATTATATGCTTTTAATTGTGAGAGGTGGAGCAAGAAAGTTTGTTTAAAGTGAAACTTCCTCACTCTTTTTTGGTATGGTTGTATTTGGGAAACTTATCTCCCTTAGGGTTTAATGACAATTTGTTGGATGTGTTTGGAATTTCTACAACTATCTTGTGGGTGAGGAAATCATGTAAATATATATCGTTGTCTCTATATTTGCTAAAATATTCAGACACATGCTTGAGTAAGAACCTGGTATACTCCTTCAATTCTTACTTTAATTTTTTATGGGAATAGTGCTTATGTTTGAATTTCTTTCTCTAGTTTTGGATGAATTTATTTTTGACATTCTTCCTGATAGTTGTAACTTCCTTGATTGTTGGATTGTACCTACTTTGGTGCTTTCCTTAAATAAATTTATGCACTATAGGGCAACAAGGGGAAGAGAATGTTGGGCTTGTGATTTTCATCTATTGTGCATCTTTAGCATATTTAGAATAGCCTCCCATTCCAACCTTTTTATGACGTCATTCACCCGATGGATTAGACACTAGTTTCCAATCCTCCTATCCCATTTTTACTACAAATTTTTCAAACTTGTTTTGCTAGAAATTTCCCTTCACATAGCCTTGCAATAAATAGCTTAATTTCCACAAACCCTAACTAGGGAAGCCTCTCTTGAGTCGGAGGAAAGTTGGCTTGAAAATAAGAGGCTTGGTGAGGTAACAATGGCTAATTTCCTAGTTACCGAAATCTATCATCTTGGCGCTTGGGTATTTTACACATTCTAGATGATGGATTGAGTGGTAACAAACCATTTAATTCAAATTCATCCCATGAAATACAATGACGAGTGTGCAATAAAGTATCCATGTGGTACATGGCATTATCCAAGGTAAAATATGTTGAAAATGCAACAAGATGATGGAGCTTAGTGAAATGAAGTCGCCTTCACTAAGTGGGCCCGCAGGCTATTTTTGGCGCAAAGTCTATTTTTAGACATATGGAGCATGGTCTAGGAGTTGCAGTATGCTATTCTTAGATGATTGGTCGAGTTGGTAAAAATAGATGGACCTCTATTTTTAGACATACAGGTCGAAGTCTATTTTTAGACTTCCTGTCTAAAAATAGGTCAGTCAAATATTATTAGCCCTTAATAATATTTGGACTATAAACTTCAGTTTATCCTCTTGCAGCACTTCAGTTGGAGCTACGGATGTGGTCCATGCACCTGACAGAAGGAATTACGCTATTCCTAGGGGTTTGGTGAGCTCATGCATGGTTGACTTCAGTTAGAACTCAAGTGGCGGAGTTTGGTGGAGTTGATGAGACAGTTGGTGGAGTTGTGTTCGGTTTAACTTAGTTGAACTAGTTGTATTTAGTCTAACTGAAAAATACACTAATGATGAGTGAAGTGAATTAAATATTATTTAATTCACTAAAAATTAACTCATTATTCAACTCAAGAACACATCAGTTGACTGCAGTGCATGGACAGTTCAGTGAAGACCAGTGGAAGAGGTAGATGAAAGGGTGAGTTTGCTATTAGTTGCGACATTAGTTGTGCATGAGATTTGCACAAGCATTGGAGGAGATTGCCCATGAGGATTGCGCAGTTGAAGCCAAGGAGATTCAAACTTGGATCTCTCATTACACCAACTTGGATTGCACAATAGAGGCAGGCAAATAGTGGATGAGTTTTGAACCTGTGACTTGTTCAAAACTGAGCTAGTTTGTGTGTAACTTTTGGAGACAGTACTGAGTACTTGTGAGGAGTATTGTACCGAGATTGTTACATGTTCTCTTCTATTATAATATAAAAAATAGCTGGGGGTTTTCAGCTATAAGCTTTCCCCATTACATATTGTGTTTATGTGCGCATGCGACTGTTTCTATTTCCGCATATTGATGATCAATTGTAGAAGAGGTTATGTGTTATGCATGAATTCAAATTAGTGTGTGACTAGGATAATCTCAGTGGATAAATCTTCATTATTCAACAAATTTCTACATGGTATCGGAGCGAATTGATCATCGGGATCTATTACAGTGATTACAATTATTTCGGTAGACAGAGTCTGTAACGGGCCAGGTAGCCTCTGGATCCATCCTTTCTCTGAAAGGTGATATATCCAGTAAATGCCCTTACAGTCGATCTCTGTGCTAGAAATAATTTGTTCTCACAGATCCAGAAGCAGTTGAGTTTTTGAGCTTGGAATTCGAATTTTGCAGCAGTTTGTTTTCTTGGTGCCGGAGTTGAAAATGTCTTTCAACGGTTTGCGACTCGAATATGCTCTTGAAGGCAGTTCGAATTATGTTGCATGGAAATATCGCATGGAGGCAGTATTAGAAGATAATGGACTGAAGGAGTTCGTAGATACGGATGTCCAAAAGCCCACTGATCCTGCTGAAGTCGAAGCTTGGCAAAAGAAGATGGCGAAATGTCGAAGGATTCTATTGGAGGGCGTGAAGGATCACATTGTATCCAGCCTGCATGGAAAAGCTTCTCCATATTTGATGTGGAAAGCGTTGACAGATATATTCCATAGTAAGAGAGACCAAAGGAAGCTGGCGCTCAAGGATAAGCTCAGAAACATTAAGATGGAGAAAGGCGACAGTATCGCCAAGTACCTCACGAAGTTCACTCAATGCAGAGATGAGCTAGGAAGTGTGGGGGTGACTGTCGAAGAAGAGGACATGGTAGACCTGGCTCTCCTTGGTCTTCCGAAGGCTTGGCATTCATATCAAGATAGTGTCAATGGTCGGGAGAAGTTTCCCGGATGGGAGCGCCTTTGGGCGGATCTCATGCAGGAAGAGATAAAGAGGACTACCAGGGACGGATCTTCATCAAAGGTATCTGATGAAGAAAATTGCGCTTTGACTGCCAAAGCAAAGAAGGGGAAGAGCAAGAAGGCTTCTCAGTCTGGTGCGAAAGGCAAGAAGCAAGACATGTCCAAGGTGAAGTGTTTTCACTGTCACCAACACGGACACTATGCCACAAATTGTCCGCAGAAGAAGAAAAATAAGAAGGTTGCTGGATCTGCAGCGGGAGAGGCATTGGCCTCCCAGTTCGAATTGGATTTTTCACTGATCGCATGCTTGGTCTCAAGTGTGATGGGATCAGTATGGTTCTTGGACAGTGGTGCGTCATTTCACATGACAAGAGATCGGGATCTGTTTTCAGATCTGGAGGAAAAATATCTTGGAGTGCACATCGGGATGGGCGATGAGATGGTGGTCAGTGGCGACCGTGACGGCATCTATATTTCTTGAGAGGGAGTCTGGTAAGCCCTTTGTATTGAAGGATGTCATGCATGTACCTGGATTGAAGAAGAACTTGATCTCTGTGGCGATGTTGGAGGATAAGGGGTATGATGTGGTTTTCAGCGAAGGAAAAGCCTTCCTGCGCAGTAAGACTACTGGAGAGACCCGGAAGATAGGGGTTCGAACCAAGAACCTTTATCAGTTGCAGGTAGATGGCTGCGTAGCTATGGCATGCAAGGCGGGAGAAGTGGTGAGCCAGGATGATGAGGGCAAACTGTGGCACAGGAGATTGGGCCACCTTCACCATGGAGCTTTGAAGATTCTGCAGCAGATTTCTACTGGGCTTCCTAAGGGCACTCTTGCGCAGTCAGATCAGTGCAAGGGGTGTACTTTGGGAAAATATGTGAAAGCCACCTTTCACGAGAAGGATAGTCGCGCCACGACGATCCTTGAGAGAGTTCACACAGACGTGTGTGGTCCTTTCTCAGTTGCTTCGACAGCAAAGCACAGGTATTATGTGATCTTTGTTGATGATTTCTCTTGAAAGTGTTGGATCTTCTTCATGCAGAAGAAGAGCGATACATTCGCGAAGTTCTGTGAGTTTAAAGCACTGGTCGAGAAGGAGTCGGGGAAGAAGGTGATTGCTCTAAGGAGTGATAACGGTGGTGAATTCATCTCCGCTGAATTCAAGGAGTTCTGC
Source organism: Pinus albicaulis (assembly GCA_034641835.2). Classification (NCBI taxonomy): domain Eukaryota; kingdom Viridiplantae; phylum Streptophyta; class Pinopsida; order Pinales; family Pinaceae; genus Pinus; species Pinus albicaulis. The sequence goes on from CM076576.1 coordinate 128,078,341, forward strand.
AGCACAGAAGGGATTCGGAGAGAGCTCATCACACCCCATAACCCACAGCAGAACGGGGTGGCTGAGCGGAAGAACAGAACGATCGTGGGTGCTGCACGGGCGATGTTGCATGATCAGGGCCTACCCCTTCACTTGTGGGCTGAGGCATGCAATACTGCAGTGTATGTGAAGAACCGTTGTCCTCACAAGATACTTGGCATGAGTACACCGGAGGAGGCGTTTTCTGGCAAGAGGCCTGATATTTCTCATCTGAGAATTTTTGGCTCACCTGTCTACATGCATGTGACAAAGGATGCCAGAAAGAAGCTGGATCCGACCGCAGAGGTTGGAATATTTGTGGGGTACACTGATACATCTCACAACTATCGGGTGTATTTTCCAGACAGTCGCAAGACTGTTGTGCGATGGGATATCAAATTTCAGGAGGAGAAAGCCATGCAGTGTTCGCTTGAGAGGGAGCCACACTTGCATGCAGATGAGGAGCTATTAGTTCCTAAGGAGGAGCTTCCGGATGTGGATCAGCCACAAGAAGAAGTTCATGGAGTGGAAGAAACCACTCATGCAGCGCCAACCATTAGAGGGCGCAAGCGCACTACAGAAGCTGAGCGACTGGCTCAAGAGGCAGAGAGGTTTGTAGGACCACCTACAGCACAGCGCAGACAGAGACAGTCACCAGACCGGTACACTGGATACATGGCTCTTATGAGCAAATGTGTCGTGACAGAGCCATCCTCTTTCGAGGAAGTTGTGGAGGAACCCGCATGGGTAGATGCCATGGTGGAAGATTATGATTCGATTGTTAGAAACAATGCATGGGAGATTTTCCCGCGACCGGAAGGGAAATCAATGGTGGGTTTGCGATGGATCTACAAAGTGAAGCAGGCGGCTGACGGGAGTGTGGAGAAGTACAAGGCAAGATTTGTTGCCCGTGGCTTCTCACAGATCGAGGGGATCGATTATGAGGAGACCTTTGCACCTGTCGCAAGGTACTCTTCCATACGGACGATCCTAGCCTTCTTAAACAGCAGCATCTATGTACATCCATCGTATGGATGTGAAGATCGCGATGTGAAGATCGTGTTCCTCAATGGAGTCATTGAGGAGGAGGTGGCAGAGCGTACCTCGAAGGTTTCTAGATCTTCGCAAGAGTCGACAAAGCCGACCAAGAGAGCATTGGTATCGGGCCGAAGCAAGCACCTCGTGCTTGGTACACATGGATAGACAGCTTATTTCACCACATGGATTCTCCAAGAGTGAGGTGGATCCTAACCTGTACCAGATTGTGGTGGAGGGGAAGTTGCTGATCATTGTACTGTATGTAGATGATCTGATTTTGACGGGTGATGAGCTGTTGATACTTTCATGCAAGGAGGATCTTGCTAGAGAGTTTGAGATGAAGGATGTAGAAATTTGCTGAATAAATCACTTATTCAATGGAGATTAACCTGATCACACATCAATTTCGAATTGCATGCATAACACATAATCTCTTCTACGATTAATCGTCACATGCGGAAGGAATAGAAGTGACAGAACATCAATTCATCACACACATTAACACAGTATGTATGGGGAAAGCTTATAGATGAAAACCCCTCAGCTATTATGTATATTATATGGAGAGAACATGCAGCAATACATAGCACAATACTCCTCACAAGTACTCAGTACTATCTCACAAAGCTACACAAAAACTAGCTTGGTTTTGAACAAGTCATAGGTTCAAAACACACCCACTAATTTCCCTGCTTCTATTGCGCAGTCAAGGCTGGTCTAAATAGAGATCCAAGTTCGAATCTCACTGGCTCCAACTGCGCAATTTTCATTGGTAATTTCCTCCAAGTGTGGTGAAAATCTCATGCACAACTAGACGTCGTAAACTGAGCAAATTAACTTGGAATCTTTTCACCTACCTCTTTCACTTGTCGCCATCAAATCGTCCATGCACCGAGTTAAAATGATGTGTTATTTAGTTGAATAAAGAGTTAATAATTAGTGAATTAAATAATATTTAATTCACCCAACTCATCTCTAGTGTATTAGCCAGTTAAACTAAATAAAACTAGTTCAACTAGTTAACCAGAACACCATCTCCATTAACTGTCGCATCAACTCCACCAAACTTCTGCCACTGAAGTCCTAACTGAAGTAAACCATGCATTAGCTCACCTAACCCATAGGAAAAGTGTAAATCCTTCTGGCAGCTACATGCCCCACATCCGGGGGTCAAACTGAAGTGCTCCAAGAGAGTAAACTGAAGTTTAGAGTCCAAATATTATTAAGGGTAAATAATATTTGACTTCCCTATTTTTAGCCCGCAAACCTAAAATAGACTTAGACCCAAATGCTAAAATAGAGATCCATCTATTTTTACCAACTTGACCAATCATCCAAGAATATCATCCCGCAACTCCTAGACCATGCTCCATATGTCTAAAAATAGACATAGTCTAAAAATAGACTTTCGACAAAAATCACATGTGTGGTCCCCACCTAGTTTAGGTGATCACTTTCCAACTAGGATCGGGAAAGATGTTTCAGGAGGCCTCCTTCACTGTTTCTTGTTGCCATTTTCAACACTCCATCTCAACAAGAAAGGACTGTCTTTGCATGCGACATGCAACTCCATGCATTCGCCCTGCAACCTTCACAAGCGCCATGCAACTCCATGCATGCGACATGCAACTCCATGCATTTTCCATGCACCCTTTGCATGCGCCATGCAAACTCATGCATGCACCATGCAACTCCATGCATGCGCCATGCACCCTTTGCATGCAACATCTTCGAAACTGAATAGGCTCCAAACAACTCAATCAGTCTGATGCATCTATCATCAAAGTCTTCGACTTCTGCTGGTACCAACTGCACATGTCATCAGGAACCACTGCGCTGTTGAACTCTTGCACCCATGCACTCTGCACTTGATGTCAACTCTGATCCGTGCTCCAGTATCCGACACTGTCACTTTGATCTGCCTGCATCAATCCAACTGATCTGCTACTGCTGCGCTGTGGGCACCTTGTAGCCAGGTTCAACTCATGAGATCCACACCATCTCATGAATCCTACCCAGAAATCTCCTCTTGGGATTAATCATGCATGTCGCCCCACCTCTCACCTAGTGGTATAGCTGCATGCACTCCCTCTGCCCATCTAGCACGAAATTTCTCTGCATGAGTGGTTTCTTCCACTCCATGATCCTCATCTTGTGGCTGCTCCACATCCCGAGGTTCACTATTACCTACATGCAAAACTTTCTCCCTCTCAAGCATCAATTGCATGTCTTTCTTGCACTTCCCAATAGTAGGAAGCTCCGTAGACATCCCATCTACTTCAAGTCTGTAGAGATTCTTTGCCCGAATCCCAACCTTCTTGACTTGTCCCGTTGCCTTGTGCCGAAGGAAAACTTTCCCTTCTCTAAAGACAACTTCATACCCTTTATCCTCTAACATTGCGACTGAGATCAAATTCTTTGTTAAACCTGGTACATGCAATACATCTTGTAAAATAATGAGTTTACCTGAATCCCTCTGAAAGGTTATGGTACCAATGTCGATCGCATTGTATCGTCCATTGTCGCCCAACTCAACATGCAACTGGAGATCTTTCTCCACCAAGTCACTGAAAAGATTCGCATCTCCCGTCATGTGAAAGGAAGCGCCACTATCAAAATACCACCCCGATCCCAATGCACTAGACATCATACATGCGATCAATGAGAAGTCTAGCTCAAATTGTGAGGCAAGAGCCTCACCAGCTGCAGCTCCAGCAGCCTGCTTGTTCTTCTTCTTTTGTGGACAATTCGTGGCGTAATGTCCATGATCGTGACAGTGAAAAAACTTCACTTTGGACATGTCACGCTCTTTACCATCTGCATCGGATTGAGAAGAATTCTTCTTGCCCTTCCCTTTCCTTGCTTTGGCAGCCAAAGCGCAGTCTTCTTCATTAGATACCTTTGATGAAGATCCGTCCCTGGTAGTCCTCCTGATCTCCTCTTGCATGAGATCCGACCACAGTCGCTCCCATCCCGGCAACTTCTCCCGACCATTGACACTATCCTGATAGGAATGCCAAGCCTTCGGAAGACCAAGGAGAGCTAGGTCCACCATGTCCTCATCTTCGACAGTCACCCCCACACTTCCCAGCTCATCTCTGCACTGAGTGAACTTCGTGAGGTATTGGGCGATACTGTCGCCTTTCTCCATCTTGATGTTCCTGAGTCTATCTTTGAGCGCCAACTTCCTTTGGTCACTCTTGCTTTGGTATAGATCCGTCAAATCTTTCCACATCAAATATGGAGAAGCCTTTCCATGCAGGCTGGATACAATGTGATCCTTTACGCCCTCCAACAGGATCCTTCGACACTTCGCTTGTTTCTTTCGCCAGGCTTCCACAACAGTAGCATCATTAGAAGTAGGCTTTGGAATCTCTTTCTCCATGAATTCCAACAGCCCATTATCATCTAATACAGCCTCCATGTGGTCCTTCCATGCAAAATAATTCGAACTGCCTTCCAAGGCATATTCTAGTCGCAAACCGTTGAAAGACATTTTCGCCGCAGCACCAAGAACACAAATCTACAAATTCGAATTTCACCACCAGCTGATAACTCAATCGCTTCCGATCTACACTTGAGAACAAATTATTTCCAAATCAGAGATTGACTGCATGGGCTTTTACCAGACCTTTCACTTTCCAAAGAAAGATGAATCCGGAGGCTATCTGGCCCGTATGCAGGCTCTGTCCGAGGAAATAAGTTTGCAATCACCATAATAGATCTCGACAATTAATATCGCTCCGATACCATGTAGAAATTTTCTGAATAAATCACTTATTCAATGGATATTAACCTGATCACACATCAATTTCGAATTGCATGCATAACACATAATCTCTTCTACAATTAATTGTCACATGCGGAAAGAATAGAAGCGACAGAACATCAATTCATCACACACATTAACACAGTATGTATGGGGAAAGCTTATAGCTAAAAAGCCCTCAGATATTCTGTATATTATATGGAGAGAACATGCAGCAATTACATAGTACAAACTCCTCACAAGTACTCAGTACTATCTCCCAAAGCTACACAAAAACTAGCTTGGTTTTGAACAAGTCACAGGTTCAAAACACACCCACTAATTTCCCTGCCTCTATTGCACAGTCAAGGCTGGTCTAAATATAGATCCAAGTTCGAATCTCACTAGCTCCAACTGCACAATTGTCATTGGTAATTTCCTCCAAGTGTGGTGCAAATCTCATGCACAACTAATGTCGCAACTGATAGCTAACTCAACCCTTTCATCTACCTCTTTCACTTGTCACCACTGAACTGTCCATGCACTGAGTTAAACTGATGTGTTATTTAGTTGAATAATGAGTTAATAATTTGTGAATTAAATAATATTTAATTCACCCAACTCATCTCTAGTTTATTAGCCAGTTAAACTAAATACAACTAGTTCAACTAGTTAACCAGAACACCATCTCCATTAACTGTCGCATCAACTCCACCGAACTCCGCCACTTGAGCTCTAACTGAATTCAACCATGCATTAGCTCACCTAACCCATAGGAAAAGCGTAAATCCTTCTGGCAGCTGCATGCCCCACCTCCGAGGGTCAAACTGAAGTGCTCCAAGAGAGTAAACTGAAGTTTAGAGTCCAAATATTATTAAGGGTAAATAATATTCGACTGTTCTATTTTTAGCCTGCCAGTCTAAAAATAGACTTCAACCTAAATGCTAAAAATAGAGATCCATCTATTTTTACCAACATGACCAATCCTCCAAGAATAGCATACTGCAGCTCCCGGTCCATGATCCATATGTCTAAAAATAGACTTTTCGACAAAAATCACATGTGTGGTCCCCACCTAGTTTAGGTGATCACTTTCCAACTAGGATCAGGAAAGATGTTTCAGGAGGCCTCCTTCACTATTTCTTGTTGCCATTTTCAACAAAGGACTTGGGCCTCCTTCATTATTTCCTGGGATTGGAGATTTGGCAGCGCAGTGGTGGACTGTTTGTTTCTCAGGGTAAGTATGCCTGGGAGATACTGGAGAGGTTCAACATGCATGGCTGCAAGCCTGTTGATACTCCTCTTCCTGGTGGTTGGAGGAAGGAGGATGCTACTTCAGCGAAGGTAGTGGATGCCACTGTCTATCGACAGTTGGTGGGGTCGCTTATGTATCTGGTCAATACACGACCCGATATATGCTATGCTGTTAACCAGCTTTCGCAAGCTATGGTTAAGCCTACCAAGCTCTTCTGGAAGGCAGGCGAGCATGTATTGCGTTATCTTAGTGGCATATCGAGATATGGTCTATGGTTCAGACAGGAGGATGGAGCGAAGCTTTCCGGCTTCACTGATGCAGATTGGGCAGGGAGCCCAACAGACCGAAAGAGCACATCTGGAGGAGTCTTCAGTATCGGGTCGACAGTAGTTTCCTGGTACAGCAGGAAGCAGAGATCCGTGGCACTCAGTTTAGTAGAGGCCGAGTACATGGCAGCAAGCTTGGCTGCATGCGAGGCTATTTGGATGAGGAATATCCTCGTCGGATTGTTCGGGTCGCACTTGGAGCCTACTGTGATTTATTGTGATAACCAGAGTTGCATTAAACTCTCGGCTAATCCAGTATTTCATGATAGATCCAAACACATCGAAATCAGGTACCATCATATCAGATACTGTGTTCAGCGGAGGATCATGTTACTTTCATATGTTCCCACGGAGGATCAGGATGCTGAAATCTTGACGAAGGCACGCACCAGGAGAAAATTCGAATTCCACAGAGGCAGGATAGGGGTTGTAGATAATACATATCTTGTTGAGAGGGAGTGTTGAAAATGCAACAAGATGATGGAGCTTAGTGAAATGAAGTCGCCTTCACTAAGTGGGCCCGCAGGCTATTTTTGGCGCAAATTCTATTTTTAGACATATGGAGCATGGTCTAGGAGTTGCAGTATGCTATTCTTGGATGATTGGTCGAGTTGGTAAAAATAGATGGACCTCTATTTTTAGACATACAGGTCGAAGTCTATTTTTAGACTGCCTGTCTAAAAATAAGTCAGTCAAATATTATTAGCCCTTAATAATATTTGTACTATAAACTTCAGTTTATCCTCTTGCAGCACTTCAGTTGGAGCTACGGATGTGGCCCATGCACCTGACAGAAGGAATTACGCTATTTCTAGGGGTTTGGTGAGCTCATGCATGGTTGACTTCAGTTAGAACTCAAGTGGCGGAGTTTGGTGGAGTTGATGAGACAGTTGGTGGAGTTGTGTTTTGTTTAACTTAGTTGAACTAGTTGTATTTAGTCTAACTGACAAATACACTAATGATGAGTGAAGTGAATTAAATATTATTTAATTCACTAAACATTAACTCATTATTCAACTCAAGAACACATCAGTTGACTGCAGTGCACGGACAGTTCAGTGAAGACCAGTGGAAGAGGTAGATGAAAGGGTGAGTTTGCTATTAGTTGCGACATGAGTTGTGCATGATATTTGCACAAGCATTGGAGGAGATTGCCAATGATGATTAGGTAGATCAAGCTAGTGGGATTCGAACTTGGATCTCTCATTACACCAACTTGGATTGCGCAATAGAGGCAGGCAAATAGTGGATGAGTTTTGAACCTGTGACTTGTTCAAAACTGAGCTAGTTTGTGTGTAACTTTTGGAGACAGTACTGAGTACTTGTGAGGAGTATTGTACTAATATTGTTACATGTTCTCTTCTATTATAATATACAAAATAGTTGGGGGTTTTCAGCTATAAGCTTTCCCCATTACATATTGTGTTTATGTGCGCATGCGACTGTTTCTATTTCCGCAAATTGTTGATCAATTGTAGAAGAGGTTATGTGTTATGCATGAATTCGAATTAGTGTGTGACCAGGATAATCTCAGTGGATAAATCTTCATTATTCAGCAAATTTCTACAAAAGACAAAGTGGGTATCTTCTATATTTGGATATCCCCATCAAAGTAGCATGGAAATGTGTGCAAAGAAAACTCCTCAAGTGGACATCCTATTATTTATCATGAAAACAAGTGTAAAAGTGCCTCAAAAGGTAGAGTGCTCAAGAGAAATGTGCTATAAATTCTCTAGGATCAAGCTTCAAAGTGAAACCACCGTCAAAAGACATGCAACAAACCATCCTTTTGCCATTTGGGGTTCTAAAGTGTAATAGCCATAAAATATCAAGGCAAGTGAAGTGGATCTCATAATAGGAGATTGAATTAACATAGAATAGACATCATGAACCAAGGTCTAAGCCAATACAAACCATATTATCCTCCACATTTGTGCAAGGGCCTCTATCCAATGATAAAATAGTGTTGATTCATGAGAAATACCTCCATATGTGTACAAGTAGGGATTGTTGCTATATGGAAGTGAGGTGTATGTCTATCATAAAGTGAAAAAACAACATCAAAATACGAAAAGGAAACCAAATGCTCTAATAATGGAGTCCAATTGTGTAACAAGGAGTGGGTTGACCCCTCCATCCATAGCATGCAAATAGTAGGCTCTCCATGAAAACCAATATCTATCTCATCAAATGTCACCATAACATCAGGATAGACACATCAAACTTGAGGGAACTCTCACCAAGAATTACAATGCCATAATTTCTCATCCATAGGATGAAATCACATGCCAAAACACTAATATCCATAAAAACCTGGATATATCCATTAAATGAAGAAAAATAACCATGCAAGAAACTTGTGATAGCTCTCCCATAGATGTACAATGCCATCAATTATTAACCATAGGATGAAACACCTAAACCACATACCAAAATTCTAAAATCCATCAAAACCAAGATATATTTGTTGAATGAAGATAAATCACAATGCAAGAAACTTGTGATAGCTCTCCCACAATAATTTAGGAAAAATCACAATTCTAAATGCATGCCACAAAACCATAGGAAATATCACAACCCATAATGCATGGTTTACAATGCCCAAGGCATATGTTCACAAATCTCAATGCAAGACACAACACTCTAGACAATGTTATAATTCCCTAGGCAAGGGACACAATGCCTTAGGCAACAACTCTTCAAAATTTTCAATGTATTAATCACAAAAACAACAAATGGGAGCAATAGAGTGCTTCCCAATGATCATGATAAAATTCCAAAACCTAGGTTGCTCCATCAAAAAATCCATTATAATGTATAAAAATCACATGGAAATTAGGTGCACACTCTATGGAAGTAATTGTCTATTGCATCAAACATCATCTTAGGGGCAAGATAGAAATTTCAAGTACAATAGACACATCTCATCATACAATATTGATGCCATGACTAAGCCTCCCTAAAAATATGAAAATATGATGCCATGACCAAGCCTCCACAAAAATATGCAAATATGATGCAAGATTGGTCATGTAAGGCAAGATGAAAGCATTGTCATGAAGCAATATGATCCAAAGGCATGCAATATGAAGACTACCAATAAATAGGCCATCCATCAATATCATAGTGCCAAAGAGGATACCACCAATATCCATATGAGCATCAAGCGCAACCATGAAGAGAGGACTAGGTACCAATATAAGCCATTATATCAATGTATAATATCCCATGCAACACCATGAAGCAAGAGAATCCATAATAATCAATCTCCACCAACCGAAATGTGCCATCTCCCAGTGAAAATAGGTATATAGCTCAGGCCCAGTAGCATCCGTGTAAGTCACCCTAATAATCCTACCATGTGATGAAAATCACAAGTTTATATCTCATGCAATATGAGAGGTAACATAACAAAAATATATAACTCACCTAAGTTAAACCTTTGGGTACCCAAAATGCTCCTCTAGATGGAAAAGGACCATATCCACGTCTCCAAATGTACATCATTGATTTTGCACACCTCAAATCAACACATCACTTCTAGTGGTGGAAAAATTTACTTCAACACCACAAGATACATTCTTCTTAATCTAGTTTGCATATAGAGAGCAAGAAAATACACATAAGAATCATAATGGGATAAGCATAGAATTTGATACACTACTCTTCATTACACGATGAATATTTATAAAAAATATGGAAGAGAAAAAACATTCAACTTCCCTTGCCCACGGGACTTTGGATTAATGGCGGATGGGTGCACTATCGAGGCACTCTTTGTGATAGGTCACCAGTTCAAATCCCTTGTTGGTTTTAGCCTACCAACAAAAAAAAACAAAAACAAAAAATACTCAATTTCCCATAGAATTTGAAACGTGATCTTGTTTTAGAAAAAAGTAAAATATGTCCAACTTGTTGGATGTCCAGCTACACAAATTTTAACATGTTTAAATATTGTGATTATAAGGTACTAATTAATAATATATTCCATGCCCTTAAAATACCTGCTGTACTGTAGGAAAAAACTAGCACATCAAACTAAGTACATGAAATCTCCAACCACAATCATCATGATTAATTTGATTATTACCAGAACATTATGCATTGTTTCGAAAAGGCTCAAAAAGGTCAAAGCCACGTTGATATGAATTACTTCTAAAAACTATATCTATGTTTGAATATTTGCAACTCGAGTGGTTCGTGAGACAATTCCTCTTGTTTCTTTATAAGGGGATAAATGTTTTAGTTAGTTCAAAAGCAGCAAGTTTCAATTTTAACGAGAAATCAATGTCATCTTGATAGACATACAAAAAAAACAATCTATTGCAAATTGTGAATCTGTCACTCACCTTGACATTGAAAGCTGATGCCATTTGGATATGACGCAAGTTACAACATATGCATTGGATTATAGCATCTGTAATTTCTAAGAAAATGCTCCGCTTCAAGGCATATCCTGAGAGGTCTTTAGTTGTTTGGAATTGAGGCTTCAGTCCAATGGTTTTGCGGTTTCTAACAAAGTTTAATGTTTCAAGTATTTGAATTTATTGTTTAAAAATGTTTGAACTGCAGATCTAATGGATACACAATTAGTTAAAGATCAGAATATGGTGAATTAGAATGAATGATTCTCTAATTTTTTATTTAATTTATATACGTAGTTATTACCCAACTTTACAGACACCCACATTTAAAATAAATTCATATTAACACTTCATCAAGACCACAGAAGTTAAGGGATGTCCCAAGTACTTGGCAATGCATAGGGGATGTCTCAGGTACTTAGAGATGTGTAAGGGATGTCCCCTTCTCATCAGAGGCATCCTCTTTGTTGAAGTTTTCAACAAGAAATAGTGAAGGAGGCATCCTGAAACATCATCCTTGATCCTAGTTGGAAAATAATCACCTAAACTAGGTGGGGCCCACCCAGGCTATTTTTAGGTGTATGTCTATTTTTAGACATGGTGAGCATATTCTATATGTAGCAGGAGGCTATTTGTACATGGTTGGTCAAATGTGAAAAATAGATGAGATTTTATTTTTAGAAGATTGAAAAAAGTCTATTTATAGATCGTTGATCTAACAATAGATGCATGTCAGTTATTATTAGCTCTTAATAATAATCCGACAATAAACAACAACTTATTCTCTTGGAGCACTTTATTTTAGTGAAAAGATTTGTCAAATCAATGGGCTGAAGGAATTACGCAATTCCTAAGGGTTTACTGGAGTTCATGCGTGGAGGACTCAGTTATAACTTACGTGGAAAATTTATGACAGAGTTGGAAGAGTAGTTCATGGAGTTGTATTCAGTTTAACTTAGTTAGACTCAATTGAGCTAGTTGTATCTAATCTAACTGAATGATACACTAGTGAGAGTGGATTGAATTAATTATTTAATTAGTTCACAAATAATAACTCATTAATCAACTAAACAATACAGCAGTTAACTACAATGCATGTCAGTTCTAGTGGAGACCCAGTGGAGAGATAGGAGAAAGGGCAAGATGGACTATCCGTTGTGACTACTAGTGATGCATGAATTGCATCTATATATACATTGGAGTTTCCAATGATAATAACGCAGTCAAGGAGAGTGTGATTGCATCGAATTGGTCTTTGTAATCAGCTTGGATTGCGTAGTGGAGGCAGCCTAGCAGGAGGGCAGAGATTGGTGCATGGATTTGCAGATTTCTTCTATGTTAGTGTGTGACTATTGATTGTACTGAGAGCTTGATGTACTAAGCTTTGTATGATATTGTTATATGATCTCCATGATACATAACATGATATTTGGGGTTTTCAGCTTCAGGCTTTCCCGTTAAACAATTGTGTTATGTGTATTTTTATTGCTTCATGTGTTTGCAATTGTTGATTAAATTTCCCCAAGAATTATAGTGGAAGGATTCTGTATTTAGCAAGAAGATAAATATTTTTATATCGGGAGAGTCCGGATATATACATGCATATTGTATATAATTTCTACATGGTATCGGAGTTGTGTTATAGATTTTATACATGGAATGAGAGCAGGAATTTTTGGGCACGCGAGTTTGCATAGAATATTTGAAATATTTGGTGAAATATTTTTAGAAAGAAATAGAATATTTGGATTCCTTGCAAAAAAATACCCAAACTGAAAAAAAAAAAAATTGGTCTAATTAGAGCTCGGATGAGGGAGATATTGTCGATTTAAAATCAGCTCTTTTGTTAGAAAATTTTGCGACGACAGGACAATTGCAATGTGCGCGAGCCAAGAATCTACGTGCATTGAGGTACAAGATGCATGCAAAGCTTTGAGGAGCAAAGAAAATATTAGTGACTTGGTGGTTGAGAGGGAGCCTCTCAACATGCAGCCTGAGAAGCAGTCTCAGAAGGTTGTGGAGAAGCCACAACTAGAGATACAGAAGAATCGTTATAGATTTGATGTAGATGGGATTTCTACGGAGCTTCCTACTGTTGGGAAGTGCAAGAAAGACATGAAATTGAAGCTTGAGAGGGAGCAAGATTTGCATGCAGGTAAGATTGAACCTCGGGATGTGGATCAGCCACAAGATGAGGATCATGGAGTGGGAGCAACCACTCATGCAGAGAAATTTCGTGCTAGATGGGCAGAGGGAGTGCATGCAACTTTACCACCAGGTGAGAGGTGGGGCAACATGCATGAGTAATCCCAAGAGGAGATTTCTGGGCAGGATTCATTGAGATGGTGTGGATCTCATGAACTGAACCTGGCTACGAGGTGCCCACAGAGCAGCAATAGCATGATCAGTTGGATTGATACAGGCAGATCAAAGTGACAGTGTCGAATACTGGAGCGCGGTTCAGAGTTGACAGCAAGTGCAGAGTGCATGGGTGCAGAGTTCAACAGTGCAGTGGTTCCTGAAGACATGTGCAGTAGCTAAGCAGAATTTGAAGACTTTGATGATAGATACATTATACTGATTCATTTTTTTGGAGGCTATTCAGTTTCGAAAGTGTTGCAGCAAGAGTTGCAGAGTAGATGCATGGAGTTCCAGGGCGCTTGCAAAGGTTGCATGGAGAATGCATGGAGTTGCATGTCACATGCAAAGACAATCCTTTCTTGTTGAGAGGGAGTGTTTAAGTTTGCAACAAGAAACAGTGAAGGAGGCATCCTAAAACATCATCCTTGATCCTAGTTGGAAAATAATCACCTAAACTAGGTGGGGCCCACAGAGGTTATTTTTAGGTGTATGTCTATTTTAGACATGGTGAGCATATTCTATATGTAGTAGGAAGCTATTTGTAGATGGTTGGTCAAATGTGAAAAATAGATGAGTTCTATTTTTAGAAGATTGGGCGAATTCTATTTATAGATTGTTGATCTAAAAATAGATGCATGTCGGTTATTATTAGCTCTTAATAATAATCCGACAATAAACAACAACTTATTCTCTTGGAGCACTTTATTTTAGTGCATAGATTTGTCAAATCAGTGGGCTGAAGGAATTACACAATTCATAAGGATTTACTGGAGTTCATGCATGGAGGACTCAATTAGAACTAAAGTGGCAAAGTTATGACAGAGTTGGAAGAGTAGTTCATGGAGTTGTATTCAGCTTAACTCAGTTAGACTCAGTTGAGCTAGTTGTATCTAATCTAACTGAATGATACACTAGTGAGAGTGGAGTGAATTAATTAGTTAGTTAATTCAGAAATAATAACTCATTAATCAATTGAACAATACAACAGTTAACTACAGTGCATGTCAGTTCCAGTGGAGACCCAATGGAGAGATAGGTGAAAGGGCAAGATGGACTATCCGTTTTGACTACTAGTGATGCATGAATTGCATATATATATACATTGGAGTTTCCAATGATAATAACGTAGTCAAGGAGAGTATGATTTCATCAAATTTGTCTTTATAATCAGCTTGGATTGCGCAGTGGAGGCAGGCTAGCAGGAGGACAGAGATTGGTGCATGGATTTGCAGATTTCTTCTATGTTAATGTGTAACGACTGATTGTACTGAGAGCTTGATTTACTAAACTTTGTATGAGATTGTTACATGATCTCCATGATACATAATATGATATTTGGGGTTTTCAGCTTCAGGATTTCCCGTTAAACAACTGTGTTATGTGTGTTTTTATTGCTTCATGTGTTTTGCAATTGTTGATTAAATTTCCGCAAGAATTATAGTGGAAGGATTTTGTATTTAGCAAGAAGATAAATATTGTTAGATCAGGAGAGTCCAGATATATACATGCATATTGTATATAATTTCTACACTCTAAGATTAGGGGCATCCCCAATTTCCCTTGGGAGTTCACTATTAGATTCGGGGATATCTTGAGGATGTCAAGGTGTCCATCGACTTGTTTCATTTCAACAGATACAAAAACATGATTTTTTAGGACCCTAATCAGCCGATGGTGGCCCCTTAAGGGCCTAGTTTCACAAATTAATGGAAAAAACAATTAAAAAAAAAAAATTAAAAATAAAACCTAACCCTAATCCCAACAATAGACAATGCCCCCCATCATTTTTTCAACCATTTGATAGGTTTTTTAGGAAAGAAGAGACTTATATTTGTTCTGAAGGAGTTGTAGTTCGTCTCATTATTTGGTATTTGGAGTGTCCATAAAAACCATTTTCGAACTTTGGAGACATTTTTGTTGGAGATTAAATGAGTTGTAGTATCACATCACACATTTTCTCTCTACATCTTATTGGTTCGATCTCACACTTGGAGGTTTCTCTTCACTCACATGTGGGAAAAAACAGCTAGGGTTTCAGATATATTCTAGGGTTTTCAACGCATATTTTACCAACGTTGACTTTGGTCAATGCTTGGTCAACTAGACCTGAAACTTTCCCAAAACTTCGATCTCTGCAGTCTACATTTTTTGGCACAAAAATCGAGGCTGGACGTTGAATTTGACTTGGCTGCGTTGAATTTTTGTTGTTGTTGTTTTGCATTGACCGTTGACTAGAAAACATTGAATTTTGTTGAATTTTGGGTTGACTGTTGTAGATTTTTCTTGAGGGTTTTGTGACACATTCTGGTTGGATGACCGTAAGGAGACTTTGATGGTTGAAGCATCCTATTGACTGTCGTAGCACACCACAACACATATATTTTTCTGATCAAGTTAAGTGTATTTTTGGCTTTTCTTCCATCGATCTATTGGTATGTTCTATCAACATTTTACTTTCATGTTTATGTGATAGTTATTTGATATCGAATATAAATTAAAGTTTCATCAAGCATAGAACATCTACGATAATTTACATGGTATCAGAGCTAAGGTGAAGACAAAGCCCAAGTTTGTATTGAGATCAATCACCGAAGAAGTAGTATTTTTCAAGGACTCATGGGTACCTCAAATTATAATGGCTTCAAAGCTGATGAAAAGTTGACTATCAAGTCTAACTTTCATGCTTGGAAGATGTCTTTGGATCTAATCTTGGAAGACCTATATGTCATGGACTATGTGCAGGGTAAAATCCAAGAGCCTCCATCATCTGCACCTACTGCCACCAAAACAAAGTATAAGAAAGGGGAAATCAAAGCAAATTTGATCATCCGGGATTCCATCCATAAGAGTTTGGTTGCCTACATCTCTAAGTTGGGCACGTCTAAGGAGATGTATGATAAGTTGATCAATATGTTCAGGGCTAACAATGCAAATCAAGTTCTTTTCTTTAAGAACCAATTGAAGAATCTCAATAAAGGGAGGGATGAATCCATTCAATCCTGTTTTTTGAAGTTTCAGGAATAACCTTCCTACCATTGGGGAAACAATAGCTGATCGATAAATGGTTCTCACAGTACTTGGAGATCTCCCCTCTAAATGACATGTACTCATTACTACCATTCTCAATAATAATTTGATTCCTGATTTTGACGAAGTATTGTCGAGATGCACTCAAAAGGAAACAAGAATGATGGAATATGAAAATTAAGGTAATGTTGCCTTCACCGCTCATGCTAAGAAGAAGAACAATGGTGGTACAAGGAACCATTGAAGAGAAGGGGCCTAAGGAAATAAAGGAAGATGTTACACATGTAACAAAATTGGCCACTATGCTAGAGAATTCCCTAATAGAAAGGATTATCCCGGGGATGATGATAACAAAAACAACAGGAGTAATGGAAATCAAAGTAACAATAGGTTCAAAGGAAAGAGGAAGGCTCCCTCTGGTCACAATGGAAATGTGCAATCTTTCAAAAGGTCAAGAAATTCCAGGTATGAGGAATATAATGTTGTTGACGATAAGAAAAATGAATTCATTCTTGTATTTTCCCTCTCTGTTGCATCTCCACTCGACACCATGGATGTCTGGTTGATTGATAGTGGTGCTTCAAGGCACCTCACTAGGTTTAAAGAAGCGATTTATGATTTGATTGTGAAGGATACTAATCTGAAAATTATACTTGGAGATCATGCCACCTATCCCGTGAAAGGGTCAGGGACTGTGACCCTCCATCTATCTCAAGGTCAAGTCCTTCACTTGCAATATGTACTCTATGTACCTAATTTGAAGAAGAACCTTGTGTCTATTTCGGCCATGGAATACAAAAGTTTCAATGTGGCATTCCTCGCTGGAAAGGTACACATCTGGAAGAAGAGTTTCAAGGAAGCTCTTACGATTGGGTTTAGAGTTGATACACTCTACCAGGTTGGAGGAAGTCCAATGGGAGCTATGACATGTGATACTATTTTTCAAAACTAAACTATGGCATCGGAGGTTTGGACACCTTCATTACAAATCCCTTCTTGAAGTAAGGAAGGTGGTGACAGGGATGCCCGAATTCAAAAATGATCATGAAGGTGTATGTTAGGGTTGTGCTGAAGGAAAGCATACAAAGAGACCTTTCCCCTCAAGCTTCATAAAGACATCTAATGTCTTGCAATTGATACATTCTGATCTGTCTGATATGCTACCCATGACATCTTTGGGACGATGTTCTTATTACATGACGTTTATAGATGACTTCTCTCGCAAGACATGGATATACATCTTGAAGAAGAAGGATGAAGCATTCATGTGGTTTCGTACTTTCAAAGCCTTGGTGGAAAATCAAACAGGGAAGAAGATCAAGATTTTGAGGACCGATAATGGCACTGAATATGAGACGAATGAGTTCAATAAATTTTGTAGAGAAGCTCGCATTAAGAGGGAGACCATAAACGTGTATACTTCTAAGAAAAATGGCGTTGCTGAAAGAAATAATAGGACCATTGTGGAAGCTTCCCATGTCATGCTATGTGACCAAGGTCTTCCGAAGTTTCTCTGGGGAGAAGCTGCGAACACTGATGTGTAAATACAAAATCGATGCCTGCATTATGCTCTGGACTCCAAAACTCCCGAAGAAGTCTTCTTTGGTAAGAAACATGATGTTTCACATTTTAGAGTTTTTGGATGTCCTATTTATTTTCATGTGACGAAAGAGAAGAGAAGAAATTTGGATGCTTCTGGGAAGAAGGGAATGTTTGTGGGCTACAGTGAAATTCGAAGGCTTATAGAGTCTATGTGCCTGTTCAAAGAGAAGTTGAAATTTTCCACGATGTACCTTTGATGAAGATGCTTCCCTCAGGAAAGTGATAAAACTTTCGAGCTCTAAGGAAGATCATGATGTAAGATCTGGGAATCAAGAATAATCAAAAGATGATATGATGCCAGATGTTGAAGGACCGATGGACCTTATTTTTCCACTTCCTTCAATGAATAGAAGACCCTCATGGCTCAGGGATACTCTTGAGGATGTTAAGAGACATATGGCCCCAAGGGGGACATTCCATGAAAGAAATAAGTTGAATAGATACCAAGGGTATCTATTACCCATGAGTACAATCGCACAATCTAAGCCTGGATCATTTGAAGAATCTAGAAAGCATCAATTCTGGAAGGATGCTATGCACGAAGAGTACGATTCCATTATGAAGAATAATGTATGGGATGTGGTGATCCAGATTTATGCAGGAATGCAATAGAATAAACATATAACCATAAATACAAAGATGCAGTGGAAATAACACTTCATTTCATTAATATCAAAGAACTAAAATTTGCTTACTGACAGAATGGAAATAAACTAGCTAGGGCGCTGGTAGCTATCTCTGAGAAGAGATGTGGTGGCTACAGGCCTCTAAACTGAGATAGAATGAGGCTCAAGGGCATATTTATTATTTAGAAACAAGGTAAAACCCTAAACATCCAAAACCCTAACCCTAGGAGATGAAGCACCAAAACTATGGGCCCCATTTGGGTAAATTGGTGTTTCAACTTCTCGGGGACGTAACTTTGGCATACGATCTCCGTTTGATGCGAAACATACCTCGTTAGAAATATCTATCTGAGGACTACAAATTTTGAGTGAGAAACATTGGTCCATGGACCCATGTTGCTCCCGGGTTTCCCAAAAAACGTCGTTTAGGGCCTCAAAACGGCTCCGGAAGTTCAGGACTCGAAAACTACTCAAAATAGTAAGTTGTGCTGAAACTGAAAAACTGAAAGAGACAATGGTGGGGCCCCAAGTGGAATAGGTGGGTGACCACCAATATCCACCTGGATCATGTGGTTCCGAGACTGGAGGAAAAGTTGTTGTCACCTTGAAATGGCTCTATAAGATCAAGCATGGATCTGATGATAGTGCTGAAAATTTCAAGGCAAGATTCATTGCTCGAGGCTTCTCTCAAAAGGAACGTGTAGACTATGATGATATATTTTCACATGAATCATGATATACCACCATCCGATCTATTATTTCCCTTACTTCTATGCAAGGATGGAATCTTCATCAAATGGATGTGAAGACTGCCTTTCTACATGGTTCGATAAAGGAAGAGGTGTATGTGGAGCAACCTCAGGGGTTTGAAGTCCAAGATAGAGACACTCATGTATGCAAGTTGAATAAATCCCTCTATGGCTTGAAGCAAGCCCCCGGGGCTTGTTACGATAGGATAGATAGCTACTTGATGAAGCTAGGCTTCACTCATAGTAATGTTGATCCGAACCTTTACTTCAAGGTTGATAATGAAAATCCTCTCATTCTGGTTTTATATGTGGACGATCTCTTCTTAACAAGTGATGACCCTCTCATTCATTAGTGTAAGAGGGATCTCACTTCTGAGTTCGAGATGAAGGACCTAGGACTGATGCATTACTGCCTAGGCCTGAAGGTTTGGCAAAGACCTGACGATATTTTCCTCTCTCAAGGAAAATACAATGTGAAGCTGCTGGAAAGATTTGGAATGGTGGACTGTAAGTCTGTGTCAACACCGATAGAGCTCAACTTTAAGAAGTTGAGTAGAAACGCTGCTGGGCTCGTGCTAGAAAATCCTATCGAGTATCGTCAACTCATAAGGGCCCCGATGTTCTTAGTCAACACCCGTCCGGACGTATGTTTTGCAGTGAAAAATTTGAGTAAAAACATGGTTGATCCTCATCACATTCAATGGGTTGGTGCTAATAATCTGTTGAGATATCTTCAGGGCAAGATAAACAATGGGCTGAGATACACCCACGAGAGTTTGAGACTCCATGGATATACTGATGTCGATTGGGCTCGTAGTGTGGTGGATCGCAAGAGCACATCTGGATGTTGCTTCACACTTGGGTCTGCTTCGATATATTGGATGAGCATGACGCATAAGTTGATGGCTTTGAGTACCAATGAGGCCGAATACAGTGCAGTGATTATGACCTGTTTTAAAGATATTTGGTTGCGAAATCTCTACAGTGAGTTGTTGATACATATGTTAGATACCACCATTATCCTTTGTGATAGCCAGAGTGGGGTTCATTTGTCAGAGAATCCTATGTTCCACAATCGATCCAATCATATTGATATCAGGTACCACTTTATCTGGGATATGGTACAGCGAGGTGCCGTAAGGCTCGATCATATAGGAACTGATAAGCAGGTCACATATATTCTCACAAAGCCCTTGGGGAAGGTAGATTTCCTAACCTTCTGTGAGAAACTTGGAATCATGGAGCGACCCTATGCTGAGGGTCCTATTGGACGATGAGCTCTCGGAGCTCCATGGGGCTTTGGGGATAACCTCTTAGAGCTATAAGAAACCACAAGGCTAGGCTTGCCAAACCTTGTTGGTGCGATTCTGCCCCACCGTTATGATATTGATTTGGTTCATCTCTCTTTGATCTGTGCCCCATATGCATCCTACCCATGGAGTCCCGGACTCATGGGAAGTACCTCTCATCTTGAAAAATGAGGCGGTAAAAGCTAGAGACCAGTAGCAAGATCGATGGACGCATCGGATATTGATGTACTCTCTATGTCTAGGATGGCATATGTCCAACCAATTGATCTAGGATCAATTCTAGTGAGGTTTCATACCTCCAATTGACTTCGGGTCAGTTAAACCAACTTCGAGTTGGTATGTCACTCCTTTGAGTCCTATAGAGGTTTCTAACCTCTAAGCTGATTTTGTCAACCGAGAGTGATGTCTTTGTGGCTCACCTTTTGTCTTGAAATAAAGAAGCCAGAAAATCAAGTTACGATGAGATTACGCACGATGTTTGGATGGCATAGGTGGATGGAGTTCTCCCTAGTTGATAGGGAGTGTTAACTTTGGGAAACTAGGTCCAAAATCCATGTTGTGATGCTCAGATGATGATGCCAATATTTTTATTGGATTCCTCTTTCGGAGAGGTGCAAGATCAATCTAAAGATCATCTTGATTCGATGATCAGAACATTTGTTTTGAATTAATTCAACTTATGTGCAAGGTCGGCCAGAATTGAAATGTAGGCTTGAAGCCCCAACAGATGTGTCACACACCCTCACTAATGGATATATATTGGTCAATGTTGGAGGTCATTTTCATCATATCACATCACACATTTTCTCTCTGCATATGATTGGTTCAATCTCACACTTGGAGGCTTCTCTTCATTCACACGTGGGTAAACAACAGCTAGGGTTTCAGATTTGTTCTAGGGTTTTCAACGCATATTTGACCAGTGTTGACTTTGGTCAATGCTTGGTTAACTTGACCTGAAACTCTCCCAAAACTTTGATCTCTGCAGTTTGCATTTTTTGGCACAAAAATCAAGGATGGACGTTGACTTTGACTTGGATGCGTTGACTTTATGATATGGCTTTTTTGCATTGACCATTGATTGGACAAAGTTGACTTTCGTTGACTTTTGGGTTGACTGTTGTAGAGCTATCTTGAGGGTTGTGTGACACATTATGGTTGGCTGACCGTAAGGAGACTTTTTTGGTTGAAGCATCCTTTTGACCACTGTAACGCACCACAACACATATATTTTGTTGATCAAGTTAAGTGTATTTTTGGTTGTCTTCTGTCGATATATTGGTATGTTCTATCAAAATTTTACTTTCATGTTTATGTGATTTCTATTTGATATCAAGTATAAATTAAAGTTGCATCAAGAATAGAACATCTACGAAAATTTACAATATCTACTAGAAATTTCACCAGATGTTGCAAAGGAAACACCATAAGTTTGTAGCATATGGAGAAATGTGTAATCTAAATGTAAATGTAGCCTAGTTTGAGTGAAAGTGAAATATTAATGTTGTTATTGTTGGGTAACCTTTTGATAATTGAGACCTTTGTCTTAAATTAATCTATAGATTTGAATTCATGAAATTTTCTTATAGTAATCTACAAACACAACTTTAAACTTTAGGACAAATCATCAAGGGTTTATTTCTCCATATCAATGCAACGAAACCTGAGAGAAAATTACATTAAAAAAAACATAATGACTAATAAAATAGGGATCAGGTTGAGTAGCATAAACAAAAATGTTATCATACCCAATATAATTTAAAAAAGTTGTATACAATAGTACTTACCTTGACTATTGAATAATTCAATTCAATCCATGTTAAAATTAAATTAATATTTGATTTATATTCATTAAAAATTATTAATTTGATTTAGATTCATTAAAAATTCAGTAACAATCCTTGTTACGGAGATTTTCACAAAACAACCCCCAAATTATTAATCAAATGTGTTAATTTTGATGACCCTGTAATCACTTCATAAACAAACCCCAAAATTGTTAATCAAATATGTTAATTTTGATGACCCTACAATCATATCATATGGGCAGAATCAAAACAAAAGTAAAAAGTCACATGATAATGACAAGTAATATGCCATCATCCATGGCCTACGAAAAGGCCAAGAAATTATGCATAGATGGTGCTAAAAACTAGTGAAAGTACGCTAAACATATCAATGAAGAAGCTCTCAAATACAAAAGCTTTTGCAAAAAATTTCAAGAGGGCTACTAATATCATTGTACTACCAATAGAAGATAAAGAACTCCCATTCTTCACAAAAAGGCAAGCGAAGAGTTCAGAAGCATGCAAACAACTCTACAGAATCCTTGAAGTATGTACTCTATCATAGAAGAGAAGACAAATTAGCTCAGTTTTATGTACTCTATCATAGAAGAGAAGAAGACGAGTTATCTCAGTTTGTTAATCATTTCCATATCTCCATAAAACTTCAAGGAAAGGAAAGTGTTACATGGATTAATCCCTCTTACGGACAAGAGCGATCTCCCTAGTACTCAGCGAGTAGCTAGAAAAAAAGATCCATTTGAAAACATTTTCCTCTAGATTAATTGCATTCCAAGATTATAATAGGAAATTAGAGAGGAAATGCCCCTACCTTGAAATCCAAACGTTTGACATAACCTTTTTTCCAGCCGCTCCAAAGTGGTTTCTCCAATAAAATAACCTGCAATCAAAGAAAATACAAAGGATCAAAGCATCTACAACATTTAATAATCAGGAAATGCTAATCCAACTTAGTGATCAAGGATTCTAAGTATTGAAATTGTTCCAAGAAGCATAGAAACAAAGCAATGAGAAAAAGAGATCCATATCTTGAATAAAAAAGAGTAATCTTACAACCTAATGCCTTGATGTCATACAAATTTCTCCTGGGGTCCTGAACAATATTTTGTCCTTCAGTTTGATAAGCCTTCCTCTCTGAATACTAGCATGGAGTTATGAACACAAGGGTATGATCATTCTTGTGTTAACAACTCACTAGTGTAGAAATTATGCACTCTTATGAATTCTCTTCAGCTTAGAAACTATATAAGTCAGTTTCTATCATTCACAATCTACCATGTGTGTACAGTCTACCCTTGAACCTAAAACTTGAGCTCAATTTATAGAAAAATGGAGGTAGTTTCAGTTCCATGAAAAGGGGGATGGATTAGTCTCATGAACGGATTGGAGTTCCATGGACCAAGGGATAAGCTCCATGAGTGGAGGGATAAAGCTCGAACTGATCGCGACTCTAGAAGCTTCAAGTTGGGAGAATATTTGACCAGCTAGGCTTCTAGAATTTACCTTCTATTTTATTTTCTTTTCACGGGGGCGCGCAGGTAATAGTTGAAATTTTTTTGGGAGTTGCCGCAGTTTATGGGAAAAACATCAGCGCATGCGCAGGGAAATGCTAGAAAAACTGCGTAGGTATACTTTTAAGGGTTTTACAGATCTTTTCTCCAATTCCAAGACTTGATTCAAAAATAGTAGTGTTTTTCACCTCTAAGGGAACATGATGTGGATGGTGATAGACCCATATGAACAGTCAAATTTCATGGTGACAAAATGACGTGTAACAGAAAGGAAGACAGATCTACATGGAAAAATCCTTGGAGAAGGCCAAGTGTTGAGAATATTCCAATCAAAGTTAGTTTGAAATATGGAAATTTTCAAGCTCAAGAGAGTATTTCCCTCACCAATTGTAATAAAGAATATTTTTAACTCAATACAAGGAGAAGGATCACAAATCTATCTTGGAATATAACACCAATAATCCATGATATCACAAGGACATTGAGGCATGATTTGATAGTTAGCAAACAAGTACAAATGATATTAACAAACTAGGGGCATTTGAGCCATAATTTGATAGCTCAACAAACAAATACAAATGATATTAACAAAGCCCTGATGATGAAGGTATATGATGCAGTCCATTAAAACCAAGCTAAATACCAACCTCACTATACATGTAACTCAGGAACTAGGTATTTTTAACCATATATCCACCAGTGCACTGATAAAAGGATTCAATCAACCAAATTCAATCTAAATGTGGCATTTTTTGTTCAAAACCTTCAAAAATATTCGCATAAAAATAAAAAAATTGAAGTACTTGTTGCAAATAAAATAGAGTGTAGGAAATTATAAAATTTAAGCTAGATTTCTTCTGGAATTTCTCTTTCTTCTAAACTAATTAATCTAACTAAAATTAGAGTAATAACATAAACAAATGAGTGATGGGAATCATTCACATTGAAATCCAATAGAGAAAGATATCCAAGGGTTCACTCAAATACTAGGTGCATAGTGCTCCTATGTATATTCACTAGCACCAATCCCATGGCTGGAAGTAACAAGTGTATTCCCTACATCCTTTTAATAAGCTCCAAGAGATGTGTACAAATAATATGAATGAAGAAGGATTATAGGAGAGAGGAGAAATACCCATGACTATTTCCTTGAAGGTAATGAAATCAAGGAAGTGGCCATCGGGAAGGATTCAATCCTCGAGCTCTCCATTAAAGCAGATGGATTATTGCCACTAAGCTTAGTCCATAAAGAAAAGCAATTTTTCAGATATACGCTCCAAGGGAAATTAAGAGCATAGCTAGGGATTCCAAGGGAAAAATTAGGGACATCCATGGCTAAATGGACTTTCAATGGACTATGTTGTCACTCAGATTGTACAAGCATGGTGCAACAATGACTCAGGCCGGGGGTTGTCACTTTTATCCCTGACCTCTCCGTTCTAGTTGTCTCCCAACAACAGGCTATGGGTGGTAGTCCTTATGGAAGATGGAAATGCAAGACTTATTGGCAACCAACAAGTCTGGGAGACACAATTGAATGGCCTAGCCACTTGGTTGATTTTAGAAAATTAAGAGATTAGATTATATTAATATGTGAGGCCAGTTCCTTATGGAGTCAACTACTTGTTGAATTTCATGATCTTGTGTCTAGGTTAGAGTCTTAGAATCATTGACACTAACAAACCAAGAATATCAACATAACTACTTTGCACAGAGGAATATAAACAATAGAAAAATATGCACAGAGTATAGAAAACTTTTACATTTTTCAACCCAACTTCATTATATTAAACAACATATAATACAATAGTCTAGGGCTCCTGTACCAGGGATAATGGCCCTCAATCATCCACTAGTACAATATACAAACAAGGGCTTGGCATTAGTACAATGACGACCAATCTACCCTCAATAAGATACTCAGACCATCTGGTTCATGGAGTCAACTCTCTCAACTCCTCTCGATCGTACCTTGTACCTGCCCGGTCCTTCGACTCCTGATCTGCAACTCCTACCTCTATCAATGCTCCAAGTCCATCTGACCACTAAACCTTGGCTATCAATATGCTCACTAGTTGTGCCTTAGTCCATGAAGGGCACAACACATCGATACTATTTTCAATTTTTTCATAGCTCCACTTGTGAACAACTCTTAATCTACCCACTGCTGCTCCTCAGCTACTTAGGGACTTCAGCCCACTATGGTCTTCCTGTGCAACTCCGATGAAGACCAACATAGGGCACGGAGGGTTGCCACCTATCACTGCAAGATGTCCATCTCCCATAATGAACATGGGCTAGGAGTATTTCCCATTATCTGTTGTAGAAGTCTTTCTCCACACAAAAGTCTCGGGCTCCACAGAAATTCTCCTAGTTGATCAGACCCTTCAACTCAGCAACTGCCACTCTAGCAACCACTTTTGTCCATCAAGATGTTGTACACCGGGCTCCAACTTGGGCACTATCACATTTTCCTCCAGCAGACCATAAATTCCCAATCACGTCCACACTTGGTCCACTCTCACGCTACCCTCCAATATTCCACGAGTAAAAAATCCTCGTCGTAGCATATATATATGCTCCTAGTTAAGGAATTAAATCACCTAGGAAACCCTTACACATGGCCGCCAACAGACTTAATCAACATGTCCTCACCTAGGAAATCCATCCAACTAGCATCCAATCATCACTAAGAGACCATTTACAACTCCCTATTGTTGCTCTCTTGCCTAGGGTTTTGTGCACACTGTTGTAGCTTCCTATCTATGGTTAGGGCATCCAAAAGCCCTCCAAAATATGCTACAACATTCCTCCAATCATTTTTTTTCCTTGTCCAAACATCTGTAACCCTTGTTTGTCTTTAAAATCTTCCAATTCACTATTGTATGTCCCTAAGGATCCACCTCAAGGCACCTTACAACTCTTGGATCTGCTATAGCAAAGAGTTTGAGTCACTGAACAGGGGTTGACACCTTCAGTTTAGGTTGTGGTGTCTCCTTAGAAGTTGCAGCTAGGTGAGAGTACCCTCACTAGACCTCCCAACAAGCCTCCACGCATTTTGTTGTAGCATCATCACCTACGGCCCAAAACAGAATATCCAAACCACTGTGATCATGCACAGAAAACCCTCATTCCTTACCTTTGATCTGTGGTTTTTTTCTACAAGGGATACATGCCACAAAATTCCCACAAATATATTTTTTAAGCACTTCCTAGCTGCGGTCTTCTCCTTAGATAAATCCGCACCAAAACACAGAGAATAAATTCTCCAAACTTGGTTACCTGTTGCCTTATCCTTGCCTCAGATTTGCACTTCAAACACAGAGGTATTCTTGATGTTTTTATTCTCTTCTAGGATGTTAATAGTCCTCCACAACACTTATTATTTATACTAAACAAGAGGGCTTCTTCCAACATCATTTTAGGGCTTGAAAATTTTTCATAGGTCTTCTTATAACCAAGCTGACCTAGACCCTTTATGTGCAAACCTAGCCATAAAATTTAAAAATTCATAGCTTCATTTCTAGAGCTCCAATTTGTGTGATATTTGAAGCGTTAGAATCAGCACACCAAGCTCTATCACCTCAAATTTTCTCATGCTCAAATTCATCATGGTTTTCGCCCAAATCTCAACAGGTGAAAAACCCAAAGCTTGGGTTCCAAGCCCACAAGTGACTCTTGTGGCACTTTTCCCTCCAAACCCAAAACCCTAGGGCTTGGAGTACCTCCCAAGCTACAAAAAAATCAACACTACTTGCTTTAGATCAATTAAACACCAAATGACCAAATGAACAATCGTTGCTTAGATGCTTCACTATCCTATATGAAGTGCAAGTCCTATAATCTAGGTGTGATGCTAGAATCTTGATTAATTTTAATTAGATTCCTAGCTAAGTGTATCCCTTGATCCTTATATATTTTGAGGCTAGTATGAAAAGTAAGTGGTAACAAAAGTCAATGTGAAGCAAGCAAACACTTGGTTAACGATACCTCTCCTTGAAATCTAACATACCCGGTGCCTCAGGCGTTTCAGATAATGTGGCTCTGATGTCTACAAGATCACTATTTTAACCACTAGAGAGGGTCTAGCATTCGCAAGCAAGAGATGAAGGGTGTTCATATATTACTATCAACCAAGCTTATGCTTGGAGGTAAATTAATTAATGCAAATCTAACCCTAGAATGTAATGCAAGATGATTCGAGTGTTCCTGTTAGGTCCCTATATTACTAGTATAGTCCCTTATTGTTGTTAGTGTAACCCCCTTATTTTTATTATTGTACCCCTGTAACCCCCATATTGTTATTATTGTACCCTTAAATTATTATTGTTAGGTCGGCTAGGATTACATTGTGGCCCCATGGACTCCTATATATAGAAAGGAGGTTTTGTAATTTGTATCATCCAAGAATTTTTCATTCATGTAATGTATTGGAGGTTGCCCCATTGAAGTGGCTTATTTCTAAGGAATTGATATCTCTTTTATTCTATTTTTGGAGTTTGTTTCACAACATTTGGTATCAGAGCTTTGGATTCTAGGGTTTCGCTTCTCCAAACAGGTCATCGTGGCATTTTCACTATAACTTTTTTTCTATGAAGTTTCAGAAGCTAAAATTTTTAGGATGTGAAGCCGAAATCTCGAAGAAGATCTTCGTAACATTTTAGAGCTCGGTTCGCAATCTTTTCAGAGATATGATCTGTGGAAGTTATATATTTTTCCAGACTCCTCAATTTAATCTAAACAGGTCATCGTGGAATTTGCGCTATAAATTTTTTTCTATGAAGGTTCAAAATCTGAAATTTTTAGGGAACGAAGCTGAAATCCTGAGGAAACTCGTCGCAAAATTTCAGAGCTTGGTTCGCAATATTTTTGGAGATATGATCTGTGGAAAGTAGTGCTCTTTTAGGCTCCTGAATTTCATCTCAAAGAGGTGATTGTGGGAAAATATTCATAACTCTCTCTCTCTGAGCAACGGATTGGAGTGACGTAAAAAGTGGCCATAAGTACACAGACTGTAGTTTCTT
The DNA here is from genome assembly GCA_034641835.2 of Pinus albicaulis. Lineage (NCBI taxonomy): Eukaryota > Viridiplantae > Streptophyta > Pinopsida > Pinales > Pinaceae > Pinus > Pinus albicaulis. The sequence continues at coordinate 128,107,105 of CM076576.1, forward strand.
TTCTATCAATTTCAGAGCTAAAAGATGAAACAGTGACACGTGGCAAGTCAAACAAGTTCGATCTACTGAAACAGTCCATAATTAGGTCATTGTGGGAGATTGGACATAACATTACCTTGAAGAATCCAAATCAGCTCAGACCTATGGCATTCAAAAGAGGATTCAGAAGGCTACCTCAGTGCCAAATTTTAGATATTGAAGAGCTGTAACCACAGAGATAATCCAATTTAAATATAGATCTCTTTGAAAGCAAGAAAAAGGTGTGTAATTTTTTCTGAATTGCATAAGTCTTGTTTGAAGAATCAATTTGAATTGATTCCAAGGGCATATTGTAGAATAGATATCAGTATTGGGTTCTAAAAAATGCCCCATAAAAATAATTCAACACCCATTAAGCCTTCAGAAGGCTCTACTATGACTCATGAAGATGAATAATTGCAACATGATCTATCAAAATTACAAGAGCAAGTGCACCAAATTTTTCTCTCGCAAAGAGCAACAAAAAATGAAATGGAAGTTTTGAAGAAAGGCATGGAAGCGAAGATGGATGGTTTGAAGAAAGGCGTGGAAGCTAATATGGATGGCAAGGAAGCTGGCATGGAAGCTAAGATGGATGACATGGAAGAAAAAATGAAAGACAACATGGAAAACATGAAGAATGATCTAAAAGAAGACGTGGAAGGTTTGACAAGTTGATACAAGAAATGTTTCCTAATGGTGAAAAGATAGTAGAGGAAACTCATGATGAGAACAAAATAAATGTTAATCATGACTTCATAAACTCTAATGTTGGTGAGAAGAACCACCATATTCCAAAAATGGATATGAGGAAGTTTGATGGAAAGGATCCTGCAAAATGGATACTACAGATGGAGAAATATTTTGATCTCCATAATGTGAAAAACACACAAAAGGTATGCATTGAAACTTTACATTTAGAACAAAATACATTTGTATGGTATCGATGGCTTTGCTCCCATAAAAAAATTGTCACTTGGTCAATTTTTACGGAGGAAATGATAGCACATTATGAGGATACAAAGAGCAACACCTTCTTTAGCCAATTGATAAATCTCAAACAAAAGGGTTTAGTGGGCTAGCACATTGAGGAATTCCAAAAATTGAATATAAGGGTAACTGATATTCCAGAGGAACACAGGATTGATCTCTTCATAGGTACTTTAAAGGATAAAATCCAACATGAAGTTCACATTTTGGAACCTAATTCATTGGAGAAGGCATTCAGGTTGGCAAGAAAAATTGAATGTAAAATTATGGCGACAAGGAAGCCTACCACTCACTTCTATAAAGAAGGAAGTGTTGCTACGCCTAGATTTCCACAACCTACATGGTTGACACCACAACAATTGGAAGAAAAAAGAGAAAAAGGGCTTTGCTACAGTTGTGACAGCAAATACACTAAAGGTCATAAGTGTGCTGAGAAGAAATTATTTTACATAGATTGTGAAGAGGAAGAAGAAAATGAACAAGAAGAGGATATACACCAGGAACCAGCCCTAGAAAAGGAAGAAATGAGTCCGACCATATCGTGTAATGCATTGGCAGGAATTACCACTCCTCAAACTCTCAAGATAGAAGGACATATCAAGAAGAAAAAGGTAATAGTGTTGATTGATTCAGGTAGCACCCATGATTTTATTCATTGTAAGGTAGCCAAGGAATTAAATTGTTTCCTATACCCAGCACCAGAATGTCAAGTGATGGTTGCAAATGGAGGAACTATAAATTGCTCTGGAAAATGCCATAACATCAAGCTAACCATGGGGGAATATGTGTTGACTAGTCCAATGCTTTCCATTCCCATGGGAGGTGCTAATGTTGTACTAGGAGTACAATGGTTACAATCTTTGGGGACGGTAGCTTTTAATTTTCAAGAACTTTTCTTGAAATTTTTTTCAGAAGGAAAGGAAGTCGAATTACTGGGTATTGCGGGGAAGCCAGGAAGGATAATAAGCTCTAATGTCATGACAAAGCTTCTAAAGAAAGAACAGCGAGGCGTAATTGCACAATTATGCTCACTAGAAGTTCCAACATCAAAATCATCTATTTCTGCAGATCTCCAACAAGTCTTGGACAATCATTCCAAGGTGTTTGAAACTCCCAAAGGACTCTCACCTATTCGTGATCATGATCATGTTATTCATTTGATTCCAGGAAGTGTTCCTCCAAACATCAGGCCTTATAGATATCCTTACTTCCAAAAGAGCGAAATTGAACGTATGATTGCAGAAATGTTAGAGGCGGGTATAATTCAACCTAGTCAAAGTTCTTTCTCTGCTCCCGTAGTATTGGTACACAAGAAGGATGGATCATGGCGAATGTGTCCGGATTATAGGGAGCTCAATAAGCTCACCGTTAAAGATAAATTTCCCATTCCTGTGATTGATGAATTATTGGATGAATTACATGGAGCAATTTATTTTACCAAGTTGGATCTTCGTTTAGGATATCATTAAATTAGAATGAAGACTGAAGATATTCCAAAAACAGCATTTCGAACTCATGAGGGTCATTATGAATTTTTGGTCATGCCTTTTGGCCTTATCAATGCACCTTCTACATTTCAAGGGTTGATGAATTCCATTTTCAAACCCTTCCTTAGAAAATTTGTGCTAGTATTTTTTGATGATATACTAATCTACAACAGGTCTTGGAAGGATCACGTTGAACATGTTGACAGGGTGCTCAAACTATTGCAGGAGAAACAATTATATGCAAAAATATCCAAATGTTTCTTTGGAGTACAAGAGGTGGAATATCTGGGTCATATTGTATCTCACGAGGGTGTTAAGGTAGACCCTAACAATATTAAAGCCATTAAGGAATGGAAAGTCCCCACAACCATAAAGCAGTTGCGAGGATTTCTCGGGTTAACAGGGTATTATCGCAAGTTTGTTAAGAATTATGGGAGAATAGCAGCACCTCTAACAACATTATTGAAGAAAGATGCATTTTCATGGACTCCTGAAGCAACTAAGGCCTTTGAACATCTTAAAGAGGCAATATGCCTAGCACTGGTCTTAGCTACGCCAGACTTCACAAAAACCTTTATTGTGGAATGTGATGCCTCAGGAAATGGAATTGGTGTTGTTTTAATGCAGGAAGGAAGACCCATTGCTTTTGAAAGTCGTCCAATCAAAGGAAAGTATTTACAGAAACATATTTATGAGAATGAAATGTTAGCAATACTGCATGCACTAAAGAAATGGAGAACTTACCTAATGGGAAGACACTTCAAGGTAAAAACTGATCATGATAGTCTTAAACACTTTTTGGAACAAAGACTATCTTCAGAAGAGCAGCAAAAATGGATCACAAAGATGTTGGGTTATGACTTTGAAATAATCTACAAAAAAGGAAAGCTTAATGTTGTTGCAGATGCACTCTCAAGAAAGAATGAAGAGTTGGAAGCATTGCTTTGTGCCATTTCTATTATCCAACCAGATTGGATAACCGAAGCAAGAGATGAATGGAAGAAGGACAAAGATGTATGGACACTCATTCAAAAGTTGCAGCAAGATCCTAGTACATCTGACACATTTAGTTGGAAAAATGATTCCTTATGGTACAAAGATCGCTTATATCTTTGTAAGAATTCCCAACTAAAACAAAAGATTCTTCTGGAATTGCACACTTCTCCTTTAGGAGGACACTAAGGATTTTTAAAAACTTACCACAGGGTGAAGAAAGAATTTTTTTGGGATGGCCTTAAATCTGATATTCAAAAGTTTGTGGCGGAATGTTTGGTTTGCCAGCAGAATAAAGTCGAGACAATTAAGACCCCGGGACTTCTACAACCTTTATCCATTCCAAGTCAACGTTGGGAGGAGATTTCAATGGATTTTATCACAGGCTTACCTAAGTCCGAAGGAAAGAGTGTCATCATGGTGGTAGTTGATAGACTTACCAAGTATGCACACTTTTGTGCATTATCTCATCCATTTAAAGCAAGTACAGTTGCTACTACATTTATGGACACAATTCAAAAGCTACATGGAAACCCAAGGGTTATCGTGAGCGACAGAGATCCCATTTTTACTGGAAATTTTTGGACGGAGTTATTTTCTTGTTTGGGTACTCAATTAGCTCATAGCTCATCTTATCATCCTCAATCTGATGGTCAAACCGAGATAGTAAATAAATGTTTGGAAGGATATCTTCGTTGTTTTGTATCTGATAAACAAACACAATGGGTCAAGTGGCTACCTCTCGCTGAATGGTGGTATAACACTTCCTTCCATACTGCAGCAAAAATGACCCCATTTATGGCACTTTATGGATATCATCCACCATCCATCACATCATTTTTAAGGGAAAATTCGAAGGTTCAAGCAGTGGAAGATCACATCGAGCATCAGCAAGAAGTTCTCCAACTCTTAAAGGATAACCTGAATTTGGTACAAAATCGAATGAAACAACAGGCAGATCAACATCGTAGCGAGAGAAGTTTTGATGTAGGAGATTGGGTATTTTTACGGCTACAACCATACAAACAAATGTCCCTCAAGCAAGCAAAGAAGGATAATAAATTATCGTCAAAGTACTATGGTCCTTACAAGGTGTTGCAAAAGATTGGTACTATGGCATACAAATTGGAGCTTCCTGCTTCTTCGCGAGTACATCCAGTTTTCCATGTTTCATGCTTAAAGAAGGTTATAGGTGAAAATCTTCCAGTTCAAACAATATTGCCAGAACTTGATGAGGAAGGAAAAATCATATTGGAACCTGAAGCGGGCATGGAAACAAGAACCCGACAACTACGGAATCGATCAATTTCAGAGTATCTCATCAAGTGGAAGAACTTACCCACCGAAGATTCTACATGGGAGGATGAGAATTTTATACAGAAGCACCCAGAGCTACTCAAGCATTGAGGACAACACTTTTTTGAAGGAGAGGGGCATGTTAGGTCCCTATATTACTAGTATAGTCCCTTATTGTTGTTAGTGTAACCCCCTTATTGTTATTATTGTACCCCTGTAACCCCCATGTTGTTATTATTGTGCCCTTAAATTATTATTGTTAGGTCGGCTAGGATTACATTGTGGCCCCATGGACTCCTATATATAGAAATGAGGTTTTGTAATTTGTATCATCCAAGAATTGTTCATTCATGTAATGTATTGGAGGTTTCCCCCTCGAAGTGGCTTATTTCTCTTTTCTTCTATTTTTGGAGCTGGTTTCACAACATTTCTTGAGTTAAGATTGTAAATTTAAATTAAATACTTAGTTATGATTATCTTTATGACAAATACTCTTACCAATGAATTAAGAGAAAATCTTATACATAAGATAAAGTGCCAATATCACAAGTTCCCACAAGATACAAGAGATACCCAAGAGATATAAGATAATAGGATAAATGCTCTTAAACAATAGATTACCAATTCACAAATAGATATTGGCCATGAAACAATAGTGAAAATGATGGCAAGTAAACAATACTAGAACACTTATTATCAAAAAAAATTAACCAAGGCTCTTATTAACACTTAGATGAGATACAAAAGAATGAAAAAAAAAATGTCAGTAAGAAATTACCCAAAATTTAGATGTATTTTAAGCATAATTAGCAATAACCAATTATAACAATGTCAATTAGATGTGTAGCAATTAGATCTTCAATGTAACAATACAAGAAATGTCAATGTCCAATAACCAATTTAAGCATTCAATATGATATTAGACCCTAGGATTATGTGCCAATGTGAGTAAGCTTATTAAGTGCAAAATTGAATCTTAGAATATTATGAAACTCACAAGAAACCAAATCGTTAGTGTTTTGATTAGCAATAAGATACTTCACCAATTGTCAAATCACTTCGACAACTTAATGTAAACAATAATATTTTCCACAATGAGAAATTCTTACTAATAGAGCATTAAACCATATCAAGAAACTTTATGTTACTTATGTTCAAATGATATCCAATGAGCAATAAATGGAGTTTTATGATAGCAGTAATTTAATCTATTTTAGAGCACTTGTGATGTAAATTATGAAGTGCATATGAATGCCAAAATGAAAATAAGACACCCCGCTATTAAAACACTTTGCCAACACTAAATTTTAAATGAATTAGCTTCCTTTATATTCCGATGCCATAGTTAGACCTTATAATTTTGAGATTTTGGGGTAGAAGCACGTGTGCTCTAGCTTTGAAACTTTATGGAGGGGCTAAGACACACAAGATCTCCAAAACCCAGAAAGTGTTTGGATAAATTTCATCTAGTGTTGAAGTTATTCAAATAATTTTTTTTTAATGAGGACCCTAAGTCTAACTTAGGGAATTAGAAAAATTAAAGTGAATTAATTAAACACATGTGATGATATGTTCTAAGTGATGTGGATCAAGCAATATTTTAATCTGAGCCATCAATTAGAGATTAGATCACGACTGTTGGTTTTCGAACGAGAAAAGTATAAGAGAAAGGCTTGGGGTCAGTTTGAGAACACACACACACACACACAGGCAGAGCACTGAAGATAAGTTGAATTTCTGAGGCGAGGTTTGATGAAGAATTTGAAGTGATTTTGAAATGCAGTGAGGGGAAAATATCGGCAAGGGATGATCTGATCCAAGGCCGAGAATACAGCAGCAGAGAGGTAGTGAGTACCAGATAGTGCATAGCTAGAGAGGAGTATGCAGTTCAGCCAACACCACGTAGAGGCTGTGTAAGCCCAACTAGGGTGACGCACACCCAGCTAGCGCAACACAACACTAGCTAGGGTGACACAAGCCCAGCTAGGGCAGCGCAGCACCAGTGAGGGTGATGTAGTGGGGACATTTTCCAGTGAGGGTTGACGCAAAGGTTGCAGAGGAAGCGTTAGGGGTTCCAGTGGGCCAAAAAGGGCTCATGATCTGTAAATCCCAATTGAGGGTGTAATACATCCATATTTTCTATCTCCAAGTGAAAAGTACTTCTGCCGTGTAATTTCTTTGTAGGGCGAACCATTTATGGTGCCCAAAATTTTGTATTCAGATTTTGTGTAATAATAAAACCCTCTAGAGTTGCTGCACTGGTTTTCCCACATTAGGTTTTTCCAGGTACATTTGTCTAAAACATCTGTGTAATCTTGTCACATGTGCATATTGTTCAGTAAATGATCTGTAGATGTGTAGGCTGCAGTTTTTGTCTGATTTAATGTTTTTCTAAATACTTTAGTTAAATAAATTGTTAAGTTAATCAAACAAGTAGGTGAAGAATATCTAGACACTGCAGTAGGGTTTATGTTTTGAAACTTTCAAATCATATCAGAGCATTGAAAATCTAGTTGATCCACCAACAGAGCGTCTGAAGAAAATTGTTGCAGAGAGGGAAGCTAAAACTGCAGATTTCCAGAAGAGGGCAGTGAAGCACTAGGAGGGATGTAGAGGCCATGCAGAGCCATCTGAGTGACGGAGAGGCAACGCAGAGCCTTCCAGAGTGACGTAGGATCAGCCTGCGATGTGAAGTCGCTGCACAGAGGCTGTGTTGAGCCAGTCTGCTCATGCAGAAGCCAACTAGAGGGACGTAGTCTATGTGGAGATTGTTGTGCAGTATGCCAAAGTCTGGAAGTGGAGATTTTGATCTTTAGAAGTTTTTAGTGTGGCACAGGTTCTGTCAGTGCATAATAGTGCCTAGAAAAGGTGACAAGAGCAGGAGGAGAACAGTCGCTGAACAGATTTGTGCTAAATATATCTGAGATTCGACCAGGAGGGTGATCATAGAGGAATGATTCAGTTGTTTTAGGGAAGGATTTTTGGGAATGAAATTAGTTGTCAGAGGGATCAGCTACTATCTATCGCCAAGAAACCCAGATCCATTTTTTCTGTTGAGTGTTGCAGCATGAAGAGGGAGAGGAGTACCTATTGATATATAGTAATTTTTTTGATGCTCAAACCTTTCCTTGATGAATCTTGTTTCTTCGAGTGGTGTGGGTGGTGACATACAATAACCTTAGTTATTCATTCTTCTTTATTTAACTCTTCAACATGTGGTTTTTTAGTCATTTAGATCCTTAGCTTCTTCTTCAATTTTTTGTTCTTCCTATGGATTTTTTCATATGCTTATATAGGCTCTTATTTTAGTTCAACCTTAGCCTCTTCATCTAATGTGTCATTACGTACTACATACCTTTGTATTTTTTTCCATTTAATTTTGAAACCACCTCTCATTAGCCACCAATTAAATTTCATTGACTGCAATAGAATTTAAGTAATAAGATTATATCCCAAGCCCTTCATTGAATTCAAGCATCTTATAAGGGTAATATGGAGCTTCAAACCTATGAAGTTATATCCATATATCAAATTTTAATGGTAAGTAAATAGGTTATACAATTTTAAATACTATAGATTTGGTGATCTATAGTAGTCCCCTTAAAAATGCACCATCATGTAAGGTTTCATTTTTTAAAACATGTCTAAAGTTATACTCATGTCTATATAAGACTTAAATATGGTGTTTATAATATGTATATATTTTTGAATTTGAGAAAAATTATTCCAACCTTTATGAGATAAGAATAATTGGTCTAAAACAAGTCAAAGTATGTGAATATATAAAGGAAAATATTTAAAAGAGAAATAGTATCTCTAGGAGACTAGTGACAGTTTAGGTGAGACTTAAGGAGTGACATATGGACATTATGCATAATCATGTTAAAAATTAAACTATATAATAACATTACAAATTATACCATAGATGTTACTCTTAAACATATAATAGATTGATAATGCCAAATTTATTTTCAAAGAGGATCAATACATAGATTGAAAAAATGTAGAGAACTTGGAGAGTGAAAAAATCTACAATAGTCATGGACAAAGATCTATCTCAATCTATTTTACAATTTATTTATTCACACTATATTATTATCTATCTAGTAATAGATGTCCTTAATTATCTAAGGGCTCATGTAGTAATCAAAATTCTATGGGAACCCCTTTGTCATTTAATAACTCATGGATTGAAAAATTAAGATCCTTTAGTCATCTAATGGCTTATGGATAAACCAAGATCTTGTTAGACACCCTTAGTCATGTAAGTTATAACTCTTAGGTTGACCAAAATATTATTAGAATCCCTTATTCATATAATTGCCCATGGATATAAGTAACTCATTATAATTATCTAGGTTGGAGCATGTCTTGCTATGTTTATGTAAAATGGTTCTTTTGTTGTGCCAAACTGAAAATGTTGTGTAGCATGTGCCCATATGCTTATAATGTCAATGGGTTAATGTTATCATTAAAACCTCAAAGTATTCGTAAATCGCCATGGAATGTGATCTCCATAGATTTCATTGGAGGACTATCTTTGAATCGAGAAGGACATGATGTCATTTCAGTGATGGAAAACAAGTTAGTAACAATGTTAGTCATTTCACTCCTATGAAAATCACTTCTAAGGGGCCTAATTTAGCATGGATTTTTCTCAACAAATAGTTTCACTTCATGGCGTGGTTTGGAAATTTATATCTAAAGAGACTCTTTGTTTATCTTTAGTTTTTAGGCATGTTTCTAATGCTCCAATAAAAATTTGTATTAATGAGTATACTCAATATTACTCTAAATTTAAACAATATAATTTTATAAATTATTTTTTCAAAAAAACTTTCTCTAAAAATATAATTATTAAAATTTAAATCTAAACATTATAATAGATTTATCACCAAAATATTAAAAATATTTATAATGTATTAATTAAAATAACTTTATGTTTAGTTCAATATTAATCCACAACTAGCATACAAACATATCACTTATACAACTTTTGATTAATAAAAAATTTATAAAATACAACAATTCCAAAACATATACTCTTCATCTAATCAGTTTAACAAATATTAAATTTTAGACTACATCTCTTATTTTTCTAATATCATATAATTTTAGCAATACAAAATATCATATAATGAATATGTTTTATAATTTTCATAAATTAGTCCAAAAAATATTGTTTTTTAAAGTTATAATTTTAATTTATATGTTTTATATATGTCTAAAAATGTCTATATGTTTGAGTTGTGGACTTTGCACAATCTTAAATTTTTAGGGTTTTTTCAAGATACTGAATCAATTTATGCATTTAAAAAAAATTAAATAACTAAAAAACCACAATATTACTATTTGTTTTTTACCAAATTCTAACCAAAATATCTCAAATTAAAAATAAATAAATAATGTGTTTGTTAGGCGGAGTAATTGCTAATGCAGTCAAAAGAAATCTCTGTAGGTTTCCAACAAAACCTAGTAATAAACATCAAAATAATTGCTACCTTTCCTTAGCCTATAACTAAAACATGAAACACGTAGTATATGAAGGATCACTTATGTATCAACGAAGTTCTTGTAGAATTCCTTTCAATGCTTTCCATGATCAGCTTTCCCTTAATGCCTTAGAGGCTTTCCAAATGCTTTCCACAACTTATCCATGATGCTCCAAAAGATATATGCATAGAAAAAAATATTCAAAGGGATCAAATAATCTCACATATAAAATAAAATGTAAATTAAATCCCTAATTTAGCATAAAACATGTGATTGAATCAATAATCAGCCATAAACCATGTGAGTGATCAAGGAATCTCGCAAATAACATCAAAATAGACACAATTAGGAGAGAACAATTAATTTATATTGAATGGAAAGGAAACCAAGCTTACAACATGGTTGCCTTGATGTCACAAGCCTCTTCCAATGGTCTCCATTCCTTCTCTTGATGAAAAACTCTTCAGACCCCAAACCAACAACATAATTTAAAAATCCAAGTCCCCTATTCCTCCAGTTTCATGCTCAATTTACAGGCAAGAGGAGGAGGTTTCTAGTTCGTCTTCTCAAGGGATATGACGCTTAAAAGGAGGAAATTAGTTCCATAATCCAAGGGATTGTTAATTTTTCATAGGGATACATTTTTATTTTCTTTGATAGTTGTGTTTCTTCAATAACATGATAAGTTCACTCCATATTATTATATCATTATTCAGATCTACATTATTATCCATCAACATGTGAAACTATGTATAAAGAACAATAACATCATCCTCATCTATGCAGTGGAACATAAAAAAACATAAGAAGAAAATCATGCACACATATAAACACCAGGATTGGTCCAAAAGACCAGGGAAAAACCAAGTATGGCGAAAACCCTTGCAAATTCTTCTTCTTAGATCGTAATCAAATGATTCATAAAACAAGAGTACAATTATCCGTTGATCCACATCTTCATAATGTCGCAAAACAACTAGCATATGCATAATATAACCTTAAATATACTTATGTTGAAGGTTTCTTATTATGAGAATAGTAAAACATTGTCATTGCAGCTTGAAGCATAGTATTGAACACAACTATCACTGAGCGGAAATTTTGGAGAACTGAAGACACATCTTTAAGGACTCGATCTGCAGTGGAAATATATTGAATAGATCTAAAGATCTGCAAATCTACAACATCAAGAAACACAGATCCAATAGATCACCAAATCCAACTGATATCGACTGTCATATCCTAAATCTGAATCCAGGAGGCTATCAAATACTGATCGCAAAAATCTATGACTGAGCGGATGAAGTCTGGAAGCATTGCGCAAGAAACTAAAGATGACCTAACTCAGATTTGCTCAGAAAAAACCTTATCCGTGACCTCAAGATGACGTGTCCGCAACTATAGTTCCTTGGTCGCTAGAAAGACACACTGTGCCTACAGCTCTTGCCCAGATCAACCTAATTTGGCCTGAGACCCCTAGCTGCAACCTTTTCACACTTTTCCTGCGGCTATGTTAGCTTGGCTGCTACCTTGCCATGTTGTGCCCATGACTCTGACCCGATTTCAATAATTTTGTGCCCACAAATATGACCAAGAAGCATTAGTTCAATGCGATCCTCTCACATTTGATTATGTACCTTGCGCGAGCTTCTTCTGTCGAACCTATGCGAACTAAAACCGAATAGACGAACCAAGACAAAGAGTACAATAAGAAAATCACATGAGCGAATGCGTGAGAATGAGCTTGAGGTTGCTTCTATTTATATATTTTGTGAGGGCCTGCATGGGGCTTTGAATAAATCCACACATGTTGAGGTCGAACCATTCCATTTCATTAATAAATAAAATAATTCATAATTTAATTTACACTTAACTGATTGGGGCAATATATAGGTCAATTTTGGTCCTCTTGGAAAGAGGAAACTTATGAAATTATAATCTTAACCAACTCAACTGTCCAAAGTGGAATTTGAAAGCAGTTGCATAATTTTAACACTCCCTCTCAACCAGGGAGAATTCCACCTCCCAATATCGATCAATATGCCATTATTTTATCTTCATGCATCATCACATATTGTCATTGATCATCTCTATCATGTAGTTGTCATGTTGTGATCCTTCATCATTACAAATCATTAATGAAATGCTCATGCTTATTCTAGCTTATCTCTTGATTGTTGTTGGTCATGTGTTGAACATTCTCGGATCTAGAAGAAGAAGAATTTGTCACCGGAGGGGAGCTTAGGCTACCACCCTTCATCCATGAGGCTATAACCTAGATTCTCTGACAACGGGCTTCTACCCAGAGTATCAACATCACAGGAAAGCATATCATCAAGGAGCACATCTCGACCTGTAACCACATCGGGGAGCACATATCGACCCAGAATTTCATGGAGGAGATATACCTCTATAACCCAATATCTAGAAATAAGATATCCCTCCATGCAAGTGATCCCATCTCGACCTTGGTATCACATCTGGGAGCTCAATCTCAACCCAAAACCACATAGAGTTATCTCCACCCATCCTATTTCCTACTAATCTTCCCATGATGCGCCTGAATATTCATGTGGTTGAACACCTGCATCATAATCAACTTGGATTGTACACCCCAATTACACTCTCAACTTGTTGGGAAAACGAGGATCAATATTCCCAGCAAGCCTTGCTTGAGGGTATGATGCCAACTAGGGCATACTCTGCATAGACCAGATAGGGGAGAAACATCTCTGACCTATGAAGATAGGGGAGAAGCATCTCAACCCTAGGTAATAGATAGGGAAGTACCCTATTGTCCAAAAATTCCTCAACCCTAGGAGCCCTCCATCTCAATTCCTCATCCCCAGAGTTCAGATAGGGAGACTCGAGTTTGCTCAGTGTCCTCGCTCAACGCTGCTCTCATCATACTCATATATGCTTGTCTCAATAGTATTTTATTCATGTTCATATATGACATCAAATCAAATGTTATGTTAGAGCATACATAATCATGTAAATCACAACAAGATACCATAATCATCCTCCCTCTCACGGAACTTTTAATAAAAAGCCTAAGCTTGTCTCAAATAGTTGCACTGTCTCAGTGTGAGAGTTTCTAAACCAACTTTGTATATATATGGGATTATTTGTCATAAAAATGTATCCATGTCATATCCATATCATGCTTATACAACTCTCTAAGGAGCTTCTACATCTTGTATCACAACTAGCCATGCTAGCAACATTGTACCTGGCCTCAGTCGTGTTATGGACCTCTCATCCAAGATATCATGGCAAATATCATATTAAGGAAACATACAAATGTGATCATCAATACTAATCCCAAACATCATCATTTCATTCATGCATCTGCATATCATGGAAGAAATATCTCAACCTTTAAAAGTAGAATGTTTCATGCAGATATTTCGAAGGATGTTTGGTGGCAATTTTGAATGAAGAAACTCAATCATGAATTTAATCATGTTATATACACATCATATACAGATGGATGTTCAAAATGGAACATCAATGCTTCAATAAACTATTAGATGCCATGTCACATTCAACAATATTTGAACTTTAAATCAAAGTGTCCAAGGATTTACATTTTCATTACACAAAGGCATTTTTCAGCAGTTTTGCAACATGGGATTTCTTTCCCAGATTTCAGAAATTGATTCACCATGCCATGATACATAATTTCGAGCTTAATAATCCATCTCCCTCTTTCTTAGATTGTCATAGGCCCATACCTGTCAAGGGTAGACTATTAGTATGTAATACCAAAGCTATAGTCAAAATCACGGCCATACCTTGGAACTTATCATACTGACTTCGTTAGATAACTGTCAAATATGGATAAATCTAAATTATCAAGGAATTTGCATCATGCAATGCTCTCTGCAAGCATAATTCCTTACCAAGTCAACATAATAGACCTTACATAAATCAATTTTGTGTTAACAAAATTATCTCATTAGAGTTTAGAAGCCATGAAAAAACTATTATCAAAGACATTGATATCATAGTATCATTTCTTTTAACTAGTGACAGGTAGAGCTCATATCAAGTCTTGACTTTATTTACTTTCAATCCATCAAGCATGTACTTTAACATGCCTTTACAATCCATTTCCGTTACTAGATGCAAGTGCATACATCAAGGTTAAGTCATGCATGTTCCATCTTCACAACAACCATTGCGCTAGGAACAAGGAGGCCAATACAAAACCATAATTATGATTACTCACATAAGACACTAAAGGTCACTATGCCCACATAACATTTTCATTAGGAAAAATAAACAATCTCTAGATCAAATCATGTCAAATCCACACTAGTAAAAAATGACTAATTAGTTACTAAAAAACGACGAAAATTTGCATATAAATGATTATTTTTCATTCGATGACCAATAGTAGCTAATTTACAGTATCTTATAACGTGACCAACTTTTGGTCATTTTTAGCTTATTCATTAATTGGTTATCTCAATTTTGTTGTCTAGTAGTATATTTGTTCATTAATTTAGTCAATGATTCGGTCATTAATTTGGTGATTGATTTAACCATTGATTTAATCTTTGATTTGGTCATTAATTGTCACAATTAAGGACGAAATATATAACAAAATATATTACTATATGATCACCCGATAAAACCAATTAATGACCAAAGAGATATGACCAAAATGTTGGTCATGTTATAAGATATTGTAAATTAACTACTAATAGTCATATATATGCAAGTTTTAGTCATCGTTTGAAACCAATTAATGACTGAAGAAATATGACTAAATTTTGGTCGTGTTATAAGATATTGTAAATTAGCTACTAATAGTCGTATATAAACAAAATTTAGTCATCATTTGTAATCACAAATTTATCATTTACAGTAGTCATTTTTTTTTTGGTAGTTTCATATTTATTATATAAACGACTAATTTAGTAGCTTATATTCATTTCATTTAATTTCATTAATAATCATTATAAATGACTAATTTAGTCGTATATTAATTTTATTTGTGTTCATCATTAATCAATATAAACTACTAATTTAGTAGTTTTAAATTGATTTTGTGTTCATTATTAATCAACATAAATTAATTTGTATGATTTAAAAAATGTCATACAATGTGCATGTTCATCTAATATGAAAACACATAGTTGCATATGTTAATTACAATACTAAAAAATATCAAATGCAACTATAAATAATTTCAACCACAAATTGTATTATATGAAATGTTAAAGTATTACAATATGGGTTTCCAACTTAATATTGGTTGGACTACAATTTACACACGAGATGATGTTTCATCACTTCAAAACATTATCATTGCATTGTCAAGGCATTGTAGGTGAATTCAAAAACTCTGAAGACTTGACCATCAGTCTTTATATGTGTGTCTTATGCGGGATATTGGTTTTAAGGGTATCACCAGACTAGTTCTCCTCTCTCTCCTTCTTCATTTGTGGCTCCAATGTTATTGCTCCCCTCTTTTTTCAATTCCTTCTTCTTACCATCAATATTGAGTTCATTTTCTAAAAACAAAATAAGATACAATGTAGAGTGTAAGACATGAAAGACAATGAACACTAGAATATAAACTAAGTTGGACTATAAATAGTTTATACGACATATGCCTCCACTTCAACAATGTCAAAGCCATTTTTCCCCATACAAGTAAGAAACTCGAACAATTTTTCTTCATTGGGGCGATAATGGCCACTATAATGTGGCTAGATAACCTATATAAACAAAGCAAATAAAATGTCACCATATATAGAAAAGAACACCTTAGTAACTTAGTATTCAAATTTCAAGAAAAGCTTAGGAAAAATCATGTCAACTAAGTTATATGCTAAATAGCTCAAGCTATAAATAACTTGTGAAAACAAATAATATGAGGTGTGATGTTTAATCCTTGTCGTTTTATTCACAACAACATTTCATTTTCTAATGCATGAACTTAGTCAAGTACATAAACAACATGTACTCAAATAACATGTAAGTATCCTTTTCTGATAGTCATGAAAATATTTTAACACAAATTAATAGCTATAAGGATTCCAATCAATATAGTGTAATACTAATTTCATCTTCAAGCTTTGATTTTTGTTTAAATGAACATGATACTAAGTATTTTCAATTTCATAGTTAAAAGACAAAACAAAATCAAAAGAAACGTCCAAAATACAATCAAACAATAAAGGGAGGATATCATGGAATGGAAATTACAACTATAAAAAATTTGTTTACCTGTCCACCAATGTTGTGTCTGACATTCCTAAAACATTTGCTTGCCCAAAAGAACCATGAGGTGAAATAATCACAACATTAAAAACCATAGAAATTCTTACTAGAAACATTTCCAAAGTTGATGGCTTAGGTGGCTAAGTGATCTCTAACAATGAATGACCCATATCCAAGATGTGATATGCATTGTCTCCCCATCCTTTTTCCAATCAAATTTCCTGTAACCTGCCAACAACAGAGTCAAGTAACAATCAAACAAAGACATTGACATTTGTTTTTATCTTTTATATCTATAAAATTTAAATCTGAATTTTTCTATTATAATTTTGTTGAGACCACCTACTCTACAGTCAAAAATAGTAGAGGAGCCATTAGTCATACCTAACCATGGTCTCTTGTAAGCATGATAGAAGAATAGGCTGAGCCATTAATTATAATTTCAAAGATATTGAGGAAAGACAATTCATTATCTAGTTAACCAATTGCACATTGAACCCTATATGGATGAGTAGCCCTAAATGAAGCCAGTTTTATCTATCTTATGCCTTGGAAAGACAAACTCACTAACATTGCTTGTAATTTTTTGGTTTGATGTTATAAATTCCTTCTTGTTCTACTCCTATTCCATAATGGATTTGTTTCCCAGGAAGGATGCAAATTTTTTCTAATGACATGGAATGAGCTTAGTGGATTTTGACCCTACATGCACTAATTTTTGCAATGATTTTGTAGATGCAATTACATAGTGGTATGGGTCTAAAATCATCTCATTGTTGTATAATTTTTGGGATTAAAGCCTGAAATGCTGAATTGAAAGCTCCCAAATCTTGCCTGTGTATTTTAATTTGTCAGCAATTCTTAGTTGGTTTGTTTGAAGGAAGTCATAGAACCCATAGAAGAATTCTATTGTCTTGCGAAGTGGTTGAGGGTTCTTATACTTTTGGAAACAGTGCAAAAAATTTTGTAATTATTCCTTTGATATTTGATCCATAAATGCCTCATTACCCACCTCACCTACAAAACTTGGAAAATATAAAGTCATGTTTAACTATCTCTCTTAAATTTATTCTATCATCCTCTTTATAAATTCCCTCAAAATGCTCCGTTGATGAGAAAAATGCTCCTCGAGATGAGACACCTTCTCATGAGGAAAAGTTCGTTGATAAACACCATCTTGAGGAAATTGTTCATTATAATTATGAGATGTTGAAGAGAGAAAATATCAGATACTTAGTAAAGGCTATGCACAAATGTTAGTGATTTGGTACAAGGAAAGACATGGGCAGTGAGAGAATTGTGGATATTCCCTACAACTCTTTTCCCAAATGTGACATGTGAGGATGTATGCTTATTAAAAAACTATATTTGAGAATGTGCACCATTTTGAAGGCGAGACTATTTTGGATGTAGGCGTAGGAAGTTTGACGCGAGTTCCCGCACCCGACCCGAAAACCCACCTGCTTACCTATGACTACGATCTATGCGCTTCCCAACTTGTCAACTACAGTTGCTCCAATTCTCGGTCATATTGTGGTTGACGACACGTCACTGTGACTTCAAATAGGCTACTCAACCACATGTGTGGTGGCTAATAAACCTGCACTGACATGGGTCTAGCTAGCTCTGATAGCACTCCTCCATCCAAAAACTAATTATGTTGACAATTGCCATTCTATCGGCCATTTTTGTATATTTTCCCTCACATTTTCTCAACAACTGAGTGGTGTCGAATAATCTAGTCCATGTTTCTTCCTTCTTAGTGAGTTTCCACCTTATGCTTCTTGTGGTTTTGGTTTTTTTTTGGTGCGTTCTTGCGCGCAGGCCACAATTATTCCACCAACGACTGTCGACCATACCTTCACACCTCTCATAGAAAAATACACTCAAAACTACGTGCTTATTCGAGGTGATGCTGGAAGATCCTTTTCTGCCAACTAGAATGTCACCCACCCCTTCTTCGTGCAGTTTTATTTTCCTATTGGCAACATGGTTTGACCCTTATTTCAACCACTTAGTTTTTTCCATGGCTAACACAACCTTGTCACTTGTTGAAATTCAACATTTGCAATCTTCCCACCTATGTCACCTGATGAGTATGAATTCTTAAACTCTCTTATGTCATTATCCAAAAAAAATCTTTCCTGGACACATGATTTTGCAAATAAAGGTTATTGCAACATAAGTCCTTGTCAAAGTTTCATCTCTCATACAAAATAGCAACAAGTCAGAACTGCAACCTGAAATTGGACCTAAACCTATTTGTTTATTACTCAGAGATGTGAATGGTGGAATGTTGGCAAGGAATCAGGTCCTGCAGGCAAGACCTAGGTTCAGGAGTTGTGGCCAACAAGGGAATCCATTGTAGTCTAGAACCACGTCCGAATAATCACCCTACTCCGGAGAGCAGAGAGTCTCACTCGAGGTGTGCCGCAACCACATGCAGGATGTGAACATATCGATAGCAAGGAACGGATCCGCAACTCATGATTACCATTAAACAGATTGCATAAACATAGATATATTCGCAAGAACTTTCAGAGCATAAATAGGTATTAAGCAATAAAATTTTAAACCATCGCAACCATCATGCATGCATAAGAATTAGGCAGTAGGACAGTAACCTGCAATTGTATTGATATCTTCATCCACAACCATTGTTACATAGCTTCCGCAAGGAGAGCTTACAGTCTGATACAGATGCCTTACATAACAGAAAGGTAAATGAGAGAACCCTAGGAACTACAGATATATCCTGGTCGATCTCCTTCAGTCGCTCTGCGTTCCGTCTCCTGTTTCATTATTTTTCTTCTCAGCCGGGTTACTGCTATTTATCCACCCACTTTCGCAACTGTTAGTTCCTCTTTTCGTTCTTCTTCAGCTACTTCAAGCTTCTCTCTTGTTATCTGTGTGTTCCACTTTCTGTCTTCTACTGTATATCCTCATGCATCTGCTTTCTTCAGTTATCTCTTGCTTCTGCGCCACCTTGATAGCTTCGCGGCTTGCTGTAGTCGCGACTTGGTCATGATTGCCATATATCACCTTGCCGCAACCCAAAAAGGCCATCCTTTATTCAAAATGAAAAATATTCCAAACAAGTTTTCAAAAACAAGGGCCCCAACATGGAATATCTTCTAGAGCACTCTTAGCATATGGAAAAGGTTGAGCCCTCCCTCCTATTCCATTTCCAAGACCTCCCTTAGGACCAAGAGTTAAGTGGCCATCATCAGAAGCTCTGTGTGTTGAAGGGCTTGGCATAGACCGATTTTCAAATTGAACCCTATCCATAATCTGAGCATCTTGACTGGTGAATCCACGGTCACATGGACCCATATGGGGTTGTGGCCATTTAATCCCATCCATATGTGGAAGTGAACCCATTTTTGCACCTGCCATGTAAGCATGTCCCATATTGGTACCTCGAGGGCAGCTTCCCTGTCCATGTAGTTCATGTACATCATCCCGATGCACTTCCTTTATTTTCTTAGGGCCCTCAACTTTCCACCTTTGTTTCCATCCAGTCCTTCTCAAATCAAACAGATCCTTCAACATGAACCTTGGCCTAGAGGGAAGCCCTTTATTATTGGAAATTTTTTTCATCCTATCGAAGTAAGCATCAATGTGTTCCTTGGCCTTTGAATGGTCAATCATATGACCAATAGTGCTCATCAGTTTGCACAAAGCTTAAACATTTTCATCCTCTTGATGCTGAAATTCACCATTTAATTTCTTGATGAATGCATGAATAATTCTTTCGCCCAACATACTTTCTTTATAAAGCTCACCAATAAAACTTATATTTCCTAGCCTTCGTCGTTGTGTTGCACCCTTATTCTCCTGTATTTCTTCTATTGAAAGGATTTTTTCACCATCCTCTTATTCTTTCTTAGCCTCTGCCTCTTCTCTTTCATATTTTTCAAATTCTTCCTAAAATTTGTTCAAAAGAACTCACTTGAAAACAATCTTCTCGTTATCTTCATAAAATTCTAGTAATCCTGCAGCAAGCTGAAAACAGAATTTTGCATACATTTCACAAAAAGTCGGCTCCATCAAGGCTTTATCAAATATTTGAGATATTATACCATTAAGACATGATGCAGAGTCCATGTTCACTTCTTTGACCTCCTCAAAAAAAAATTCAAAGTTTTTGGGCATTAATTTATTAATGATGGATTTAATTTGTCATTTTTTCAACTGATCCTCATCAAAAACCTTGCCCACTTCATATAGGTTCTCTAATTTATGAATTGTGGAGAGAGAAGGCCGTGGAGGAGGAATCAAACCCTTCTGCGAAACAGAAGCACTCTGCCCCCTATCAGCATCAGAATTGTTTCTCACTAGTCCAACTTGTGGAAATGGTGCTTGCACATAAGTCTTTCCAAAAGGGATGCCATTCATACTCATTTATGTTGCACAAGTATTTCTCACAAATCCAGTATTATAACCTTTTCCAAGTCGAAACACAACAGAGGAACCACTAATACCTGCATCCATCCGCATATCACAGCCAATAACAAAAGCATCCATCAGATTGGCCTATCTATCATCATCCAAATTGGTCATATTTCTCCCACGACTTCAAGTAGATAATTCACACTCAGCTGTATTTCAAGCCCTCTTGCAGTTCTTTCTAATGCATCAGCCTCTCCTACATGACTTGCAAGTGATTGGGAATTTCCAAGTAATTCAATAGTGTCTTGACAAATTTCAAAATGATTTGGTAGATCTTTGCACTGATCCTTGATTGTAAAAAAAAAATCTCTGGAGTGCTTTCTAACTCCTGAAAATTTAGTAACTAAATAGCTACTTGATTCATAGGAGTTGAAAGCTCAGTTTCATATTCCTAGTCATCCAATTCTTTCACGACCTGCTTCTCTAGCTCTTTTGAATAAATCTTACTCTTGACAACATAGATTACTACTTTGGATGGTTCTGGAAGGTTCACATCTTCCTCCTTCTCCTCTTGAAACTTGTAAGAATTTAATAAATCACTAGTGGGAGCTACAAAATTTGCCTTACTGAGAAAAATCTTCTTTTTCTTCTTCTTGTTGACAACTACCTTGGTAGCATCACCAATATTTTCAACATTATTATTCACAGAAACATTAGAAGAAATTTTATTCTCCTTTTTTGTCAATCTAGCTACTAAATCATTCTTGCCTTTGCTTTCAACAAGAAAAGATGACACCTAAAGTTGAGCAGACGTTTCACAAATATCACTATTAGTGGTGGATACTTGACCCTTATCTTGTGTGTCAATTTCCTTCACATGGCAGCTGAACCTTCCCCAAGTACTTTAGCACTATCATGGTTAACCCTATCTTTGTTTCTATATCCAAAAGATTATTTGCAGTCAAAAACTTTGTTACCAGACAGAAAACTTGTTTTTTCCTCCAAAATAGCCATATCAGCTTTAGGGAGCATTGTTGTAGCTTTTGATTGTAATTCCCATTCAAACACTGTTGTGGAGGTAAATCCCCTCTGCAGATAGAGGCGATCCCTATTAGTCCAGACCGGGTCTAGCAACAATCAATCACGCTATAGTGCAGGTTCCTAATTGCAAATAAACCAACTAGTGATGAAGGCTTACCTGGAATCCAACGTAGTCGTTGTAGAAGAGGTGGCGCTCCTGTTCCTCAGCTCTGGCAAATCACGATCCCCACGATCTCCGTGACGGGACACCTGCACATGCGAGAAAAAAACAAACACAAGCGTAAAATCCAGTAGTTGCAACTATATGTCAGTCAGAAAGGACATAACTCATCATCATAAATAACAACAAGAGTGGAACCATAACCAATAGTCGTTCATTAATAATCAATCAAAGGAAAATTACAACCATAGTTCTGATGCTGAATTCTCCTTCGGAGGGGTCGCCAGTAGAACACGTCTCGAAAATCCTGTCAAGGATGGGACAAACCTCTCTATTCGGATCTTAACGATAGTATCCTTGCTTGAAATTGGCCTTAAGGGAATTATGGAGGCTCTTGCAGCATAAGGCTCTTGGAAATTTGGGAACTTGAAGACTAGCTTGCTATGGAGATGGGCAAGCTTTTATAGATGGAGGAAGAGGAGTTGGGATCCCTATAATCATGGGATTGGCCCTATCATCAAGGAAGCTTCCATGAGAGGTTGCAAACCACTTCCTCTCTATGGAAATCCGTAGCCAAACCTCCCAACTCAAGATAGATATCAGTTCCTGGATCAGTTAGGAAGAAAATTCCGCCATTTATTTTTAAAAAACATTCCTTAAATTGGTTGGCGCGAGTGCGACTCTGGGACAGAGCGCCAATTGGCGCAGCCTCTTTGAAGTATTTTCCCCATTGGTGCGGGTAATGAACTACTTGCTCGCGCCAATGCTAAAAGGGCCATTTTTAGGGTTTTTCACAAGGAGATGTCTTCAGGGAAATGAAATATCTTATTCAGAGGGATGTCATGAAAGTGGTTTCAAGCCATATCACTGCTCACAGGTCACAAAATGAGCCCTCCAATGTGCGGGACGGGGATTGCAGGGACGGTGAAAAATTACTGTGTAACAGATGCCCCCTAAAGCATGAGGCCCGAGAGAGAGAGAGGGGTCAAATGCTTTACGAGAACGTATACAACTGAAAACTCCGCCATCAGAAAAACTGCGCGAAGAAATACAACTGATGTCTCAGATACATGATATATATGTGGTATGGGCACAGCCATTCATAACAAAGTATACAATAATCCAGATCTAAGGTATGGACGCAGCCATCCAGTGAGGATCGATAAATAGACTCAGGTATGGTCACAGCCATCCAGTAAGTGAGTCACGTAACCAATCATAATAATACACAAAATCGCAGCCTGGATTACAACAGACACAATCCAGGGTCTTGCGTTCCATCTCGACCCAAACAAAGTACAAGTTCAAGCATGCAAATAAATGAACTGAATTAAAACATGCAATAACATCCTCTGATTACCAACCAATGATGAAAGCTGTTAACAGACACGAGAGGTACCACCAATAATGACAATGGCCCTCAAGGTACTACAGGTACAATCTACGGCATGTGAATCAATGAGCTGGCGTCGAACACCCGTAAAATCACTCGATCAGAGGCCGATAATGAAAACCTCGTGTCGAATGCGAAGAACCTGCCATTGAGGCATGCAGGCTCGAAGGCACCAAAAGGGAGTCTCTAGGTCAGCTTCTCGGATAATGAGCTGGAGTCGACAGGAAGTGACCTTGATCGAAGGTGGGCCATAGTTTTTCCCACATCATCGACACGAGACAGAGGAACATAGTGTTTTTGTGAATCATGATCAGATGAAAATCAGAGGAAGGTTGGTGCTTGCAGAGGTCAACTTCTCTTGAACATATGAACGGCACGACAGTGGAATTGGCAGTATTTGACATCAAAAGATCAGAGGTCATAGTGACGAGGCAAAGAGCAGATGAGAGGTCAAAAGGGATTACCCAAACCCACGAAGGCAAGTGAAAAATGAGATGAGATGTCCCCAACCCGACACGAATGCAGACAAGTGCCATGTTCAAGAGCGACATACTGCCGACACGACAATGATTGTGGTTCCATTTTCCCCACCATTTCGGTGAGTACCTCTTTATTTTTACACAAGCTTGACGAGGATACCATATGCTTGTCATATAAGTCTATCCTTCGGACAAACCCAACCTAGTACATTTAACGATCCCTGGGAAGGAGGAAGGAGGATACCGCCATTACGACTGAATCCAATGTCATCAAGGTTTAACGACTCTGAAAAAGGAATAACTCGGCATCTTTTCATATTTAGAGAGTTTGAAAAGACAACAGAAAAGTAAACTCCAAAGGTCCCTTTTCGTAAATAGTTTCTCAGATCCGAAAAGGTAGAAAACTATGTCTGAGAAAACCTCCTAGTCGCGATAGGCTAGGGTATTCCTTTTTCGTCAGTAATCTATCCCAGCCCAAAAAAGGGGTAAATGTATACTGGGT
The DNA here is from genome assembly GCA_034641835.2 of Pinus albicaulis. Taxonomy (NCBI): domain Eukaryota; kingdom Viridiplantae; phylum Streptophyta; class Pinopsida; order Pinales; family Pinaceae; genus Pinus; species Pinus albicaulis. The sequence continues at coordinate 128,131,586 of CM076576.1, forward strand.
AGATGTCGTTTCGCGTCCACTTTAACGAGATCGAAATGACAAGGGACTCGACAATCTTTTCATGTTTAGAGAGTCAGAAAAGAGCTGAAAGTTGACTCCTGCTGGAGGAACGAGTGGTATAAAGGGTAGAAACTGGTTCTGGTAATGGTGGAACTTCTCTGAACAAGATAAAGGTTAAGAGGCTGGCTAACAAGACCACTCATCGCAGCGGTTCCTCAGGAATGGGTAAAACAACCAAGTGAAGGCATATGATCGGCCAAGAAGATAGTGACGATGGAGTGAGAAAACCAAGGCTCATCTGGCAAAAACAGGCTGATAAAATGGCAATCACAAGAGGTAAAATGGGAATGGTTTTATTTTTACACAAGCTTGAAATCAAGAAACTCTGCTTGAAGTTGGTTTCATTTTTACACAAGCTTGAAACAAAGATAAACTATGCTTGAAACCAGTTTCATTTTTACACAAGCTTGAAACGGAAATAAACTATGCTTGAAAAAGTAAGCATGCCCCCAGCATGGTGACTCAATTTGAGGTACATGCCCCCCCAAGCTTCAATCCATGCACCTGAGTAAACAGATGGAGGGAGTGAAGGTTCAAGTTACGAGATCTAAGAAAGACTCGACTGGGATTTTACGAGATCTGATCAAAGACTCGAATTGAACAGGAAAGTGCTTCATTATTTTAATGAGGTTGATACATTAAAAGAACTATCCTCGGACACCTTGTTTCATGGTTTAAGGAGCTTGGCACAAGACAAGGAACTATGCTCCGACAACCTTGTTTCATTTTTTAAGGAGCTTGACATAGGAAAACAAACCATGCTCCGACAACCTTGTTTCATTTTTTAAGGAGCTTGACACAGGACAAGGAACTCTGCTCTGACCAGCTTGTTTCACTTTTTTAAGGAGCTTGACAAAAGACAAGGAACTCTGCTCCAACAGACCTTGTTTCATTTTTTAAGGAGCTTGACACAAGACAAGGAACTCTACTCCGACCAGCTTGTTTCATTTTTTTAAGGAGCTTGACACAAGACAAGGAACTCTGCTCCGACAACCTGGTTTCATTTTTTAAAGAGCTTGACACAGGAAGGGAACCATGCTCTGACAACCTCATCATAATGAACAAGAAGTCATCGCTTCCAAGATTTCCACACCATATGGAAGGAAATCATCCTGGAAGTCAGGACCCAATGCCCCCAACACCTGATGCATGATGGTACCATCACTGAGTACAGGCACGGGGTAGGTAGCCACATAGTTGACCTGTGGTGGGGCAGATACAATGGGTGGATAAAAACCAGGAAGGGATGATGGTGGGCCAGTTGCCACATCAGGACCAAAGAATGAAAGCTGATCAATGGTCATGATTTGTCCTTCATGCGGAAAATAGACCACACGAAAAAGGGAGGAGACAAGCACTCCCATGGCATAGGTGTAATCACGCCCCAAGAGCAGATTGAAATCTAAGAGGCCTGGAACAACCATCACGTTGATCTGGATGGTTTTACCTCCCAAAGTAACAGGTAACCTTGGAAGGATCCCCAACGGTTGACTAGTTATTCTGTTAAACGCCAACAGATTATGCGTAACAGGCGCAAGCGGCGGTGAACCAAAAGCATGCCAGGTAGTTGAGGATAAAATACTAACAGATGCACCTTCGTCTATAATGGTGCTGGGTACAACCATACCAAAGGCCTGTACCGTTGTCTCGAAAGGCACATAAGACGGAAGGCGGTATCCCGCAAATTGATTCCAATCAAAGGAAGTAACCAAACTACTTGGAGGGGCTACCATCGAATTGAGATGGTCTTCCCCTGGTGTTACGGAAGAAGAAGGAGCGTCCTCCACAACCTCCATCTCGAAGGTGGGAGGGAAATCCTCCGGGACCTCTATTACGGGAGGTGGAGGAGCATCTTCTTAAGGTACAAGGACAGGAGAATCTTTCTCCAAGTCCGAGGAATCTGAAGAAACAAGAAGAACCTGAGGGGTATGAGATCCACTCTCGACAGAAAAGATCTGGTGCACCGTAGATGGGGCCAGTTCAACCGATCCCACAACCAATGGTTGGTCAGGAACGGATTCCTGAATTTGAATTTTCGAGGGAGCAGGATCGACCAAGGATGACTCTTGACCAATCGTAGGATCAGCTGGCGGAGGACTCAAAGACAACTTCTTGTAACCAGCTAGAAGGCATGGTGCAGAAACAGTCGAGTTGTCCAAAACTCTCTTGGCTTCATCCATATACGGAAAAAGGTGAATGGCATGGTGCCCTTCACACAACTTGCAGGGATTAGTAATCTTACCCTGCTTCTTAGGAGCTTTACCAACACTAGCTGAAGACGTGCCCCCAACTTGACTCCCAGAAGCCAAAGGCAACGGCGGGTGACCGTTGGACCATACTTCGAGCACCTTGGGAATGTCAGGGCAGTCTCGAAGAAAATGGTCTCCCGTGCACAAGATGCAAGGGAATTTGAATTTTTGTGGAGGGTTGGTAGGTTTATCAAGAGGAGGTGTTTCAGAAGCAGTGGCTGCACTTTTAGCCTCTCGCTTATCAGAATTCTTCTTCTTTGTCTTCTTCTTCTTCTTCTTAGCCACCTGATTACTCGAATCCAGACTTTCACCAAGCGAAGAAGAGGAGGAGGACACGAAAACAGGCGAAGAAGGGGAGAGGTCCACCTTGGAATCAGCATGATGTTGTTCAGGCGGAGGAACTGATTGAACAGTAGTTGATACATTCGGAACCACAGAGGTTGAAAACAACCAAACAGGCAACCCAACAGTTAACCCAGGAAGGGACAACGTTGCCATGGAAGGAGCACCAACATTCCCAAAAGGAGGAGAATGACTAGGATTCCCATCGGAGGGGAGTCCTTGGTTGGTGAACTCTGGAAAAGTTGCCATCAACAACTCAAAACCGCACACAGGCTGAAAAAGAACCAAGGTACACAATCAAACGGCAAACAAGCAAAATATAACAGGGCGTGTGATCGCGGGTGATTAATTTTTACCACATTGAAACTTTAGAAACTTCACCGTTTCATGTTTTAAGAGTTGAGAAACGGTTGAAAAGGTGACTCTATCTCTTTCAGATTTTACGCAAGCGTGAAAGGACAAGCGCTTGGTGATCTTTTCAAATTTAAAGAGTCAGAAAAGACCAAATGACTACTCAGGAATACTAGGCAAAGGGCGTACCAAATAACTGTGAACTGCAATATACACCTTGGTTTCAAAATGAAAGAGAAATCAACCAAGGACTTAACGTATGTGCAGGAAATCTCCCCGAATCTTGTGTCCGGTGTATCACAGGTATAGGGCGGCAGACTCGGCTTCCTATGGATAAAGGATAGAAACCTAATGGGGTCTCCCTTTATATACGCGACGGTATGGGGAGCACAAGTCCGTACTAGTGCTGTCTAAAGCCAAGAGGCAAACGACAGCTACAAGGTTTAAAGACGCCGGAACACGTCTCTAGCCTAGACCTTTAAATGTGTTTCGTTAGATTTCAATGTTGCCTTAGTGTAAATTGAGTAAATTTTAAAGTTTATCTTCAATTACGTTTCATTTTTCAGGCCCTAGCGAATGTAATGTCTCAAAATCCCCTAAATGCACACTACATGAGAAAAGAAAACTTTTCAATTCGATGAATATTGTATAGTTAAGGGAAGAGCTTCAAACAATGATGCAACAAACAACAACACTGAAAACGAAACTTTTCCAAACTAGATGACTTTCACTATCCAAAAGTAATTTCAAACATTCAACGATGTGAATAATTCAATGTAATCTATGCAAAATCCTCTTTTTTTCCGAAAACTATGCAATTGTAATCTATGCACAATTCCCTTTTTCTTTTCAAATGATAAGAATGCACTCAATGCATTTTTCGATGAAATGAGAATCTACTTAATGCATACTTTTAATGAAAGAGAATGCACTCAAAGCGACTTTTAGCTTTCAATCATTAAACAATGTGATCTAAGTTCAATGATAAATCTCAAAAATACTTTTCAATGCAATGTGATCTAATGCATTTTAACGAAAAGAAAACTTTGAGATGAAAACTAAATGAACGCAAATCTTCTTAATGAAGGATGAATGCAAAAGAGATGTAAACAAACACTAAGAATGCAATCGTTGTTTCAAACACTTTGTCATGAAATCCCTCAAAAGGCGACAAGACATATGAGGTCAAACACAAAGAGGACTTCCAAAGCATGAGATCAAAACAACGCATTCATTCCCTTTTACATCAAGCAATCATAGCAAGAAGACATCCAAAACAATGAGCAATGTAATATATGCTCATACAAGGAAAAGACCGGAAGGGAAAGACACACTGGTGAAGGATTTAGGGAAAAAAATCTCAATTTTCACACACCCTGAAATTGGCTCGACTTGTACATTGACAACTAGCGCCAACTGGCACGACTTGCACATTGAAAACTAGCACCAATGTCCAATTGGTGCGGGTTTCTAACTGACAACAAGTGCCAACGCCAGAAAATGAAAAAAAACAAAGAATTTCTCCCAACCAAGACCAGACTCACCACTTCAAGCAGAATCTCCAAGACTCAAATGAACCATGGGATCTAGGTTCAAAGCGAGACAGACACAGATCAAGCTTAGAAAGCTCAAAACAGAGTAAACCCTAGTACCTTACAGGATTGGTGCAACTGTAAGGCTGAAACTAGCGCCAGAATAGAATTGGCGCGGGTAATACACTAGCAACCTGCGCCAATGGGCGCGACTATCAAGCTGAAAAGCGCGCCAGTCGAGTTTACCAGTCAAAAATAAAAAAGAGCAATCCAACAAGCAGACCAGTGATAATCAAGCTATCCAAAAGCCAAATTCACAGAAAGAGCCAGCCCAAAGAGCTGATCAAGCAAGCAGAATCAAGAATCAACCGAAAAGACAAGACAAAGCTCCAAGTGTTCAGTTTACAAACTAAACTAGAGATTGACTGAAGCAGCTTTGATCTACTTCGCAATTGCAGAGCAAAAGCGTTTCGAAGGCTATCTGGCTAACTTCAGGCTCCGTCTATAGCTTATAAAACGAACAAAAACAAGCTAACGATCCCTAGGGGAGTCGCCAATTTGTTGTGGAGGTAAATCCCCTCTGCGGACAGAGGCGATCCATACTAGCCCAGACCGGGTCTAGCAACAATCGTCACACGCTATAGTGCAGGTTCCTAATTGCAAATAAACCAACTAGCGATGAAGGCTTACCTGGAATCCAACGCAGTCGTTGTAGAAGAGGTGGCGCTCCCGTTCCTCAGCTCTGGCAGATCACGATCCCCACGATCTCCGTGATGGGACACCTGCACATGCGAGAAACAAAACAAACGCAAGCGTAAAATCCAATAGATGCAACTATATGTCAGTCAGAAAGGACATAACTCATCATCATAAATAACAACAAGAGTGGAACCATAACCAATAGTCGTTCATTAATAATCAATCAAAGGAAAATTACAACCATAGTTCTGACGTTGAATTCTCCTTCGGCGGGTCGCTAGCAGAACACGTCTCGAAAAGCCTGTCAAGGATGGGACAAACCTCTCTCTTCGGATCTTGACGATAGTCTCCTTGCTTGAAATTGGCCTTAAGGGAATTATGGAGGTTCTTGCAGCATAAGGCTCTTGGAAATTTGGGAACTTGAAGACTAGCTTGCAATGGAGATGAGCAAGCTTTTATAGATGGAGGAAGGGGATTTGGAATCCCTATAATCATGGGATTGGCCCTATCATCAAGGAAGCTTCCATGAGAGGTGGCAAACCACTTCCTCTCTATGGAAATCCGTAGCCAAACCTCCCAACTCAAGATAGATATCAGTTCCTGGATTAGTTAGGATGAAACTTCCGCCATTTATTTTTAAAAAAAATTCCTTAAATTGGCTGGCGTGAGTGCGACTCTGGGACAGAGTGCCAATTGGCGCGGCCTCTTTGAAGTATTTTCCCCATTGGCGCGGGTAATGAACTGCTTGCTCGCGCCAATGCTAAAAGGGCCATTTTTAGGGTTTTTCACAAGGAGATGTCTTCAGGGAAATGAAAGCTCTTGTTCAGAGGGATGTCATGAAAGTGGTTTCAAGCAATGTCACTACTCACAGGTCACAAAATGATCCCTCCAATGTGCGGGACGGGGATTGCAGGGACAGTGAAAAATTACTGTGTAACAAACACATTGCATGTATTCATTGTTGACTAACACTTCACCCTTTTTCTCTTTGAGTAGATTTTGATCAACAGCCACTGTGCCATTGTCATGTGTAGTCAGTTGAGATTCCAACCTACTCTCATGCATTCCATTGATTTTTCTCTCCCCAACATGCAAACTAGCTTTTTCTTTTCCTACGACAGAATTGGAAAAATAAGTCAACTCTTTGTTTATGTCAGCATCAGGTGAACTTGACAACTCATATGGGGAATCAGAAACCACAACAGTCCCATGCTCAAGATGGAAAACATTTCCAAGATATTTCTTCTCTCCAATTACAAAATTAACAAAATTATTGATGCAACTTTGTCTAGCATTATCGTTGTTGATTATGATTGTTTATTCTTCACATTTCTAAGCTTTGAATCCAATTCAATGCCATCCTCACTGCATTTTGGGCTCTTAAATGTTCCTACAAGAACATTATTATTATCAAACTTCATATCTTCTACTAATTTCTTGACTTCTCTAGCATCCTTTGTAGAAAAACTCTATAACTAGCCAAAATGTTAATGTTTTTCCTCCATATCCCTCACCAGAGTTTCCCAAAGATGAAGACATATAAAATATGATCAACTCACTCACAGATTCTGAATCTTGTAAAGGTTCCAAGGTTCCCATGGAAATATCCCTTTCAATGATCTCGTCTACAGATGTTGAAACTCCTGATATCCTTAACAAGGGAGTGTCCACAACATTAACCATGTTTCTTGATGGCTTCTTTGGAAATAGTATCTTTTCAAATTTTGTGGGATTTCTAAATGAACCACAAGGATGGTGTATAAATTTTAATACAATTATGTATTTCCTGGATTCTCCTTATCTAACAAGTATATGCCACTGTTAAATACAAAGTCCTTCTACTAAAATATTTGCAAAAATTTAATCGTCAATCGCAAACACATGAAGAAAGATCATTCACACATAAAACAGATGTTTTTACTAGGAAAGAATAAAGCTAAAAACCCCACTATCATATATTATGTATATATCATGGTTCATAAAACAATATCATACAAAACTCTAATCCAAGAGCTCTTGTACAATATACAATCGTCTCACACTGTCATACAAAAACTGGCAAATACATGCGCCAATTTACTGCCTCCAGACAGCTTGCCTCCACTGCACAATCCCTGATGGTCAAGAACCTCTGAATGATTAATTCTAGCCTACCTTGTCTGCGTAATACTCATAGGCATCTCCAATGTGTGTTTGGTTGCAAGTGTGCACCCACTAATGTCACAACTGATAGTCAAACTGTTCCTTTCACCTATCTCTCAACTGGGTCTCCACTGGATCTGACATGCTTGTAGTTAACAGTAGTAAATATTTAGTTTCATGTGAGATCACTCCATGTGAATTAATTTAATATATAATTCGTTGATCTCTCACTAGTGTATCTTTAGTTACAACTAGCACAACTGAGTTTAACTCACTTAACTGAGTTAAACTACTTTCCAACTCACATAACTACACATCCAACTCTGTTACAACTCAATTTCACTTGCATGTCCCACCAACCAACCTTAGAATTCGAATTCCTTCAAGTGACTGGTTTTCCACTTCAGTTAACTGATTTCAATTGCAACATGAGAATAGATTAATATTTATTGTTCAATTATTATTAAGAGATAATAATAATCGACATGCATTCTATTTTTAGACATGCAATCCACGAACAGACTTCACACATGCATTCCAAAAATAGATGCCCATCAAAAAATATAATTCTCTCAACCATCTATAAATAGACTCCCTCTATAAATAGACTTTGCTCAACATTCTAAAAATAGACATACACCTAAACATAGCTTGAGTGGGCCCCACCTAGTGTAGGTGCTTAATTTTCGCTAGGATCAAGAATTTTTCTTCTGGATGCCAACTTCACTATTTCTTGTTGAAAACTTCAACACTCCTTCTCAACAAGAAAGGAATTTCTTTTCATGCGACATGCAACTCCATGCATTCACCCTGCAACCTTTGTATGCAACACTTCTCTAGTGTTTCACGCACATGCAACACTTCCGAAACTGAATAGCCTTCAAAAAATTGAATCAGTATAATGCATCTATCATCAAAGTCTTATGACTTCTACTGGTACCAACTGCACATGTCTTCTCGATCCATTGCAATGTTGACCTATGCACATGCTGTCAACTCTAATCCGCGCTCCAATATCTGACACTGTCACTTTGATTTCATGTCCTCACGACATTTGATTGCATCAATCCAACTGATCCTGCTACTATTGTATTGTGGGCTCCTCGTGGCTAGGTTCAATTCATGAGATCCACACCATCTCCATGAATCGTGCCCAAAAATTTCTTCTTAGGATTATCCATGCATGCCGCCCCACCTCTCACGTGGTGGTATAGTTGCATGCACTCCCTCTACCCATCTGGCATGAAATTTCTTTGCATGAGTGGTTTCTCCCACTCCATGATCCTCATCTTGTGGTTACTCCACATCCCTAGGTTCACTCTTACCTGCATGCAAATACAGCTCCCTCTCAAGCGTCAATTGCATGGATTTATCACACTTCCCAACAGTAGGAAGCTCAATAGAAATCCCATCTACATCAAGTATATAGAGATTCTAAACTCGAATCCCAACCTTCTTGGCTTGCCCTGTTGCTTTGTGTCGCAGGAAAACTTTTCCTTCACTAAAGACAACATCATAGCCTCTATCCTCTAACACGATTAAGACTAAATTTTTCTTCAAACCTGGAACATGCATAACATCTTTTAAATGAAAGAGATTACCTGACACCCTCTGAAAGGTAATGGTACCAATTCCAGTCACATTGTATCATCCATATTCGCCCAATTCAATATGCATCTGGAGATCTTTCTCCTCCAAGTCACTGAAAAGTTTCTTATCTCCCGTTATGTGAAAGGAAGCACCACTATCCAAGTACCACCCCAATGCCAATGCACTAGACACCATGCATGCGATCAATGAGAAGTCAAGCTCAAATTGCGAGGCAAGAGTCTCACTAGCTACAACTCTAGCAGCCATCTTGTTCTTCTTCTGATGTGGACAATTTGTGGCAATATGTCCATACTTGTGATAGTGAAAACACTTCACTTTGGACATGTTGTGCTCCTTGCCATCTTCACTGGCCTCAGATTTAGAATGAAATTTCTTCCCCTTTCCCTTAGTCGCCTTGGAAGCCAAAGAAAAGTCCTCTTCATCATCATTCTTTGATGAAGAGCCATCTCTGGTGTTCCACCTGAACTCCTCATGCACTAGATCCGACCATAGTCATTCCCAATCCGACAGTTTTTCTTGTTCGTTGATAGTCTTGATAACTGCGCCAACTCTTAGGAAGTCCCAAGAGAGCCAATCTCAAAAAATCATCATCAACAACACTTACTCCTACACTCCCAATCTCATCCCTGCATTGGACAAAAATTTTTAAGTATACCATAATAGTGTCATTCTTTTCCATCTTGATCTTTCTGAGTTTATCCTTCAGTGCCAATTTCCTATGGTCGTTGCTGCTTTGGAAAAGATCTGTCAAAGCCTTCCATGTAGCATATGGAGTGGCTTTCCCATGAAGGCTTGAGACAATGTGGTCTCATACACCTTCCAACAAAATCCTCCTCGCCCTTGCTATTTTCTTTTGCCATGCATCAAGTAATGCAGCATCCATCGACGTGGGCTTAGAAACATCACTATCAATGAATTCCTTCAAGCCATTATATTCAAGAACTGCCTCCATCCTATCCTTCCATGCAATGTAGTTCGAGCTTCCCTTAAGTGCATACTCTAACCACAAACCATTCAAATCCATTTCGATGTTTACTCAACTGTCGCAACAAGAAATTCTTGCAGCAAATTCAAATTGTTTCCACCAACAAACTCAACTATTGCTTAAATATTCCATTCTTCTTTGCTCCGATACCATGTAGAAATTTTAATACAATTATGTATTTCCTAGATTCTTCTAATCTAACAATTATATGCCACTGTTAAATATAGAATCCTTCTACTAAAATCTTTGCGGCAATTTAATCGCCAATTGCAAACACATGAAGAAAGATCATTCACACATAACACATATGTTTTTACCGGGAAACAATAAAGCTAAAAAGCCCACTATCATATATTATGTATATATCATGGATCGTGAAACAATCTCATACAAAACTCTAATCCAAGAGCTCTTAGTACAATATACAATCGTCTCACACTGTCATACAAAAATTGACAAATACATGCGCCAATTTACTGCCTCCAGACAACCTACCTCCATTGCACAATCCCTGATGGTCAAGAACCTCTGAATGATTAATTCTAGCCTTCCTTGAATGCGCAATACTCATAGGAATCTCCAATGTGTGTTTTGTTGCAAGTGTGCACCCACTAATGTCACAACTGATAGTCAAACTGTCCCTTTCACCTATCTCTCAACTGGGTCTCCACAGGATCTGACATGCATGCGGTTAACAGTAGTAAATCTTCAGTTGCATGTGAGATTACTCCATGTGAATTAATTTAATATTTAATTCACCGATCTCTTACTAGTGTATCTTTAGTTACAACTAGTTACAACTAGCACAACTGAGTTTAACTCACTTAACTGAGTTAAACTACTTTACAACTCACATAACTACACATCCAACTCTGTTACAACTAGAATCACTCTGTTACAACTCAAGTCCACTTGCATGTCCCACCAACCAACCTTAGAACTCAAAATTCCTTCAGCTAACTAGTTTTCCACTTCAGTTAACTCATTTCAAGTGCTCCATGAGAATAGATTAATATTTATTGTCCAATTATTATTAAGAGATAATAATAATTGACATGCATTCTATTTTTAGACATGCAATCCACGAACAGACTTCGCACATGCATTCCAAAAATAGATGCCCATCCATAAATATAATTTTCTCAACCATCTATAAATAGACTCCCGCTATAAATAGACTTTTCTCAACATTATAAAAATAGACATACACCTAAAAATAGCCTGTGTGGGCCCCACCTAGTGTAGGTGCTTAATTTTCACTAGGATCGAGGAAGTTGCTTCCGGATGCCAATTTCATTGTTTCTTATTGCAAAATTCAACAGATGGATGCATAATCAAGATCTGGCAGTGAGGAATTCAAAACTATTTCTATAGCTAGCTTAGAATTAGTCCCTTCCATCAACAACTTTAACTATCTTCTGTAGGGCTTCCATTAAAGAATTTGTCGAGGTAGATGATGAAATTTGACTCAAAAGTAACTCCTCCTCTTGCCTGTGAGAACCACTAAGTTTAGACTCCTCTAAAACCACCTCTCCTTTTGACTCCCTTTCCATATTTGAAGATATTCCTACCAATGACACATGTTGTTGCATCTACTGCTTTTTAGGCTTGTGCTCAAATTTTGTCATCTTATTTGAACATTCATTTATTGAAAGACCTGCTTGTTTTTTAGATATGTTTTTCTTCTTTTCACTAGTATGATGATCTAATCTAGACTCAAGTGTAGAAACTATAGAACAATTTGAAACCCTACCATGAGAGAGATCACATGTTGTCGTAGCAGGCATGTTTACTAGTGACAGTTTAATTCCATCTTCTTTATCTATAGTCAATACTTCAGATGGAGGACTGATGGAAAATTGTAAACTACAATTATCTTCGTTGTTGACAACTGCAACTGCAAGAGAACTTGATTAATTTTTGAGAGGTTCTGGCAAGGAGTTTGTCTTTCCATCTAGAACTTGAACTGGAGCCAGAGTAGTTTTTGAAGCCTGTGGGAATGGTTTCAATATATCTAGCATCTCACCAGAATGGATCGTAGCTAGTTTATTTTTTCCTGTTAATAGGCGTGAATCATTTGATATGTCTTCTTTTGTCTTTAAAGGTTGATGAAAAATATATGAAATGTCAACATATGACCCAGCTGGCATCAATGAGTAGAAATTCATTGGGCGTAAACCACTTAAAGAAACAAAACTTGAAAGTGGAGGTATGTATGTAGGCAGTCTTGTTGATGGAGGAATGGAATATTTAATTGATGACACAACATTACTGTCTGTTTTCAAATCTGACTTCATACCTTTTGGACCAAACTTCAGCTCTTCATGAGTCACATGGTGAGTGATTTTGACAGCCATATTGGTCCGTTGGGGAATATACTGAGTTTTTGGTTCGTTGGGGAATATACTGAGTTGGGGAATTTTTTCGGGTCATGCATTGTTAAGCTTTTGCACCTAAATTCCTCACACAAAACCTCTCTATTGCCATACCATTGAAGTACACATGTGTTTTTTTTTACATTTAGACATCATGATGCAACCCAAGCTAATAACGAGTGTTGTACTAAAACAAAAATCTTCTACACCAAGGAGAGAATCTATGAAAACATCTCTTCTTGTTTTCAATTGACCATATGTTTGTAGAATTGTCCGACCACACAATTCATTAGCCACCAATTTCTGATGAGTCTCTGCTAGCCCAAGTTCCCAAGGCAGCCCAACATTTTTTATTCATGTCCAGCAAGATGTTTGAGTACCACCATAATTTCCTAAAATCAATACATGATCTGCATGGCCCTTTACTACACCACTTGTTATCACTCCAACTCCAGCTTAAGAGACCAAATTTATGTTGATTCTAGCTCCTGGATTAGAATTCTGCAGCAAAATCCATCAAAATAGTCAGACATGTCTTTATTACCTTCTAGCACTGCAAGCCTCATATCTTGAACATGAAATCTTACAACATGCAAATCCCCCCAGCATTTGGTTTAGAGGAAGGCAGATGGTTTTGACCAACTTTGGTTGACTCTTTAGGGCCAAATGTTGATCATGGTAAGATCTATAATTATAGATATATCTCAATCATTAATTCAAAGGTCTAAGTCATTGTTAAGCATCATGTCAAAAGTTCCAAACATAACTCATCAATCAACCAAATCATGTCAAACTTTTATAGCACAAACAGAGTGACATATTCTTATGAATGTCTCAAACATCTACAAACAAAAGTTCAGTTCAAACATACGCATTGATATTTGCAACACATCTGCAGAACAAACATCTTCCAAGTGACCATCTGATTTCATGCTTGATCCTTTATTTTCTGTGATAAAAAAGTTTAACTAGAAAACTTCATAAATTAGTTTACAGTGCTAGGACATGCCAAAGTCCCCTTGATTCAGAATACAGACCGATTTCATGCACAAAACTTCAATTTTGTGTCTGACGGGCATAGTCACATCTATGATCCTTCCTTTGTTCAAGTGAGGCTTAGACCTCTGTTGTATATCAACCATGTAAGATACCCATAAATCATAGAAGAGCATGTAATTTAAACATGTCTTTACTGGAGTGATGCAACAATAGATATGTTAGATCATAAACACATATCTATCATGATCATCAACATCATGTCATCAATATTTCATCAAGGGTTGGACTTGAAAGATCATAGCAACAAGAAAATGTGACAACACAATCTTATGAACCCAATAACAATACATCAAGTTAGAGCATTTAATTTCACCATATGCCATAACCACAGGTAGTAAGAGATCTGGAACATCAATATCATAGATATAACTCTACCATCATGGTCATCAATACCATGCTTATCATGATCAATAGGATCAAGTTACGTTATGCAATAAACCAACAGAGTTCAATCTCTCTTTCCATGAGCTTTCATCATGCTTATCACAAGTATTATACATACCATATCAATGAGGTAAAATTATATAAGAGATCCAACATGTCTTATGCATATCAAGAGTCAAGAGTATCATTTACTTGAGTCAGAATCAGGATCTAAAAAAAAATAGATGTTAGCCACACATCAAGTTATGCCACTATATCCAAGATTAGCGATAAGTAGCCTCGTAGAATCAAGAAGATCATCATGATAAAAATATTGAATACCAAGTGCACCATTTCATCATAGGAAACATAAGTCCCAATCACTTTCATAAGCATGCATGAGCCATTTACGAAGGAGACATTCTCCGCATTCCATAGGGTTGACCTAGCCATCAATGTTACAACTAAAATACAATATACCATGCATACCTTGTGGTATTACCTGTGCACCTTCACATATGAATCTTGTCAACTTTTTCATCAGGTGCCTCTTTTCCTCTTCCATATCTAGCCATCGTTCCTGCATTCCAAAATATACTCAAGAAGGATTCACTTATCACATCTCATCAAAAAGGTTATAAACATCCAGGTACTCACAATATACATGCAGGGAGTATAAGCAATGATCAAAAAAATAATCATAATAGTCATATACATACAAAGAAACATCAAGAGTCTAGGAGTACTTGTCATCAGTGAGAGGTGATCCTCTCCCTCTTGAACTAGCCTCAAGAGCCATACATAGACCACATAGCAACGTTGTCTTCAATCAACGAGGTCATCTAGGGCTTCGAAAAATCGATCCCAAGTACTTGAGCATCTGCACCAAATCTCAAGATTTTACCATAAACCAGGGTTTCTTTCAAACCCTCACCACAAAACCCTTATGCGCTAACTACATAGGGTTTTCTTCTTACCCTAGAATTATTTTAGGTCTCTACCATCCTCTTCTTGGTTACATAAAAGGTGTCTGCATGGGGGTGATCTCCATGGATTTTTTTTAGCCCAATTCTGATTCCATGTTATTTTTTAATAGGGCTACATTATTCGTTGCTTTGATAGTTGCATTTCTTCAATAACATGATAAGTTCACCCCATATTATTATATAACTATTCAGATCTACATTATTATCCATCAACATGTGAAACTATGTAGAAACAAAAATAATATCATCTCCATCTATGCAACAGAACATAAAGAAACATAAGAAGAAAAACATGTACACATATAGACACCAATATTGGTCCAAGACAAGGGAAAAACACACTATGGGGAAAACCCTTGCAAATTATTCTTCTTAGATCATCATCAAATGATTTAGCAAACAAGAGTAGAATGATCAATTTATCCATATCTTCATAATGCAACAAAAAAACTATCATATGCATAATATAACCTGAAACATACTTCTGTTGAAGGATTATGATTATTAGAATCATAAAGCACTTCACTGCATGAAGCATATTGTTGAACACAACTGTCACTGAGCGAAAACTTTGGAGAACTGAAGACACATATTTTAGGACCCGATATGCAACGAAAATATACTGAAAAGATCTAAAAATTTGCAGATCTACAACATCAAGAAACACAAATCCAATAGATGACCAAATACAACTGATATCACCTATCAAATCCTAGATATGAATCCAGGAGGATATCAAAGATAGATCACAAAAATCTGTGACTGAGTGGATGAAGTCTGGAAGCACTGCGCAATAAAATTAAGATGACCTAGATCATATTTGCTCAGAAAAACCCTTAGTCACAACTTCAAGACATTGTGCCCGCAACTATAGCTCCCTAGTAGCTAGAAAGACACACTATGCATGCGGATCTGGCCTAGATCAACCCGATATGGCCTCAGAAACCTAGCCGTGACTATGGCAGCTTGGTTGCTACTTTGCCATGTTGTGACCGCAACTCTGGACCGATTTCAGTAGTTCTGTTCCTGTGACTATGGCCTAGAAATAGTTCAGTGTGAGCCTCTCATCTATGATTCTATACCCTGCGCGAGCTTCTTCCGTCGAATCTGTGTGAACCAAAACAAAATAAATGAACCAAGACAAAGAATGCAAGAAGAAAATATCATGAGAGAATGTGTGAGAATGAGCTTGAGGTCACTTCTATTTATAGCTTTTGTGAGGGACTGCTTGGGGCTTTGACTAAATCCACATGTGTTGAGGCCAAACCATTCCATTTCATTAATAAATAAAATAATTCATAATTTAACTTTCTCTTAACTGATTGGGGCGATCTCTAGGTCTATTTTGGTCCTCTCGAAAAGAGGAATGTAATTATAGTCTTAGCCAACTGAGCTGTCCAAAGTGGAATTTGACCGCAATTGAATAATTTTAACATGGATGAGGCACATGTATGTAGCAGTTCGAGGTCTATAATTTGGATAAGATCCCTACAACACAACTTCTATAATTTTCTTTTTAATTTTTACTTGCGTGAATGGAACTGCGCAATATATAGTGGAAGACAGTGCACATATATGCACAATTTATAGTGGAAGAAATTGCACGTCTATAGGTAATGCACAGGAAAACTGTGCAAATACTCAAAATGGTTTTCAAGTAGTGCAAACCAAAATTCCTTTTGTCCCTAATATTTTTTTACTTCAAGCTTCATAGGGGATTCACTTGAGACACTCATGGGATGGAGAGAGATCTAAATCAACAGTTATGGTGATAAAATTCAGTGTAACAGATTCCCCCCTAAAGCGAAAAGCCAAAAAATATGTTTGATGACTGAAGCAATTTATCATGTCAAAGGTTTGGATCATATACCAATTGGTTGAAGACCTGAAATAAACAATAAAGGATTACCATATCATGCTTTCATATAAACATCACTGAGGTAGGCATTCCCATACTCAGAGTAAAAATATCTCAAAGAATCAGTATGGAAATACTTATAAAGATCCATGTCAATAGTAGACATAGTATGGATGCAACCATCAATGGATCTATATTTACAATCATGAATATTTAATAACTCCACACAACCTTTATGGATGAAACTAGATCCAAGGTATTGATCTCCATCTCTATCGATGTCCGAATCTAACCATGCGAGTAAATGTATCGAAGTTGAACATGGTAGAAACCATTTGATTACCATTTAATGACGTGAACTGATTAGGGGAATTTTGAGGTCTAAAATTGGCCTCCTAAGGAAGTTATAAAATAATAATGGAAATAATAAAATAATATTTGATTACATCATCAAATTTTAGAGGGAAAAAAAAAAAAAAAAAAACTACTTTTTCAACTTATCTCCCAAATTTTTTACTCAAATTTCGAGCGGGAGTACTGGTTGGATGAAAAATTTAATTCCTCATCTAAGGAGTACCCATGTTGAATATTTTCGATGGACCCTGCTAAACGAAAAATGAGAAATACATGAAAAATGTGTTTGCAATCACATGTTTCTTGTAATTCTCATTTTTCGTGTAGCAGGGTCCATCAAAAGTATGCAACATGGGTACTCCTTGGATGAAGAATTAAATTTTTCATCCAACGATTACTCCCACTCGAAATTTGAGTAAAAACTTTGGGAGATAAGTTGAAAATACGAGTTCAAAAAGTAGTTTTATTAATTTAATATTTTTTAAACTTTTTACCCTTTTACTTAAAAAATGGTAAATCATCCCCCATGGTTGACATCATCATTTTGAATTCTATTGGTTCTTATAAAGTTTATTTTGGTTGTACATTTTTCTTAGGAAGCCCATTTTAGACCTCAAAATTCCCCTAATGTGTTAATAGATGTGAGAGAAAACTCCAATAATGACAATGGTTCTCAAGGTACCCTAGTACAATCTATGAAGTGTGAATAAATGTCTTGCCGCCGAACACTCATAGAAACATTCGATTGAAGGTCAATGACGAGAACCTATCATCGAAGGTAAGAAGGTTCCAAGGTACCGAAAGGGGGTTTCTAAGTCAACTTTATGGATAATGAGCTGACATCGACAGGAAGTGACCCATCGTAGGAGGGCCTGCGACATGAAACTCATGTCAAGTTTTTAAGAACAAAGTGAAGCAATTAAGGATTGTTCCAAGGATGACCGATGTGATTGAAGGTTATGAATAACAAGGTAATTTCGTCTGAGGTTGGACTTCTCTTGAACATATTGGCGACACAAAATTTCAACTTGTCAACGTTTAAATTAAAAATAGAACCCAAAACCAATTTGAAGACTTTCAATTAGGTATGGATAATTGAGAGATAAATGGATGACACAAAGGTGATAGATTTTCATGTTCAAGAGCGACATAATGCCTTCTTTGAATAAAAAAACAAATGTTTCTTCCCAATTTCCCCCCACCATTACTGGCTAGTACCTCTTTAATTTTACTCAAGCTTGAGGAGGATAACCTATGCTTGTTATGTAAGTTCATCCATTGGATGAATCCTTCAGAGTATTTTTAACAAACCCAAACGTAACGAGTGGTTCGATCTCATCATGATTGACGAGTCGTACACTGTTTGATTTTTACGAGTCCAGTAAAGGGGTAGCTTGATGTTTTTTTTTTATATTTAGAGAGTTTGAAAAAGAAACAAAAATGAAACTCATGCAGTTCCTTCAATGTAAAGTTTTAACAAGCTCGAAGAAAGTAAATCTCGGTGTTTGTCATTTCTAGGGAGTCAGGAGAAAAACATAAGTAAACTCCAAAATGTATTTTTTCATAAATTTAGTCTCTCAGACCCGAAAAATGGTAAAATAATGTAGGAGAGAAATCTATTGACCATGATTAGTCAACTTATACCTTTTTTGTAAATAGTCTAGTTTAGTTCGGAAAAAGGGTAAACCTATACTGAATAGACAACTTTTCATTTACATTTTCAAGTTCGAATAGCCAAGTAGATCCTGGGCGGACGTCAGCCATACACTAAAGCTCCAATAACACTCAAGGCTGTGGAAATCATCTTGAATGGACCATTGATGGGTAGTATTCTATGTGGGACGAGTTTGACTCTGAGTTCTCATAGAGCTGGGGTGTATGTTGAATCGGTGGGACCTGAGCTTAGAGCTACGTTTAAGGCATATATGGCAGCTTTTACAACAGTGGAGGAGAAGGTTACAACAAAAGTGGAGTGAAAAATAAATCCACCAGTTTGAGTTTTAGCGATGGTCCCACCAGTTGCATTGATCATTCATTGGTCCCAGCTCGGTTGGGAAATGCGTTTGCTCTTATTATATGATGCATATATCTTGGGCGATATTTTCATGTCTAAAGAGTCTGAAAATGGCTTAAAAGAGAACTCCAATGTTTCATTTTTTCATAATTTTTAATGAGTCCGAATAAGTGATAAAAATGTACTCATGTGGCCAAATTTCAATTTAATTTACGAGCAGGAAAAGACGGAAATAACTCGACATTTTATTGTGTTTTAAGAGCATGAAAGATAACAAAAGAAGCTCTGTATTTTCATGAGTTTAACAAGTCTTGAAAATAATAACTGAAATGGACTCGAGATAGATTTCATTTTTATACAAGCTTGAAATAAAGAAAAACTGTGCTTGAGAGTGGTTTCATTTTTACACAAGCTTGAAACATAGGAAAACTATGCTTGAGATGGGTTTGTTTCATTTTACACAAGATTGAAACATAAAAAAAATTGTGCTTGAGATAAGTTCCAATGTCCCAAAAGCATAACTTGTAAGGGCACATGCCCCCCAAGCTTTGTTTGATCTGCCTAAGAATACTATTGGTTACTAACAAGTAGATGAAATGAAGGTTCATTTACGAGATCATATGAAAGACTCGACTTAATTAGAGGGGGATTCGTTTCATTTTTTAATGAGCTTGACATAGGAAAATAACTATGC
Source organism: Pinus albicaulis (assembly GCA_034641835.2). Lineage (NCBI taxonomy): Eukaryota > Viridiplantae > Streptophyta > Pinopsida > Pinales > Pinaceae > Pinus > Pinus albicaulis. The sequence goes on from CM076576.1 coordinate 128,151,260, forward strand.
TCATGAGGACCTGTTTCAATTTTTAACGAGGTTGACATAGTAAAAGAACTATCCTCATGAAACCTTGTTTCATTTTTTAACGAGCTTGACACAAGAAAAATAACTATGCTCATGAGGAATTGACTCATTTTAAAACGAGGTTGACAAAGTAAGAGAACTATCCTCATGGGATCTTGTTTCATTTTTTAACGAGGTTGACATAGTAAAAGAACCATCCTCATGGGAACCTGTTTCTTTTTTTATCGAGGTTTACACAGAAAAAGAACCATCCTCATAAGGATATTTTTCATTTTTTAACTAGGTTAACACAGTAAAAGAGCTAACCTAATGAAACCTTAATCATGGCTTCCAACTGGATGGAACACATTCCAAGGGACACACCTCGATCATGGCTTCCAAGAGGTATTCATCAGAAGGAAGAAAAATTATCTGAAAAGAACACATGTCCCCATTGAAGTTTCACCATGTTAATTATAGGATCTAAGTCAAAAGAAGTCTAGAAAATAGTGAGAGGCTCGCTTGCATCGATAACTGAAAACATGGGACTGGTTGCCACATAATTAAGCCATGGTGGGGTAGATGCCACTTCCATATAAGGAAAATTCGGGGATGTTGAATGATTGGTAGTTGAATCAAGACCAACAAACTATGGTCAATAGTCAAAATGCTTCCATTGTTAGGGAAAGACATCACATGAAAGAGTGTTGATACGACAACTTCCATGGCATAGACATAGTCTCGCCCAAAGAACAAATTGAAATCCAAGGGGCCTTGGAATACCATAATATCAATACAGACAGTTTTACCTTCCAAGGTAATAGGTAACTTAGCAAGGATCCCTAAAAGGTCACTAATGGTTATGTTAAAAGGTAGCAGATTCTGTGTAATAGGCACAAGCCGAGGGGAACCCAAAGCTTTTCAAGTGGCTGAGGATAAAATACTAATAGAAGCACCTTTGTCGACATTTGTGCGATGCACATTATTATCATAAGCCTTCACAATGATTTGGAAAGGCGTGGAAGAAGAAAGAAGAGGTTCTATCAGTCTACTATAATCAAAGGAAACAATCTCAATACTTGGAGAGGGTTCTGTGGAAACGAGTGAAAAGCCCCCTTGTGTAGAAGAATCTAAAGTAACAAGAAGAACCTGAGCGGTATTAACTTCACTCTCTCAAGAGAGAATGGGATCGACTGAATGCATAATCGAGTCGACCAATTGATCAACCAATGTTTCATCAACCCAAGTGATATGTGTTTCACTCTCAAATGGAAGAGTGGGATTAACTCTACTTGGAATTAGATCAATCACTTCGTCCACTCATGGTAGGTTGGGAGAAATCTCACAATAACAAGTTGGAAGTTGTTGTTGAGAAAAAATAAGATTTTCCAACAATTTTGAGGCTTCATCCATATGAGGGAAAATATGAGTTCGATGAATCCCTTCACATAACCTACAAGGAAACCTAACTTTACCCTTTTTTCCTAAAACCTGACAATCAATGGTTGATGGATCACCAAAAATTTGATGAAAATCTGCTGACCATACTTCCAAGACCTTAGGAATAATAGGAAAATTGATAAGGAAGTGGTCACCCTTACAAAGCTTGCAAGGGTATTTGGGCTTACGATGAATGTTGGAGGTTTCCTCAACATTACCAGTACTTACAACCATGGTTGGTTGGTTGACTTCTTTCTTATCTTGCTTCTTCTTCTTCTTCCATTTCTTATTCTTGTTAGCCACCTGGTTACAAGAATCAAGGGTTTTACCAAGCAAAGAAGAAGAAAGGGAGGAACACATGTTGGGTGAAGAAGCTAAAGGATCAAAATGAGGTTCATGATGTTGAGATGGTGAACTCAGTTGAGGTGAAGCATCCGGTTGAGGTGGAAAAATTTGAGTATTTGAGGCCAAAGAGGTTGAAAACAACCATACCGGTAAACCTATGGTAAATCCGGGTAATGACAACGTAGCCATATAAGGAGGACCAAAATATCCAAATCAAGGAAAATGACTAGGATTTTGATTAAGAGGGGTTTCTTGATTGGTAAATTCCAAAAATTTTTCCATCAAATTCAACTTTCATGAATTTTAGTTAAAGTTAACAATATTAACAATTCAAATTAAAAATCCACACCTAAGATCTATAGAAAGTAAAAACAAGCAAATAACACATGCTATTAAATATAAGGAGTCAAACCATGCAAGCAAAATTTTCACAGTGAAATCACTAGTTGGTGATGAAATCCAACATCATAGAGATCAGTGTGAAAAATGAATAAATATAGAGATGGTGGAACCAGTTACATTGACAACCTGCTTAATGAACACGATTTGGTGCAAGTAACTTCACTTATGCCATCTCGAGTGAAGAGTACCCTCCAAAAAGGTCCAAGTGAGTCTAGCCAACATTTGTTCTAGGTACAACAGATACTTCCCCTCCGCCGTCACCTCAAGTAATAACCCTAAGATTATGAAATATAAGGTTACCACTTACAACAATTTAACCCGGGGGGACAGTCGTAGATTAGACGTACACATAAGGTTAGAGTAACAATGCTCAATCCCTTTGAAAGTTCCTCAACATGATTAATCTGAGATTTACTTTCAAGTGACTCCCAAGTACCTTTCGACACCATTTGTAATGCTTGCAAATCACTCTACTGTAACCAATGAAGTGGGGTCGATCACTCCACTGGGTCTGATATGGTCTCGTGCTTGACTCCCTTGGTAGAGGAGCTTCCTAAAGAAAGATTGTAATAAATGGATTAAATCTCTACCACAATATTCTAGTGTTTGTTTGCATCTTTGGAAAGTTAACTTACTTCCCTATTCCAAAGCCCTACAACTTGATCTAATGTAGGTGGAAAGAGCCCTAAAAAATGTAAAAAATCTAATTGATTTTATTAGTGCTATGTTATTAAAATTGTTAATTACTCAATATGCAAACGGGTGTGAAACTGATGATATTATGACATGACCCAAAAACTCTAATGAAATCGAATAGAAAATTGTGATCCTTTCTTTTCAATGAAGATCCATCTAAAGGAAGGAAGGAAATTAAATTTTTTTTGCAGCAAATAACAATGCAAAAGACAAGAATGCCTTACACTAGATCTTCAATCATACTCTTCCAATGCAATTGAAAGCCCTAAATTCCAAACCATGCAATGTAATCTATGCACAATTCGTCTGAAAACTATGTAAATGCAATTTATGCACAATTTCTGTTCATATTATGAAAATGAGAATTCTAACTATGAAAATGTAATATATGCAAGAGAATTATTCAAAACAAACACAAGATGATTCCAAACCAACAAAAGAGCAACAAGACCATTTTTCTTCATCAATGTAATTAAAGAACCAATCAAGTGTAAATAAAGGAAATTGGGTGAAAATTCCAAAGATCAAAAGTGATAACACTCAAAGGCGATTAACACCTAGACACAATTTAGCTTTCCTAGAAATTGAGACAAACCTCTAAGTAATGACCAAAGGAGATCAAATTAAGAATTTCTCAAAAATAAAATTCAAAACACCCAATCAACTTGACAAAAACTTAATGAGACTGAAAACAAGCTTAATAAATCATAAAAACAATTTTTTTTTACTTAAATAAGAGAAACCTTAGCTTTTTCAAAAATTACAGGGTTGCGCATGCAATCAATTTGCTTCAATGCACATACGCATTGGTGCTAAGGAATAAGTGCACATATTTGCACATTGTTGCTAAAGGAAAACTGCGCAAACCTAAAAACTTAAAAATAAAATAAAAAAACAAAGGTCTCAAACCATAAATTTCAATTCTTAAAAGGGTCTAAAGGTGTCAAGGTTCACAACATGACACAATAGAGAACTCTCGTTCCCTAGTGGAGTCGCCAATTTTTTAGGCAGACAAGTTACTAATGCGCACATAAGCAATCTCCCTAGATTTCCAACAAAACATAGTAACAAACATCAAAATAATTGCTACATTTCCTTAGCCTATAACTAAAACATGAAACATGTAGTATGCGAAGGATCACTTACCTATTAACAAAGTGCTTGTAGAAGTCATTTCAATGCTTTCCACAACCAACTTTCCCTCACTGACTTAGAGAATTTCCAAATGCTTTCCACATTGTCTCCATGATGCTCCAAAATATATCTTCACAGACAAAAACATTCAAAGGGATCAAAGCATCTCACATATAAAAGCAAAGGTAAATGAAATCCCTAATTTAGCATAAAACATATAATTGAATCAATAATTAGTCATAAACCATGCGAGTGATCAAGGAATCTCACAAATAACATCAAAATAGACACAATTAGGAAAGAACAATTACTTTGTATTGAATCGAAAGGAAAACAAGCTTATAACCTGGTTGCCTTGATGTCACAAGTCTCTTACAATGGTCTCCATTCCTTCCCTTGATGACAAACTCTTCAGACCCCAAACTAGCAACATAAGTTTACAAATCCAAGTCCCCTCTTCCTCCAGTCCTATGCTCAATTTATAGGCAAGAGGAGGAGGTTTCTAGTTCCTCTTCTCAAGGGATATGATGCATAAAAGGTGGAGATTACTTCCATGATCTAAGGGATGAGGCACAAATAAGTAGTGATTTGAGGTCTTTAATTTGGATAAGATCCCTCCAACAAAGCTTCTAGAATTTTCTTTTTAATTTTTACTTGCATGAACAGAACTGCATAGTCTATAGTGGAAGACAATGCACAAATCTACACAATTTATAGTGGAAGAAATTGCACAGGTGCAGGGAATGCACATGAAAATTGCACAAATACTCAAAAATGGTTTTTAAGTAGTGCAAACCAAAATTCCTTTTGTCCTTGGTATTGTTTTACTTCAAGCTTCATAAGAGATTCATTTGAGACACTCATCATGGCGAGAGATCCGAATTGACAATCATGGTGACAAAATTTAGTGTAACAATGTTAAAACACTTTTTAAAATAAACAAACTTCAATGTAGTAATAATGACACCTTGATTACATAGAAGATATCAAATAATTTTTTAGGAAAGAAACATTAAACATCAATACATCTATTGAACTTTGATTTCGAAAATATTTTAAAATAATTAAAGAAGAGTGAGGTTAAGTTTTAGATCTCAATTTTGTCTAATTAATTTTGATTTCTTTATTTTTTAAAATGCATAAATAGAATCAACCCACCGAAAAACTACTCTAACTTTATAGATTAAATAATTTAAGTTAAATTTATAATTCTTAAAAATGTATACTCAATTTTAAGTAAATTAACTGTAAAAGAAATTACTAAAAAAAAAGTCATTTTATCTCTCACTTAAGCTAAACTACAATATTCTTAAATATTGATGGAATCCAGATTAGGATAACTCTAAACACCCCGAGACAAAACATTTAATGCGTCTATAGTGAAACATTAAAAGTTACTGAAATATATGTTGGTATATGGCTTTGAATCACTTGCTCATATGCTTCGTGGACGTCTCTCTGCAATGGCCACCCTATGGAAAAGATGAAGTCACAAAACAGCGTACATTCCACAGTCATTTTCTCAGAATGGCATGTTTTGCCGAACGGAAGCGCAAGTTTGTCATTGTTAATGGCTAAATTATTACAGAAACTAAACAGGAAAATCTCGCTCTCGTCCACGAGCAATGGAACTTTTGTTTCCACTCTTATGACTGAAACATGTGCCAAACCTTCTCATGTATCAGAACACCTGCATTCCAATTTCAGTGCCAGCACCGTCCCCGATGGGTTCTTCGAGAGCATAAAATTGTTGTCTAAGCAGGGCCAATTGAAAGATGCACTTCACATTCTACATCTCATGAACCGGCGAGGCTTTCAACCGGACTCCTCTACTTATGGCGCATTGTTGCAGGGTTGCATCGACATCAGAACACTTTCAGAAGGAAAATTTGTCCATGCCCACATTATTCTGACTGGATTTTTTCCAGATATCTACCTCGGTACCAAGATTTTAATCATGTATGCGAAGTGTAGGAATCTGGAGGATGCACGCAAAGTGTTTGACGAAATGTCTGACCGGAATGTGGTGTCATGGAATGCAATGGTCGCAGCATATTCGAGGCGAGGGTTCCCAGAGCAGGCATTGGCGTTATTTTGCCAAATGCGGACAGGAGTAGGCGTCTGGCCAGATGAATTTACGTTCGCCAGCATTCTTCCCGCTTGTGCAGCCTTAGGGAATTTGCGACATGGCAGGGAGGTCCATGAAGAAGTAATTAGAAGTGGGTTTCAGTCTGATACCTTTGTGGGTAATACATTGGTGGACATGTATGCAAAATGCGGAAGTATCGAGGATGCGCAGAAAGTGTTTGAGAAAATGACGGAACTAGATGTGGTTTCATGGAGTGCATTGATTGCAGGATATGTACAGAATGGGTATGGCAGCAAAGCGATAAAGATTTTCCGGCAAATGCAATCAAGGATTATGGAGCCAAATGCTGTCACCTATGTGGGTGTCCTTTCTGCATGTGCTGATTCGGAATCTCTGGGGTGTGGTGGGGAGGTTCATGAAGACATAGTTAGAAGGGGGTTTCAGTCGGTGGTCGTGCTGTGTAATGCCCTTATAGACATGTATGTGAAATGCAGGAGGATGGATGAAGCATGGAAAATGTTCGACAAAATGCCTGAACGAGATGTCGTCTCGTGGACTTCGTTGATTTCAGGTTGTGCGCAGAATGGGTATTTAGAGATGGCTGTGAAGCTGTTTGAGAAGATGCCTGAAAGGAATGTGGTGTCATGGACTGCAATGATTGCAGGATGTGCGCAGAATGGGTATTTTGATAAGGCCCTGACGATTTGGCATCAAATGAGAGGAGGAGGGATGCAGCCGAATTCCAATACTTTTGCGAGCATTCTCCCGGCATGTGCCGGATTGGGAACGCTCCATAAAGGCAGAGAGATCCATGAAGACGTAATCAGAAGTGGATTCCAGGACAATGTTTTTGTCGGGAACGCTCTTGTTGACATGTATGCTAAATGTGGTTGCATAGAAGACGCACAGAAGGTATTTGAAAACATGACTATAAGAGATGTGGTTTCATGGAATGAGATGATTGTTGGATGTGCCATGCATGGATTTTGTAAGAAGGTTCTTCAACTTTTTGAACGAATGAAGTACTCTGGCACAAAGCCAAATCATGTCACGTTCGTTGGTATTCTGTCTGCTTGCTGCTATGCAGGTCTAGTGGATGATGGTTGTCAATATTTTGATTGCATGAGTCGAGATTGGAATTTGATACCCGCAGAGGAGCACTATTGCTGCCTTGTTGACCTTCTTGGCCGAGCTGGATGCCTAAATGAGGCACAAAATTTAATCAATAAAATGCTGATGAAACCTGGTGCTGCTGTTTGGAGATCTTTACTTGGTGCTTGTAGGATTCATAATAATATAGAGCTAGGAGAGCATGCTGCAAGCCACCTATTCGTGTTGGATCCAAAGAATGCTGTGCATTATGTGCTACTATCGAACATCTTTGCAGCAGCTGGTAGATGGGATGAGGTAGAAAAGGTGAGAAAGATGATGAAAGATAGGAGGGTAGAGAAGATGCCAGCTCGTAGCTGGATTGAGATCAATAACAAGGTATATGATTTTTTTGTAGGAGACACATCTCATCCACAAATGCAAGCAATATATGCAATGTTGGAGAAATTATCTGGGCAGATGAAGCAGGCTGGGTATGTGCCTGAAAGAAATTTTGTGCTCCACGATGTGGAGGATGAACAGAAGGAACACATTCTTTGTCACCATAGTGAGAAACTGGCCATTGTATTTGGACTCATCAACACGCCTCCTGGAACAACTATCCGTGTTGTCAAGAACCTTCGAATATGTGGGGATTGCCACTCTGCAACCAAGTTCATCTCCAGAATTGTTGCACGAGAAGTTGTGGTGAGGGATGCAATTCGTTTTCATCATTTCAAAGAAGGACAGTGTTCTTGCGGAGATTATTGGTAATAGCAAATGAAGCTAGCACGAAAAAGTAAACGAACAACCAAAAACGCGGCTATAATAAAGCCTGTATTGGTAGCCAGTATTTAAATCACTTTGACAATGAGAGTGCACCGCTTCATGGAATACTCTCAGAGTTCTGCCAACAGATCCTGGTCTTGAGCATTTGTCTCTAGTGTTGTAACTTGGGAACTGATACCCGAGCCGAATTTTAGACCATATGACAAGACAATAGAAACTGCACCATGCCATAGAACATTTCCTAGCCACAAAAACTAAGCTACCAGTTTCAAACTGCCACCCTGGTCAATATTTCACTTCTCCTAGCAATCTTGAAACTTCCGGAGTATTATATACTCTCCTCCTTAGAGCATATCTCGTTGTTCATGTCCCCCAGTTTTCTACTATTCTTTCTTTGTTAATCGGTTAAAATCCCTAATCAAATCAGCAATATTAGATCCAAATACTTTGAAATTATCAACTGACCCACAGGGAAAAGCAATTTTAAATGGAGAACTTTAATTTCACATACATCTTAGACTTGCCCCTTGATTATAAGGCATCACCTAAAGGATGGGGAGGATATCCACTTACCTCTTAGTAAGTGCTCCATCTGTAGTAACCTCAATGGTTATCTTTCCAAAGCTATTCAGTTTGTTGTCCCTTGATTCCCTTATCGGTATCTCCAATTAGCGGCCTCATTAAGAGCTGATAGACTTGTTCAAAACGTGAAGTTATGGGATTAAACATCACCATTCCTATGTCTGGAAAGAAATCGAGTTATGTTACTTTTCTAAGGTTCTTGAAATTCAAGCTGACGGTAGTCTGCAATTTCAGAAAAGCCACTGTGGATTGGAAAATGGATGGAAGACCACTTGAATCTGCTTGATGTTCTTTGACATTTCGCAGTCATCCTAATCTTGGTTTTGTTACGTCTAAGTTTGGTTAGCAATAAACACGATCTACTGTAAGTAATCTATGTGGCATGCTTGTCATTCTCATATATTGTTTCCTTTATAAAGTCCCCAATGGTTACCACTAAACATGATAAGTATGTTTGGAGACTTGTTTTGTAATTATCCAAATTCTGCTACATAAGAAATCACCTTATCTCACTGCTCGAAATCCAGTTAGTCCAATCCTCTTGTTGAAACCATCAAACACCAAATCTGGACTTCTTAAACCCATTGGCATCTCCAGATGTGTTTGAGATTTTCCTCACTTTAACATATTCGTTAATTATGTTCTGCCTCTATTATTCCCTGAAGATTATATTCTAAAGGGGCTCTATGTGGAGCATACCAGAACAAAATGTTTTTCTGGGTTTGTTTTTGCTTTCACCAGATCCATAGTTTTTTTTGACATGGAAAATACCTTTATATTTCATGTATGGGTTATACATGTCCAGTCCTTGATGAAGTATTTATTCTCAACAATAAGGCTCAAAACCATTAAGTCAAAGCTCATTATGTCACTTGTGGGAATTGAACTAGGGAAGATCCCATTCATGTCTCCTAACAACCCAAAATAAACCCAATTGACTTTCACCAAATCCATTTATCTCAACCATTTGATATTTTATTGTTTAATATAGTTCTTTATTCAAAACTAATGTGATGAGTATTGAATGCTAATCCTCCTGCAATTCTTTATTTTTCATCGTACAAGTCTGCCAGTAGTAGATCGTTGGCTCCTACTATGAACTAATGATATTATGAAATGATTAGTAAGCATTTCTCCTCTACAAAAATCCGAAGGATATGGATCCATCTATTTCTTCCAATTTCAACAAGTTTAAAAATTATTCTTATTCTACCATATTATCCTCGGGTTATGACTACTCTTGATAACTTTTCACTAAGACCACAACCAAAATATATCTGATGGTCACAAGCGTTACAAACAATAAGCCATACAAACATTTGCTTTCTCTATCTTCTGGGGATTATGGAGGATAAGGAATGAGTGCATTTTTGAGTAGGTGTATCCAGACGTCAACAAGACATGTGTCAAGATATCTACATACTTTCGGGAATTTGGACCATTTGAAGACAGAGTTCCTCTTCCCGTCAGACTCTTTAGGCCTGTGCAGGACAACTTTCCTGTTGGATTCTTCAATGGGGCTTTGACAAGAGGCAAGTGCGGCAGCGGCATGTCTATTTATTTGAGCCCGGGCAAATTCTATCACTTTGTCTGGTATAGTGGGGGAGGATCCAATACCAGGGCAGAGTTATTAGCAATGTGAGGTGTCCTGTTTTGCGCCAGATGGCTAGACATTGAGGTCATTTATAGTTTTGGAGACTCTAAGGTAGTGGTAGATTGGGCTAATGGGAAGAGCACAATGCAGACCCCGGACCTGACCAACTGGCAAAATGGAATCAAGTTACTGTTGAAAGATTTCAATCAGGTCTTAATCTCACTCATTTACAGGGGTACAAAACAATGAAGCAGGAAAACTTTCCAAAGAGGGATGTGAGGCAGAACCATGTGAGGCAAGATCTATTATAGAGCTTATGTTCTTGGCCTCCCTCACTGGTCTGGTGTTATCACTTTTGATTGTTCTAGTCATCAGAGTCATTTTGTGGTATTTATAATTTCTGACGTCTTTAAGAGATAGGCTGATAGTATTTGCTGAAAGACTGTTAATAATCCATCTGCCTAACAGACTTTGATTCTGCATAATCAAGAACATATTATCAGATATTTTGTACTTCTTTTAGACAGAAATAGGTTAGTGACAATTAGTCTGGAACAAAAATGACAAATTTATGCCAAAAAGGATTTTTGACTGCTGCAGGCTGAAGAAATATGTAAATTGCACTCTCTTTTATAATATAAAAGAAGCGTTTTTTCTGCGTGGAAAAAAAAATATAAATATTCATATATATTACTGATATCACTCATCATCAATCACACCTCATTATTTTTCCCAGGATGTTTATGTTTATTTCTGAGTAGGTACCTATTTGATGCAGGAGTACCCCAGGTGCTAGAGTGATCTTGCATAAAACCTGAATTGTGTTTTCCTTGCAGTTTAATATGCAAGATGTTTTTGAAGAATTCGATCACAGGACTTCCCGAGAACCCATCCTTTGTTAATTCCTCCCGATAGCTTGAAGACTTAAACTTTTAGAAATTTGGAAAGGAGGATGACTTAAATCTTCGAATCGGATTTGGACGATGCGACCATGGAGTCTCAGTCCCTCTCTTAGAAAGTGTTCGATACCCATTGCTGACTTGGAAAATCGTTTGACAATGAAATTAAAGAGGTCTGAATAGTAAGTTGCGAGGGCGAGGGAAATTCTAAGGGTTAAGCAATAGATTCAGAAGGGAATAACACCAGACGAATTCAGAATGAAAAGAGATGATAGACAAATTTCATTTTTAAAGATTTTTGTGGGTGATATTATTGTTTAAAAACCTTTCGGACTGATTACATTCATATTTATAATGTCAACATATAGACCAAATAAATGTGGTATATCATGGGGAAGTTTGTTAGGAGATAATAGGATGGTCAGCAATATTAAAATGTTTTTTTTTAATATTAATTAATTTTCCATTCAATTCTGAAAGAGTTGATATGATTTTCAGTTATATTAATATGATTTTTTTATATTTTATTTTTATTATGTTGACTGTTTAGTTATATTAATTTTCTGCAGAATTTTTCATATAAACTTATAAGATACTTGTCACTTATGTTATCCAACTTTATGGCTAATACTTGAAATTTTGAATAATCTTCAAGAAATCCCATGTGATTAATTCAATTCGTTAAATGGTATTTGCTCCCAAAATTTATGATACTGTGCATCTAAGTCCCTAAAAATGAAAAATGAAAACCCATATATAATTATGTAAATGAGGCTGCCTTTTAAGTACTCATTAATAACCAAATTAATAACCAAATTGATATAGTTTTTATCTTAATATATAAAGTTCTAATGAAAATTATTTGTTTATCCTGAGTAATATTATGTATTTTAAGGTATTGCTTTATTAGGTACACCTATATAAACATTTCTATTCCATCAAACTTTCTCCATTCAACTTTGGAAAAATAGATACCCTTAGGACCCACTTATGATTAACTCCCATAACAAAGATAAACTCTAATGTAATGAGATTCTTGTTGTGTTCAATCTCATGTAACGAGGCTATTGGTGTGTTCAACTTGCATTTGTGTATTTATTTTTATTTTTATGAGTTCTTGGATTCCATTATTTATATATGAACTCTTGCATTTAGAGCTTGCATGCACATGGATTGAGTACAGTTTTGTAAATTTTCCATCATATGATACAAATTGTCCATTTCTTTTGGTTGATATTTTTTAGAACGTTGAAAATGTCTTTAGGTTTGCTTTCCAATTTGAATAGCTAATTCTTTTAAATCTTCACTTTCTTTGCAAGGCAAGGAGGAGCCCTTTGGGGGTTTAGTTGACATAGGAATTTTTACACTACCACTTGCTACATCAGCCAAATATAATATTTACCCAGCATTCTCCTTTGTTTTATCTTTATAGTGCTTTTTAAGTTGCCTCAAACATACCTCACAATCAAAAGTCATGAAGATCTCAAAATGACATACAATTTAAAGTCCTAATTTGGGGATTATCTTGTAGGCTAACCTTGTATATGTTGTACCTACAACATTTTTGCATTTCTATGTCTAAAATTTTAGCTTATGATATTTTTGTATGTCTTCTTTGTAATGCCATAGATCTCACAATGTTGATGTGCCAAGAAAATGTTATGATGATTTCGCCAAAATTTGTTGATTTTGACTCTTTTAAGTAGATCTAACTTATATAATATTCCACAAGACCAATTTTGTGGCCTAGAATCTAAAATTTATATTAGAGACAACTAGATCTATTTTGTTCCTTATGCATTAGATACTATTTAATTTCAAGCTCACTATCTTCATATATCATTGTGTTTCCAAGAACACACGTTTAACCCAATTTCAAGACTACAAAAACCAAAATTTGTACACCCTATAACTTTGAGTCTATAACAAACTAGATTTTCAAATTTGGAATGGAGATAGTTCACTTTGTTCACTTTCCAACCCCGTAAGCTCTACATAATTTCAACATCCCAACAAAAATTGTAATGCAAATGGTAAGATTGCTTGTTTGAAAAAAAAATATGGAGAATCATTTGCTTTAGTATTTAATGATATGAAGCAAATAACCCGATAAATCTTAAGAAAAAAACTTCAATAAATACCACACCTAAAAAAATTGAATGAGTAAATAATGAGCCTCTTCAAAGGTCAACCTCCAATTATAAGATATCCAAATGTATTATATGAGATATAAAGAAGATTTGAGGTATCCTAGACTGTCAGTTAACTTAATAATAATAAAAATAATAAATGAATTAGGGTTGGATCCAATAAAAAGTCAAAAGAGTGAGTAATTAAGAAAGGATAAACATGAAACGAATTCAAAATAAAAAGATATAAATAACTTCGAAAATAGTAAGGAATGAAGGAAAGAGCTTCAACAATTTGTTTACTAATTAATTGAAGCTTTGAGACTTTGGCATTAGGACTTCAACGTTCCATGGGACAATTAAAGACTTCATTTGATTCATTGATACAATGTTTGAAGCCAACTAAGGAGTGTTGTTTGGTAATTGATTGCATCAACGTCAAAGCATGATTTGGAAATTACAAACTTCTTTAGAAATAATTTGAAGATAAAATTAAAAAATCTAGTGGTATTTGAACAATATAATCCACACCATTTTTGAACAAGTGGTACTTGTTTTCATAAAGATGGAAGATGGATTTCTATCATAGAGGTAAGGACTATCCAAAACAATTCTTGAAATATCAAGCGGTGCAATATCTAATTCAACTTCGTCAATGAAGTTTGTTGTGATTGCAAGCCGAAGAATACACTTCCTTGTAACCTGCAAATTTGTGTTCTTGCATATCCAACGCAATGGATATGGTTTGTGATAAGGAATGGTTTCAAGATTAAGTTTCTTGACTAAGTCTTTAGATATCAAATTGGCTTGAGACCCACTATCAAATAGTGTGTTGAATTTTGTATGTTTTGAAATAACCCTAACATGAAATAATTTGATCCTTGTTTCTTCATTTGGAGTACTAGTGTGACAATTTGATGAACTAGTGCTAGCAATGGATTCCTTTCCTTTCATACCCATGGTTGTAATTTTAGTTTCAACACCCGAGTTGGATCCCAAATCATGTTGAGTGGTTGCAGTTGTTTTTTGTTTTCCCTTGTTGTTGAATTTCTTGGGCCTCGTCTCTGGATGAAGCTTCCAACATTGGTCTTCATCATGACCCTCTTTGGAACAATGTTTGCATGTCATATTCTCTCCTTCCTTTTTGACGGATGCAATTTTCTTTCCCTTTCCTTTGAAACCCTTTCCTTTCTCTCCAACCTTAAATGGCTTCTTTTTACCCTCTTCTGGAATATTTTTCCCTCTTGCCTCAAGGTGAGTGGCTTACACACAAACCTCATCTAGGCTAGTGGGATTGAATATAAGGATAATATGACTTAGATAGCTATGTAAACCCCCTATATATTTCAACAATGTGTCTTAATGCAAATCAACACCTAACATAAGAGCTATTTTTCTAAATTCTTGGTGTAATCTTGCACACTTGACCTTTAAGTTGTCTAAAGTTCTGTCAATTCATGATGGCTTTTTGCATATATGCTAGAAGGTAAAATTATCTTTTAATTGCAGCAATAAATTAGACCAAGAGAGTGAGATCTTACCATGTTTTTTAATCTCATCTTGTGTCTTGGCTTCCCACCATACTGGTGTTGCACCCTCCAGTCTCAAGGAAGCTAGTTCGATCTTTGTATCCTCATCTTGAAGGTTTTGAATTCTACAATAGACCTCCAACTAACGAACCCAATTGTCAAGTTTCTCTGCATTCACTTCACCATTATACATAGGGAACTCAAATTTAATATCAAGTTTTAACAAGGGTTGTTTACCAATTCTTTTTAAGGTAGGTTGATGAGTATGAGTAAGGGTTGTAGTAGTGGAAGATGATGAATATGAAGGTGAAGATGGTGGTGAGGATGATAGTGGAGTAGATGGTGGCTTATCACCATTTCCATTGCCTCCTCTTCTTGGCGAATCCTCTCCTCTTGGAGGCTTGGAGCTTTCACCCTGCAACCTTGTGTTCCTCTCTTCATAGAGGACCTTCACCATCTTTGTCACATCAAAGAAAGCCTTCCTAAAAGCCTTCACATCCTCTGACATGTTATCATTTCCTTTTCATGAGACATGCTTACTGAAGCTTCTACTACAACTGGAGGTGTATATTGTGGTGGAAATTATGGCAATTGTGCCCTCCTTCTCCTTGTTTCAACTAGAGAACCTACACCCATAAGCTTGCCTTCTCCTCTCTTAAGCTTCAACCTTGTAAGCATTTAAACACTTGCAAAAAAAATTAAATCCTCCTTTCACAAGTAAACCTGGTGTTCTGATACCAACTTGATGTAAATGGGAATATTAGTGTTTTTTGTGCTAAGATCCAATTCAGAATTTAAAGAAAGTGTTAGAGGATGATGAGGTTAATTGCAAGTTTAACATGAATTTTTAGGTGTTTTTATGTGAATTTCATGAGCAAATTAACATAAACAAAACGTTGAACAATAACATCTAACAAACATTAACATCACCATAAACAGTAATACCACATCACATGATGAAGGAGTTCACCCCGCTTGGGCTACATCTCTTTGGTCTAGCTTCTAATGGCTTGGCCCTCTTCTATTATGCTCAAAAGTTTGATTACATGTGTTTAAAAATGCTCAAATAACTCTGAAACATGTTCCATCAGCTCCAAAATGCCCAAAAATGCCTGTTTAGCCTCTTTCTACATCGAATTTGGCCATAAAACTGATCAAGTTATGACTTCCCCAAGTTCCTGCACTATTCGCTCCACATTTTCCCCCAAATTTGGCATCATCCTACAAATCCACCCGGAATCTAGCTAAGTGAGCATCAATTTCACCAAAAATCGAGTGAAATTATCATCGTGCCAATTTTCCCAATAACACTTAGAAGTCATATTTTAAGCGATATTAGATATGGTTAAATAAACGTTGTTTTATATAAAAATCTGTTGGCAGTTTGATTGAACGTGAACTTCGCGTTAACTGCAGACACATGTCATGGTTTCCGCAGTGGTTACGGTTAAGGACATGGTTTAGAAGTCCAACGGTTCCGGATGTAGTCTCCAAAGCATATCACATGGCATTGTCGTTATCATTATGGTTACGGTTATCGGGGGGTGTGGGACTAGCCTCCCTCCCATGGTCCTCGCCCCCAACGTGGTGACTAGGGTTGGGACAAGACCTCAACCCCTAAAATCCTAATGCACATTTTATGTCACATTAAAACAATGCGGAGATACATACATATTAAGGAATAAGTGTGTGGCGCAATGGTAAAGGCTCTATGCTTGGTCTTGGAGGTCGCGGGTTCGACCCCTGCCGCTCTGCGTGGCCTCAACCTGAATTTTTGGTGGCCCTCAGGCTACCACGTGGTGGCCCCTGGATGGGCCACCTGGCATCCTGTGGTTGGCCACCATCCCAACCATTGCAAACATGCCATGTCAACGCCTCCAACCACCAATACAAGGATGCCAAGTGCCATCACCTCATTTACCGGAGGACCAATCACTTTCACTGGTCACACTGCCACATGGACTTAGCCAGTCAGTTGTACGGACTACTGAATGGGCTATGCTGCATTTTTTTTAAAA
The DNA here is from genome assembly GCA_034641835.2 of Pinus albicaulis. NCBI lineage: Eukaryota > Viridiplantae > Streptophyta > Pinopsida > Pinales > Pinaceae > Pinus > Pinus albicaulis. The sequence continues at coordinate 128,167,992 of CM076576.1, forward strand.
TATGTCTGTTTGACAAAGTGGACATAATGTGTTTCTGGGCACATACGGTGTTGGTTATCCGCAAAACGAGTTGTGCCAGATTGAAAACGACGAGATCTACGTTGTCGTTTAGGTTCCACACCATTCCAACAACTATGATTTTTCAACATAATTTTAAGCACTAATTCTCATGAGCTTTGAAGTGAAACTGGACGTCGATCAATTCGCAAAACACCTCGGGAAGAAAGAGTTTGCCACCTTTTCTATATTAATAGGGTTGAAGATGAAAAACACTTTCTCTTGGATTGTTTGGTTCTTACTCGCGTCCATTCTCATTTCCAAAATCTTTGTCACATACTACTAATCTTCTTGACTTGTTAAGTGAGGAAAACTATTGTGATCTAGGAATGCTTATCTCCCTTCTTTTTTATCATAAAAATAAACTATTAAAAAATATCAATTAATTGATTACTTTCTTAAGGATCCATAGACCATATTATCAATGGACACTAATCATCATCATCATTATAATTATAATTTTAAATTATCTCTTAATTAAAAATATTATATAATTTGAATATTTTTAACATATATATATATATATATATATATTTGTAATTAACACAATTAACAAATATAATATAATATAATAAAGTAGTTTAGTTCTTGTTACACGTTATTTTGTCACCGTGACATTTTATTGTTTGTATAGGTCTATCACTATCTATATCATATTCCCTTAAAAGTCAAAAACCTTAATGTTCCTGAATCAAGTCTTGGAATTGGAGAAAAGCTCTGTAAAACCATTAAAAGTCTACCTTCGCACTTTTTCTAGCATTTTCCTGTGGGTTCACTGATGTTTAGTCTATAAACTGCGACAACCCCTGCATGTTTTGCTACTATTACCTGTGGACCCCCGTAAAAAGAAATATAAAAGAAAAAATAAATTCTAGAAGCCTAGTTGGTCGAATATTCTCCCAACTGGAAGCTTCTAGAGTCGCGATCAGTTCAAGATTTATCCCTCCACTCATGGAGCTTATCTCTTGGTCCATGGAGCTCAAATCCCTTCATGAGAGGAATCCATCCCTATAAATTGAGCTCAAGTTTTAGACTTAAGGGTAGATTCTACACACATAGTAGATTGTAGATGTTGAGCAAATCGTAAAGGTATTTGCTGAAGAGAATTCCTAAGAGTGCATACTTTCTACACTAGTGAGTTGTTGTTGGCATGAGAATGATCACACCCTTATGTCCTTAACTCCATGCTGGTATTCAGAGAGGAAGGCTTATCAAACTGAAGGAGAAACGATTGTTCAGGACCCCCGGAGAAATCTGTATGACATCAAGGCATCAGGTTGTAAGATTACTCTTTTTATTCAAGATAATACATATGGATCTCTTTTTCTCATTGAGTTGTTCTTATGATTATTGAAATAACATCAATACTTAGACTCCTTGATCACTAAGTTGGGTTAGATTTTCTTGATTATTATATGTTGCATATGTTTTGATTCTTTTGTATTGTCTTTGATTGCAGGTTCTACTTATTGAAGAAGCCACTTTGAAGTGAAGGGACAAAAGACTGTATCGAACGTTGGATTTCAAGGGAGGGGTATGTCTTCTCTACTTTCTTATAATAGTTCTGAAATGCAATTAATCTAGAGAAAAATGTTTCCAAATGGATGTTTGTTTCTAGTTATTTGTTGAGTACTAGGGAGATCGCTATTGTCCGCAAGAGGGATTAATCCACATAAAAAAATGGTGACCATACTCGGGATCTAGAGCTTAGCTCTCTTTATTTATTTTCAGTTTGAAACTTTAATTTTTCTGATTTTGACTTCTCTAAGTCGGGTTGGGAAGATAAATTTTAAGAATCCCTAAAAAAGAGAGTTGATTATTTATATTTCCAAGTTTTTCCTTGCCTCTGCAGTTTTCAGCAGAAAACAATGCGGCAACCTTCGTAATTTTTAGTTCAAAACAGTGCGCATGCGCTCTGTTTTCCATTAGAAACTGCGCACCCCCGAGAAAATTTTGAAAAAAATTAAAATTGTCTTTTTTAGAGCCAGATAACCTGATAATTCAAGTTTGCCCTGATCCATTTACAGTCTCATCAGTCTCTGTTAAGTTAATTGGGTGTTTTGAGTTTCTTTTTTGAGAAATTCTTAATTTGATTTCCTTCGGTCATTACTTCGAGGTTTGTCTGTCTCTTAACAATTTTGCATGCTTTTTACTTTTGACCTTTGAAATTCTTACCCAATTTTCTTTACTTACACTTGATTGGTTCCTTAGATTACATTAGTGAAGGATCATAGTCCCGTTATTCTTTTGCTCATTTAGAATCATCTTGCATATGAGAATTCTCTTGCATAGATTATATTTGCATAGTTAGAATTCTCATTTTCAGAATATGAATGAAAAATGTACATAGATTACATTTGCATAGTTTTCAAGTGAATTGTGCATAGATTACAACTGCATAGTTTACATTATGGGAAAATCAATCGTAGATTTAGATCAGTTTCTTTGATTTGAATTTACATGTTTTTATGCTTGTTTTAAAAACATAAAAATAAAAATTGGAATTGATTAGCATTAGTTTTTCTTGTTGAAATTAGTGCATTAGAGAATTTGTTATATTTTCTCTTATTTATCAATTTTTTTCATTGTTGAAAGTGAATGGAAACTCTCTCCTTATTTTAATTAGGATTCATAGAATTGAAAAGATTACATTATCATATTCGATTGCATTAAGTTTTGGGTCAGGTCACAACAACATTGGTTTCATATCCATTTACCCTTTGAGTAAAAATAGCCAAAATAACACAACACTTAATAAAATTCATCTAGAATTTTTTATATTTTCCAAGGCTCTTTCCACCAATCTAGCTTAGGCTAGTGCTTTGGAATAGGTTGTAGTTAACTTTCCAAAGCAACTAAATAAACAATAGTATCTTGTTGTAAGGAAAAATTCCAATTGTTGCATTTGTACTTTGGGAATCTATTCTTAAAAGAGTCAAGCACAAGGTAATGTCGGACCCAATGAAGTAACCGTACCTATCTCATTGGTGAATATAGAAGACGTGCACGTAATACAAACGAAAAATCTCAGATTAACCATTTTCGATGAACCTGGGGTCACTTGTTGGCAAACCTCAGATTTACCATGTAGAGGAGCCTTCAAGGGGATTGAGCTTGATACTCTGCCCTTGCGTGTATATCGGATTGTAGACAGTTCCCCCAGGTGAAATTGTCTCAATCGATAACCTTAGTGGCCATAATCTTTAGGATTTTTCCCAAAGTGGCAGTGGAGAGAAGGTCCCACTGTACTTGGAGCAGACATTGACTAGACTCACTTGGAATTTTCGGAGGGTACTCTTCACTTCGAGATGGCATAGTGAAGTTACTTGCACCACACTGTTTCATAAGCAGGTTGTCAGGGTAACTGTTCCTACCGCTAGTTTTTCACATTGATCTCTGCGACGTTGGATTTCATCACTGCTATGGCCTAAATCTACCTTAGGCTGAGGAAGGCAGAGTCTAGAGTAACATCAAACCACACTTAATCTGGTAGCTAGCCCTACCAGATCAGTAGAGGGCTCTCTCCTGGTCAATCTCAGCAAAAATAATCAGTGAGGCTTGAGATGACTTGAATAAAGGCTGATTTTAGGCTAGGTATATATGTAAAAGAGTTTGATTTGATTTTGAGGGTGTTTGTTGGATCAAAGGGAAGGGAATATTTTGGGTCTGGGGAATGAGGCTTAGTTTTTGCAGAGATCTGAATGGGGCAAGGTAGGCAATTGTTTTGACAGTTCAATTCTGAATGAAATGGATAGCTCAAACCGGTGAGGAGTTGAATAGGGCAAGAAAATTTTAGGAATCCTCTCCAAACAGTTGAAAACATAGAAAATTAAACAAACCCTAGGTAGAGCACTGCAAATTTTAATGAATTTCATTTTTATCCTTGTTTGTTTAACTTAAGAAGAAATAAGAGGGAAAATGATACACATGAAACATTAGTAAACTTACATTAACAGAGAGAAACACATCATCAAAACAAAGAGCCACATGAATCCCAAGGAGTGCTGCAAACCCTGGTCTATTCCTTTGCCAAACTGTAGAGATGAATGTACAATGATGCTCAAAGCAATCCCAAGTGTCCAATCTATGCTAATGACTGAAAAATTACAATATATAAGCAACCAACTACTCATCTTAGCCTCTAGGGGTCGAGCTCACAAGTTTAGGAGCTGTTTCAACAAGATCTAAACTGAGAACTGGAAAATAGGCAGTGGAACAGCTTGCCTCTATAAGATAAGAAATTGATTCATTCAGTTGCAATTCACCTTTTGATGGATGAATCTACCTCCATGAGTAAAAATTTAACAAAATTACATCAAGATCCATCAAAATACATCCAATTACATCATGAGTTTAAAATTTGGAAGTAAGAAAGTCAAAATGTCAAAAACTAGGCGAAAAACAGAGTTACTGAGTCCAAAATGAGAAAAAATCCCCAATGCGCCGCGCCTGATTTTTCTATGCGTCGCGTCAGTTTGGAGCTGATTTTGAAGGCCTTCTCGGTGTCCAACTTAGCTCCAAGTGGGCTTGTTTGAAATGTCTGCCTGTCTACTTTCCAACACAAGTGGAATTTATGAATTTGGCTTCCATTTGCCCCTCCAAAAATGAGTTTTCCCAACACTGCTTCCTGTGTGTCCAAAAAGGGGCAGAAAGGTCATTTTTAGGGTGTTTTTGACCCTTCTAGAAGCCCAAAACCTGTCAAAATCTCTTGTCCATAAGTAGGCATGCATAATTTTCCATGAAAAATCCAAAAATGTAAAGTTTTCACCAAGAGGAGCCCCCAATCATAAGCGCGCGCCAAGTGGCGCGGCGCATTGGGCTGAAAACTCTGTTTTTTAAGGTAAAATTTCCAAAATTCATCTCAATGCATAGCGCCTTTTTTCAGGAGAATTTTGGAGGCCTTCCTGGTGTCCAAATTGGGTGTGGGATAGCTCGCTGGAAAGCTTATTGAGTCTACTTTCCAACTCGACTAGAATTTTTCAATCTGGAGTTCATTTGCCTTGTCAAAAATCAAATCTCCCAAGACTGGTCAAAATGTGCAAAATGAGGCTGCCTCAAGGCAGAGTGCTGTTGCAGTCAACTTTTGAAGGTCTTCCTCAACTCCAAATTGAGATCATGATAGCTCATTGGAAAGCTATTTGTGTCTAGTTATCATTTGACTCATTATGGAAGTCATTTGGCCAACCAAGCTAGGAGAAATATTGATTTTCCCAAGGTCACTTCAAAGGTGCATCAATTCTCCTGAGGAAACTGTATTTTTGACATTTATCTAAAAATATGGAACTTGTGTAAAAAGAGAAGGAGGGTTTTCTTCCTTGGCCTATTATGGACAAAAACCTCTCTCAGTTTTCCCAAATTCATCTTTTATTGCTCAGAAACAACATTGGAGTAAAACCTATCCCGATATGTGGAACAAGGGATTTGTTGAAATGAAACGAAATGAAGGGGATAAGGGGCTTCTAAATTCTTGAGAAAATTATGGGAAGTAGGGAGAGATGTTATGAATTAGGAGAAAATGTAATTTAAAAGATTGAGTGAGGGGAAGGGGTCCAAAAGGGCAAAACACAGGCCTAGCCTAGAAAATTGCCAAGTTGTAGCAAGAAACTAGGGTTTGTGCGAAAATGAGGAATTTGGGGGATCTCAGTGATGGGAAGTGTTGGATAAAGTACATTAAGAATATGGAAAGGTGTATGAACATCAAAATACAAGTTTTGCTGATGATTTTACCATCCAAGAGAAATTACTTCCAAAACCTTAGGAGAGGGAAATGAACCTTACCTAGGCACGACTGAAGCATGAACAAGGTGTAAAATGACCCAGTGGAACTTGACATGATGATGAAAACCCTCTGAATGATGGTACACTCAGCTAAATGGTGACATGGACCGACATTTGGACAACTTTGAAAGGAGTGAAAACAAACCCTAGACCTAATACCTAGTGACCAAATTTTACTTGAAGACTCACTGAAATGACAAAATTTGACCTTGACACTTTAAAATAACTTTGTAAGAGCATGTTTTATCACTGGAGGAAGGCTACAAAGACTGAAACTAACATTGGATCCAATGGGGATGGTAGCTCCTTGGAGGTGCCAAGAACTACAGATCTTTGGGAGAGCAGACAAGTGCCTTCATCCATTGGGCAATGGAATAAAAAACTCAAGCTGAAATGCATGACTGAAAACCAACACAAACTAACTTAATAACAAGACTAAAAACTGACTTGCAAATGACTCAAACAACTGACACACCAAAAATGAAATCAGACCTTCAGTTTTATAGCCTTCATTTCGGGCCCCAAACTGAAACTATGTTGAAACTGACTAAAACAAAAATGACTCAAGACCTACTGAAATTAGTACTTACAAAGATTTTTAATGGCAGAAGTCCATCGAGATTTGAGGGCTTCAAATCATGATGACAACCAACTGCCTACTGATGAAATATGTACAATCATGTGTAGTGAGCCTTCCAATGTAAACAATCCAGCAGATGGCTACATACCAAAATTTTGCTCTCACTTTTCTCGAGCAGGTAGAATGATGTACATGTAGGCAACTCACAATAACCACTAAAACCAATGCTTACGATAACGAACCAGGAAACATTTATCTTTTCTAATGCTTGCAAAATAATGCCGAAGGGATCTTGAAAATCCTAAAGCACTAGTTGGTCTTGAGATCCAGCAGCAAAAATACAACTACTCGCTTCATTCTGATATGAAAGAACAATTGATTGCTGAGTGATAGGAATGCATAGAGAGGTATAAGCTTCTGCCATCTGAGTGTTAGCTGTAAGTTCCTTGACCATGAGAAATTCTGGCATATTGTCTCTCTCAAGCTCATATTCCTCAATTTCATCGTCTAGGTCATTCTTAAACAAAAAACAATCTTCGAGATTATCAAACATGACAGCCTCATCATATTCATGAAAGAAAATATTATATGTTTGATGATATATAAATTTAATTACAAGACCGTCATCATTTTCAAAAGAGGAAGAAGTTTCACCAACACTTTCTTGACCATGTGGGCACTGCAAATCTGCTTTAGCTTGGGCTGTAACATGACCTTTCAGGAGTTGATCTATCTCATCTTCAGAAAAAGGAGATAATAATTTTTGTTTTCTTTTGCTCAAACAATGATTGTCTTCATGAAATAAAATTTTAAAACATGAAAAACCCGAATGACAGTCCTTAATTCCTTGATCTTATGAAATTTGAAAACATTGTTGATCATCTTCATATGACATGGCAATCAAATTATCATTTATCATTGAGTTATTGAAAGAATATTTTTCACTTACTTGAACAAAGATCTCATCTTGTTTTTCATGAAATGACTGGATTACCTCCTCATGAAGGCTTTGTTCTAATGAAATGAGAACATTTGGATCAATAACTCTATCTTATTCATTCCAGATGATCTCAACAGCATAGTTCTCCTTCACAGGATTCAGCACACGGTATTCTTAATCATCACGATCTGAATCTAGATCTGAAATAGCTTACTTGAATTTATCACATTCTGAAATTGAAACTTGACTTTCCTGCATATTGTCTCATTCTATGGATAGATCTGAAACAAAACCTTCGCTTTCATCATTTTCCATTGTATTAAGATCTTGATCCTGCTGCAAAGTTTCCTGAGCATCTTGATGGGTATCCTCTAAGTTCTCTTTATGCTACTGAAATGGATTTTTGTACAGAGCCTCCATGATCTCATCGTCCATGAAGTCATCATCTTCATAAACTTTTTCAAGATTTTCAATAAAACTATGAACATGGCTACAACAGTTCTGAACTAAAGTTAAGGATGGATAAGATTCTTTATACCTTTCAAAGAACATGGTATGAAAATCCTTTAAATATTAAATACAAGCAGGCAACAAACTTTCATACCAAGATCGGGCTTCACCTTCTAGAGTGGCCATGAATATCTTCATCAAGAAATCTTCAGGAAAATCAACCTTCAACTTGCGAATATGTATGTGAAATATAACCAGATGTAAAGCAGCATCCTTCCTATCATCATCTTTAAACGTAGGAAATTTCCTTTGCCAATCTACCTTAGGAATTTTATTTGGAAAACCTGGAATGTGATCTCGGCTCATGGGAGCATACCTTCGATCCAGCGAAACCATTTTGATAACAATGAATTCACCAAGAAATTCCTCAGGCTACTGATTCTTGAAGAGTAGAGTCACCATAAAAATTCTGAAACTTAGGATTCTTCAACACTGGAGTCGCCAGGTGAATGATTTCAGCCTTCCGATGTCTGATCGTTGTCCACCATCAACAATCAGATCTGAAATTGATTACATTTTACTGAGGAAACCATATGTTCAGTTCATAAACTAGACTGGATATTGACTAAAGCAACATTCATCTACTTTCGCTAATGCAAAGCAAGAGCGTTTCGAAGGCTACCTGGCTAACTTCAGGCTCCGTCTGTAGTTTATAAAGAAAACAACAAAATTTGTCCCCAGTATGGTCGCCACTATGTTATGGCCTAAATCTACCTCAGGTTGAGGAAGGCAGAGTCTAGGGTAACATCAAACCACGCTTAATCTGGTGGCTAGCCCTACCAGATCGGGAGAGGGCTCTCTCCTAGTCAATCTCAGCAAAAATAATCAGTGAGGCTTGAGATGACTTGAATAAAAGTTGATTTTAAGCTAGGTATATATGTAAAAGAGTTTGATTTGATTTTGAGGGTGTTTGTTGGATCAAAGGGAAGGGAAGATTTTGGGTCTGGGGAATGAGGCCTAGTTTTTGCAGAGATCTGAATGGGGCAAGGTAGGCAATTGTTTTGACACTTCAATTCTTAATGAAATGGATAGCTCAGACCGGTGAGGAGTTGAATAGGGCAAGAAACTTTTAGGAATCCTCTCCAAACAGCTGAAAACATAGAAAATTAAACAAAACCTAGGTAGAACACTGCAAATTTTAATGAATTCCACCTTTATCCTTGTTTGTTTAACTTAAGAAGAAATAAGAGGGAAAATGATACACATGAAACACCAGTAAACTTACATTAACAGAGAGAAACACATCATCAAAACAAAGAGCCACATGAATCCCAAGGAGTGCTGCAAACCCTGGTCTATTCCTTTGCCAAACTGCAGAGATGAATGTACAATGATGCTCAAAGCGATCCCAAGTGTCCAACCTATGCTAATGACTGAAAAATTACAAGATATAAGAAACCAACTACTCATCCCAGCCTCTAGGGGTCGAGATCACAAGTTTAGGCGCTGTTTCAACAAGATCTAAACTAAGAACTGGAAAATAGGCAGTGGAACAACTTGCCTCTATAAGATAGGAAACTGATTCATTCAATTGCAATTCACCTTTTGATGGATGAATCTATCTACATGAGTAAAAATTTAACAAAATTACATCAAGATCCATAAAAATACATCCAATTACATCATGATTTTAACATTTGGAAGTAAGAAAGTCAAAATGTCAAAAACTAGGCGAAAAACAGAGTTACTGAGTCCAAAATGAGCAAAAATCCTCAATGCGCATCGCCTGATTTCTCTATGCGTCGCGCCAGTTTGGAGCTGATTTTGAACGCCTTCCCAGTGTCCAAATTAGCTCCAAGTGGGCTTGTTGGAAATTTATACCTGTCTACTTTCTAACACAAGTGGAATTTTTGAATTTGGCTTCTATTTGCCCCTCCAAAAATGAGTTTTCCCAACACTGCTTCCTGCGTGTCCAAAAAGGGGCAGAAAGGTCATTTTTAGGGTGTTTTCGACCTTTCTGGAAGCCAAAAACCTGTCAAAATCTCTTGGCAATAAGTAGGCATGCATAATTTTCCATGAAAAATGAAAAAATGTAAAGTTTTCACCAAGAGGAGCCCCCAGTCATAAGTGCGCGCCAAGTGGCGCGGCGCATTGGGTTGAAAACTCTGTTTTTAAGGCAAAATTTCCAAAATTCATCTCAATGCGTAGCACCTTTTTGCAGGAGACTTTTGGAGGCCTTTCCGGTGTCCAAATTGGGCGTGGGATAGCTCGTTGGAAATATTATTGAGTTTAATTTCCAACCCAACTGGAATGTTTCAATTTGGAGTTCATTTGCCCTGTCAAAAATCAAATCTCCCAAGACTAGTCAAAATGTGCAAAATGAGGCTGCCTCAAGGCAGAGTGCTGTTGCAGTAAACTTTTGAAAGTCTTCCTCAACTCCAAATTGAGCTCATGATAGCTCATTGGAAAGCTCTTTGTGTCTAGTTATCATTTGATTCATCAAGAAAGTCATTTGGCCAACCAAGCTTGGAGAAATCGTGATTTTCCCAAGGTCACTTCAGAGGTGCATCAATTCTCCTGAGGCAACTGTATTTTTGACATTTCTCTAAAAAAAATGACACCTGTGTAAAAAGTGAAGGAGGGTTTTCGTCCTTGGCATATTTTGGACAAAAACCTCTCTCAGTTTTCCCAAATTCATATTTTATTGCTCAGAAACATCATTGGAGTAAAACCTATCCCGATATGTGGAACAAGGGATTTGTCGAAATGAAACGAAATGAAGGGGATAAGGGGCTTCTAAATTCTTGAGAAAATTATGGGAAGTAGGGAGAGATGTTATGAATTAGGGGAAAGTGGAATTTAAAATATTTAGTGAGGGGAAGGGGTCCAAAAGGGCAAAACACAGGCCTAGCCTAGAAAATTGCCAAGTTGTAGCAAGAAACTAGGGTTTGTGCGAAAATCAGGAATTTGGGGGATCTCAGTGATGGGAAGTGTTGGATAAAGTACATTAAGAATATGGAAAGGTGTATGAACATCAAAATACAAGTTTTGCTGATGATTTGACCATCCAAGAGAAATTACCTCCAAAACCCTAGGAGAGGGAAATGAACCTTACCTAGGCACAACTGAAGCATGAACAAGGTGTAAAATGACCCAGTGGAAATTGACATGATGATGAAAACCATATGAATGATGGTACACTTAGCTAAATGATGACATGGATTGACATTTGGACAACTTTGAAAGGAGTGAAAACAAACCCTAGACCTAATACCTAGTGACCAAATTTTACTTGAAGACTCACTGAAATGACAAAATTTGACCTTGACACCTTAAAATCACTTTTTAAGAGCATGTTTGATCATTGGAGGAAGGTTGCAAAGACTGACACTAACAATCACCAACTAGTGATTTCGTTGTGAAATTTTACTGTTTGTGTGTGGTTTGACTCTTAGATTTGATAGCGCATGTTCATTTGTTTGTTTTTACTTTTTAGAGACCTTAGGTGTGTATTGTGAATTTGAATTGTTAAATTCACTGAAGTTAATCTAATGACAACATTTCCGAAATCTACCAACCAAGGAACCCCTCTTAACGAGAATCCTAGTACTTTTCCTTGCTTTGGAAATGTTGGTCCTCCTTATATGGCTACATTGTCATTACTTGGATTTACCATAGGTTTACCGTTATGGTTATTTTCAAATTCATTGGCCTCGAATAATCAAATTGTTCCACCTCAACTGGATGCTTCACCTCAACAAAGTTCACTGTATCAACATCAACAACCTCATGTTGACCCTTTACCTTCTTTGCCCAACATGTCTTCCTCTCTTTCTTCTTCTTCGCTTGGTAAAAGCCTTGACACTAGTAACCAGGTGGCTAAGAAGAAGAAGAAGAAGAAAGATAAGAAAGAAGTAAACCAACCAACAATGGTTGGAAGACTTGTTAGTAATGTTGAGGAAACCTCCAACATGCATCGCAAAACCAAACACCCTTGAAAGATTTGTAAGGGTGACCACTTCCTTATCAATTGTCCTGGCATTCCTAAGGTCTTGGAAGTATGGTCAAAAAATTATCATCAACTTACCATTGATCCATCAACCAGTGATAGTTAGGTTCCTGGGAAAAAGGGTAAAGTTAGGTTTCCTTGTAGGTTATGCAAAGGGAGTCATCAAACTCACATTTTCCCTCACATGGATGAAGCCTCAAAATTGTTGGAAAACCTTACTGTTCCATAGCAACAACTTCCAACTGATTACCGTAAAATTTCTCCCAACCTACTGTCAACTGACAAAGTGATTGATCTAATTCCAAGTACAATCAATCCCACTCTTCCATTAAAAAGTGAAAATGATATTACTCAGGTTGATGATTCATTATTTGATCAAGTGGTCGACTCGATTTCACATTCAGTCGATCCCACTCTCCTTATAGAGAGTGAACTTCATATCGCTCAGGTTCTTCTTGTTACATCAGATTCTTCTACACTAGGGGGCATTTCACCTTTTTCTACAGAATCCCCTACAAGTGCTGAGGTCTTTTCCTTTGATTGGAATAGACTGATAGAACCTTATCTTCCTTCTTCCATTCCTTTCCAAATAATTGTTAAGGTTCATGGTAAGAATATGCATCGCACAAGTGTAGATGAAGGTGCTTCTGTTAGTATTTTATCCTCAACTGCTTGGTAGGCTTTGGGTTCCCCTCAGCTTGTGCCTGTTATATAGAATCTGTCAGCTTTTAACAGAACCATTAGTGAACCTTTAGGGATCCTTCCTAAGTTTCCTATTACCTTGGAAGGTAAAACTGTCTATATTGATCTTATGGTAGTCCGAGGCCCCTTGGATTTCAATTTTCTCCTTGGGAGAGACTATGTATATACAATGAAAGGTGTCGTATCGACACTCTTTCGCGTGATGTCTTTCCCTCACAATGGAAACATTGTGACTATAGACTAGATTTTGTTCGTTATTCTTGATTCGAATACCAATAATTTGACACCCCTGAATTTTCCTTATATGGAAGTGGTATCTACCCCGCCACGGGTTAATTATGTGGCAACCAGTCCCATGTTTTCAGTTACTGATGCAAGCGAGCCTCTCACTGTTTGGTCGACTTATTTTGACTTAGATCCTGTAATTGACATGGTGAACCCTATGGGATTATTTGAACATGATGTTCTTATCCCTATTGATTCCCTTGTCATGTATTCCTTCTAGAGAACTGTTCTTCCTTCTGATGAAGACCTCTTGGAAGCCATGATCGAAGTGTGTCCCTTGACATGTGTTTCTTCCAGTTGGAAGCCATGATCAAGGCTACTTTGAGGATGGTTCTATTCCTGTGTCAACCTCATTAAAAAATTAAATAGGTCCCCACGAGGATAGCTCTTTTATTGTGTCAACCTCGTTAAAAAATGAAACAGGCCCATGAGGAGAGTTCCTTTTACTGTGTCAACCTCGTTAAAAAATGAAACATGTCTCTACGAGGATAGTTCTTTTACTACGTCAACCCCATTAAAAAATGAATCAGGTCATGAGCATAGGTATTTTCTTGTGTCAAGCTCATTAAAAAATGAAACAGGTTCCCATGAGGAGAGTTATTTTTACCATGTCAACCTCGTTAAAAAATGAATCAGTTCATCAGAGGATGGTTCTTTCCCCGTGTCAACCTTGTTAAAAACGGAATCAAGCCATGAGCATAGTTCTTTCGTTGTGTCAAGCTCATTAAAAAATGAAACAAATCCTCTCCTAATTAAATCGATTCTTTCATATGATCTCATAAATCAACCTTCATTCCATCCACCTATTAGTAACCAGGTGGCTAAGAAGAAGAATAAAGGGAAGAAGAAGAAGAAGAAGCAAGATAAGAAAGAATTTAACCAACCATGGTTGGAAGTGTTAGTAATGTTGAGGAACCTCCAACATGCATCACAAACCCAAATACCCTTGCAAGCTTTGTAAGGGTGACCACTTCCTTATCAATTGTCCTGGTATTCCTAAGGTCTTGGAAGTATGGTCAAAAAATTCTCATCAACTTACCATTGATCGATCAACCAGTGATAGTCAGGTTCCTTGGAAAAAGGGTAAAGCTAGGTTTCTTTGTAGGTTATTCAAAGGGAGTCATCAAAATCACATTTTCCCTCACATGGATGAAGCCTCAAAATTGTTGCAAAACCTTACTGTTCCATAGCAACAACTTCCAACTGGTTACCGTAAACTTTCTCTCAACCTACCGTCAACTGACGAAGTGATTGATCTAATTCCAAGTACAGTGAATCCCTCTCTTCCATTAAAGAGTGAAACTGATATCACTCAGGTTGATGATCCATTAGTTGAGCAAGTGGTTGACTCGATTTCACATTCATTCGATCCCACTCTCTCTGTAGAGAGTGAACTTCATACTGCTCAGGTTCTTCTTGTTACATCAAATTCTTCTACGATAGGGGGCATTTCACCTGTTTCTAGAGAACCCCCTACAAGTGATGAGGTCTTTTCCTTTAATTGAAATAGGCTGATAGAACCTCTTATTCTTTCTTCCATTCCTTTCCAAATCATTGTGAAGGTTCATGGTAAGAATATGCATCTCACAATTGTTAATGAAGGTGCTTCTGTTAATATTTTATCCTCAACTGCTTGGCAGGCTTTGGGTTCCCCTTAGCTTGTGCCTGTTACACAGAATCTGTCAGCTTTTAACAGAACCATTAGTGAACCTTTAAGGATCCTTCCTAAGTTTCCTATTACCTTGGAAGGTAAAACTGTCTGTATTGATATTATGGTAGTCCGAGGCCCCTTGGATTTCAATTTTCTCCTTGGGAGAGACTATGTCTATGAAATGAAAGTTGTCGTATCGACACTCTTTTTCATGATGTATTTCTATCACAATGGAAACATTGTGACTGTAGACCAGCTTTCATTCGTTAGTCTTGATTTGAATACCAATAATCTGACACCCCTGAATTTTTCTTATACAGAAGTGGTATCTACCCCATCACGGTTTAATTATGTGGCAACCAGTCCCATGTTTTCAATTACTGATGCAGGCGAGCCTCTCACTGTTTGCTCAACTTCTTTTGACTTAGATCCAGTAATTGACAAGGTGAACCCTATGGGCTTATTTGAACGTGATGTTCTTATCCCTATTGAGGCCCTTGACATGGATTCCTTCCAGAGAACTGTTCTTCCTTCTGATGAAGACTTCTTGGAAGCCATGATCGAAGTGTGTCCCTTGACATGTGTTTCTTCCATTTGGAAGCCATGATCAAGGCTATTTTAAGGATGGTTCTTTTCCTATGTCAACCTCATTAAAAAATGAAATAGGTCCCCATGAGGATAGTTCTTTTACTGTGTCAACCTCATTAAAATATGAAACAGGCCCATGAGGAGAGTTCATTTTACTGTGTCAACCTCATTAAAAAATGAAACATGTCTATGTGAGGATAGTTCTTTTACTGTGTCAACCCCGTTAAAAAATGAATCAGGTCATGAACATAGTTCTTTTCTTGTGTCAAGTTCGTTAAAAAATGAAACAGGTTCCTATGAGGAGAGTACTTTTTACCGTGTCAACCTCGTTAAACAATGAAGTAGTTCATCAGAGGATGGTTCTTTTCCTATGTCAACCTCATTAAAAAATGAAACAAATCCTCTCCTAATTAAGTCGAGTCTTTCATACGATCTTGTAAATGAACCTTCATTCCATCCACCTATTAGTAACCAGTCGTCTACTTAGGTGAATGAACTGAAGCTTGGGGGGCATATGCTCTTGCAGGTTATGCTTGGGGAGCATTCAAACCAATCTCAAGCACAATTTTCCTTTGTTTCAAGCTTGTGTATAAATGAAACAAACCCACTTTCAAGCATGATTTTTTTTCCTTTGTTTCAAGCTTGTGTAAAAATGAAACAAACCTATCTCAAGCACAATTTTCTCTCTGTTTCAAGCTTGTGTAAAAATTAAACAAACCTATCTGAAGCATAGTTTTTTCTCTGTTTCAAGCTTGTATAAAAATGAAACCTATCTCAAGTCCATTTCGGTTATTATTTTCAAGACTTGTTAAACTCATGAAAATCTCGATCTTCTTTTGTTATTCTTTTCATGCTCATAAAATGTACATGAAAATGCCGAGTTCTCTCCATATTTTCCTGCTCGTAAATTAAATTTAAAATCGAACATATTGAGTATACTTTTTACACTTTTTCGGGCTCTGTAAAAATATGAAAAAGCGAAACCATGGAGTCCTCTTTTAAGCCCTTTTTAGACTCTTGAAACATGAAAATATCGTCGAGTACTTAACTATTCGAACTCGTTAAAGTAAATGAACATTTGTCCTTTCAACATAAGTTTACCCCTTTTCCGGACTGAAATGGAATAATTACGAAAAAGGTATACGTTGACTAATCATGGTCAATAGAGTTCTCTCCTGCATTATTTTATCCTTTTTCGGGCCTGAGAGACTAAATTTACGAAAAAGAACAACCATGGAGTTTACTTATGTTTTTCTTCTGACTCCGTAAAACTAAAAAACGTCGAATTTATCCTATACTGGACTCGTTAAAGTTAATAGTAAAGGACTTGTCGCTTACAAATAGGATCGAACCACTCCTTCTTAGGTTTTGATTTTAATACTAAGATGGACTCATCTGAAGGATGAGCATACACAAACAAGAAAATTTTATCCTCTTCAAGCTTGTCAAAAATAAAGAGGTACTTGCCAGTGATGGTGGGGGAAAAAGAGAGAAAAAGAATCCAGTTGTCACCCTTGTTTAGAAAGCAGCATGCCACTCTTGAACACAACACTTTGTCACACTTGTACCTAGGTTGGGAAATCCTTTGTCTAACAGTTAATCGAACCACATTGAAAATCTTCAAGTAGTTTCTAGGTATTAGCTTTAGGTCAAATGCTACCAAACCATCTGCAGTGTCATTATGTATTCAAGAGAGATTTCTTATAAACTATTCATTGCAAACATTTGTCTCCATTCACATTGACCATCCCTGAGTCAGTCCTTGCAAAAATTTCTTCAAAACTTGATCTAATGGTTTCCTGTCGTGGGCTTTCCTGCGACGGATCACTTTCCATCGACATCAGCTCATCATCTAGAAAGTTGATCTAGAATCTTATCAATACCTTGAGATCTGCATGCCTTAATGGCAGGTTTCTCGCCTTCAACGACAGGTGGCATCATTGACCTTCGATCGAACGATTCTATTAGTGTTTGACTGCAAATCATTCATTCACCTTTCATAGATTGTACTGGGGTACTTTGAGAACCATTGTCATTATTTGTGGTTTCTCTCACACTTGTTAACGGTTCACATCACTGATCAGTAATCAAGTGATTTCTACCATGTTCAACTTCAACACAATCAATTGCATGGATAGATTCATACTATTTAGGGAAGCGGAAATCAAGACCCTAGGTCTAGTTTCCACCATCCAGGTTACGAGGAGTTTTATAATTCATGATACAGTAGACTACTCATGACAGATGGCTGCGCCCATACTGTGTCTACTTTGATGTAATATTGAAACCATATCTGTACTAGAAAATTTAGTTAGTTTTTATCTGAGTATGAGAATGCCTACCTCAACTATTATATATATATATATATATATATATATATATATGTTTGCATTGAATGTTTTTAGAGGTTTTCGACCGTGTCTCCAATCTAATCCTCAGAATGATAAAGCACTTCACTCTTCAGAATAACCTTAGACTTCACACTTTAGGGGGCAATCTATTACATATTATTTTGTCACCATGACATTTGACTGTCTATATAGGTCTATCACTACCTATATCATGTTCCCTTAGAAGTCAAAAACCTTAATGTTCCTGAATCAAGTCTTGGAATTGGAGAAAAAATCTATAAAACCCTTAAAAGTCTAACTCTGCACTTTTTATAGCCTTTTCCTACAGGTCCACGGATGTTTAGTCTATAAACTGCGGCAACTCCCGCACGTTTTTCTACTATTACCTGCGGACCCCCGTAAAAATAAAAAGTAAATTCTAGAAGCCTAGCTTGTCGAACATTCTCCCAACTGGAAGCTTCTAGAGTCACGATTAGTTCAAGCTTTATCCCTCCACTCATGGAGCTCAAATCCCTTCATGAGAGGAATCCATCCCCTCTTTCTGGAACTGAAACTACCTCCGTTTCCCTATAAATTGAGCTCAAGCTTCAGGCTGAAGGGTAGATTCTACACACATAGTAGACTATAGATGCTGAGCAAATTGTAAAGGTACTTGTTGAAGAGAATTCCCAAGAGTGCATACTTTCTACACTAGTGAGTTGTTGTTAGCATGAGAATGATCACACCCTTATGTTCATAACTCCATGATGGTATTCAGAGAGGAAGGCTTATCAATCTGAAAGAGAAATGATTGTTCAGGACCCCAGGAGAAATATGTATGACATCAAGGCATCAGGTTGTAAGATTACTCTTTTTATTCAAGATAATACATATGGATCTCTTTTTCTCATTGAGTTGTTCTTATGCTTATTGAAATAACATTAACACTTAGACTCCTTGATCACTAAGTTGGGTTAGCTTTTATTGATTATCATATGTTGCAGATGCTTTGATTCTTTTGTCTTGTCTTTGATTGCAGGTTCTACTTATTGAAGAAGCCACTTTGGAGCGATGGGAAAAAAGACTACATCGAACGTTGGATTTCAAGGTAGGGGTATGTCCTCTCTACTTTCTTATAATAATTCTGAAATGCAATTAATCTAGAGGAAAAGGTTTTCAGATGGATGTTTGTTTCTAGCTATTCGTTGAGCACTAGGGAGATCGCTCTTGTCCGCAAGAGAGATTAATCCACATAACAGTTCTCCTAGTAAATGTTAGAAAATACATGATAAATAATTAAACTTAAAATGATTAAATATTCCAGTAATGAGTATTATTTATTAGAAGATAACTAAAATAAAGAAAACATTATTTACTCATAAAATTTGTATAGAAATAATTTTATTTTATTTTATTTTTATTTTTTTTGGTCAAAGTCTAGTATTATATTATCATATCAAAAACATAATTTACAAGAGGATCCACCATGACTCAATTACATACAGTCACCCTCAAAGGCATACAATGCCCATAGAACTCGGGTGCTTGCCAAGGCATTCAAAGCACTTGGTTATTTGCCACAAAATTACAAAAAACAAACCAAAAGCTATCATTATGGAGGTGGATGCAGGGGGTTGGGCGGAAGAACCACAAAGAGATGACCTTGATGGTGTAAGTGATAGCTGATGTGATCCAGTTGAGTCTCCAAGGCACAGAGGTGGTCTTGAGAGTGCCTCAAAATACGGCGCAGACTCTCCAAAGCCTCAAGGGTCTGCAACATTAATGTAAGACACTATTTCATTCCGATCCTCGTACCTTTGTTCTCTCAAGGTGTCCAAGTTGAACTGTATTTGCTGAAGCTGGGCGAAGATGGCTTCAAGGGTGACCAAAGCCTCAATCTCGCCAGGGGATTGGGCTGGGTAGATAGCCATGGCCGCTGCTGAGTGTTGGATCTCTATAGACTCCGAGTGGGAACTCAAGTCTTCTGGAACCAGTCGATTATCCATTCATCAGCCAAGACCACCACGATGGGCCCAACCACACTCTCTCGGCATGCAACCGTCCTTCTTTGCCTCGTGTTGTGTAGAAATTATATAAACATATGTATATCAATAGATTCAATCTGATCAAACAATGTACTAAAGAAAGATACTTAATCCTTCTACAAATCAATTGTGGAAAATAAACACGATCGCCAATCATAACAAGTAAAGAAAGAATCAAATCAAACCACAACACAAATAATTTCCTGAGGAAATCTTGCTGCTCAAAACTCCTCTATCTTCAATTGTATATTAACCAAATCATGAAACAATTACAATGCACTCTTCTCACAAGAGTCTCCTGCACTCTGCTAATCGTTTCACATTGATCCAGACAAAATTGGGCTAACACTTAGCCAATTCTCAGCCTGTTTTAGCCTGCCTTTCTCACACAATTCATGAGGAATGCAATCCCTATTCCTTAGGAATTTCAGCCTTTCTCAACTACGCAAGTATCATGGGCAATCCTGTGGTGTTTTAACTGCATCTAGGCAGTTTGCTAATAATAATACTGATAGTCAACTTCCCTTTAACCTTTGTCTCAATTGGGTCTCCACTGGAACTAGCATGCATGCAGCTATTAATAGTAAATCATCAGTTGCATGGCCGATCACTGCATGTGAATTAAATCCGATTTAATTCACTTGATCTCTCACTAGTGCAACAAACAGTTACAACTAGTTCAACTAACTTTAACTCACTTAATCGAGTTAACTGATTTCTCATACATTAAACTCATACACTTAACTGCAACTTGAACTCTTAAACACATAGAATCACTCTGCATGCCTCACCAACCATCCTCAACTCAAAATTCATGAGCTAATGGAGTTTATCCCACTCAGTGAACTATTACAAGTGATGATGAGATAAAATTACATTTTATTGTCCAATTTAATTAAGGGATAATTAAATTAGCACATTTCCAATTTATTTAATAAATTGGTTTGCACACTAATGTATCGCTAGGACCCATCACTACATGACCTGTGGTCCCACACTAGTGTAGGTGCTATCATGTTGTTTCTGGATGCCAATTTCACGGTTTCTTGCTGCAAATTTCAACACTCCCTCTCAACAAGAAAGGTGTTATGTCCTTATATTTCTAGTATAGTCTCTTATTGTTGTTAGTGTAACCCCCTTATTGTTATTGTTGTACCCCTGTAGCCCCCATATTGTTATTATTGTGTCCTTACATTATTATTGTTAGGTCGGCTAGGATTACATTGTGGCCCCATGGACTCCTATATATAGAAAGGAGGTTTTGTCATTTGTATCATCCAAGAATTGTTCATTATGTAATTTATTGGAAGTTTCCCCCTCAAAGTGGCTTATTTCTAAGGCATTGATCTCTCTTTTATTCTATTTTTGGAGTTGGTTTCATAACATTTGGTATCAGAGCTTTGGATTCTAGGGTTTCACTGCTCCAAACAGGTCATCGTAGAATTTTCGCTATAATTTTTTTCCTACGAAGATTCAGAAGTTAAAATGTTTATAGAGCGAAGCCTAAGTCCTAAGGAACGTCGTGGAAAAATTTCAGATCTTGGTTCGCACTATTATCAGAGATATGATCTGTACAAGTTAGGGATTTTTAAAGGCTCCTAAATTTAAAATAAACAGGTCATTGTAGAATTTTCGCTATAAAAATTTTTCTACGAGGGTTCAGAAGCTGAAATTTTCACAGATCAAAGCCGAAATCCTGAGGAACACTATGGAAAAATTTCAAAGCTTGATTCACAATATTTTTGGATATATGGTCTGTGGAAGTTAGGGATTTGTCAGGCTCCCGAATTTCATCTCAAAGAGGTGACCGTGGGAAAATCGTCATAACTTTCTCTCTGAGAATTGGATTGGAATTCGGTAAAAAGTAGCTGCAAGTACACAGACTTTAGTTTCTCCTATATCAATTTCAGAGCCGAAGGAGGAAACAGTGACACGTGGCAAGTCATACAAGTTCTCTTTACTGAACGAGTCCATAATTAGGTCATCGTAGGAGATTGGGCATAACTTTGTCTTCAAGAATCCAAACCAGGTCAAACATGTGTCATTCAAAAATAGATTCAGAGGGATACTTGAGGCCCAAATTTCAGATATTGAAGATCCAAAATCACAAAGATAATTCAGTTTCAATATCGAGATCCTCAAAATCAAGAAAAATGTGTGTATTTGTTTTTCAAATTGCATAAGTCTTGTTTGAAAAATCAGTTTAAGTGATTCCAAAGACCTATTGAGCATAGATATCAGCATTGGGTTCTAAAATGCCTCCTAAAAAGAATTCAACACCCATTAAGCCCTCAAAGTACTCTACTATGACTCATGAAGATGAAGAATTGCAACATGATTTATCAAAACTACAAGAGCAAGTGCACCAAATTTCGCTCTCGCAAAGAGCAACAAAAAATGAAATGGACATTTTGAAGAAAAGCATGGAAGATAAGATGGATGGTTTGAAGAAAGGCATGGAAGCTACGATGGATGGTTTGAATAATGGTATGGAAGAAAAAATGGATGGTATGGAAAAAAAAATGGAAGGTTTGAAGGAAGACATGGAAGCTTTGAAGGAAGGTTTGTCAAAGTAGATACAAGAAATGATTCCTAATGACGAAAAGATAGTAGATGAAAATCATGATGAGAAAAAAAAAATGCTAATCGTGATTTCATAAACTCTAATGTTGGATTAAAGAACCACCATATTCCAAAGATGGATATGAGGAAGTTTTATGGCAAGGATCCAGTAACATGGATACTACAGATGGAGCAATATTTTGATCTCAATAATGTGCAAAACACACAAAAGGTACACATTGCAACTTTACATTTAGAACAAAATACATTTGTATTATATCAATGGCTTTGCTCCCATAAAAAAATTGTCACTTGGTCAATTTTTACGGAGGAAATGATAGCACATTATGAGGATACAAAGAGTAATACCTTCTTTAGCCAATTAATAAATCTCAAACAAAAGGGTTCAGTGGTGGAGCAAATTGAGGACTTCCAAAAATTGAATATAAGGGTAACTGATATTCCAGAGTAACACATGATTAATGTTTTCATAGGGACTTTAAAGGATAACATCCAACATGAAGTTTGCGTTTGGGAACCTGATTCATTAGAGAATGCATTCGGGTTGGCAAGAAAATTTGAATGTAAAATTATGGCGACAAAGAAGCCTACCACTCACATCTATAAAGATGGAAGTGTTGCTACTCCTAGACTTCCACAACCTACAAGATTGACACCACAACAATTGGAAGAAAAAAGAGCAAAAGGGCTTTGCTACAGTTGTGATAGAAAATACACTAAAGGTCATAAGTGTGCTGAGAAGAAATTATTTTACATAGATTGTGAAGAGGAGGAAGAAAATGAACAAGAAACTTCAAAAGAAAAGGATATACACCAGGAAGAAATCCTAGAAGAAGAAGAAATGAGTCTGACCATATCATGTAATGCATTGGTAGGAATTACCACTCCTCAAACTCTCAATATAGAAAGACATATCAAGAAGAAAAAGGTAACAGTGTTGATTGATTCAGGTAGTACCCATAATTTTATTCATTGTAAGGTAGCCAAGGAATTGAATTGTTTCCTATACCCAACACCAGAATTTCAAGTGATGGTTGTTTGGTCAATTTAGTGTGTCGTAAATTGCTGCATTTAATTTGTCAATCCGGGAATCGTAAGCTGATGAAGTGCGGCGCACTATATGTGCAAGATAACCTATTTCTTAACTTTTTGTTGTTTTTGGTTTTCTAAGGTGAAATGGAAATTCTAAGATGAAAACACGTTTGGTTATGTTTGTTCAAGGAAATGATATCCCCTATAATGATTTACCAACTTGAAACTTTAAAAAGAAATTTGAAATTTACAATGACATGACTTGAAAGGGAATGAAAATGTGCTGCTGAAATGAAAAGGTGCTGCTAGTCTAATAAATCAAAACAGTGAACTATTGAGCATGAAAACCAAACTATTCCTGCTGCTGACTAAACACAAAAGAAACTATGCTTAAATAAATTCAAAATTGCAACAAAATAAATCTAAATCAGATTACATGAATTTATCTTCTGATCCTTCATCATTAGTCCAGCTATGATTTTCGGAAGTAATCATAAACAACTTGAGTAACTGATATCTAACTTGCAGAAAGTAAACTAATATCAAACCATACATTCATGATTCAATCCCTCACCATCAGTCCAGTTGTGGCTTTCGGAGGCAACTGAAGATGTCATGCACGATTTAATATATCTAAATTTACAGAAAGGAAACTAATACTAAACTACACATTTCATAATACAATCCCTCACCATCAGTCCAGCTGTGGCTTTCGGAGGCAACTGAAGATGTTATGAGCAACTTAATATATCTAAATTTGCAGAAAGGAAACTAATACTAAACTACACATTTCATAATACAATCCCTCACCATCAGTCCAGCTGTGGCTTTCGGAGGCAACTGAAGATGCTATGAGCAGCTTAATATATCTAAATTTAACTACTGAAACAAATAAGCAAAACTGAAATGAACAAAGCAATACTGAAATTAAACAGAAACTATGAAAAGCAAATTAGCAGCAGAACAATGTTAGTTCCATGTCATTAGTCAAAAGCTATGAAAATGCCCGGGCTGCCTATCTATAACCTGAAACAAGAACACTGATCAGTGATTAACAACATAAAACATGAAAGACAGAAGTGAAATGGAAATTATGGAAGTTTATAAACAGAAATGAAGCAAATGCAATGTATAAACATATGAATGAATTATGGCACAATGAGCTTTAAAGAAACGAAATGAGAACTTTACACTAATGCACAAAACCTTAGCTGAGCAGGGGCCCTCTACACCAGCCTTGGCAACGATCTTCAAATACGAATTTCGGTTGAAAACAGAGTCTTTTTTTATATTAAAAAGAAGTCATTACAGAAAGGTGATGTTACGGCACAAGTGCAGCGTAATCACATTACAGAGCAGACTAATAAAAGATAACAGAGACTAACATCGACTAACTCTATATGCGTATGCAAACGCATTATATATAAAAAAAGAAATATAATTGTCTCCTAAAGTTCATGCTGGTGGAGAACACGTAGACCATTACGTCCACAGATCTAGGATCATGGCCGTGTTGGAAAGTAAATCTACGAGGAGTGGATGCTTGAATTCGACTAAGGAGCCATGTACAGATGTCGATTTATCCTCCGCAGCTTAGAAACGGCTGTATGAATCTTCATGTGACACGAAACAGAGTCCTGCCAACATGAGACTCTATGGTTGACTTCCATGTGGACGCCTTTGACCGCGACTTCTTTAAATGAGTTTGCTCGAACCAATAGGAAACGAACCATGTCCACATCATTCCTGACCTGCCCATGTGGCTCGTTTTCCTTGTAGACACCTGTAGCATAGAGTTTCACAAAATAGCTGCGGAAAGTTGCAGCAGCTGCGGAAAGTGGCAAGATTCCGCAGCTGAATGAAAAAAATCTAAATCAAATAGCAAAAACAAAAATATAATTAAAAACCATGTTAGATGTTCTTTTGCACATGATATTGACAACTTGGGAGGTTCAGGTGAGTGAAAAAGGTATAGAAAAGTGTATGGAAAAGATGCAGATTTGAGACTCAACATACCCCCATTGTGAAGGTGTTGCATGTCCTCATGCAACCAAAATTTTGATACTCTTTCTTCAGTTCATGTGCCTTGACACTTCAGCCAGCACATCCAATCCTCTCCTCTTCTTCCTTGGTACTGCCAACATTCTGGGTTTCTTCATTAAGCACCTAAATTTGATATTAACGAGTGCTCTACTCAACTTCTGGCATTTCCTTTTCAATTTCTTATTCTTCTTCTGCCATATTCCCAAATGTAGCATGGTATTATCATGGATGATTTTGTCCAGTTTGCCTTGTTCTTTCAATGTCTCATTTTCATTTTTGATGTGCCTATTTAAAAGCTCCAGCTCAAAAATTTCCTGTTTTAGCGATTGGACTAAATCATCCTGTAATGTATGAGGCTGAATGGACGAAGTACTTGGACCTGTAGTTGCCTTTTCCAAAGATTCTATATAGTCATATACTTCCTGCTGCTTGGGGTCTATTTCAGGTGTCATTTTTATTGGGCTGTCCCCAAAATGCCGTGAAGGAGAGTTATTTTCAAAATCTGGTTGAGAAGGGCTTACATCAACATCTTGTTGAGAATAGGATGGAGTATGTTCAATGTCTGACTGAGAATGAAATGAACCAGGTTCACTAACTGACTGAGATGGACTATGGTCAGATGGGGACTGTTCAGATGTCTCCTCACCCAAATCAATGAAATGAGGACCCTTAATTTGTGTTTTCCTCAATTTCCCCTTAAGTCTACTGCTTCTTCTCACACGCTGTGGTACACTATCCTTTTGTTTTTGTTTTCCTTTCTCTGTCTTCTTGGGCATAGATGACTGTTTTTGAAGATAAACTAATCTTTCAGATAACACTTGATGATCTTCTTCTTCAGAAGAAGGATTTTGATGTATGGCCTCAATAGTTTTTCTCTCTTTTGGTGTTATTGGCTTCTTACCCTTGATTTCCTTCTTCTTCCTTTTTGACAGTCTCTCTTCCCTATCAGTTCTTTCCATAGTAGTAGTAGGAGTATTTTGGATTTCATCAATTGTTCTTTTCCTCCTACTTCTTCTTGCTGTGCTACCTTCAGGAATTTCCTGAGGTTCCTCAAAGAAATTTCTAACCAGAAATTGTTCCCATGTGTCTTTCTTTTTCTTTAACTCATTTTCAATCAAGATTTTTACAAGGCCGTGGTGATATAGATGTGGTTCTACATCTCCTAAGTGTTTTTGAACAGTCACAACCATTTTCTTCAAGCTATTTAGCAGAAAATATGGAAGATTGAGAGCTTGATTATCTAGAAAATTCATTAGTAACCTGGTATGGTACATGTACATGGACCCAAAACGGCCTTCACATGTAATGAATTTCTGAATAACTAGCAGCAAAGTAGCCCATTCCTCTTTCAATGCATGCACAAGAATTCCTCTTTTAAAAATAGTTATGTCCATACCTTGGTTTCGTAAGATTGTTTTCCATGCTTCATCATTGATGCTTTTATTTTTAAACCAACGCTCACCCTCTTGAAGAAGTTCCGTGGCTGTTGCTATAGATGCTTCATTGACCGCAAACTTAAGGTCTCCAATCTCTGCTTCCAAGCCATTAAACGACCTTGCAAATGCTTTCGTAACTTTTTTGTGATAACCTCTGAATTTCTGGATAAAACGCAGCCATTTTTCTTTCTTCAATATCTCCCTTATTTGCGGATATCCCTCCATAAACTTCGGTCCTTCCGGTTCTGCTCTTAGCAATTTACCCATTTCTCTTTTTTGCTCTTCACAAATTTTCCTGTGTGAGGGTTCAAATGGAAATAGAACGGTTGAATGCACAGGAACGAGCACAATGACTGTGGGAATGTATCATAAAATGGGAATGAGCACCATAAACGGAATGGAGTGAGACTGTGGGTAGATATCCGAGAGTGAGAATGAGCACAATGAACGGAATGGAGTGAGACAGAACAGAAAGGGGTTTCGTGAGCATAACAAAGATACGACTGAGAGATTGATAGAATATAACACACTCGGCCGCATTTTGAAATTTGGTGGCTGCGAAATAAATGTGAACACGTTTCAATCAACGGTTATGAATTTATGCGGCTGTAAGAGTCCTTGGTCAAATCAAATACGTCTCATTGTCACCGATGGAATATTGGATCATGAGTGAAAATCGGGGGTTTAATGATGAAATTGTTTGAGAATGAATGTGAGAGGATAATATGGAGATCGTGAAAGGTTACGGAATTGTCAATATAATCATTGCACATAATGGATAGAGCTCATGGTTCAGAACTATATAAAAATGTGTTTTTCAATGCTATTTGAAATAAATTTTATTCATACCTTTGGAATCTTTGCCTTTTCCCTTGGTCTTCAACTATTTGCTCTTCATTGGTGTCTTGAATGCTCCATATCTTCATTTTTGATCCTCTCACCTGCATTTTATTTCATAATTATGGAAATAACATCTGACTATACATTCTTTTTGAAAACAGAGTAGTAGCTGCGGAATCTGCTTCTGGCTGCGGAAACTGGAGTCAGCTGCGGAAACAGATGTCAGCTGCGGAAACTGACACAGCTATTACTTGGATGAATGGAAATGAACAGATGACAAATGACCAGATGGAAATGGTTATGAAAAAGATTTTTATTGATGGATTGGAATGAAATGGATAAAATGAAGTGGAATGGAGTGAAATGAAATGAAATGAAATGGAATGAAGTGGAATGAAATGGAGTGGGTGGTGACAAAACTTGTGAAATGAAAGAGAGAGATTTTTTTTTGGAAAATATAGAGTGTCAGGTGTTCCTGATTTTCACCCTATATTTTCTGTATAAGACTGCCAATCAATGATTGGTTTTCAGGCTTATACCATTTTTTTATTTTTTATTTTTTAACTGAAAAGAACAAAAGCTAGGCTGGTGGAGAAGAAGAATTCTTCTGTACCAGCCTGATTGCAGAAATTTCTTGAAACAATTTGACAAAATCCTCTTTTGAGAGTGGCTTATGATAAATTTTCAATCTATGGCCATTCACAATAAGAGGAGTTTGAAACTCATCAATGGTCTTGATTCTTACCGCTCCATTGCTAAAGATCTGTCAATTTCATATGGCCCAAGCCAATGAGTCTGAAATTTTCCTTGAAAATCTTTAAACTTGGAATCAAATAACAATGCCCAATCTCCTTTTTGAAACTTCTTCTCTTTGATATACTTGTCATGCCATTTAGCTCTTTGATATTGAACTAGATCAGTTCTTAGAATTGCTTCTTGTCTGATCTCATCTAGCTCATTCAACTGCTCCATTCTATGCTTTTGGGCTTCTGATAAGTCCATCCCCAACTGAACTGCTATCTTGAAGGTCTTGACTTGGAATTCAATGGGGAGCAATACTTCTTTCCCATAAACAAGTTCATAGGGAGAATGTCCTGTTGTATTTCTCCATGTAGTTCTGTAGGCCCACAAGGCTTCAGGAAGCCTTTCTTCCCAATCTCTTCTGTGTAGATGAACAGTTTTGGTGATGATACTTTCAAGAACTTTATTTGTGGACTCCATTTGACCATTTGCTTGCGGATGGTAAGGAGTAGATCTTCTGTGCTTGATTTTGTATTCTTCCATCAACTTCTCCACCAAATTGGATGTGAATTGGCTTCCCTAATCTGTCACAATTTCTCTTGGAACACCAAAGCGAGTAAAAATATCCTCATAAAGAAAATGAACAACTGAATTTTCAGTAGCAGATACTAATGATTTGGCTTCTACCCATTTAGTAACATAATCAGTACAAACCAATATATACTTCTTTTTCTTGGATGGTGGATTAATAGGTCCAATGAAATCTAAAGCCCATTTTTCAAAGGGTTCAATGAGTACCTGTGTTTGCAATGGCATTTCATTTGAAAGGGTAGGTTTCCCTACTCTTTGGCAGCTGTCACACTTTTTGACATATTGTTTTGCATCTTTGAAGAGGGAAGGCCAATAATATCCTAAAGAAAGGATTTTATAGGCCGTCCTTTTGTCTGCAAAGTGTCCGCCGCATGGTTCATCATGACATGCCTTAAGAATATCAGGCATTTCATCTTCCCTGACACATCTTCTGATCACAAGATCTCGCCCTGTTTTAAACAATTCGTTAGAAATCCATGAATATTTTGAACTCTCTTGAATAATTTTTCGTTTTTCACTTGGAAATAAATGTGAAGGTAGTTTCCCTGTAACCAAATAGTTAGCAATATCTGCATACCAAGGAGTTTTAATAGTTACTGCAAAAAAGTATTCATCAGGAAACTTATCCTCTACAAGAGAATCTTCTTTAGTATTTTGAATCCTAGACAAGAAATCAGCTACTGTATTCTGTTTTTCTGGTCTATCCAACACAGTAATATTGAATTCTTGCAAAAGTAAGAGCCATCTTGTCACTCTGCCATTAGTAACAGGTTTGTTCATTAAATATCTAATTGCAGAATGGTTAGTATGAATAAAAGTTTCATAGCCTGTTATGTAATGTCTAAATTTATTAATTGCATGAACAACAGCTAAGAACTCTTTTTCAGTCACAGTATAATTCAACTCTGTAGGAGTCAAATTTTTACTGGTATAATAAATGGCATAAGGAATTAAGTCTTTTTGACCCAACACAGCTCCAAGAGCTGTATCTGAAGCATCTGTAGAAATATGGAAAGGAAGTTTCCAATTTGGTCCTCTCAAGATAGGTGCTTCAGATATTCTTGTTTTCAAAGATTCAAAAGCTGATTGACAATCAGGATCCCATTTAAATTCACAGTCTTTTGTAAGCAATTTGAAGAGTGGAGATGCTATTTTAGTGAAGTTTTATATAAATCTTCTATAGTAACCAGTAAATCCTAGAAAACTTCTAACATCTCTTTGACAATTTGGAATAGGCAACTTGGAAATGACTTCAACTTTTGATCTATCAACCTTAATCCCATCTCCTGAAATATGATGTCCTAAAACAATCCCTTTAGAAAACATCATAAAGCATTTTTCATGGCTTAATGAAAGGTTTGTTTCTTTACATCTTATAAGAACTTTTTCCAAATTTTCTAATGCCTCTTCAAATGAATTACCATAAACTGTAAAATCATCCATATAAACCTCTACACAATCATGGATTAGATCAGAAAAAAATTCCTAGTACTGCTCTTTGGAATGTTGCTGGTGCATTACATAACCCAAAAGGAAGCACTCGGTAGGCAAAAGTTCCCCATGGACAAGTAAATGTGGTCTTATCTTGATCTTCAGGTGCTACCTGAATTTTATTATAACCACTAAAACCATCCAAAAAATGAAAAGTACTTTTTACCTGCTAATGTATCTAATACCTGATCAATAAAAGGCAAAGGAAAGTGATCCTTCAAAGTTGCTTTGTTCAATTTCCTGTAATCAATGCATACCCTCCATTTACCATTCTTTTTAGGTACTATAACCAAAAGAGAAACCCATCGGCTATCTGAAATTGGATAAATGAAGTTTACATTGAGAAGTTTTTGGAGCTCTTCTTTCACTATCTCCCTAAGATTTGGATTCATCCTTCTTTGAGGTTGTCTGATTGGTCTACTGTTTTCCTCAATATAGATATGATGGATGCGAGTCTTAGGATCAATACCCTTCATGTCAGTATACTCCCATGCAAATGCAGTAGAATGTTTTTGCAAGATTCTGGTTAGTTCTTCTTGTTGTGACTTCTCCAAATGTTTGTTGATATTCAATGTTTTTTCTGGAAAAATCTCAATAGCAGAATTACCAAACTCTTTCATAGAGTAAAGAGACATTTGTCTTGATGATAAATATTCTATGTCAGATTCCAACTGAAATTGTGTGGGGTCATATTCTGAAGTTATCTCAAAATTTTCTAATGTGTTCGGAATTTGACTATCCTCACTAATTTCAGAAATGGTAAAGACAAGTTGTATAGTGTTCTCATCATCGACCCATTCATTGTCTCCTATTTCTGTGATTGCTCTTGCTGGAGGATACAAATTGAATTTCTTTGTCGAATTACCATTCGAAATGTACATGTCTCCAGATCTACAACTAATAAAAGCATCAGCTGTGGCCAGCCAAGGTCTTCCTAAGATAATTGGATGTCCTCCTAGATTACTTTTGGGAGTCAAAATCATAAAGTCTATTGGATATTCCCAAGAATCTAAGGAGACTGAAATATCTTCTAATACACCATCTGGTTTAATAACTGATCGATCTGCAAGTTGCAGTAAAGTAGGTGTAAAAAGAAGGTTAGGAAGTTTTAGCTGTTCCATAGTCTGTCTACTCATAATGTTGATAGCAACCCCTAAGTCAATCAATGTGTTTGGAATTTCTATCCCATTTATATGTGTCTTGAAAATTGGACTTCCTGGATCTACATACTTTTGCATGGTAATTTTTCCCATCATAATATCTGCAATTTTTCCTACCAGGTGGATTCTTCTTGTGTCTTTTAGTTTCCTTCTTGGTCTTTTGAAACTCAACTCCTTTATTGTTTTTGCTAGAATAGGAATCTCTCGAATGGCTTGTAGCAAGGGAATCTTGATACAAACATTCTTCAATTCATCTAGAAAGTCATAGTTAGGCAAAAAGATTTGTTTTTCCACCCCCTTGTCAATTTGCAGTCTTTCAGGAAAAGGAGGTGTAGATGAAGATGCGGGTTGCTCAACTATAGGAGTTGTGGATGTTAAATTTTCTTTTTCTTTTTGAATGTTTGAATTTTGAAGAGATTCTTCCTCAAAACCCTTATTGACTTGAAGAGAATCCTCCTCAGAGGTATCTTGCTCTTGGATATCTATAGAAGGTTTTTCTAAAACTCTACCAGATCTGAGTTGTACATTGTTGAGAGGAACAATCATATAGGTAGGAAATTGTTGTCCTTCTACCATATAAGTATTCTGAGGATTTTTATTATTAGGATTTGGCAATGGCTGAGCTAGAAGTTGATTTGTCTTCTGTTGGTATGGGAGCATGAGTTGAGGATTTGTATTTTGTTGAGAAGGTTGTTGTTGTGGAAATGGCAATGAAAGTTGTGGATTTGGGTTTGGAAGTTGTGGAGCTTGTTGATTTTGAAAAGATGGAGGATATTGATAAAATTGAGCAAATCTCCCATAAGGATTTTGCATCCCCTGTACCCATGGCTGATATGAATTCTGATGTTGGGGCCAAGGTTGTTGCCAAGGATTCCAATTTGGTGAGGTTTGAAGATTCATAGGGTTATTAAACCCTTGAGATTGTTGTCCCTGCCAAGGTCTCCTTGCGACAAAACAGAGAGATTCTACTGAATTTGGATCTTCTTGAAAAACACCTTTGAGTCCAGGGATTGAAGGACAATCCTTGATCTCATGATTTTCTGAGCAAATCATACATGTTTCTACAACTTTTGCATCCAAGGGACATTCCCTTAAAGCATGTTTCTTCCTACATTTCAGACAAAAGATGGCTAAAGCATATGTTTCTGCTTTCTGCTTGTTTTGGATTTTAAGGGTGTCTAGTTGTTCACTAAGGCTCCCTAAGATATCAGTTTTGAACTCATCAAGCATATTACCAATCTCTGCCCTACTTATTGATCCAGTTGCAGATTTGTTAGCCCTAATAAGAGAAGGATCCCTAGGCCCTTTTCCTGTTTTAGATTTTCCCCTTGAGAGATGGACACATAATTCTGTTATGTCACGAAGTGGAAGTTGAGAAATATCTCCTTTCCCCATCATGTTTAAAATATCTATCCATTCATCTCTAATGGCTTTTAATATGAGGGATTTCAAGGTTTCATCATCTAAGTTGCTCATCTTTGCTCTTTTCAAGTTGTATTGAAATATTTCAAGTAAGTCTTCCAAATTTTCATCTTCTTTTTGCATCATTTGAATACCTCATCCTTGTGATTGGTGGGCATACAATAGTCCAAGTATATATCCAAAAATTTTTGTTTCATATCATTCCAAGTCCTAATAGATTGAGTGGCTAATCCCATGAACCATTTCAAAGCAGCTCCCTTCAATGTTGAAGGAAACAGTTTGAGTTTTTGAGAGTCTTCCATATAGTCATAAGTTCGACACACGACTTCAAACTCAAACAGAAATGTTTCAGGATCCTCACTTCGCAATCCATAAAAATTAGGGAGAATAGATGGTGAGATATTTTTCATTGTTGCATGAGTTTCCTCATCAACTATAGGGAATCCAAAAAAGTTGTCTCCTTCCCTATTTCTACCATTATTTCCTTCACCATTGTTGTCTCCATTGTTTCCTCCTCTTCTACCTCTACCTCTACCTCCATCTATTACTTCCTTTGCCATGATAGTTTCTTTAGAGTCCTTAAATTCCTCTAGTTCTTCTATCAAGGAAGGATGAGAGAGAATCTCTTTGTTTTCTAAATGGGATTTAGTAGATGGTATAGGAGAATCCTCTAATTCAGCTGCTCCTTGAGTTCCAAAAATCTTAAGGCTAGGGGTAGATGGTGGTGAATCTGGTCTATGCCTTGAAGAAGATGGAGTTGTGAAAATCGAACTCTTGGCTTTAGCTATAAACCTTCCCCTAGAATCTCTTGCTCTATGCATGTCATTTTTTAATTTTTATTTAAAAAAAAAGAAAAAAGGTTGGGCTAATAATTCTTTTTCTGATCTTCCAGGTCACACTAGGTGCAAGAAGAGAGCATACTTAAGAAATTACTAAACCAATAACCCTCTTTTCTGATCCTCCAGATCACACTAGGTGCAAGAGGAGAGCATACTTCAAGAAGTTATCAAGTTTTCCCTTCTTTTAGAATTTTTGTGTTTTTTTTAAGAAATTGGCTACCTAGTTACACTTCCCCGGCAACGGCGCCAAAATGTTTGGTCAATTTAGTGTGTCCTAAATTGCTGCATTTAATTTGTCAATCCGGGAATCGTAAGCTGATGAAGTGCGGCGCACTATATGTGCAAGATAACCTATTTCTTAACTTTTTGTCGTTTTTGGTTTTCTAAAGTGAAATGGAAATTCTAAAATAAGAACAAGTATGGTTATATTTGTTCAAGGAAATGATATCCCCTATAATGATTTACCAACTTGAAACTTAAAAAGGAATTTGAAATTTTCAATGACAAAACTTGAAAGGAAATGAAAATGTACTGCTGAAATGAAAAGATGTTGTAAGTCTAATAAATCAAAAACAGTGAACTAGTGAGCATGAAACTAAACTATTCTCGCTACTGTCTAAACAAAAAGAAACTATGCTTAAAGAAATTCAAAATTGCAACAAAGTAAATCTAAATCAGATTACATCAATTTATCTTTTGATCCTTCATCATTAGTCCAGCTATGATTTTCGGAAGTAACCATAAACAACTTGAGTAACTGATATCTAACTTGTAGAAAGTAAACTAATATCAAACCATACATTCATAATTCAATCCCTCACCATCAGTCCGGCTGTGGCTTTCGGAGGTAACTGAAGATGTCATGCACAATTTAATATTTCTAACTTGCAGAAAGGAAACTAATATCAAACTACACATCCATAATTCAATCCCTCACCATCAGTCCAGCTGTGGCTTTCGGAGGCAACTGAAGATGTTATGAGAAGTTTAATATATCTAAATTTGCAGAAAGGAAACTAATACTAAACTACACATTTCATAATACAATCCCTCACCATCAGTCCAGCTGTGGCTTTCGGAGGCAACTAAAGATGTTATGAGCAGCTTAATATATCTAAATTTAACTACTGAAGCAAATAAGCAAAACTGAAATGAACAAAGCAATACTGAAATTAAACAGAAACTATGAAAAGCAAATTAGCAGCAGAATAATGTTAGTTCCATGTCATTAGTCAAAAAGCTATGAAAATGCCCAGGCTGCCTATCTATAACCTGAAACAAGAACACTGATCAGTGATTAACAACATAAAACATGAAAGACAGAAGTGAAATGGAAATTATGGAAGTTTATAAACAGAAATGAAGAAAATGCAATGTATAAACATATGAATGGATTATGGCACAATGAGCTTTAAAGAAACAAAATGAGAACTATACACTAATGCACAAAACCTTAGCTGAGCAGGGGCCCTCTACACCAGCCTTGGCAATGATCTTCAAATACGAATTTCGGTTGAAAACAGAGTCTTCTTATATTAAAAAGCAGTCATTACAGAAAGGTGATGTTACGGCACAAGTGCAGCGTAATCACACTACAGAGCAGACTTATAAAAGATAACAGAGACTAACATCGACTAACTCTATATGCATATGCAAACGCATTATATATAACAAAGAAATATAACTGTCTCCTAAAGTTCATGCTGGTGGAGAGCACGTAGACCACTACGTCCACGGATCTAGGATCATGGCCGTGTTGGAAAGTAAATCTACGAGGAGTGGATGCTTGAATTAGACTAAGGAGCCATGTACAGATGTTGACTCATCCTCCGCAACTTAGAAACGGCCGTATGAATCTTCATGTGACACGAAATAGAGTCCTGCCAACATGAGACTCTATGGTTGACTTCCATGTGGACGCCTTTGACCGCGGCTTCTTTAGATGAGTTTGCTCGAACCAATAGGACACGAACCATGTCCACATCATTCTTGACCTGCCCATGTGGCTCGTTTTCCTTGTAGACACCTGTAGCATAGAGTTTCACAAAATAGCTGCGGAAAGTTGCAGCAACTGCGGAAAGTGGCAAGATTCCGTAGCTGAATGAACAAAATCTAAATCAAATAGCAAACACAAAAATATAATTAAAAACCATGTTATATGCTCTTTTGCACATGATATTGACAACTTGGGAGGTTCATGTGAGTGAAAAAGGTATAGAAAAGTGTATGCAAAAGATGCAGATTTGAGACTCAACAATGGTTGCAAATGGAGGAACTATAAATTGCTCTGGAAAATGCCATAATATCAAGCTAACCATGGGGGAATATGTATTGACTAGTCCAATGCTTTCCATTCCTATGGGAGGTGCTGATGTTGTACTAGGAGTACAATGGTTACAATCTTTGGGGACGGTAGCTTTTAATTTTCAAGAACTTTTCTTGAATTTTTTTCAGAAGGAAAGGAAGTCAAATTACGAGGTATTGCAGGGAAGCCGTGAAAGATAATAAGCTCTAATGTCATGAAAAAGCTTCTAAATAAAGAACAACGAGGTGTAATTTCACAATTATGCTCACTAGAAGTTCCAACATCAAAATCATCTATTTCTGCAGATCTCCAACAAGTCTTGGACAATCATTCCAAGGTGTTTGAAACTCCCAAAGGAGTCCCACCTATTCGTGATCATGATCATGCTATTCATTTGATTCCAGGAAGTGTTCCTCCAAACATCAGGCCTTATAGATATCCTTACTTCCAAAAGAGCGAAATTGAACATATGATTGTAGAAATGTTAGAGGCGGGTATAATTCAACCTAGTCAAAGTTCTTTCTCTGCTCCTGTAGTATTGGTACACAAGAAGGATGGATCATGGCACATGTGTTCGGATTATAGGGAGCTCAATAAGCTCACCATTAAAGATAAATTTCCCATTCCTGTGATTGATGAATTATTGGATGAATTACATGGAGCAATTTATTTTACCAAGTTGGATCTTCGTTCAGGATATCATCATATTAGAATGAAGATTGAAGATATTCCGAAAACAACATTTCGAACTCATGAGGGTCATTATGAATGTTTGGTCATGCCTTTCGGCCTTACCAATGCACCTTCTACATTTCAAGGGTTGATGAATTCCATTTTCAAACCCTTCCTTAGAAAATTTGTGCTAGTATTTTTTGATGATATACTAATCTACAACAGGTCTTGGAAGGATCATGTTGAACATGTTGACAGGGTGCTCAAACTATTGCAGGAGATACAATTATATGCAAAAAAATCCAAATGTTTCTTTGGAGTACAAGAGGTGGAATATCTGGGTCATATTGTATCTCACGAGGGTGTTAAAGTAGACCCTAACAAAATTAAAGCCATTAAGGAATGGAAAGTCACCACAACCATAAAGCAGTTGCGAGGATTTCTCGGGTTAACAGGGTATTATCGCAAGTTTGTTAAGAATTAGGGGAGAATAGCAGCACCTCTAACAACATTATTGAAGAAAGATGCATTTTCATGGACTCCTGAAGCAACTAAGGCCTTTGAACATCTTAAAGAGGCAATGTGCCTAGCACCAGTCTTAGCTACGCCAGACTTCACCAAAACCTTTATTGTGGAATGTGATGCCTCAGGAAATGGAATTGGTGTTGTTTTAATGCAAGAAGGAAGACCCATTGCTTTTGAAAGTCGTTCAATCAAAGGAAAGTATTTACAAAATGCTATTTATGAGAAGGAAATGTTGGAAATACTACATGCACTAAAGAAATGGATACCTTACCTAATGGGAAGACACTTCAAGGTAAAAACTGATCATGATAGTCTTAAACACTTTTTGGAACAAAGACTATCTTCAGAAGAGCATCAAAAATGGGTCACAAAGATGTTGGGTTATGACTTTGAAATCATCTACAAAAAATGGATGCTAAATGTTGTTGTAGATGCACTCTCAATAAAGGATGAAGAGGTGGAAGCATTGCTTTGTGCCATTTCCATTATCCAACCAGATTGGATAACCGAAGCAAGAGATGAATGGAAGAAGGACAAAGAAATGTGGACACTCATTCAAAATTTGCAACAAGATCCTAGTACATTTGATACATTTAGTTGGAAAAATAATTCCTTATGGTACAAAGCTCGCTTATATATTTGCTAGAATTCCCAACTAAAACAAAATATTCTTTTGGAATTGCACACTTCTCGTTTAGGAGGACACTTGGGATTTTAAAAAACTTACCACGGGGTGAAGAAAGAATTTTTTTGGGATGGACTTAAATCTGATATTCAAAAGTTTGTGGTGGAATGTTTGGTTTGCCAACAAAATAAAGTTGAGACAATTAAGACCCCGGGTCTTCTACAACCTTTATCCATTCCAAGTCAACGTTGGGAGGAGATTTCAGTGGATTTTATCACAGGTTTACTTAAGTCCGAAGGAAGGAGTGTCATCATGGTGGTAGTTAATAGACTTACCAAGTATGCACACTTTTGTGCATTATCTCATCCATTTAAAGCAAGTACGGTTGCTATTGCATTTATGGAAACAATTCAAAAGCTACATGGAAACCCGAAGATTATTGTAAGTGAAAAAGATCCCATTTTTACAGAAAATTTTTGGACGAAATTATTTTCTTGTTTGGGTACTCAATTAGCTCATAGCTCATCTTATCATCCTCAATCCGATGGTCAAATAGAGATAGTGAATAAATTTTTGGAAGGATATATTCTTTGTTTTGTATCTGATAAGCAAGCATAATGGGTCAAGTGGTTACCTCTCTCTAAATGGTGGTATAACACTTCCTTCCATACTGCAGCAATAATGACCCCATTTATGGAACTTTATGAATATCATCCACTGTCCATCACATCTTATTTTTGGGAAAATTCTAGGGTTCAAGCAGTGGAGGATCACATTAAGCATCAACAGGAAGTTCACCAACTCTTAAAGGATAACCTAAATTTGGCACAAAATCGAATGAAACAACAAGCATATCAACATCGCAGTGAGAGAAGTTTTGATGTGGGAGATTGGGTATTTTTAGGGCTACAACCATATAAACAAATGTCCCTCAAGAAAGCTAAGAAGGATAATAAATTATCGCCAAAGTACTATGGTCCTTGCAAGGTGTTGCAAAATATTGGTACTATGGCATACAAATTGGAGCTTCCTGCTTCTTCGCAAGTGCATCCAGTTTTCCATGTTTCATGCTTAAAAAAGGTTATAGGGGACAATCTTCCAGTTCAAACAATATTTTCAGAACTTGATGGGGCAGGAAAAACCATATTGGAACCTGAAGCAGTCATGGAAACAAGAACTTGAAAACTATGAAATCGATCAATTTCAAAGTATCTCATCAAATGGAAGAACTTACCCACTGAAGATTCTACATGGGAGGATGATAATTTTATACAAAATCACTCGGAGCTACTCAAGCGTTGAGGACAACACTTTTTTGAAGGAGAGGAGCATGTTAGGTCCTTATATTACTATTACAGTCCCTTGTTGTTGTTAGTGTAACCCCCTTATTGTTACTGTTGTACCCATGTAACCCCCATATCGTTATTATTGTGCCCTTACATTATTATTGTTAGGTCGGCTAGGATTACATTGTGGCCCCATGGACTCATATATATAGAAAGGAGGTTTTTCATTTGTATCATCCAAGAATTTTTCATTTATGTAATGTATTGGAGGTTGCCCCCTTGAAGGGCTTATTTCTAAGGTGTTGATCTCTCTTTTCTTCTATTTTTGGATTTGGTTTCATAACAAAATGAATCAATCTGTCCCGATACGGTACCTTGGAATGTCCTTCCATGCACACATGCACCTCTTGCATTTAAAGCTTCCCTAGTATTGTTCGTACACACAAATCTTGCATGCAACACTTCTCTAGTGTTTCTCACACATGCAATTATTGCATGCAACAGTTCTCTAGTGTTTCTCGCACATGCAACTCTTGCATGCAACAGTTCTCTAGTGTTTCTCTCACATGAAACTCTTGCATGCAACACTTCTGAAACTAAATAGCCTCCAAACAACTAACTTAGTATAATGCATCTGTCATCAAATTCTCCTTACTGCTGCTAGCTACTGCATAAGTCTACTGGACTCTCTGCATTGCTGACATCTGCATCCATGCACTCTGCACTGCTGACATCTGCATCCATGCACTCTACATTGCTACCAACTCTGATCTGCGCTCCAGTATCTGACACTTGTCACTCTAATTTTTTTCCTCTTGACATCTGACTGCATCAATCTCACCGATCCTTCCTGGTACTGCTATATTGTGGGCTCCTCATAGCTAGGTTCGATCCATGAGACACACCATCTCAATGAACCCTGCCCAAATTTCTTCTTGGGATTAATTTTGCACATCGCCCCACCTCTCACCTGGAGGTATAGATGCATGTACTCTTTCTGTCCACCTGGCTCGAAATTTCCCCCTCCTAGAGGTCTCTGCTTCAGTGGTTTCTTCCACTCCATGATCCTCGTCTTGTGGCTGCTCCACATCTTGAGGATCATTCTTAGGAACCAAGAGTTCCTCATCTGCATGCAAATCAAGCTCCCTCTAAAGGGACAATCACATGGCTTTCTCACACTTCCCCATGGTACATCCCTTGCATTTTTCTGTTTGCGCAAGAGTACCCTTTGGAAGCCCCGTAGAAATCTGCTGCATGAACTTCAAAGCTCCGTGGTGTAGGTGACCCAATCTCTTGTTCCATAACTCATCCTCATCCCAGATCACCACTTTGTCTATCTTACCCATCAATGTTTCGCAGCCATCTACATCAATTTTATAGAGATTCTTCACACGAATC
Source organism: Pinus albicaulis (assembly GCA_034641835.2). Lineage (NCBI taxonomy): Eukaryota > Viridiplantae > Streptophyta > Pinopsida > Pinales > Pinaceae > Pinus > Pinus albicaulis. Next base: position 128,208,396 of record CM076576.1, read on the forward strand.
CCAATCTTCTTGGCTTGTCTTATGGCTTTGTGTCGAAGGAAAGCTTTTCCTTCACTGAAAACCACATCATAAAACCTCTATCCTCCAACATTACGACTGAAACTAATTTTTTCTTCAAACCTGGTATATGCATTACATATTTTAATAAGAAGGGTTTACCTGACTATCTATGGAAGGTAACTGTACCAATCCCGGTAGCATTGTACCGCTCGTCATCACCCATTTCGATATGCATCTGGAGGTTCTTCTCCTCCAAGCTACTAAAAAGTTGTTTGCCTCCTGTCATGTGGAAATATGCACCACTATCCAAGTACCACACCAATCCCATTGCACTTGACACCATGCATGCAATGAGCGAGAAGTCCAACTCACATTGCGAGGCCAAAGCCTCATCAACTGCAGATCCTAAAGCTTTCTTGTTCTTTTTCTTTTGTGGAAAATTAGTGGCATAATGTCCATGCTCATGACACTAAAAACACTTCACTCTGTACATGTCATGTTCCTTTCCTTCTTCGTCAGTCTTAGATTTGGAATAGGATTTCTTTCCTTTCCCCTTATTCGCCTTACCAGCCAAGGCACAATTTTCTTCATCATCATTATTAGATGAAGATCCATCATTGGTATTCCTCCTGAATTATTTTTGCATCAAATCCGACCAATTTCATTCCCAATCTGGCAGGATCTCCCTCTCATTGACAAAGTCCTGATAACTATGCCAACTCTTAGGAAGGCCTAGAAGAGCTAGGCTCACCAAGTCATCATCCACGATAGTAATTCCGACTCTCCCAAGATCATCTTGACATTGGACAAACTTGGTTAAATATTTCAGAATAGTGTCGTCTTTCTCCATTTTTGTTTTCCTGAGCTTGTCCTTCAGTGCCAATTTTCTATGATCACTGTTGCTCTAAAACTGATCTGTCAAAGCTTTCCACATTGCATATGGAGTCACTTTTCCATGGGGACTTGAGACAATGTGGTCTCGTACTCCCTCCAATAATATTTTCCTCGCCCTTACTACCTTCTTTTTCCAAGAATCAAGAAGAGCAGTGTCTGCTGCTGCAGGCTTGGGATTATCATTCTCAATGAATTCTTTCAACCCATTGTCCTCCAGCAATGCCTCCATTCTGTCTTTCCATGCAATATAATTAGAGTTGCCCTCGAGTGTGTACTCCAATATCAAGCCATTGAAATCCATCTTGATCGTTGTCGCACTGATCCAGGTGGCTCCAGAGACACACAAAGGACAAAAAGGGTTGAGGGAAGCTCAAAAATAAAAGTCTTCAGATTGCTCTCAAACCAGGTTCAGGTTGAAGATTTCGTCATCCTGATCGTAACGGAGCGAACGATTCATCAAACCGAGCTCATATGCGAAAGTTAGGAGCAGTCAAAGTTCTGGGTTGACTTGGTGACTCGACAACGTTAAGGAAGGTGCAAATTCGACCTTTCCCTGCCACCAGATTCCGGCAAGCTTAGGCCAGATTTCGGGAACACCAGTTTACAGTTATTTTCACGGTTTTTTGCAAGGAACACAATGGAGAGGTCAGATTCACCTTTTGAGTTGTAGATTTCTAGTCCACCCATGGAGCAACATCTTTGAGGAATTTAGGGGGGCTCTAAAATATTCCTTTTTGCCCCAGATTTTCACTTTGTCAGAATTCAGAAATTTGACAGTCGATTTTGCATTATTCGATGTCACGAATCTAATGGTATATTCAGATTTTCTATCTGAGCTTTATATTTTTCAGCCAATTTTTGAAGTGACGTTGCAGGTGTCAGCGTTTAGGGAATGAGCAGTAGATTTCACACCTTTCGATGCCACGATTATGATAGTGATTTCAGATCTAGCAGCAGAGTAGCTCATTCTTGAGTCATCTTCAGTGTGAGGTATATGATGAGTTGATTTCATTTACTTCTTTGTCTCTTTGTCTCTGAGATGCATTGTGCTGTACAGATCCCTATTGATGTTTGATGTGAGATCTTGTTTTGTTCTTGATGTGAGATGTACTTTCTATAATGTATTTGTATTATGTCTGAGATCCCTTTGATGCCATGTTGGTGGGATACTCATTGTCACATGTATGTTGTTTGAAATCCCTTTGTTTGCCATGTTGGCAGGATACTTATAGTCATTATGTGTGAGTTATTGTCATATTGATAGTAGTCCTTTTTGTGAGTAAGAGTTCCTATAGTGGAACATCTCGTAGAGAGGTCTAGCCACTCCTGCGTGAGGGAATTTTCCTTGTACGACAAATAAACACCATCCATGTACATCTTCACTCCTTATAGCACTTAATGGAGCGGCCTACACCATCTTGACACCGAGGCTTGGAGTTGTAGTCCCTCCTGGACAAACTTCGTTATCAATGTCTTATGTTGCTCATGCTTGTTATGTTCCTCTTCTTTACAACATGCAATTTTTCATTTATGTTCACTAACGCTTAAAATTAATGCAATTCTAACACATCAGCCAAAGTAAAAGGTCCTGGTTAAGAGTATTAGGAATTTACCCAGATCACGCACCAAAGAATACTTCTACAATTTGAATGCTATTCAGTCACAAACTCAATTTCTTCTCCACTAGAGTGATTTCCTGTGCTCTGATACCATGTAGAAATTACACAAACATATATATATATATATATATATATATATATATATATATATATATATATATATATATATACAGTCTGATCAAGCAATGTACTAAATATAGATACTGAATCCTTCTACAAATCAATTGCAAAAAATAAACATGATCACCAATCACAACAAGTAAAGAAAGAATCAAATCAAACCATAACACAAATAATTACCTGGGGAAAGCTTGCTGCTCAAAACCCCCTCCATCTTCTATTGTGTATTAACCATGGAATCATGAAACAATTACAATGCACTCTTCTCATAAGAGTCTCTTGCACTCTGCTAATCGTCTCACACTGATCCAAACAAAATCGAACCAACACTTAGCCAATTCTCAGTCTGTCTTAAGCCTGCCTTGCTCACGCAATTAATGAGGAATGCAATCCCTATTCCTTATGAATTTCAACATTTCTCAACTGCGCAAGTATCATGGGAAATCCCGTGGTGTTTTAACTGTATCTGGGCAGTTTGCTAATAATACAACTGATAGTTAACTTCCCTTTAACCTTTGTCTCAACTTGGTCTCCACTGGAAGTAACATGCATGCAACTACTAATAGTAAATCATCAGTTGCATGGTAGATCACTGCATGTGAATTAAATTTGATTTAATTCACTTGATCTCTCACTAGGGCAACAAACAATTACAACTAGTTCAACTGACTTTAACTCACTTAACTTAGTTAACTGATTTCTCATGCATTAAACTCATGCACTTAACTGCAACTTAAACTCTAAAACACATAGAATCACTCTGCATGCCTCACCAACCACCCTCAACTCAAAATTCATGAGCTAACTGAGTTTATCACACTCAGTTAACTATTACAAGTGATTATGAGATAAAATTACATTTTATTGTCCAATTTAATTAAGGGATAATGAAATTAAACACATTTCCAATTTATTTAATAAATTGGTTTGCACACTAATGTATCGCTAGGACCCATCACTACATGACTTGTGGTTCCACACTAGTGTAGGTGCTATCATGTCGTTTCTGAATACCAATTTCACTGTTTCTTGTTGCAAAAGTCAACATGCTGGGCTGCGCTAACTCTCCAAGTTGCCTCAATTCCGCCCGTTTAGGAGGCCCACGCTCCACCACTGAATCCTTGGCTCAGCTTAGCTCAGACCACGACCTGCGTCTCCTGAGTCCCGTAGATGAGGGACACACAACCAGCCCCAGTCTTTACACTGTTGTCCAGGGAGGTGTAGAGGCTACACCACCCACATATATGAATTGCGGGAAGGCCAGATTGCTCCGCGAGCCCGAGGTAGAACCACCCAGGGGCTATGGCGTCGTGGGGTTGCTGATGCGCAGTCTGCGGAATTGGAGCTGGTGCCCAGGCTGCGAACCCAATTCTTCCAGCCAAAAACATGTCCACCGTCCTGAATTCCCCACCACCTCCCTCATCCTCCTCCTGGTGCAGCGCATGCATTCCTGAGTCGTTGCCAGGAAGCCTCCCTCCTTCCCACCATTCCCACCATTGCCCGACGGACCTGCTCCTCTGCTCTATCCAAGCCAGCGGAGCTCAAGCCAGGGCTTGAGAGCTAGCAGGTGATCATCTGCACAAACCACTGCATCAACCTTCACCATCACCCGTGGAACCGAAAAGCGTAGGACAACGTCCCTCATGCGATTTAACATTACTAACTTGTCGTGAAATCTCCAGCCCTGAGGCTCTTTTCCACTCACACGTGCGAGCATAGTGATTCGACAGGGGCATGGCTTGGGGTCGAGCGGGCCTTAACTACCCCCACCCACTTATCCAAGTGATTAGACACTCAACAAGGATGTATGGAAATATTGAATCCATTTTAAATAAAAAAATAAAAGTTATTTAAAAGTTACAAAATTAAAAGTTCAAATATAAATTTTTCTTTTCTATTTTTTATTACATTTTCATTTTTCTATTCCCTTATTTTCAATTAAATTGTGTAATAAAATTTCAATTGTGTACTAGTAAAAAAAAAATTAATAAAAAATGTATTCATCTCCAAATTCAACTAAATATATTTTCTTATTTTCAATTAAATTGCGTAATAAAATTTCAATGGTGTGTACTAGTTTAAAAAATAATAATAATAAAAAATGTATTCATTTGCAAATTCAACTAAATATAAAATGAAGAAATGCTATAATATAATCGAGTTGGACAATGACTAATAAAGACGTGATAAATTTCTTTCCAAACGTTCAACCTTAAAAAAACAAAGTTAATTAAAACGTTGAAAAACCTTGCCCATAACGGGACATTTTACGTCAACCGTTATATGCTCCGTACGCAGAGAATATAAATGTGACTTCGCTAGGGACTACTCTGTTCCTCGTGTTTTTGTTTTACAGCTGAATCCCATTCTATCACCTACAATTCTGTTAGTTCATTAACATTGGAGGTGTCAGGTGGTCACCATGAGTACTCAAAATTCAAACCCATGGAAATTCAATGCATCTTCTACAAGCTCAAAATCCAGACTCCAGGAAATAATCGAGTTCAGGCTCCCGGGGAGACCCCATTACAGGCCAAGATGGAGACTGCCCAGAAGCCAAAAAGGCCAAGAAAAAATGGCGGGTCACCTGTATACTCCCTTGTGGAGATGGATCGAGTATTCCCAGAAGATAGCAGACCTACCTGCGCTGAGGGACTGTACTTTACTGACGCCCAAAATGCGCTTAACAAACAATAGATGGAAGGACTGCAATATCCTGACACACTATTTGGTGCCACTGTACCTGGTAGACCCGAAATATTATCCCAACATACAGCCCACGGCATGTCTCCAGGCATTAATTCAACATTACCCCTATGGAACCAGTCCTTACATTATCTATTTGCACAGGGAATTTCTCCTTCTACAGGGCATCCAAGAAGCTAATAGCACTGAAGGATTTATCCGCATCGTCGATGAAGAATATGGCGCCAGTGATTTCAAATGGCATGTCTCTGTTGCACTGGAAATCCTGTCTTGGCTCTTGATTCCAAATTGGTGCTGTATTTGCTGTGACAAAAACGCAGAAGGAATTTACAGAGCGGCCCAGAGGCTTAACATAAAGGCCCTGGTTAATTTAATTGAAGAGACGCCTTATGGACCTATTCTAAAATCCGATGATTGCGATGATCAGACTCGGTTCCAGTCACCGTGTACCGAAGACGGAACGCCATTGCATTCGCTCGTGGTGCCAGTGCAAACAAAATTCTACCGCCCTACTTGCTTCTTTTGGAGCGCCAATCTTGATTTCAGAGACCTGAAAAGGCTCAGGCGGGGAATGCACCTCGTTGATGAAACATTCTTTGCTCTCGAAGTTCTGAAAGAATGGCCATTTCAGACGCCCTTGGGCTGCCTGCTAAGCTCAACAGGCGATTTATACGATGGAGAAATAGATCTGTCGATGAAATTCCTGGAATCGAGAGGAGAAATTCTCAGAATTTACCCTTCTTTAGATGTGCGAAAATTGGGGATTACAGTGTGGTCGTTCTTGAATTGCATCACAAGAATAACAAGAAACGCTTATAGCCTTAATCAATGCGAAAATCAGATAAATCCTGACGGCAGTATTGGTATAGAATCTATAGATCAGTTCCAAAGACCGGGTGAGGCCTCTGAAAACGAAAGGTTTCTGCCATTTGGGATTGAACAAAGGTTCGAGCCGCCTTGCTTTAGCATGCAGATACTTGATCCAGAGGAGAAATTGGTGGAAGAAGCAGCTCGCAGTGTTGAGATTGAAGAGCCTGTGGACGATCTTTTCTCTCTTTCTTTTGCAGGAAACAGCCGGCCTTGCTATTTCTTCGACAGGTATGAAAAGAGGCCGCATGTTTTGATCAAAGGGAATGCCAGAACCCTGGAATTGTTCCTGCGCAACTACAGCTCCTTGGTTAAAGACGTTGAAACAGTAATTGTGGCACTCCGAATCGGAAATCCTTCTCCAGAAATTTATCATGCTGTTATCAAATCCGTCAAGGTTGTAGGATACGATTCCCTGATGCAGTACATGTACATTATTGAGGACAGAGTGCTTGAAATGCTGAATCTGTTTTCCATTTTTCAGAATCTCTCACAGCTCCTGGAACTTCATTCGATTGTCGAAATATACGATCCACTTCTCTCTTTTTGTATATACGAGATTACTGGTAATTTCTCCATAGGTTATCAGATGTATTCGAGGGATTTGCATGAGATTTCTGGCAATTTATCTACAGGTTATCGAATGGATTATTTGCAAGAGACTCAAAGAGTGCTGCAAAGTCATGAAGGACACATACGTTGCAATAGGGCTTCTGTTCCAAATCTTGAAGCAAAAAAAAAAGAAACTGACAGTCAAATTATAGCGCAAGTAGCAGAAATTAAAGAATCTGTGCTGGCAGTACAGCAACAGTTGGATGAGGCACGAGCCGAATGGAGGCAGCTCTGGAATTCAGCACTTAATCTTTGCAGAGGTGATCAGGCAATGGCCTCGGATCCAAGAACATTGGCGAATTTGTCCAAACCAGGGTTAAAAGAGCAAGAAGAGTAAGAGTATCAATATGTACATTCTGATAACTCATACCTACTTCAATATAATTATTGGAGAGCAAACAAACTTTGGTCACTGGACATAATGAGATCGGTGGAAATTTTGGTCACTGGACATAATGTATGAATTGAAATGGAATTATATCTCGATATAAGAAGCTTTTGCAATTACAAATGTTATTGTATTTTTTTGTTTGAATTTGTGATAGATTTTAGCTTCTGATAACGCATATTTTCAATATAATTTTTGATTTTACATAATTTCATTAATTTCATATTTTTTTTTTAAAGATAATAATAAACTTTCTAATTATAAGCAATTCTTTTCTCATACTTAATTCCATTTCAAATGGAAAATATAACATATAACATTAATTAAAAAAAAAAATTAAACTTAGATTTACAACACCTCTTTCACAGAGCATATATATTGATTCACCTATTCATTAATATCAAGGTAAGAGTTATAGAGTCCACATTATTCTAATTCCCATATTTAACCCTACTTTACTTACCTTTAATTGAATAAAGTACACATATATGACTTGCATTAAGGTTAATATAATTATAGTTCACATGATATAAATATTGCATTATTTATTAATTGATGTTATAATATCAACTCAGATGTGATGGTACTAGTTAGACACACTCCAGCCATGATCTCGTGATACACATGACATGTCTCTGGTTAATCGTTGACGGTTTAATGGTGATGGTACAATAGTGCATTATGCCAATGCTTACGACTCCAATTCCAAGGTTAATCTCAACCCTGTGTGGTTAATTGGTGTGCCTCAAATCTTGTCACACCTCGCTCGCCCTTCGATCATAGATCATGTATCGATCCGGTGGTATGGGTTGGCCGGAGGGTGGTTAGGGTATTACCCCTTCCCGAACCCTTGGCATTCGCATCATTTGTCTCTGCCAAATTTTGTTGTACCTCCAGAGAGAGAAGCCCGATTTCGAATCACAGTTCTTTCATGGATGTTCCTAAACTTTCAGCTGGTTTATAGAGGGTTGGTTTGACTCCTTTCCTCTAGCAACCAATTGTATACCACTCTTCAACATAACCTGCATGAACTTGTCCCTCCATTCTCCAGGGCGGCTGCTGCATGGGTGAGTGGAACCCTCTCATCTCTTTCAATCATAGTTTCTGCACAGTTTGCCCCTCAAGCACATGCTGAAGCACCTTCTCTTGAGTTCATGAGTTTGAAAGTTAGTAATTCGTGAGGGATCCAAGCCATCTAGGTAACTTCATGTTATATATATATATATATATATATATATATATATATACGATCGATTTTTCGTTAAGGGTTTGATGATTTACGTTTTCTAACCTCTCCGCTGTTGGCTATGCAGGTAATACACCCTTCTTCTAACGGGTAGTTTAGGGTTCTCAATTGCACGATCAAGGGTTTAATGTTGCCTCTCTTTCTAGGTACTCATCTCGCGTTTTTTGTTCTGCTTGCTCCAAGGAAATTCGTTTCGGTTGCACCAGACCTGGGGAAACAAACCCTATTGTTTCGAATTGTTTCCAAATAGTTGATTTTATAACTTCTCTGCATTAGTTTCTATGATAAAGTCAAACCCTAGTGTGTTTCCATCTCTAGATTTCCATATGTTTAGTTCTACATTGTGGCTCAAGTGGTAAAGCCTTCTCCCAATTGAGTGGTCACAAAGTTATTTGCTCTTGTTTCCCTTGTTTTCTTGGGGATTATCTTCTTGTATGATTTATGTGTAATTTTTGCTATATGCCTTACCAGTGCACACTCTGCCATTACAAATTTTGGGTGACATTTGTATAATTTCCACCGTGGTTTGATTCACAGAACTTACATATTTTGTGTTAATGAAAAGAAGGGTGATTTTGTTTCACTGTTCATTCATAGTCAGCATTTATATTGGGAACAATATGGAATATCGACATTTATGTAGTTGCTATTATTGTTGTAGGTTAAGTGAGATGCGTTGTTGTCTGTTTTCAATTCTTTCATCAAGAATTTTTTTAGAAATGCATTACTCCTACTGTTGATAACCTAATGAATTTCTTTTCTATTCACGATATTCCAATGCCAAATTCACTAAGGTCTTATTCCTGAACACGACATGCTCTTAGCAATACAACAATGCAGTCTCTTTCCTTTCCCGTTCCCAATATAAAGTTTGTTGGCACTCAAATCAACACTTGGACTGCAACAAGTGCCTGACCAGACACATCCTAAACTCTAATGCAATCCCTTTAATTTGTTTTATGAAATTGGTAGGTGGTTTAAACTCTCATTCACTGAAAAGAGATTTCAGTCAAATCCATAGTCCTACTAATGAGGCTATTGGAGCCTGATGTGGTAGAAAAGAGTGAGTTTGTAGCCTATGAGGAGAAGAAAATGTAAAATGAGAGAAGAATCAGTAGGCCTACAAAGTAGAAATCTACTACATTTGGTAGCAATTAACACAAGTAGCAGTTTAACAATATTTCATTAAGAGAAATCTATTTCTAGTCTGACAATATTCTCACTGAAATATTATGAAAGATAACTGTCATGAATGATGCTCTTTCCATTGTTATTATATATATATATATTACCAAGAAGGCTCACTGTGTGAGACTAACAAAAATTGATAAAAAACATGAACATGTCAAGAAACTAATAAAAACACATAACAACATGAGGGATTGCAAACTGCAACTGAAGATAATAAGATATGGAAACACAAGTGAAAATTGAAAATACACACACCAAATTGGTAATAAGTCCTTAGAAGCTTCTTTACTTTTCATTCACTAAAAAGATTACTGATCATATGAGCCAAGGTTCTAAAATCACCAACCCTTACTTCGTATCAGTTTAGCATATATATACAAAAACATGATACTGTCATCTCCACAAAAGAGGTAAATCTGTTCCAAAAAGTTGTTGCAATCTCATGCAAGAGATGAAGCTTATCCCTAAACTTAAATACAAAGTGATATATCATAAATAAAATAAACACCATGAAGGCTAACAATTCGAAGTGGTTGTATGATGTGGCAGTCTGTTGGAAGACCACTCTTTTGTTCTGGTGCAACCAATCTTCACAAAAAGTGTAAAAAGCAGTGAGAGTGACATGTGGTTATTCTCCTTTGAACGTGCAAAACAAAACCCTGGCATTTCAGAGAAGACTTGATACATGACACCTGGCAACATCCATTGCAATTGAAAACTCCTCCACTTCACCTGCTTTGATGTCATCATCATGATAGAAAACCAAAAAGCAACCCCTTTTCATCATATGCTAGTATTCAGAAATAATTGCTACCTTCGCAGAAAAAGAAGCTATATCCAGAAACATGGAAAGTTAACCCAAAAATTTTCTCCAAGGTAGCTTTGTTCCTTCATTCATCAAAGGTCGAGAATAGGGGCAAAAATCCTGATGGCCTCGGCTTTAGTCACCCTCTTATCTGACCTCTTTCTCTATACTTGACTCTTTGACTGAGTCTTTTTCTTCTTCTTGATTTTATCTTCTGGGCTCTCCTCAATATTGATTGATGATTTCATCTCTTAATGTAGGATTGGCAATTAACTTGTTGTTAAGCCTGATTTTATTTTTGGGCCTAATATGAGGTCTCTTAATGTAGGGATTTAGGATGAACTTAGACCTCTTACCTCTATGCATGAATCTACTAGATTCTTCTTCCTCATACAATTTCAAGGTCACTGTTGTCTTCTAGGAGGAGTAGGAGTGTATCACATTTTTCTTTCTCGTCTTGATTGAAGAGCCAATGGAAGAAACTATTTGAGCCAAAGTGGACTCTTCTTCTATGATAGGCTCTGACATTTTTTGTTTTCCCTTCTTAAGAGAAAGAAAAACCTGTGAGAGGGTGGACTTTGTGAGAGAAGTACCATTGCTTGGTTGTGGTTGATGAGATGTTTTAGAAACATGGCTTGAAATTTTCACACCAGGGTTGACTTCCACTGGTGACAAAACAAGCTTAGATGCTAGAAGTCCAGGATTGACTTCCACTGGATCTTCTGCCATGAAGAGCTTCTTCCTAGGTTGAATTCTTGAAGATGAAGCTATTTGCTCCTTGTCCTTTGACGTAGACCTTTTGGGAGACATAGCATTTTTCTGTTGCAGTTTCTTCTTGTATCCCTCCATGAAAGACCTTAGGGTTTGAGGTTCCCTAGGTGAGTTGTTTAGTGGTGAACTGCTGACAGGGGATTCATTAACTGGTGGAACTGTTGGCATTGGCATAGGGTTTGAAGCCTTCCTAATTGAGCTTCTAGTTGGCCTTTTGACTGAGATGGATGGAGGGTTGACTTGGCAGAAGACTGATGAATGTTCAACATTAGGTTGTGAACTATTTGAGATAGGGGCTGCACTAGTTTGTTCATGGGTGTATCCTTTCTTGGGCCTCCCTATCCTTCTCTTGGAATTTATGCTACCAAACCCTTATTCTCTCATAAATTTATCCCAAGTGGTATTATTCTTTCTAAGATGATAGACAATTATGATTTTAATCAGACCCCTATGATATAAATTGTGAAAAGAGTAATTTGGGATCTTCTGTAGTTTAAGGGACATTTTGAGCAAAGACTTATATAGAAAATATGGTAGGTTCATAGGTCTATCTCCAAAAATATGAGCAAGGAATATTAACTGATAAAGGTGGATAGAGGACAACCTACCCTCACATGTAATGTATTTTTGGACTGTGGTGATCACATGCTGCCACTTGGCCTTAAAGCAAGAAATGTGTGCAGTTGGATTGCACTAAACATTAACATGTTCAGGCTTAAGGTAGAGACTTACTTCTATGGGCAACATTTTGTTTTTGAACTAGAATTCACCAGTTGCAGAGGTTTGGGTAGCACGAGCTATGATGGTCTCGGAGACGGTGAATGTCTTGCTGCCCAGTTTGAACTTTTCACCATCGAAGCTCTTGGAAAAATCCTGAGCCAGAGCCACATTCTCCCCAGAAAATTTTTGTAGAAATTTATACCAGCCAGCAGATTTAAACTATGGTTTGGCCCGAACATCAATGAATCTAGTATTTGTTGGCTCTGACCTGTTGACATTACCACCTTTCCCCCATTCTTCCAATAGCCATACTGCAACAAACACAACTGTTCAATTCTGGCTGCAAAACCCTACACGAAGCCTTGGTTCTCCTGCCTTGAAATAATAAAACTACTTGTTGGAGGAATGTCTTCTGTTTACCTGTAGCCTGCATAGAGAAATTTGGTTGAGTGAACACCGAGCTCTCTCCTCTGATTTCATGCCTGTAATCATGGTATGGAGTTATGGCATGCTTTGAAATAATTCGAAAACAAGTGCCAAGTCACTCCACTATGCTCAACACTCCATAGTATCATTAAATGACTGATTCCTCATGCTATGATCTTTGCTTCACTTAAGTGGGGTAGCTACAGGTTAGCTACATAGGTAATGTAACCACTCACTAGTAATAATCATCCTAGGTCAAACAATAATTAATCTTACTTAAAAGAATAATCATGTTCATAACATAGGAGCTCTTTAATGATCTTCCAACATGAATGATCCTTGCTTTAAAAAATATTCTTTGTCGCTCCTATATGCTTGAGAAATAACTGTCCTTACCTATGAATTGAAATAAATCTAACCTCAGCGAAATAACTGCACTTTTCACTGAGTTACCACTATGAACAGGTCCCTGAAGAAATAGCATCCCTTTTCCTTGTGTGAGAAATATAACCTTCAATTTAGAGAAATAATTGGCTTCCATTACATCATTGTGTTAATAATGAAATTAAAACAGAGGTAGCTATTATTCCGGATAGGGTGGCTGTAACTTTATTACCCAAACGACAAAGAGCCTTTGAAACTAACTTAAGTTAAAACAGATATTTTTAACTTATTTATGAACCTAAGACATCAGTAACCCCTGTACACTTAAAAGTACTTTGATTTTGAGACTCTTTTTGACCTTTATTTGAAAATTACTCAAACTTCAACATGGACTAGGACATTGGGAAAAATTGGAAACAGTGGTAACAAAGTTAATGAAATGAACCACTGTAATTGCTTGTTCAGTTTCCATTCTTGATCCGGATCTTGGTTGAAATGGACCTCTTGCTGCAACTTTGCCGATAAATTCTGCTATAGGTGATGAAATAAAATTTCGTTAAAGACCCATTTGAGGTATTGAATAGATATTTCCAGTGGTATAAGACACTTGAAATTTGATGAACTTTGGGGTGAGAAAATGATTCCACAAACTCATAGGACGCACGACGGCGCAATGTTCCAGACATGTGTAACTTCAATTGCTCATATATCTCAAACCGGGAAACGAAATCAAATTCTGTAAAAACTAATTTGAGATAATAAAAAATAATTTAAAATGAAATATTTTTCACTCTCTAATATGATATGTGGAGACCGTGGAACTTGCATGAAGTTTACTGAAGATTACTGCAGAACATTGAGACTGAAATATGTTTCAAACCCTCATGGAGTCGTAACCTAAATATGGATTTATGCAGGAATGCAATTAAATACAGAAATACTCATAAAAGCAGAGATGCAGCAGAAATAGGACTCGTTTTCATTAATATGCATGTTGACACCTAATCCTATGGATGGGTGTGCATTTGTATTTTTGTATATTATTTAATATTAGGAAATAAGGAAGGCCAAGAGTCATTGGGAGATGAATCCCAATAGCCTCACCTCCCATCTATAAAGGCATGTACATTCTTCAGCTAATACACATTCTGATTTGAGGAGTTACCTCCTGGTTTGACATGGTATCAGAGCCAGCCCCACTATTGGCATTTCTGCCCTGTGGTGTAACTCCCTATCCTTTGCTCAGTCAAATTTTATTAATAGTTTTCTGTTGCTCTTAATTGCTAGACTGTTATTCTGCATTTTTTTTCCCCCTATATAGTACTGACATTTGCAGCTCCAGCTCCTGCAGCTCTTGAAAACTGCAGGCTCTGTCATTCTGCAAATTGCAGGCTCTGCCATTCTGCAATTCCAGCAGTCCTGCAACTCTGTCATTCTGCAGATTCAATTTCAAAATTTTTTGCAACAGCCCTTTGGGCCTCCTACCTACCCAACGCCTCCTCTCCATCCCTCACCTACCCAGCCCCCTACGCCCTCCCCCTAGACTCCCTATTCACACAACGCATCACTCATACAACGCTGCAGTCATCCAATACAGCGCTCCACAACTCCCTCATTCCACATTCATCTCATCCCTCACCCCTCAACATCCTTGCGCCCCGCTCTACATCAATCCCACCAGCTCTTATCAATCGGCCCCTCACCTGGCCGCTTCAACCTACAGCTACACACCCTCATTACATGTATTATCACCCTCATTTCATATTCGCTTCCCATTATGATAATACGCTGTCTGCGCTATTTGTAATACCCTGTGCCTATATACTGGTGTCAACGCTGCTCTGGTTGCATAGGTTGGAGAATAACTGTGCGTTGTATATCCAATTAATACAAAACAGTGTTGTATATATGTGACACTCCTCCACGCTGTTTATAACATACACAGTCCAGCGCTGTCACACATCCACTGTTTTACGCCCCTCGCCATTTGCTCTGCCTGGTATACCTCCCTCCGCCATCTTTGCAATACGCTCCTCCCATTTCATAATACGCTATTGGTGAGCCATAATACTCTCTCAAATATTCCGCACAGTATTGCTATCTACCCGCCCTCGACCAACAATTAAACCAATGTCTATTCCATATATAAACGCTTTATATAAACGCTATCTAATTCATTTTAATACCGCCCTTTACCTGCGTTTTAACACAATGCGTCATTGTTGTTGAATTGTGTATATATGTGACAGCGTATATATATGTAATACCACCCTTTATTCTATAGTCAATACCGCCCACATACCGCCTCTCATTATATTTAAACGCCGGTTTTATATTACAACGCCTGTCCGGTTTATAATCCAACGCATTTTATTTAAACACTGTGTTTTATTGTCGTTACATTGTATAATACACTATCATGGTGGTATAATACGCTGTTTGTCCACATCACTAACGCTACCACTATTGCAACGCAGCATTTGTGTTATACCATTCCGCCACACTCCATTAAACACCGCCCTTCCATTACATATTTAATACCACCCTCCTCCAACGCTATCACATATTCCACTTTGTTATACCACTCCCATTACACGCATACCGCTCACAATTTTTACCCCGCCCCACCATAATACCGCCCCTTTTTAATATCACTCCCATCGTTTAATACCGCCCCTCCATAATACACTGCCCCTTCCACTTCTTAATAGTCAATACCGCCCTATTGTTCAATACCTTTTCCCATTCATTTTTTTACCATTTCCCATACGCCCCATTCACATTCATAATTCCGTACCTTCCCTTACATTCCATATCGACCTCCCTACCATTTCACAATTTTTTTTTTCCCCAAACAAAAAAAAAATACATTTTTTTGTGCAGAATTCAGTTTTTTAGCAAAGAGCTTGTGTTTTTAGAATCAACATTTTTAGCAAAGTGTTTCTGTCCTTTTAAAATTCAGCATATTTGCAGCAAAGATTTTTTTCAGTACATTTTCCAGCAAAGATTTTTTTTTTGTTTTCTCTCCTTCAAGAGAAATTTTCCAGCAGAGTTTTTTTCTCTCCTCCTTCAAAAGAAGATGACAGTCCCTTCATCTTCTAAAGAGGCTGCCTACTTGGCACAGAGAGAAAAGAGACATGCTTCAGGTCCATCCAGAGGAAGAGAAGGCAGAAGACGAAGAAGAAACTTCAGAGAAAAGGGGGGCAGACAATCTAAAGCTCAGCAGTAAACAAATCAAGACAGAGGTAAAACTAATGACAAAGACAAAGGTAAACCAGCTGAATCAGCTCATTCTGTTCTAGCACATTGTAACAATGGAGAATCGAAACCTATTTATTGTTTCATTTACTTCATGAGAGATTATTGGTTGCTAGATTCAGGGGCAACATGTCACATGACATTAAGAAAATATTTTTTTGAAGAATTCACCGACAAAGTTGATGGAGCAGTATATTTCGCAGATAAATCCAAACTCAAGCCATCAGGGCTTGGCACAGTCAGGCTTAAGTTTCCTGGTCTTCCAGATCATATCCTACATGAGGTTATATACCTCCCTGAGTTGAGGAGAAACTTGCTGTCCCTGGTCCAAATCCGCCAGCAAGGACACTCCATTCACTTGTTTGATGGCAAGGCAGAGGTCAGAAAAGCATCAGATCACTCACTTGTCATGGAGGGAATAGAAGAAGGGAGACTCTTGAAGCTGAAAGGTTCATCTTCTCATGCTCAAAACTTTGCATTCAGTTCACATCATGATGAAGGTACATTTCCATCAAGTCTTTTACTGCATGCTAGATTTGACGCAAACTATGACAAATTTTCGTTTGTTGAAGAAAAATGGTGTTAATGGACCGCCTACAATTCCTAGAAAACCTAAGGAATGTGATGCTTGTATTCTAGAAAAGCATAGCAAATAGCCATTTCATGATTCACACTCCAGAGCACATAGAAAACTTGAGCTTGTTCATTCAGATTTATGTGGCCCTATGCCTATTGCTTCTGCAAATGGAAACAAATACATGATGACATTTATTAATGACTACACCAGAATGTGTTGGATTTACTTACTCAAGAATAATTCTGATGTTTTTCAAACTTTCAAGAATTTTCATGCATGGATTGAAAATGATGCACAAACACATATTGGCTCTCTACGTACTGATAATGGAAAAGAATACACTTCAAACGAATTTGAAAATTATCTTCGTCAACATCAACATGGAATCAAACATCAAACAAATGTGCCATATAATCCACAACAGAACGGTGTAGCTGAAAGAATGAACAGAACCATTTTAAATATGGTCCGCTCCATGTTATTTTTCAAGAATGTAAAATTGATGTTTTGGGCTGATGCGGTTCTATGTGCTGTTTACATAAAGAATAGGTGTCCTTCAAGTTCAATTAGAAACAAAACTCCTTTTGAAATGTGGCATGGCCACATTCCTTCGGTAAAGCATTTCGGGGTCTTTGGGTCCACCTGTTATGCCTTGATACCCAAGGGTCAAAGGAACAAACTTGGTGCTAGAAGCAGAAAATGTATCTTCTTGGGGTACTCCAATACCTCCAAAGGATATCGTCTCTATGATGAAGCAAATAAAAAGTTTGTGATAGCAAGAGATGTCATATTTCTTGAATCATCCAAGAGTGACAAGGTTGTTGAGCGGCAACTTGATCGCCTGGATAGATTCACACATGCGAAGTCTTTCAAAGAATTTGATAATGTGATTCCACACCTTGAAGGGGGGATTCCGATATTGAATCAAACTGTGGAATCATTTCCTGAACCACACTCTCCCCACATGAAGAAACAACCACGGATGACACATTGGATGATGTGATTGACAGAATTGGGAGATTGAATCTTGAATCAATCCCAACTCAGTCAAATGACCAGCCTGGGCCATCTTAGAAAGGTCCTCCCAAATGGCTGACAAAGACACTGGAGAATGTTCATCCTGATGAGGTTGGAAAAACAGGAACAAGAAGTTCCACTCAACAAATCGAAGGTGATGTAGATAATTTTGATTCCCTTGTTGATATGGATATTGCTTATAACTGTGAATTGAGTTTGTCTACAGATCATGAACCAACTTCCTTCAAAGAAGCCGCTTCTCATGATGAATGGAAAGAAGCGATGCAGAAGGAGTATGATGCCTTGATAAAGAATGGCACTTCGAAGCTAGTTGATCCGCCTTTGGGAAAGAAACCAATTGGCTGTAAGTGGGTCTACAAGAACAAGTACAAAGCAGACGACTCACTTGACAAGCACAAGGCCAGGCTTGTGGCAAAAGGATTCACACAGAAAGAAGGAGTCGATTATGAAGAAACCTTTGCTCCCACAGCAAAATGGACCACCATCTGGACTCTCTTTGCCTTAGCAGCTCAGAATGGATGGAAAGTCCATCAGATGGATGTAAAAACAGCCTTCTTGAATGGAGATCTAAAGGAGAAAGTTTATATGTCCCAGCCAGAAGGATTTGTGATAAAAGGTCAAGAACACAAAGTTTGCAAACTTGTAAAATCCTTGTATGGCCTCAAGCAAGCACCACGAGCCTGGTATGAGAAATTGACCGAGCATCTTCTGAAACTTGACTTCAAACATTTTGATCTTGATGATGCAACTTTGTTTGTTAAGAAAGTTGGAAAAGCAGTTGTATATCTTGTGGTATATGTAGATGATCTTTTGATAACAGGAAACAATGAGAGCTATATTGCATCCATGAAGAAAGAGTTGAAGAAAGGTTTTGAAATGACTGATTTGGGTCATGTTCATTACTATTTGTGTATTGAAGTAATTCAACATCCTAAATTCATATTTCTTTCTCAAAAGAAGTACATTGGAGATCTCTTGAACAAATTTGGCATGGATGACTGTAAACCCTTAAGCACTCCAATGGAACAAAACTTGAAGCTTACATCTATTGAAGGGAAGGAATTTGAGGATGCAACTAAGTATAGACAACTTGTAGGAAGTCTTATCTATCTGACCACCACCAGACCTGACATTTCATTTGCTGTTGGAATCCTCTCAAGGTTCATGCAAAAACCTTGTGAAGGACATTGGTCTGCTGTGAAAAGAGTGCTAAGGTACTTGAAGGGGACTCAAGACTTTGGACTCAAATATACACAGGTAGGCGACTTCAGCTTGATCGGATTCTCTGATTCAGACTTTGATGGCGACAAAGAAACAAGGGTGTCTACTACAGGTTACACCATGAGTCTTGGATCAGGAGTTGTCTCATGGAGATCACGCAAACAGTCAGTTCCAGCAGATTCCACGACCGAGGCAGAATATGTGGCAGCAGCTGAAGCAACAAAGGAAATTGTGTGGCTTCGGAAAATCCTGGAAGATTTGCAGATGAAACAAATGTATTCCACTCCACTCATGATCGACAACACTTCTGCAATAAAGTTGGCCAAGAACCCAATGTTCCATAATCGAACAAAGCACATCAATACAAAGTACCATCTAATTCGACATCATGTTCAGGCCAAAACCATCCATCTACATCATTGTTCCACAAATGAGCAAACTGCCGACATCTTCACCAAAGCACTTGGAAGAGAAAAGTTTGAAAAGTTCAGATCGATGCTTGGACTCACCAACATCCCTTCGGATTAAAGGGGGGAATGTTGACACCTAATCCTATGAATGGGTGTGCATTTGTATTTTTGTATATTATTTAATATTAGGAAATAAGGAAGGCCAAGAGTCATTGGGAGATGAATCCCAATAGCCTCACCTCCCATCTATAAAGGCATGTACATTCTTCAGCTAATACACATTCTGATTTGAGGAGTTACCTCCTGGTTTGACAATGCATATAGACAAAATGGAAATAAACTAGCTAGGGTGCTGGTAGCTTATCTCTGAGAAGAGATGTGGCGGCTACATGCCTTTGAACTATTTTACAAAGAGGCTCAAGGGCCTTTTTATTATTGAACAATAAGAGAAAACCATAAACAACCAAAACCCTAACCCACGGAGATGTAACACCGAGAGTTTATGGGCCCCATTGGGGTTAGTTGCGCAACCAACTTCTTGGGGTCGTAACTTGGTCATATGATCTCTGTTTGGTGCATATGATACCTCGTTGGAAAGATATTTATGAGGAATATTCCATTAAGGCCTTAAAATGGCTCTGAAATGTTATAAAATTATATATTATGGAGCAATGCAACACATAAAAATATGCGGAAAATACAAGCACACAAAAACACATAAATCCAGAGAGACACAGATATACGTGGTTCACCTAGTTTGGGCTACGTCCGCCCCGAATAGCTAGTCCTTCCTTTCTATTATCCAGCAAAATGAAAAGACAAAACCTACAGCAGATCCGCTGTAGTATCCTCTGTTCTTTCTCACAGTCTCCCTCTCTGTTTTTCGCTCCGAGAGTACACATACAATACACAGCCGCAACACAATACCCTCATAAAAGCGAGAGGTTTCCTTCTAGGGCAAAAAACCCTAAACTAAACATAACTTCTACCGTCAGTTCATTTGCCTAATGAACGGCCCAGATTGACTAGAAATTACTATACTTTTACAAGGCAATTTTACATATGTTTTTAGCTTTGGGGGCGCTGCCGCCCCCCCTGGACCCCCCACGGTAGCGATTAATTACGGGCAGCGTTTCCTCCCCTTTTAAGGTATAGGGGTACAATGCTATGATACAAAGTAAACAAGATAATCAGGCTCCACACCCAACATGAAATTTTATGGCCCAAAAAACTTCTAAAAATAGTAAATAAGAAAACTGATGAAGCTGACTAGTGGAATAGGAAAGTGGCCACCAATATCTGCCCAGATCAATTATGTCCATACAGGGTTTCTAGTTGATTATTTTCGGGACTCCATATTAACTCTTTATTTTAATTATTTAGTAATGTTAATGCATAACTGATATATGTTCATTGTACTTACCCGGTGATTTATTCAACCGGGTCATGGGAAGTAGGTGACTTTGGCTAACTCCAAAATCGGACTGCTCGGCCCAGGACCCTTCCTGGGTTGAGCTAATTGATTCCATGGACTATTTCCTGCATAATTTAATTTGTAAACTCTATCCCTTCCATACCACAATTTTTGAACTAGTATCACAATGGAAATTTATATAATGGTTTCAAATCTTACTATATATTTATTGCATCTGTTTAGGTTATTCATTTACTTTTCCTGAGACTCTTATCGAATTAATTTTGTTGAGATTCAAAAGGAAGACCCTAGTGAAAATTAAGCACCTACACTAGGATGGGGCCTCAAGCTATTTTTAGGTGTATGTCTATTTATAGATGTATGTGCATAATCTAATTATAGAGAGCATGTCTATTTATAGATGCATATCTATCTTTATTATCCCTTAATTTAGATGGAAAATAAGCTATAATCTATTCTCAATGAGAACTTGGAAATAGTTAATTGAAGTGGCAAATCAGTTATCTAAGTGAATTTTGAGTTGAGCAGTTGGTTGGTGGGAGATGCAAGTTGACTTGAGTTGTAACTGCGTGATTCAAGTTGTTATAGAGTAGGAAGTACAGTTGTGCAAGTTGTAAAGTAGTTTAACTCGGTTAAGTGAATTAGACTCTATTGTGCTAGTTGTAACTGAAGATACACTAGTGAGAGATAAAGTGAATTAATTATTAATTAATTCACAATCATTGGTCTTATATGCAACTGAAGATTTACTATTATTTACTGCATGCATGTCAAATTTAGTGGAGACATAGTTGAGTTCTAGGTGAAAGGGAAACTGACTATCAGTTGTGACATTATCCGGTTGCACGTCAAGGCAGGCAAGATTGCATTCATTCAGGGATTGCTATCAGCAGGGATTGCGCAGTGGAGGCATGCTGTCTGGAGACAGTAAATTGAGCAAGTGATTTTCCAATTTTTGTATGACAGTGTGAGACAATTAGCTAATGTTCTGAGAGATCTTTTGATTGGATTTTTGTATGTAATTGTTTAATGATCCACGGTATAATATACAATTGAAGATAGTGGGGTTTTTAGCTGTAAGCTTTCCCCAGGAAATTATCTGTGTTGTGTGTGATTGATCTTTCTTCATGATCATATTGTAATTGGCGATTATGTTTTTAATTATGCAAATATTTGTAGAAGTGATTCAATATTTAACTTTAGCATATTTTTATATTAGGTGAATCCAAGATTTACATGCATATTGTATAATTTCTACATGGTATCAGATCACAGGAAATTGCAGAAGTGAAGCAGGAGATGATTTTGTTGGTGGATAGAGTTCGAATTTGTAGAAATACTTTCTTGGTGCTATAGCTAATTCAAGATCGAAATGGCTTTCAATGGATTGAGGTTAGAGTATGAACTTGAGGGCAAATAAAACTACATTTCTTGGAAGGATAGGATGGAGGTTGTACTCGAAGACAATGACTTGAAGGAATTCATTGAAAAAGATGTTCTTAAGCCAGATGCTGCAAATCTTGATGTATGGAAAACGAAAGTGGAAAATGTGAGGAGGATCCTGTTGAAGGGAGTATGAGACCACATTGTCTCAAGCCTCCATGGGAAAGCCACACCATATGCTATGTGGAAGGATTTGATAGATCTATTTCAAAGCAACAATGACAATAATAAATTGTGCTCAAAGATAAACTCAGGAAGATCAAGATGGAAATGGGCGACTCCATTCCAAAGAATCTCACAAAGTTTGTCCATTGTCGGGATGAACTGGGGAGTGTGGGAATAACAGTCGATGATGATGATTTGGCGAGTTTGGCTCTCTTGGGACTTCCTAAGAGTTGGCACATTTATGAAAACTCTGTCAATAGACAGAAAAATTTCTGGATTGAGAACAACTGTGGTCAGGTCTGGTGCAGGAGTAGTTCAGGCGGAACATGAGAGTTGGATCTTCATCAAAGCATGATGATGAAGAGGATTATGCTTTGGATGCCAAGGCAAATTTAGGGAATGGGAATAAATTCCATTCTAAATCCGAGTCTAAAGGCATGAAGTAGGACATGTCCAAGGTGAAGTATTTTCATTGTCATGAACATGGGCATTTTGCTACTAACTTTCCACAAAAGAAGAAGAACGAGAAGGCTGCTGGAGCTACAGCTGGTGAGGCCCTTGCCTCACAATTTGAGCTTGACTTCTCCGTGATTTCATGCATGGTGACAAGTGCATTGGGATTAGTGTGGTATTTGGATAGTGGCGCTTCCATTCACATGATGGGAGATAAGGAACTTTTCAGTGACTTGGAGGAGAAAGATCTCCATATGCATATTGAGATGGGCGACGACGGACGGTATAGTGCTACCAGGATTGGTACCATTACCTTTCAAAGGGAGTGAGGTAAACCATTTCAATTAAAATATGTGATGCATGTACTAGGTCTGAAGAAAAATTTGGTCTTAGTCACAATGTTGGAGGACAGAGGCTATGACATTGTTTTTAGTGATGGAAATGCTTTCCTGCGACATAAAACAACGGGTCAAGCCAAGAGGATAGGGATTCGAGTTAAGAATCTATACAAGCTGGAGGTAGATGGCAGTGATGCTATGGTGGGCAAGGTAGAGAAAATGGTGAACCAGGATGAGGGCGAATTATGGCATAGTAGATTGGGCCATATTCATCATGGAGCCTTGAAAGTAATGCAACAAATATCTATTGGACTTCCAATGGGAACACTTGATCAGTTAGATCAGTTCAAGGGTTGCACCATGGGGAAGTATGTAAATTCCACCCTTCATGAGAAGAAGAACCGTGCTTCGGTGATCCTTAAGAGAGTTCAAACAGACGTGTGTGGACAATTATCAGTTGATTCAACAACAAAACATAAGTAGTATTTAATATTTGTTGATGAATTTTCTCGTAAATGCTGAATCTTCTTCATGCAGAAGAAATATCAAACATTCTCTAAGTTTTGTGAGATTAAGCATTGGTGTAGAAATAGTCGGGGCATCAAGTGAAGGCTCTTAGGAGTGATAATGGTGGAGAACAAATCTCTAACGAATTCAAGAAATTCTGTAGCAAAGAAGGAATTAGAAGAGAACTCATAGCGCCTCATAACGTAGAGCAGAATGTGGTTGCAAAGAGGAAGAACATAATGATCGTGGGTGCAGAAAGAGCGATGTTGCATGATCAAGGCCTACCAATGTATTTGTGGGTGGAAGCATGCAACACTGCGGTTTATGTGCAGAACCATTGTCCTCATAGAGTACTTGGCATGAGTACACATGACGAGGCTTTCACTAGTAAGAAACTAGATGTTTCACACTTTAAGATTCTTGGCTCATCTGTTTATGTGCATGTGACCAAGGACGCTAGGAAGAAGCTGGAGCTGATTGCTAAAGTTGGGATTTTTGTGGGGTACACAAAAACACCCCATAATTATCGTGTGTATTTTCAAAAAAGCAGAATGACTATTGTGCAACGAGATATAAAATTTGATGAGGGTAAAGCCATGCGGTTGTCGCTTGAGAGGGATTTGGACTTGCATGTGGAGGAGGAACTCCTGGTTCCCAAAGATGAGTCTCTGGATGTGGATCAACCACAGGATGAGGTTCATGGAGTGGAGGAAGCCACTCATGCAAATCCATCCATTAGAAATGGCAGAAAGCACACCACAGAAGCTGATAGACTAAGACTTGATGTTGCGAAGAATGTAGGAGCCCCTACTTCACATCACAGACAAAGACAGTCTCCTGACAGATTTACTGGATACATGGGTCTTAGCAAATGTATTGTGACTGAACCATCTTCCTTTCAGGAAGCAGTGCAGGAGCCCACTTGGGTTGATGCAATGGTGGAGGAGTATGAATCCATTATCAAAAACAATGCTTGGGAAATTGTTCCAAGGCTGGTTGATAAATCAGTGGTAGGTTTGAGATGGATCTACAAGGTAAAGCAAGCTGCTGATGGGAGTGTGTAGCAATACAAGGCCAAATTTTTTGCCCGAGGATTCTCACAAATCGAGGGGATAGATTATGAAGAGAAATTTACACTTGTCATAAGGTATTCTTCCATAAGATCCATCCTTGCTCTCTCAGCGCAGATGGGCTGGCGCATTCATCAGATGGATGTGAAAACTACGTTTCTCAATGGGATCATTGAGAAAGAGGTGTACATAGAGTAGCCTCAAGGTTTTGAGATCTTCAATAGTGGGTCACATGTGTGGTGACTCAAAAGAGTATTGTATGGGCTAAAGCAAGCACCTCGTGCTTGGTACACTCGAATAAACAAATATTTGACCGTACTGGGCTTCACCAAAATTGAAGCAAGTCCAAACCTGTACCAAATTGTGGTGGAGGGTAAGATTTTAATCATTGTTCTTTATGTTTATGATTTAATATTGACTGGTGATGAGCAGTTGATACACTCAAGCAAGGAGGATCTTGCAAGGGAGTTCGAAATGAAGGATTTGGGCCTCCTTCATTATTTCCTTGGATTGGAAATATGGCAACGATATGGTGAAATTTTTGTGTCTCAAGGAAAGTATGAAAATGAGATACTGGGTAAGTTTAACATGGAGGGCTGCAAACCCATGGATATTCCTCTTCCAAGAAGCTGGAGGAAAGAGGATGCTACTTCTGGAGAGGTAGTGGATGATACTGTCTATCGATAGTTAGTGGGTTCGCTAATGTATTTAGTGAACAAGAGACCGGACATTTGCTATGCGGTTAACCATTTGATCCAGGCTATGGTTAAGCCTACCAAGATATTTTGGAAGGTGGGGAAGCATGTCCTGAGATACCTGAGGGGCACATCAAAGTATGTTTTATGGTATAGACAGATAGATGGAGTGAAGTTTCATGGCTTCACAGATGCATATTGACCTGGAAGTCCAACAAACAAAGAGCACATTAGGGGGGGGGGGGTCTTTAGCATTGGATTTACAGTTGTTTCTTGGTAAAACATGAAGCAAAGATCCACGAAACTCAGTTAAGTAGAAGCAGATACATGGCAGTGAGTTAAAATGCATGTGAGGCTATCTAGATGAGAAAGATCTTGGTTTGTTTGTTTGGTTCTCATATGGATCCGAAAGTGATTCATTGTGATAATCAAAGTTGCATTAAACTCTCGATTAATCATGTGTTTCATGATAGATCCAAGAATATAGATATCTGGTACCATCATCTCAGAGATTGTGTGTAGAGGAGAATCATATTGCTTCAGTGCATTCCCACAGAAGATCATGATGCAGATATTCTGATGAAGGCGCTCACCAAGAGCAAATTCGAATACCATAGAGACATGACCGGGGTGAAGGATAATCCATTTCTTGTTGAGAGGGAGTGTTGAGATTCAACAAGAAGATCCTAGTGAAAATTAAGCACCTACACTAGCATGGGGCCTTAGGCTATTTTTAGGTGTATGTCTATTTATAGATGTGTGTGAATAATCTATTTATAGAATTCATGTCTATTTATTGATGCATGTCTATCTTTATTATCCCTTAATTTAGATGGAAAATAAACTATAATGTATTCTCAATGAGCACTTGGAAATAGTTAACTGAAGTCGAAAATTAGTTATCTTAGTGAATTTTGAGTTGAGGGGTTGGTTGGTGGGACATGCAGGTTGACTTGTGTTGTAACTGAGTGATTCGAGTTGTAACTGAGTTTGAAGTGCATTTGTGCAAGTTTTAAAGTATTTTAACTCAGTTAAGTGAGTTAAACTCAGTTGTGCTAGTTGTAACTAAAGATACACTAGAGAGAGATCAAGTGAATTAATTATTAATTAATTCACAATCAGTGGTATCACATGCAACTAAATATTTACTATTATTTATTTCATGCATGTCAGATCCAGTGGAGACCTAGTTGAGTTCTAGGTGAAAGGTAAGTTGAATATCAATTGTGACATTATCCGGTTGCACACATGAAACCCCACACAAATTGGATGTGCCCATGGGGATTGCAAAGTCAAGGGATTTCTATTGGCAGGGATTGCGCAGTGGAGGCAAGTTGTCTGGAGATAGTAAATTGAGCAAGTGATTTGCCAATTTTTGTATGACAGTGTGAGAAAAGTTTCTGATGTACTGAGAGCTTTTGTGATTGGAGTTTTGTATGTAATTGTTTCATGATCCATGATATAATATAGAATAGAAGATAGTGGGGTTTTTAGCTATAAGATTTCCCCCAGAAATTATCTGTGTTGTGTGTGATTGATCTTTCTTCATGAGATTGTAATTGGCGATTGTGTTTTTAATTCCGCAAATATTTGTAGAAGTGATTCCGTATTTAAATTTAGCATATTGTTAGATCAGGTGAATCCAATATATACATGCATATTGTATGATTTATACAAATTTTACTAACTAATCTATTTTAGAGTCATTAATAGCAAGAGATTAGGCTTCATAGACAATAATTCAACATTTATTACTACACAGTAGCTATTAAAAACTTAAATAGGCAGCTACCGTACCTGTAAGGTTTATAATGATTTCTTAATTGATTTTAAGCTAGACAAGAAAACTCAATTGAAGAGCAAGCTGCCCTTCCTATGAGATCAGAAATGATGTCCCATTCTCCCCCCGAGATCCCTACTGCCAGTCAGAGTGTGTAATATTTTGTTGGCCTGAACTCTTGCAGACCTCAGAAATTGCAAATTCAGTTTTGCACAAAGATGGATAGGATTCTACTGGTTCCAAGCCTAGCTCCATAGTCTGTCTTTCTTTCCTCAAACTGCTACCATAACTTTTGTTCTCTTTTTCCTTTCTTCTTACAGTTCTTTGAGGGTGGAACCCCTCTCCTCCCACCTAAGATCCTTTTTATATCTGGGTAGGAATTTCAAGAAACAAAACAACCCAATATGACTGGTAGTTAGTTAACTACTAATGGGCCTCCTCTATTAAATTTTTTCCTCATGCCTTTATTCTAATTAATATAACTTCATGAATTATCAAACATAACAATCAACCTCTAACCCACATATAATCGAATTATTTTATTTAAGTTCAACTAATTATTTTTTAGTTAATTAATTAACCAATGAACATAAGTAATTTACCAGAATTTACTGACCAAACCGGAGGGGTTACATATCTCCCCCCTTATGTGAACATAATCCTTGGTGTTCCTGGAACAACCTGAAACAATTATGGGTAAGCCCTTCTCATAAAATCCTCATCCTTCTAGGTAGATTCTTCCAGTCCAAAGTGCTTCCACTACACTTTAACTTGGGCGATGACTCGTTTTCGCAACATGATTTCTCTCTGGTCGAGGATGCACTGGGATTCTACAAGGAACTCTCCAACCAGTTCGGCCTGTATTAGGTAACATACAGTTCAGTTAGTTAAATACACATTTTAATCCTACTGTAGTAAAATTTTTTAAATTACCTGCACATTTTCCATTGAATCACATGTTTAGGATCGTATACGTATCGCTTCAGAAGTGATACATGACACACATTGTGGACTTTTATGTGGCTTGGTAAAGCTAATTGATAAGATACTAGTCCCACTCAATCCAAAATTTGAAAGGGACCACAATAGTGGGATGCCAGTTTTGCACAAGTATTCCACCTTAGAGTACTCTTCATAGGCTTAATTCAAACATAAAAATGATCCCCCACATTAAATTCCCGGTATGTCCTTTTTTTCTCCACATAAACCTTCTGTTGATCTTGCACAACCTTTAGATTCTGCTTAATCTTCTTTACTTCATGTTCCATTTCCTCCAACATCTCTGGCCCAATCATTAATTTATTTTTGGGGCGATTCCAATTTATAGGGATTCAACACTTTCTTCCATATAACACCTCAAAAGGGCTCATCTTCAATTATTCGTGGTACCCATTGTTATACACAAACTTTACCAAATGTAGATACTCTTCCCATTTTCTAGGTTGTTGCATATATTCTAAAAATTGATTTACACATTTGGTATGCCCATCCGTTTACGGATGGTATGCAGTTTTGATTTGTATTTGAGATCCCAATCTTGAAATGGAAAAGCTTTCCAAAACGCGGAAGTAATTTTCACATTGCAATCTGAAATCACAATTCTCGGAATTCCATGCAGCCTGAATATCTCTTTCATAGAAATATCATCAATCTATACTGCCTTGCAATTATATTGTACTAGAATGAAATGAGTTGACTTACTAAGTTTATCCACAACAACCATGATTGAGTCATTATACTTTTTTTTCTAGGAAAACCTGTAATTAAATCGAGAGTAATAACCTCCCATTTCCATTCTTGTACCGCGATTGGTTGTAGAAGACTCGTCGGATGTTGATGTTCATCCTTCACTTGCTCACACTCCATTCATTTATTCATATATTCCATTATATCCTTACACAATCCAGGCCAAAAATAATTCTTCTTTATTGTTGAAAGCATTTTTTGGTATCTGGGGTGAGCAATGTAATGTCTTCGGTGAAATTCATTCAAGTGTGTTTGTTTTACTGAATTCTGATTTGGAATGTGCACTCTTCCTGGAAAGGTCAGTAATTGATCTTTATCAATCTGAAATTTAGATTTCTTTCCTTGCCCTTCATCTTGTTGTGCTTGCTTCCAAAAAAATTGGTACTCAGGATCTCTCAGCTTAGCTTCCTTTATCGACTCCTGAAAGTTAAATTCAATTTGATTGTAATGCAATTCATAAATACAATGTATTTTTCTACTTAATGCATCTGCGAAGCGATTTTCCTTTCTTTTTATGTGCTTAATTTCAAATTCAAATTTATTTGAAAGGCATTCCACCTTACTTCTCTCGCATTAAGGGTGGGCTGCTTAAAGTAGTTGGTTGAGCTACTGTGATCTGTTTTC
This sequence comes from Pinus albicaulis, assembly GCA_034641835.2. NCBI lineage: Eukaryota > Viridiplantae > Streptophyta > Pinopsida > Pinales > Pinaceae > Pinus > Pinus albicaulis. The sequence continues at coordinate 128,237,905 of CM076576.1, forward strand.
AAAAAAATATTTTCCCCAGAAGGTAGTGACTCCAAAAATTTAATGCATGAATTACATCAGTCGACTCTAAGTCATAGGTTGAATATCTCTGCTCATGATCTTTCAACTTCCATGACTTGTACACAATCACCTTACTTTCTTGGGTTAAAACTGCCCCCGCACCTTCTTGACACGCATCGATACAAACAACAACACTTTGTTTGGGCCTGAAATATTTAGCACTAGAGCTGTTGTTAATAAGCGCTTTAACTATTCAAAATTTTGTTGGAAACTTTCTGTCCAATTAAAAGTCCTTCCCTTTTTCCGCAAAGACATAATTGGATACGCGATTCGTGAAAATCCCTCTATAAATCACCGTTAATAACCGGATATCCCCATAAATGATCTTATATCAACTATGTTCTTGGGAACTGACAAATCCATGATGGCCTGAATGTTTTCCTGATCAAATTTTATCCCTCTGCTGATATAACATGACCTAGATATTTAATCTGATCTTTATAGAAGTCACATTTATTGAATTTAGCATATAGTTGATCTCTCAAAACTTGAAATATAGTGTGCAAATGTTCCTTATGTTCTTCTTCAGTCTTAGATTAAATCAGTATGTCATCTATAAAAATGAGTACAAATTTATCGAGATAGGGATGAAAAATATCGTGCATTAAGCTCATGAATGTAGCGGCTGCATTAGTTAATCTGAACAGAAACACCACAAATTCATAGTGTGCATATCAAGTTCAGAATGATTACATACATCTTCATCTTGGACCTGGATCTGGTGATATCCAGACCTCAAATCAATCTTAGAGAAAACCTTTTCTCCTTTCACTTGATTGAATAAGTCGTCAATTCGCGGTAATGGGTATTTATTTTTTACAGTCAATTTATTGAGTTGTCGGTAATCGATGCACATGTGCAAGGTGCCATATTGTTAGTATAATTTTCATTGATGTCAATATCCATGAAGGAAAGAATGATGATGACTAGCACACATAATGAAGGCAAGCATGACGAAGCAAAGTCAAAGGAATCAATGAAGAGGTCCTTCATTATATTTCTACACTGACAAAGAATCAATCACTTAAAAAACGATTTTCGTATACCTTTGAGGAAAAATTATTTCATAAGACCTCCACCATTTCAAAGAGCATGTTTTTTTCTTTCCAATGAGCTATTACTCAGCCTGAAACTCCAGGCGGTTTGAAAGTTATTGATTTTTCAGTTTTTAAGGTAAAATTATGTCAGTGAGCCGACATTACCTTAAATTCATGCCAGCCTAATCCTTAAGACTTGTCTCTTCACCTTTCTAGCAACACATTCCTATATATATACATTCTGTTTCCTCATTTCTCCATCATCACTGTGGTTATCATCACAAAATATTAAGGTATTGTTCACAACTCATGAACAAAGAGGAAAAGGAGTCTGACTATTCTGTTTTGGGATTAAAAAGGAGGATCTTATTAAATCCGCACTACAGATGCTTGAATTTGTTTAAAGTTATAGTGATATGGAGATATAGTGGTTTGGACTCCTTGGCACATGTAGATCAAGTTCACATCTCGTGAACCTCAAGAAAAATAAGAATAATCTTGTTTTGGGCTTGAAATTAAACCGCACATTAAAATTATGTGAAGAATTTGGATACCTTGATGTAACATGGACTGTGTATCATTTAGTTCAGACTGTGGTGCAACTGTGATACTTGGCCTTCATTACAGTGGGACTGAGTGGAACATGGTGAATAGGATAGTGCAGTGACATTAATTACAGTGCTTGAATTGCAGTCTTGAATGGTTTCAGACTTCATCACACTAATCAGATTATATTCTTGATTGTGCTTCATTACAGAACTTATTACAGTGAATTATTTGATTTTGATAAAGTAAAATGCATGGAATCGAAAAAGAACTCTCTACTGCTAGGACACCCAAGAAAAATGGAGTAGTTGAAAGAAGGAACTGAACCATTTAGGAAATGGCAAGGACAATGCTATTAACAATTGATTTGCAACCAAAATTTTGGAGAGAAGCAGTTGGGAAAACAGTTTATACCTTAAATCGAACTCAACTAAGATGAAATAATGTGAAGACTCCTTATGAATTATGGAAAGGAAGACCTGCATCAGTAAAATATTTCAAGATTTTTGGAAGCAAATGCTTCATAAAGATCAATGATGACTCACCAGGAAAATTTGATTCTCAAGTTGACAAAGGAATATTTCTTATATATTCCACTATGAGCAAAGCTTACAAATTTTACAATAGTCATCTACGGAAAATAGTGGAAAGAATTGATGTGAAGATCGATGAATCCCTTCCAAAAAACGAAATTGAAGATCATGAAGTTGAGCCCTTCCTTGAAGAAAGTGAAGAAGAACCCGAAAAATAAAAAAAGGATGAAGAACCTCAAAGTGAACCTTCACAAACTCCTTCTAAGGTAAAATTCCTTCAAAAACCTCATTTGGAAGAAAATATTATTGGGAATATAGATGAAGGGATTCGAACTTGAGGAAGGATGATAAACACTCCAAGAAAAGATGGTGTTGCTCTCTTATCTTTAATAGAACCTGAAATTTTTTCTGAAGCAAGTAAACATCCTCATATGATAAAGGCCATGGAAGAAGAAATGTCTCAAATCGAAAAGAATGAGACTTGGGATGAAGTACCTCATCCATAATATAAAAATATAGTTGGAACAAAATGGGTATTCAAAAACAAGATAAATGAGGATGCACAAATTATCAGAAATAAAGCTAGAATTATTTGCAAAGGATACTCACAAATTGAAGGAATTGACTTTGAAGAAAATTTTGCTCCAGTAGGATGATTGGAAGCTATAAGAATGTTTTTGGAATTTACTTGCTCAAAAGGATTCAAGGTTTATCAAATGGATGTCAAATCAACATTTCTAAATGGAGACCTCAAGGAAGGATTCTACATGGAGAAATCAAAAGGATGTGATCTAGCTGAAGGGAAAGACTTTTTATGCAAGTTGAAAAAGGCCCTGTATGGGTTGAAAAAAACCCCTAGAGCTTGGTATGAAAATTTGGATCACTATCTGCAACAAGAAGGTTTCAAAAAAGGAGTAGCAGGAAGAAATATCTACATGAATATAGAGAAGGATAAATTTTTAATCACTCTTGTGTACATTGATGATCTAATATTTGCTAGCAATGATGATGGGATGAGCCATGATTTTTCTCTAAATATGTCCAAAAGGTTTGAAATTTCAATGATTGGTGATATATCTTACTTTCTTGGGCTACAAATATCTCAAACCACTGCAGGCATGTTTATATCTCAAGAAAAATATCTTAAAGACATGCTCAAAAGATATGGGATGGAAGATTTTGCACCTATGAGCACACCGATGAACACAAATTGTAAATTAAGTAAAGATGACGATTCCCCTCTCATAGATGCGACCCTTTACAGATCAATTATTGGAGCTCTCCTATACTTAACTGCTACAAGGCCAGACACTATGCAATTTGTGGGAATGGTAGCAATATTTCAATCAAATCTTAAACAACCTCATTTAGTGGCTATGAAGAAATACTTAGATATTTAAAAGGAACTGATGATTTTTGTCTTTGGTATCCCAAGAGCTCAACTCTTACTGTCACAACTTACTCTGATGTTGATTGGGTTGGAAGTGTGGATTATCGGAAAAGTACCAGTGGAAACACATTCTTTATGGGAGATTGCCTTGTATCCTGGCTCAACAAAAAGAAATCGTTTATATCACTCTATACAACTGAAGCTGAATATATAGCTGCGGTAAATTGTTGTACACAAGTACTTGGATGAAGGAAGCCTTGAAGGATGTAAATATAGAAAATAAGCAACCAATCACAATATTTTGTGACAACACCAACGCTAAAAGTCTTTCAAAGAATCCAGTGATGCACTCAAAAACCAAACACATTCCAATCAAATATCACTTTATCTGTGAACAGGTTGTTGAATAAAATATCGAATTGAAATATGTCAACATAAAGGAGCAGAATGGATATATCTTTACAAAACCCCATCCTCAAGAATCATTTGAATATCTTCATCAAAATATGGAGATAATTTCTCTTGCATCACATTAAAACAAACAGCATGTCGGGGGAAGCAACATGATAGCGGAGCAGCATGACAAGGGGAGCATATTGGCACCCCATTTGCCATTGATGTCAAAGGGGGAGAGAAGAAAAATATTTCCATCCAATGACAAAGGGGGATATTTTTAGTCTAATTTTCATTTATTTCACTATCCATGACGGAAAGCATGATGATGACCATAAAGCATAGTTAAGGTAAGCATGACGAAGCAAAGTCAAAAGAATCAATGAAGAGGTCCTTCATTCTATTTATGCACTCACAAAGGAGCAGTCACATTAAAAACAAATTTATGATAGCTTTAAGGAAAAATTATTTCACATGACCTCCCCCATCTAAAATAGTATGATTTTTCCTTTCCAACGAGCTATTACTCAACCAGAAACTCCAAGCGGTTTGAAAGTTATTGATTTTTCAAATTTTAACGTAAAGTTATGTCAGTGAGCCGACCTTACCTTAAATTCATGTCGGCCTAATCCTTAAGACCTATCTCTTCACCTTTCTAGAAATTCATTGCTATATATATATACATTCCTTTTCCTCATTTCTCCATCATCACTTTAGTTATCATCACAAAAGATTAAGGTATTTTTCACAGCTCATGAGCAAAGAAGAAAAGGGGTTTGAATATTTTGGTTTGGGCTTAAAAAGCATGATCTTATTAAATCTGCACTACAGATACTCGAATTTGTTTAAAGTTATAGTGATATGGAGATTCAATGGTTTAGAATCCTTGGCACGTGCAGATCAATCTCACATCTCGTGAACCTCAAGGAAAAAAAATTCTTGTTTTGGGCTTGAAGTTAAACCACACCTTAAAATTGTGCGAAGAATTCAGATACCTTGTTGTAACTTGGACTGTGTATCATTTATTTCAGATTGTGGTTCAACTGTGATCCTTAACCTTCATTACAATGGAACTGAGTGGAACATTTTGGTGAATAGTACAGTGCAATGACCTTAATTACAGTGTTTGAATTGCAGTCTTGAATGGGTTCAGAATTCATCACAATAATCAGATTATATTCTTGACTGTGCTTCATTATAGAACTTATTACAGTGCATTATTTGATTTTGATAAAGTACAAGGCATTGACTTGGGTTTTCAAATATTATACAAGCCTATCCCTTCTTCAAGGTTCAGATAGGTTCGGATAATGTGGCTGTGTCTACAATTTTGAACTATGGATGTGTATCTCACTTGCCTCCTGTAATCTCAGGCTGTGCAATAAAAAGGATTGGACCGTGGTTTCATTTGAATAGTGGATAAGTGCTATTTCTGGACAGAGGATATAGACAGTTGGACAATCGCTTTGATGGATTAAGTAAAAGCTATTAATGAAGACAAATACACAGTAAAGTGAAGCTTAGTAATAATGAGACCACAGTGAAGCAATATGATCTTAAAATTGAAGTCAACGCAGTACAACAAGGTGATTGAGCAGTAAAGTCAACATAAGAAATTTTGGAGTTGATTGTATAGTGAAGATTATGTCAAGGACATTCAAGTAAATACATCACACATTTTCTATCAAAATCAGACTGAAGGATTGGTTTCCTAGGGGCTGGTGCCTCTAAACAAAAGGTTGGAGTCTTGAGAAGGATAGGATCAAAGCCCTAGAGGTTGGAGCCTCACTAATGTCCAATTTGGTGCTTGGAAACAGGTTAAAGCTTGGAATTTTGAAGGGTTGGTGCCCTTAAACAATATTTGTAATGATTTATTTGTAAAAGGATCATTATCCTTAATTCTATAATAAAATTATTCATTTCTATGTTTTTAACTGTGAAGAATCTAACTCGTAAAATAAAAATTGAAAAGAAATATTGATTCACCCCCCTCTCAGTATTTCTAACACATGTTTCTTCCTAACAAATAACACTGGTGCTCCCCAAGGTGATGCACTGGGTTGTATGTACCCTTTTTTTGCTAATTACTGAAGCTACATTTTAAGCTCCTTTAGCTCTATTGTTCTCATACGATAAGGCGCCCTAGATACTGGTGTTGCCCTAGGAATTAGCTTAATGCTGAAATCAATATCACATTTAGGAGGTAATCCCGGAAATACATCCAAAAATTCCTAAACCACCAGTGTTAGTATGAATCTTTCGTCGTAAAAGATCACTTTAGCTACGCATAAAAAATAGCCCTAACATCGATTATGGCTGCAAAATATCTTGAAGTCTGCTGCACAAATTCAGATCTAAGCACAAAAAGACATTAAGCAGATAAAATATAATATGGCTCCATGCATCCAATAGACAAGAAAAGAACAAAGTGTTTAAAAGAATGATTTATATTATATTAAAGAATGGGGCACCTGAGAGGAAAATAAGAAAGGTGTTTTTCGGTTCTCCTCAGTGGGATGGGTTCCTGGAAGACCTCAGTGTTTCAGATCTAAAATTCCTCTCTCTTATTGGTGTAGAAAAACAAACATGGAACTCAATGGGAGTTCATAAAGAAAAATGGAAAATGGTGACCAAGAGTAGATCCAGAGTGATCTAATGCAATGAAGGTGGTTAATGAATGGGGAAAACCCCCCTATTTATAACAAAATATTGGGGTGGTCTAGAACTTGGTGCATGAATAAAATATTATTAATCGAATTCTAGAAGCACCTTTTAGGAATATTTTATTATATTTTTTGGAGGGAAAAGGATTGTTGACTTGGGTCAATTCCTTTATTTATAAATAATAAATAAATAAATGATTTATTTATCATTTTAGGGGAATTATGGGAATATAATTAAATAAATAATGGTTTATTTAATTATTTATGGATGATTTAGTCAAATTTAACTAAGAATATTATTTAAATAATGATTTAAATAACTTATTCTTAGGAAATAAGTAAATAAATAAGGATTTATTTAATTAATTTCATTGTTTTGGGTTAAATATGACCAAATAAGTTATTTTATATGGTGAAAGCAATTTTACTTAGGGTAAAATTGGTCTTACATGGTGTACTTGGGTTCATCTAATAATAATAGGTTAGATGACCAAAAAAATGGTGTAACAGATTGCCCCCCAACGTATGAGTGTTAGGAGCAAATCGTATGACCGAAGTACGTTGTAAGAACTCAATTACTAGATATGAAAAGGGAAGTGAGAGAGAGAAGTGTAATGTTGTCTGATGTGCTAAAGGACTAGACCCTGAGGAGATGAGACTTACAGGTGCAACAAGTCTCTAGTGTATGAAGTGGTACCTGTGCTAAAGGCAGCGGGGGAGGCATACCTATGCCCGCCGAGACAAAGTACAAAGAATAAGGTGCCCGGAAAACCACAGAACACAATAATGAAGCATGTGCTGGCCTAAACATGAGCCAGATAAATAACATGATGAATCCCACATACATGTGATGCCTGGAATAATCATCAGGACTTATACAATAATATGTTAGTACAAGAGATACGAATACACCCAAATGCCCCCTACACGCGGGGAAGGGCTCGCAAACTCTGACTGATACGTGAAAATCAAAGAGGCGCCGCAAGAGGTTGAGGCTGATATCATCAAATGGGAGGAGCTGCATCAAGGGTGGAAATGAAGTCAGCCGGGCATGTGGGGGGCTACCTGCAGGGCCACCCCCTCATGAGGGTTGAGACATCTCACACATGCCCGAGAATCACCAATAGCTGTTGTTGTGTCACTGGACCATCAAGTGTATATATCACGATCATGCTAGGAAGAGCTTGAACCAAGGTACACTGCCCCCTAGACCTGACTTCTGGAGTAAATGAGCTAATGTCGACAGAAGTAGGTCCTCCATAGGTTAGGCAATAAGGGAACCCCGAATAAGGCATGAGGGAAAATAGTAGAGTGACGAACAAATAGACACTAATGATGATGAAGAAATGATGAAAGGTCCAAGGGGGACCCAAAAAACATGAGTACAAAATGGTATCTCATGACCGAAATCGACACAAACAAGAGTAAATATGTAGGCCAAGCGTTGCCCCAAAGAAAAGTGTTGTACGTGAGGAAATCCGATTTGAAGAAGAGGGAAAGAAAGACTTCGTGGGCAACATGTGTCCTGGTGAAGTAGTGAATGAGAAAAACAAACCTATGCTGGCTATCTACAAGGAGATAAAACATGCATTTTGAGTGGGAAATGCTAAGGGTAATATCTCTTAAGATAGAGTGCATTGCAAGGATTAGGAAGGGGGTGGCCTTCAAATTCCTCTAAAAGATATGCTCCCTTCCCAAGATCTTTACTGATGATGTAAGGACCTAGCCACAATGAGTCGAACTTCCCATGACCAAGGGTATCGTGGGCCTCGTCGTATACTAGAACAAGGTCACCTTCATGAAAGGTGCGAGGCTATAATTTTTGGTCATACTGAGCCTTGGTGCGCTTTTTTGGCCACTTCGAGAGTTTGCAGTGCAACACGACAGTCTTCAAAGGCGTGCTCAAGCATGATAAGTCGTTGTTCTAGAGGTTGGGTATCAGGGAGAAGTTCGATGGCCAAGTGAAGGGAAGGGATTTCACACTCGATTGGTAAGACGACCTCCTCGCCAAAGACAAGGTGGAAAGGAGTGAAACCGGTGGCGGTTTTAACAGAATTACGATAGGCCCACAAAGCAGGGAAGAGCATGAGATGCCAATTGGTTTTGTGCTTATTCACCGTGCGTTGAAGCATGGACTTAAGAATTTTGTTAATCGCCTCAACTTGACCATTACCTTGGGGGTAATAGGAAGATGAATATTGGTGTTCAAAACCCAATAGGGAGGAGAGCTCATGCCAAATCTGATCTTCGAAATGTCGGCCATGGTCTGAGACTATCTGTTTTGGAACGCCAAAGCGAGCAATGACATGGTTAAAGAAAAAGAGGGCTGCAGTGGTTGCCGTATTGTTGAATGTAGGCATAGCTTCGGCCCATTTAGTGAAATAGTCAACCGCCACGATGGTATATTTGTGGTTACTAGTAGATGGAGGTCGACATTCCATAAAGTCGATGGCCCATTTGCAAAAAGGACCAGCTGTGACGACAGGATGGAGAGGAGCGGGAGGAGCTCGCGCCTTGGGGGCGAAATGTTGGCAATTGGAACAGTGTTTGACTACTTCAATGCAATCACTGAAGAGAGAAGGCCAAAAATACCCAGCACGCATGATTTTTTGGGCGGTGGTGAGGCCGGAGAGGTGGCCGCCACAAGCGCCACTATGATAGGCATTTAGGACTTGCTCGGCTTCAGCATGGGTGAGGCAATGACGAAGGGCGGTATCTATGCTGCGACGATAAATGTCATCACCGATTAAAAGGTAGCGAGAGGCTTGGTGTCGGATACGTCGTCGAGCATCACGATCAAGGTGAAGGGCGAACTTTTGGGTTCGCAAGTAAGTAAGGATATCACCGTACCAAGGATCTTCGGTGGTGATGGCAAAAAAATGTTCATTTGGAAGAGCATCATTAATAGGAGTATCTTGCGTCTGGGTAGGAAAATCAGAAATGAGTTCAGCTAGGACTAAACCTTTCTTACTTTTTGGGGTGACAAATTCAAGGTCGAATTCTTGGAGAATAACGACCCAACGGGCGTACTTCCCATTGAGGATTCGGTGACTCAGTAGGAAAGCCATGGGGTTGGAATCAGTCACAACCTTGGTGGAACGCATGAGGATATAATGACGCAATTTTTGGACTGAGAACACGACAGCTAGTGCTAATTTTTCTTCATGCGAGTAAGACACAGGTGGACCGGCAAGGTTATTACTGACATAATAGATCATGTGTTCAACACCGTTATCATCCTCCTGGATAAGGACACCAGCAACCGAATAGGTGGAAGCGGAGATGTATAGAATGAAATCTCGGTCAAAGTCAGGGGGACGGATCAAGGGAGCGGATGTGAGAGCATGCTTGAGGGCATCAAAAGACTCTTGAGTGTATTTATCCCAGAAAAAAGGGGTGTGAGATCGAAGAAGTCTAAGGAAGCCGTGTGCGGTAGTGGCATATTCAGGAATGAATCGGCGAAGAAAATTAGCTTTGCCTTGGAGACTTTGTAGCTGGCGTAAGGTACGGGGCAGAGGAAGTTCAAGAATGGCTTGAACCTTCAAAGGGTCGAGATTTATCCCGTCTTTAGACACGATGAAGCCGAGGAGATGACCGACGGGAACATAGAAGACACATTTCAAAGGATTAAGGTGAATGTTATACTTGTGGCATTGGAGAAAAATCATACGCAGGTCATGAAGGTGTTGGGCCCGATGTTTAGAATGTGCAGTAAGGTCGTCTAAATAGGTAAGAATAATATGGGCTAAGTCATGGAAGCAATATGACATGGCTCGTTGAAAGGTGGGGCCAGCGTTTTTAAGGCCAAATGGCATGAATCGGTATGTGAAAGTGCCCCACGGACTAATGAACGCAGTTTTAAGTTGATCAGCACGACGGATAACAATTTGGTTGTATCCGGAGAAGCCATCCATAAAGGAGAGAATCTCGTACCCGGCACACTCATCGATGATTTGGTCAATAAATGGTGTGGGGAAGTTGTCTTTTGGACAAGCTTTGTTCAGATCGCGAAAGTCGGTGCAAACACGAATGGTGCCTTGTTTTTTGAGGGCGGGAACTGGGCTAGACACCCAAGTGGTATATTCAATGGGGTAAATGAAACCAGCCTGCCGGAGCTTGTCGATTTCAGCTTTGATGGCGTCACGTCTAGAAGGATGGATGGGTCTCAACTTTTAACGAACTGGAATGACATCAGGCCATGTGTCGATGTGATGCTCGACAATGGCAGGATCAAGTCCGGGCATTTCTGAGTAGGACCAGGCGAAAACATCACGAAATTCTTTGAAGAGTTTCGTGTAGGCTTCAATTTCTTCCGGAGTGCATTGGGCGCCCATGGTAATATGTTATTCAATACCTGGCTTGACAGAAATGTTGATTTTGATGGTGGGAGAGATATTAGCCATATTTCCTTCTTCGAAAGCGTCAGGTGCAGGGATGGGGTTTTTGAACCAATCAAATTTATTAGGAATGAAGTCTTTGGATTCGAGGGCATATTGGTCATGGGATTGATGTGGGAAGAAATATGCACGATGGTGCATATCGTCCCATGGAAAATCAGGGTTGGTCGTGGCTTCCATGATGTCTTCATCGGACTGGAAGATGGGAAGAGAAGATGGAAGAGGTTGACCTGAGGAGGTAGAGGGATGAGACTCTTGATTGTGATGGGAAGGGCTCACAGGTACAATGTCATGTGAGGTGACAGAGTGAGCAGTTGAATGATGAGGCGAAGTGTCAGGGGAAGGTACTAAGGGGTTGGTATCCGAGAATTGCGGTGATGAGGAAAGGTAGGAAATGATAGCTGAAGTGTCGGTCATTTCAGTATCAGGAGGAGAAATGGTAATCGTGGTAGACAGGGGGTCCGGAGTGAGGGAAGAAGGATTATGGGCGAGGGCGGCTTCGAATTGGCGGTATGTGGCTAAAGAAGCATGATACTCGTCAAGGCGGGGGCAAAGGTGGGTATAGTGGCCATGGAAATTGCACAAAGAACAAGGGTGATTGGTGCGCAAGTTCTTAAGTTTTGGGAGAGATTCTGGTATGGTGACATGGACTTCTGGGATGTCGGATTTTGGAAACGTTTCATTAACCATGGTCTTGAGAGGTGGTAATTAAGGGTAGGTATGAGTGGCGTGACCAACAAAATCACACAGAGCACACTAGATGGGATGCTTAGGAGGCCGAGGAGGGGCAGGGTTGGGCGAGGTAGGTTTATCCTTCGATGCCCCCCTGCGAGCTTTGCCATTTTTACTCGAAGTGGTTGCAATAGGAGGCGGTGCTTGTTGGGGTGATTGAGGTACCGGTGTAGCAAGGGAAGTCATGGGAATTGGTTGAACCGGGGTCAAGGTAATATATGGTTTAGGTTGACCTGGCAGAGTGTTGGTTGGAGGGTCAAGATAGCAGACGAGTATACCCAAGGTCAAGTTGGGGAGGGATAGGGTGGCCAAGGTAGGGACAGAATAAGCTCCGGGAGGGGGAGCGAGGAAAGGGATCTGACTAGCATGGAAATGGCCAGGAGGAATGATGCCAAGGGGGTTGATTTCAGGTGAAATCGACCCATGAGGAGTGGTGGGAGAAGAAGATTCAGAAGGAAGAAGGGTGGCTAACGAGGGCGAAGGGCTAGGAGCTGGTTGAGGTTGAGATTGTTGACTAGCCAAAGTGGGCTCTGTAAGGTTAGCCCAAGATGATTGCATCATGAAAAAGTTCGCTAAGTTAGGATCAGAGATGGGAGGGGAGTTGAAAAAGGTGCCAAGCAAGGATGAGTCTTTGTAGACGACAGGGGAAACACTGGTCAAAGAATCAACAGTTTGCTTGTTGGTGACAGTAGAGATGGTGGACTCAGGGGAGGTCTGAGATTTTGGTTCATGGTAAGTCAACTGGTCAATGGTGACAATCTTGCCATTATGAGGGAAGAACATCTTGCGGTGGACTGCGGATGGGACGACAGACATGGCATAGGTGTAACTACGCCCCAAAAGGATGTTGTAGTCAAGAGGGGTGTCGATAACTTCAACGTCGACACAAACAGTCTTGCCGGCAAGGGTGATAGGACAGTTACGGAATAGGCCAATGGGCTGGGAGGCATGGCCATCCCATGCACGAAGGGTGATGGTGGAAGGGGCCAGTTCAGGGGATCCGAATTGTTTCCAAAATGAAGCGAACATTACGCAGGTAGAAGCCCCCTCATCAATAATACACCGAGCAACATTGGCATTTCAGATTTTGATTGGGATTTGGAAAGCAACTGAAGGAGGGAGAAGGGGATGGTCTGACTGACGGGCGTTGAAAACAATCAATTGGTCATCGGAAGGATCTACAGTGCCCATAGCAGATAGGAGAGCCCTATTTTGAGAAGGACACGACTGGAGAAGTTCCAGTGTTGAAATGGCAACGGGAGATTGGGCCAGATCATCTACTATGTTGTGTGAATGGGCAGCCCGACTAGAGGGAGAATTTCGGCGTAATGGTCCCTTAGGAGTCTTGGGATGAACCTCAACTTTGGGAGGAGGGAGTTGCAAGGGACCATTGGGTGTTGATAGAGGCTCTGTAGGACCTGACGATGGAGACTCAGAGACATACGGAACAAGAGGTGTGGAATACTGACAGGACCGGGTTTGAAGGTTGAGGTCGACGGTGAGATATGGGTCAGAAGCCATCATAAGAATCTGGTAATCAGAGGAACCAGAAGGGGAAGGTTGGGTGTTTACCGGGGCATGATGTGGTTGAGTGGCCACAAATCCTTGTTGAGGGAAAGGATCGGTAAACACAACAGGTTGAGAAGTCACTGGGGCAGGGGGAATAGTAGGGGAGGAGTGCTGTCCCGGTATGGTGGCCTGAGAATCCCACATCTGCCGCATTTATGGTAATAAGGGACAATCGTGAGTGTAATGACCATAAAAACCGCAACACAAATGGGGATTATTGGTGTGAAGTGGCCTGTTCGGCTTGGGCTAAGAACCCTGTGGCTGGTTAGCAGTGTGAGGATCAATACTGGAAGGATTGGATCCACGATTACCAGAAGTGTATTGATTGCCTCTTCTCCTTCTTTGAGAAGGAGGAAAATTAGGTGCCCCCTGCTGTGCAAATACTTGCCCTAAAGGGGGTAGTAAGTGCGGTTGAGGGGGTGGAGAGGGCAAGGGAGTGGGAGGTCCAAATGCTGGAGGAGCTGGGACACCAGGTTGCGGATATGGATAAGGAGTAGGGTGGGCAGCAGTAAGGTAAGCAGGAGGGTGGGAAAAAGGAGGAGGCATGTCGTAGCCTGAATACATGCTACCTGGAGGGGAAAAAACGCCGGAGGGGCTGGCCCCTGGAGGAAAACCATGGCCTGGAAGAGGTTGGGCAGAGGTATGTGACAGGGCTCGAGGCATTAGGGCCATCGGGTTTGGGAAGGTCAGGGAGGACAGTATAAAAATAACCAGATTGGGCGTAGATAAGGTCATAATTCAAGGCGATTTGGAGGGCGGCTTCTTCGGTTTGGGGAAAATGGGATGCGACATCTTTGCCAATGGGAGGTAAGAGAGAGCGAAGGAACCAATCCATGTAAACCCGATCTTCAAAGGGGGCAGCGCGGCACAAGCTCCGTCTTCGCTGCCATTCCTGGACATGAGCAGAAAGGCGGGTCGAAGAGGATTGATGGAAAGAAGTTAAGAGTTCAGTTCCAGTGTCGTATCAGAGAGGGAGCTGGAAATAGGATAAAAAAACTTGAGCAATGGTCGCAAAGGTGGTATGGGAAGAGGTGGCTTGATCAACATATCATTTGGAAGCGTCGCCTGTAAGCGTGCGTTGGAACAATTTAAGACGGATGGAGTCATCGGTGATGGAATTAGAGGAGCACCACATGTGGAAAGATCGGATATGGTTAGAGGGATCTTCGCTAGCAAGGCCTTCAAACTTGGGAATGTCAGAGGGAAGCTTGGTTGGCATATCAGGCCAACTAACATCGTGGCGAATAGGATCATTGATTAGCTAATTGAAGTCGGGGAGACTAAGGCCGACCATATAAGGGAGCAATGGGGCAGTCGAGGTAGGTCCCGAGGTGGTTCCACTGGAAACAGACCCAGCAATAGTACTAGGGTTGCTGCTGGTAGTAGGCCTTGAAGTAGACATGGTAAAAGTGACGGGGGGAGAATTAGGAGTAGGGGGAGAACCAGGAGTAGGGGGAGAACCCGAACAATCAGAGGAAGAGTCAGAGTGCAGACTCGAGGGAGGAATTAATCGATGACGACGGGAAGGAGGAAGTCGACCAAGCAGAAACTGAGGGTGAAGGCCAAGAAGTCTCCGAGAAAGGCACCTTGGGGGCACAATGATGATGGGAAGAAGAAAAACCGACAAGGGCAGGGAGAGACAAAATCAAGTGAGGTCACGGGTAGAAAGGTGCAGTGACAATTGATTTTAAAGTCTTTTCCAGGCGGTGTTAACCAGGCGCTTCTTCACTTAGGGTCAGTGTGTGGCGTGCGTTAATTTTAATTGTTTAAACCTAGACGTTTTGAGAGTAAAAGAAAAAGTGTGCTGTGTAACTGAAAATAAATCTGTAGTAAATAAGACTAAAAGAACAGAAAATGAACAGATACCAATGCATAAATCTAACCCCAAAAGGTGGGTCTCTCAAAACTAGTCTATAAGAGGGAAAAAACTAAGCAAAGCACGCTAAAAAGAGGCCAATAGATCAAATGTCTGGAGGGACTGGGATCTAAAGGAGAAATCTGCTGAAAATTTGTGCAGAGAACAACAAAGAGGTAGAGGCAAGGTTGCTGCTAAAAAAGAGGAGATCAGCTAAAACCAGAAGAGACAAGGCAGTGGCCTTAGAAATGAAACCAAACAAAACGATATGAGGTGATTTGAGAGGGAGAAGAGCTAATCTAAAAGGATCTGAAATGGAGGTATCAGATCTGAGAAAAATAAGGCTGAAACTCTGAAAATTCAGACTGCTGAAACAACAAAGACTCTCCCACAAAAAGTGGAGGGTACTAGAGTCCTAGGGGGCAAGATTCCCTTTTAGTTGAGTAAATCAGATTAGAAACAGGTCTAAATGGGCAGAGACAGAGGCTGGAAAACCCTAACAGAAGCTTCAGACAAACCCAGAAAAAGTGCTGGAAAATTTGCAGAAAAAGGGCAGGTCGTAGGTTCTGACCTGATTTCAGTCCAGGTCGCAGGTTTGGGGCAAAAAAGTGCGTCCTCAAGCTCAGGTCGCACTTTTTTGGCCGATAAGTGTGACATGCAGATCCGGCTCTCTTGGCGGCAGATTTCAGAAAAATTCGTCATCTCAGCTGCGGCTGATGTCTGTCACCTGCGCAATAAGGCCAGAAACACACAGAAGTTAAAAATTTGACTGTTTAAGGGTTTTAGGAGTAAAAAACACCATAAAAATAGGAAAAACAAAAAATGGAAGAGAAACCCTAGGGTCTGAAACAGCTGGATATGCAGGAATATATAAAACGACAGCGGTCACAAAAGAAAACCCGTGTGGAGTCGCCAATTGTTAGTATGAATCTTTCGTCGTAAAAGATCACTTTAGCTATGCATAACAAATAGCCCTAACATCAATTATCGCTGCAAAATATCTTTAAGTCTTCTGCACAAATTCAGATCTAAGCACAAAAAGACATTAAGCAGATAAAATATAATATGGCTCCATGCATCCAATAGACAAGACAAGAACAAAGTGTTTAAAAGAATGATTTGTATTATCTTAAAGGATGGGGCACCTGAGAGGAAAACAAGAAAGGTGTTTTCCGGTTCTCCTCAATGGGATGGGTTCTTGGAAGTCCTCAGTGTTTCAGATCTAAAATTCCTCTCTCTTATTGGTGTAAAAACAAACATGGAACTCAATGGGAGTTCATAAAGCAAAATGGAAAATGGTGACCAAGAGTAGATCCAGAGTGATCTAATGCAATGAAGGTGGTTAATGAATGGGGAAAACCCCCCTATTTATAACAAAATATTGGGGCGGTCTAGAACTCGGTGCATGAATAAAATATTATTAATCGAATTCTAGAAGCACCTTTTAGGAATATTTTATTATATTTGTTGGAGGGAAAAGGATTCTTGACTTGGGTCAATTCCTTTACTTATAAATAATAAATAAATAAATGATTTATTTATCATTTCAGGGGAATGATGGGAATACAATTAAATAAATAATGGTTTATTTAATTATTTATGGATGATTTAGTCAAATTTAACTAAGAATATAATTTAAATAATGATTTAAATAACTTGTTCTTAGGAAATAAGTAAATAAATAAGGATTTATTTAATTAATTTCGTTGTTTTGGGTTAAATATGACCAAATAAGTTATTTTATATGGTGAAAGAAATTTTACTTAGGGTAAAATTGGTCTTACATGGTGTACTTGGGTTCATCTAATAATAATAGGTTAGATGACCAAAAAAATGGTGTAACAACCAATATATTCTATACTACAATGATATTTTCTTTTGTATTGGAGTATCCCATCTGTACCACGTATATCTTGTAGCCCTTCCTCATAAAATTACTCAGATGCATAGCAGTAATGGCACGTAACTTTACCAGCCTTTTGACTCCATGCAGCTGACATCGGGTCCCATTCTCTTCCAGGTAACTGATAGCCTTTGTTTTGCAGTGTACTATTGACCAATGCCTTTCTAACAGTCCATGCATATCAGTAGATAATATGAACCCAATGGTAATACATTCAGTTCTATATTTGTCTATGCCTCTCCTATTTCAATCAGGCATGTTGGTACCTCAGCATTTACTCTTCTATTAGCCTCAATGGCTAGCTATACTAACTAGGGAATTTTAATTTTTTGAGTTAAAAAAAATAAAAAATTGCTACCTCAGGCCTAACATAACTCAAAGTGGCACCAGGATCTACTAAAATAGATATAGGTCATTTGGGTATCTTACCTTCTAGTTCAACCATTGAGGGTTGGAAGTCTTCTTGTCGATCCTCCAATACCGCGTTGATCTGAGGCATTCTTTTGTCCACTTCTCCCATGGTTGATGCTTCCTATAGGCTAGCCACATGCTCTGATTTGCGATGAGGACAATTTTTGTAATAATTTATCTCACTGCAACCCCAACATTGCAGAGGAGGTTTATGCACTTGACTATTTTCTAGTTTTCTAAGAGCTTCATTGAGCTTTGTATCAACCTACCACTTGGGCTTTTGTTGGCCTTCACCCATTTGCTTACCCATGGAAAATTTTGATACATTCCTAAAATTCACAGATTTGGTATTTTAGGATGTTGAGTAATTTTTTTGGTCCTTTCTTCGGGGGCCAATTCCTACCACTATCTTTCTGTTTAGACTGTTGATAACACATACGGGCTTTCCATATTGTTTTATGCATAGTTTCCAGACTGTTGTACTCAATTCACTCCTTCATATGTGCAGGAAATCTGCTGAGGAATCACTACACCTTGCCTTTCTCCTCACAGACATGCGGTACATATCTCAGAAAAGAGGTAAAATTTGCAATATACTCCTCCATCCTCAGTTGTCCCAAATGTAAGTCATGAAACTCCTTAGATGTTTCATCATAAAAGTGCTCTGTTAGGTACTTACTCTTGAAGTTCCTTTGAAAATCTTCCCAAGTTATGTTTTCTTCCTCAATTACGTGCACACATTTAACCTCCTCCCACCACAGGGTGGCCTTTACCTGTAGCTGGTAAATAGCGAGTCTAGCTTGAATATTTCTATTATACTCATAAACCTAGAATTATTTTCTCATTTCAATAACCCAAGCTTCAACTTCCTCTTTCCCTTCGCCATCAAAGAATGGAAGTTTAATTTTTCGAAATTCTCCTTGTAACTCCAGTTTCAACTTCTTGATTCTTCCTAGATTGGTTGTTTTGCCTGATTCCTCCTCATCATCATCCCTGACCCTTTGCTGGGTGTGACTGGCTTCTGAATCATTTTCCGTAATTGATGATGCTCCATTGTACCCCGAGTCTTGCACTTAGGGCTTGGTTGAGCTGCCCTATGATTCTTCCTATCAGATAGATTTTTCAAGATATTTTTTTTTCATGCATCAATTGCTCATTATTAGTCCACATATGCTCTAGTTCAATTTGCATGTGTTGGATGGTTTCCAGTATCCTTTGCGTTTGTTATTGCTACTCTGATAGTATCTTTTTTTTTTTTTTTTTTAAATGCTGTTGGTTACCTCCAAACTGTACCCACATTTCTGGGTCTACTTCCGGTCCTAGTGTAGACCAATTTTCCATAGTGGGTCTATTTGACACCTGACTTGTAGATCCTCTTCTCATTGTAACATTTCACCTGTTCACTGTGCCCACTTAGGTCTCATTGTTGTGACATGGGAGCTTTGATACCACATGTAATATATAACAGTAATACAAATAATAAAAAATTAAACTTAGATTTACAAAACCTCTTTCACCGAGCACATATATTGATTCACATATTCATTAATCTCAAAGTAAGAGTTACATAGTCCACATTATTCTGATGTAAATTTTCAACACTACTTTACTTACCCTTAACTGATAAAGGTACACATATATGACTTGCATTAAAGCTAATATAATTATAGTTCACATGTCAATATAAATATTTCATTATTCGTTAATTGATGTTATAATATCTACTAGGATGTGATAGTATTGGTTAGACCAACTCCTGCCATGATCTGGTGACACACATGACATGCATCAGGTTAATCGTTGATTGTTTAATGGTGATGGTACAACAGTGCGTTATGCCAATCCTTATGGCTCCAGTTCCAAGGTTAATCCCAACCCTATGTGGTTAATTGGTGTGCCTCAGATATTGTTACACCTGGCTCACCCTCTAACCATAGATCATGTATGATCTAACGGTATGGTTTGGCTGGAGGGTGGTTAGGGTATTACCCCTGCCCGAACCCTCGACGTTCCCGTCATTTTTCTCTGTCGAAGTTTGTTATATCTCCAGTGAAAGCAGCCCGATTTCGAATCACAAATTTTTCATGGATTTTCCTATACTTTTAGTTAGGCTACAAAGGGTTGGTACAGCTCCTTTCCCTGGAAACCAACTGTGGACCGCTCTTTAATGTAACCAGTGTGCACTTGTTCCTTCGTTCTCTAGGGCGATTACTGCATGGGTGCGTGGAACCCTCTCATCTCTTGCAATCATAGTTGTTGCACAGTTTGTCCCTCAAGCACATACTAAAGCACCTTCTCTTGAATTCATGAGTCTGCATTCTAGGAATTCGTCAGGGATCCAATCCCTCCAAGTAACTTCATGTTATATATATATATATATATATATATATATATATATATATATATATATATATCTATATATATATATATATATATATATATATATATATATATATATATATATATATATATATATTGACTGGTTTTTAATTAAGGGTTTGATGATTTACTTTTTCTGACCTCTGGGTTATTGGCTATGAAAGTAATACACCGTTCTCCTAACTAGTAGTTCGGGGTTCTCAATTTTACAATCAAGGGTTTAACGTTGCCTCTCTTGCCAGGTACTCATCTTGTGTTTTTATTTCTACTTGATCCAAGGAAATTTGTTTCGGTTGCACCAGACTTAGGGAAACAAACCCTATTGTTTCAAATTGTTTCCAAATAGTTGATTTTATAGCTTCTCTGTATTTGTTTGTATAATAAAGTAAAACCCTGGTGGGTTTTCATATGTTTAGTTCTACTCTGTGGCTCAGCTGGTAAAGCCTTCTCCCAACTAAGTGGTCACACAGTTATTTTCTCTTGTTTCCCTCATTTTCTTTGGGATTTTATTTTTGTATGATTTATGTATAATGTTTTATATACACCTGTAGTGGAACAGAATCTGCCATTAAAAATTTTGGGTGACATTTTTTTAATTTCCGTTGGGGTTTGATTCACGAAACTTACATATTTTGTGTTAATGAAACACAGGGTGATTTTGTTTCACTGTTCATTCACAGTCAGCATTTATATTGGGAACAATATGGAATATCAACATTTATGTAGTGGCTATTCTTGTTGTAGGTTAAGTGAGATGTGTTATTGTCTTTTTTCAATTCTTTCATCAAGAATTTTTTTAGAAATGCATTACTCTTGTTGTTTATAACCTAATGAATATCATTGCTATTCACGATATTGTGATGTCAAATTCACTAAGGTCTTGTTCTTGAACATGACATGCTCTTAACAATACAACAATGCAATATTTTTCTTGTTCATTCCCAATATAAAGTTAATGAAATGAACCACTGTAATTGCTTGTTCAATTTCCATTCTTTCCATGTAGCATTTCTAGTTGATTATTTTCAAGACTCCATATTAACTCTTTATTTTAATTTTTAGTAATGTTAATGCATAACTGAGATATGGCCATCATTCTCACCTGGGGGTTTATTAAAATGGGTCACGCGATGTAGATGACTTTGGCTAACTCCAAAATCGGTTTGGTCAACCCGGGTCCCTTCCTGGATTGAGATAACCGATTCACTGCTCAATTTCCAGTATAATTTAATTTGTAATATATATCCCTTCCTTACCACAGTTTTTGAACTAGTATCACAATGGAAATTTATATAATGGTTTCAACCGTTACTACAGATATATTGCATCTTTCTAGGCAATCCATTTACTTTTCCTGAGACTCTTATCGAATTAATTTTACTAACTAATTGAGTTTAGAGTCTATTGAACCTTAGGATTACCCTCTCTTTTAAAATTTTTCCCACCTCATTCCACCAATTTTCCATAAGATCACAAACCCTAATCAATGAAGAATGCTAAGGTTTTGTCTTCAGGATGCATTTAAATGATTGTCATATTACATTTTCATGATTTTTCTATTTGGATAAGTTTTTGCAATTTAGCTAAAGAATGTAGCATGTTCTATAGCTAACTGTGCGTTCCTTAGCCACTCTTATGGTTTAGAAGGTTCCAAGTGTTAGTTGAGGATTTGGGCCACATGGGTGTTTCTAGAATCTTGCCTACATGGATTCTATCCTACTCACATGGTCCAGATCGACATAAAAAGGAGCCTAAACTCATGGTCAAAGTTACAAGTCAAAGAATGTTACCTACAGCAGTAGGACTCTTGATTTTCTCTTCGTAGCAAATCATGATTCCAACAATCCTATTTCAATTGTAATTCAAGTTAGACACCTGTAGCTAGTTTAATTCGCAATTGGTTATGTAATTTCTCTTTAAATATTGGTTCCACATAACTGAGAGACAGTTCAGATTTCTAAGTGAATACTCTATTTCCAGACCTTGTTTTTATCATAATAAAGAAGCCCAGTTTGCCAAATGATTTCTTGATTACACCTTTAACAAGCTAGAGTTCAACCACATTATTTTTAGAGCGCCCCTGCTTGTGAAGGAGGTTTTTATTGTGTTTTCTAGTTAGATTTCCTTTACTCTATTTTAGTAATTTCTATTTCTAATTAGGTTTATGCTTCATTTCCAACTTTCAAATAGTTTAATGATAAAATCCAACTGTGCAGACTTACTCTTCCAAAACATTTCATGAAAATAGAAACTCTGTTTACAAAAGTGGATTAAGGATTGAAGTGTTAAGAAACCAAAGTTGTTTAGTTTTATTGTTCTTATCTTTTATTTCCATTAGAACAGAGTTTTCAATTGTTGTGTTAACAAATGTTTATGAAAGCCATTTTCAATATGCTAAACCTACATTGAATGATTAAATATCTCACACATACAGTGGTTGAAGTTATCTTGCTTATTGTTATTTTCTTGCCAAAGACTAAGGCATAATTGATTTCTCCGAAGGCATCTCAAGAAGTTAAAAAATTTACATTTGAATATGGAAAACAAGTAAATTATACATTAGTTCATTTTAGTTAGATCTTACATGATTTTTCTTTCAAGATCCTCACTTAATTGCAAACAATAATCTTCCTAAAATTCACTCTAGAAGGAATTGATCTAATCATGTTTTTAGATGAGATGGTTGAATAATTAATGAA
The DNA here is from genome assembly GCA_034641835.2 of Pinus albicaulis. Taxonomy (NCBI): domain Eukaryota; kingdom Viridiplantae; phylum Streptophyta; class Pinopsida; order Pinales; family Pinaceae; genus Pinus; species Pinus albicaulis. The sequence continues at coordinate 128,260,472 of CM076576.1, forward strand.
ATGCAATTTCTGAGTTATCCATTTGCAAAGTTTTCTTAGTTCCTTAGTTCAACCAAGTGTAATTAGTTACTTAGCATTACTTCAAGAAGATCACTCTTTACAAATTGAATAATTGGATTAACTAAACACATCTTAGATATTTTCATTTGCATTCTTTGTTTTCTGTTCTAGGACCTTAGCAGACTAAAGTACAAGCGGTTGCTAAACTCCATCTCAATAGGGTCATACCTAAAAAATTGAATGTTGAGGTAACTAAAGGTACAATAGTTGATTCATTTTTCTACTTTCATTTAAGATATGCATTGCAATTCTCAATCTTATTTTTATAAATAGATCCATGGATTAGGACTAATAAACAGATTAGATAGATACTTTGATTTCCAAAATAGGTCTTTAACTAGCCCTCAGTTTTTGATATGTTTTTATGAAAATTAGATTAGTTTTGGTACACTTCCTTTTCTTCCTTATAAAATAAATTTAGATTTACATAAGTGTTTCCATAGATTTAGATTAACCATCCTTAGATCTCAAAGAACCCCCCCCCCTAAAAATAACTTAAAACACAAAACAACGAAGTAAGGAACATGTTGCTTAAACACATATTGTGCACCACACTTCATTAGTTTACTAGTCGTCGTTGATAATTAATGAAAGCAATTTAGGACACTAAATTGAATAAAATTTTTGGCATCGTTGCCAGGGAAGTGTAACCAGGTAGCCTTATTTCTTACATTCAAAAAACAATGATATGCGTAGAGAAATAGACTCTAGGAGAAAATTCATGGCTAGAGGCAGAAGCTTAATCCCTACAACACCACTCACTCCACCTATACCAAGAAGTAGTACACCACCATCTCAAAATCATATCGCATATTTTACTGGTCATAGACTTCTAGAATTTCTAAGATCAAATATCCAGTTGGGAGGATCTCCTACTTCATCCACTGAGGCAATCTTAGAGGAAGAAGATCCTGGGAATCCAACAGAAGGAGTAAATTTTTTCACTTCTACAGGGGAACATATTTATTTGAAGAGTTATAAATCCCTAGTGAAGAGGAAGAAGAAGAACCTTTCTTCAACATACTATTGATAGAAGAACCAGAGGAGCAGTTAACCCTACAGGTTGAACCTTATAATAGCTCTGAAGAATCTATCATGGCAGGAAGAGGAGAAGAAGGAGGAGAGGGAGAAGGAGAAATTTTTAATGGAGAAAATGTAATATTTGGAGGAGGTAGAGGTAGAGGAGGAGATAGAGGAAGAGCTAGGAGAAATGCAGAAGGAGGTAGATGTAGAGGGGGGACTAAGAGTTCTTTTGGATTCCCTATAATAGATGAAGAGACAAATGCTATCATGAAAAATATCTCACCTTCTGTTCTCCCAAAATTTCATGGATTAAAAAGTAAATACCCTGAGACCTTTTTATTTGAATTTGAAGTCTTGTGTAGAACTTATGATTATCTACAGGATGCTCAAAAACTCAAATTGTTTCCTTCAACATTGAAAGGAGCAGTTCTAAAATGGTTCATGAGTCTAATCACTAGGTTTATTAGGACATGGAATGATATGAAGAGAGCATTTTTAGAAAGGTATTTGGACTATTGTATACCTATTAATCACAAAGAGGAAGTGTTTCAGATGATGCAAAAAGAGGATGAAAATTTGGAGGATTTACTTGAAAGATTTAACTATAACATTAAAAGAGCAAAAATGGAAAATCTAGATCAAGACACTCTAAAAGCTCTTTTGTTGAAAACAATTAGAGATGAATGGATAGATATCCTTAACATTATGGGGAAAGGGGAAATATCTCAACTTCCATTACCTGATATTGGGGAACTATGTCTTAATCTCTCAAGAGGAAAATCAAAATTTTTGAAAGGACCAAGAGATCCTGCTCTTGCTAGGGTAAACAAATCTGCAACTAGAACAGTAAGTCGGGCAGAAATTGGAAACATTCTTGATGAATTAAAAATAGACATTTTAAGGAGTCTTAGTGAAAAAATAGACACCCTTAAGTTACAAAACAAGCAAAAATACGAGACTGATTCTTTGGCTATTTTCTGTCCAAAATGCAGAAAGAAACATGCTTCGAAAGAATGTCCTCTTGAAGCAAAAGTCATAGAAATCTGTATGATTTGTTCAGAAAGTCACGAGACTAAGAATTGTCCTTAAATTCTTGGTATTAAGGCTATTTTTCAAGAAAAAACAACATCAAATCCTACATAATCTCTTTGTTTTGTCTCTAGAAGACCATGGCAGGGGCCACAAACTCAAGGGTTTAACAACCAAATGAATACTCAACCCCCAAATTAGAATTCTTGGCAGCAACCTTGGCCCCAATCTCAATTTAAATCCCAACCTTGGGCTCAAGGAATGAAAAATACATATGGAATATTTTCTCAGTACTATCAATATCCTCCATCATATCCAAATTATCCTCCCCAAAAAATTCCTCAATAAAATCAACAACCTCCAATCCAAAACCAAAATCCACAACTCTCACTACCATTCCCTCAGAGACCAAATCAGTTACCTGCCCAACCATTACCAAACCCCAACAATAAAAATTCACAGAATACCTATATGATAGAAGGTCAACAATTTCCAACCTATATGATTACTCCTCTAGGTCTTAACGATGTCCAATAATATTTGGTAGGATATTAGAAAAGAGGAAGCCTTCTGTAATCATTCAAGAACAAGAAAATTTTGAGGAAGATTCTCTACATCCAAATAAAAGTTTTGAAGGACAAGTAGCTCTTCAAAACCAAAATTCTGAAAAGGAAAAGCAAAAACAACCATTAAATTCAACTCATGTCATAGAGAAACCATCAGTATCTACTTTTACACCCCCTTTCCTGAAAGATTACAAATTGACAGAGGAGTATAAAAGCATATTATGTTGCCTAATTATGATTTCCTAGATGAATTGAAGAATATTTTCATGAAAATCCCTTTATTACAAGCCATCAAGGAAATTCCAATTTTAGCTAAAACAATAAAGGAGTTGAGTATGAAGAAACCGGGAAGAAAAATAAAAGAAATAAAAAGAATCCAGCTTGTAGGAAAAATAGCAGACATAATGATGGGAAAAATTGCCATTCAAAAATATTTAGATCTCGGAAGTCCAGTTGTAAAAACACATATCAATGGAGTTGAAATTCCAAATACATTGATTGATTTAGGAGCAGCAATAAACATCATGAGCAAACAGACCATGGAACAACTTAAGCTTCCTAATCTTCTTTATACACCTACATTACTGCAATTAGCCAATAGATCTGTAATCAAACTAGATGGTGTGTTAGAATATATATCAGTGTCTTTAGATTCTTGGGGGTATCCTATTGATTTTATGATATTAACCCCTAAGAGCAATCTAGGACACCCACTCATACTAGGAAGACCTTGGTTGGCTACATTTGATGCTTTCATTAGCTGTAGATCTGGTGACATGTATATTTTTGATGGTAATTTGACTAAGAAATTTACTCTGTATCCTCCATCAAGAAAAATCACAGAGATAGATGACAAATTATGGATTGTTGATGAAGAAGATATACAACCTCTCTTTACTATTTCCAACATTAGTGAAGATAACCAAATCTTAAATACAATAGAAAATTATGAATCATCTCCAGAATATGAACATGATAAATTTCAAGAAAGATCCAATATTGAATATTTGTCATCTAAGCAGATGTCTCTTTACTCTATGGAAGAATTTGGTAGCTTTATAGTTGAAATCTTTCCAGGGAAAACGTTGAACATAAACAATAACTTGGAAAAGTTACAACAAGAGAAGTTAATCGAAACATTACAACAAAACTCATCTACATATGCATGGGAATACACTGACATGAAAGGAATTAGTCCTAAGACTTGTATACATCATATTTACATTGAGGAAAATTGCAAACCTATCAGACAACCTCAAAGAAGGATGAATCCAAATCTTAGGGAAATTGTGAAAGAAGAGTTGCAAAAGTTGTTAAATGTAAACTTCATCTATCCAATTTTAGACAGTCAGTGGGTTTCTCCTTTAGTGATTGTACCCAAAAGGAATGGTAAATGGAGGGTATGCATTGATTATCAAGAATTGAATAAAGCTACCATTAAAGATCATTTTCCTTTGCCTTTTATAGATCAAGTGTTAGATACATTAGCAGGTAAGAAGTATTTCTTATTCCTGGATGGTTTCAGTGGTTACAACCAAATTCAGGTTGCACCTGAAGATTAGGATAAAACCACATTCACCGATCCATGGGGGACTTATGCCTACCGAGTACTTCCTTTTGGATTGTGTAGTGCACCTGCAACATTCCAAAGGGCAGTACTAGGAATTTTTTCTGATCTAATACATGATTGTGTAGAAGTGTATATGGATGACTTTACAATTTATGGTAATACATTTGAAGAGGCTTTAGAAAACTTGGAAAAAATTCTTAAAAGATGTAAGGAAGAAAACCTCTCACTAAGTCATGAAAAATGTTTCATGATGTTTACTGAAGGGATTGTTTTGGGACATCACATTTCAAGAGATGAAATTAAAGTTGATAAATCTAAAGTTGAAGTCATCTCCAACTTATTAGTTCCAAGTTCCCAAAAGGATGTTAGAAGTTTTCTAGGATTCACAGGGTATTATAGAATATTTATAGAAAATTTCACCAAAATAGCATCCCCACTCTTCAAAAGATTGTGAATTTAGCTGGAATCATGACTGCCAGTTAGCATTTGAAACCTTAAAGGAAAAAATTTCTGAAGCACCCATCTTAAGAGGCCCTAACTGGAAACTACCTTTTCACATTTCAACAGATGCTTCATACACATCTCTAGGAGCTGTGTTAGGACAAAAATACTTGATCTCTTATGCCATATATTACACAAGTAAGAATTTAACTCCCCCTGAGTTGAATTACACTGTAACTGAAAAGGAATTCCTAGTTGTTGTTCATGTTATCAACTAATTCAAACATTAAATAAGAGGCTATGAAACCTTTGTCCATACAAATCACTTTGCAATTAGGTATTTAATGAATAAATCTATTACTAATGGCAGAGTTACAAATGGTTATTGCTCCTGCAAGAATTCAACATTACTATTCTAGACATGCCTGGAAAAAAAACACAGTTGCTGATTTCCTGTCTAGAATTAAAAATATCAAAGATGACACTCCAGTTGAAGATAAATTTCTCGATGAATATATTTTTGCAATAAATACTTGAACCGCTTGGTTTGCAAATATTGGCAATTACTTAGTTACAGGAAAATTACCTTCACATTTTCATTCTAGAAAGAAAAGAAGAATCATTCAATTAAGTGCAAGATATTCATGGATTACTAATGAATTGTATAAGACAGGTCCAGATCTCATTATCAGAAGATGTGTTCGAGAAGATGAAATGCCTAAAATTCTTAAGGCATTTCATGATGAAGCTTGTGGTGGACATTTTGCTGACAAGAGGACAACCTATAAAATCCTTAATTTAGGATATTATTGGCCATCCATCTTCAAATATGCCAAAGAATATGTCAAAAGGTGTGACAGTTGCCAGAGAGTAGGGAAACCTGCTCCTACAAATGAAATTCCATTGCAACCTCAGGTACTCATTGAAACTTTTGAAAAATGGGCCTTGGATTTTGTTGGACCTATCAATCCTCCATCTAAACAAAAGAAGTACATTTTGGTATGCACTGATTATGTCACTAAATGGGTAGAGGCTAAATCATTACCTTTTGCTAATGAAGGATCTGTAGTTAATTTTATTTTTGAGGATATCTTCACTCGTTTTGGTGTCCCAAGAGAAATTGTGATAGATCAGGGAGCCCATTTTACATCCAAGTTGGTGAAAAATCTCGTGGAAGATTACAAGATCAAGCACATAAATTCTACTCCTTATCATCCACAAGGAAATGGTCAAGTTGAATCTACCAATAAGGTGATCAAAGGAATTCTCACTAAGACTGTTCATCTACATAGAAGAGATTGGGCAGATAGGCTTCCTGAAGCCTTATTGGCCTACAAAACTACATGGAAGAACACAATAGGACATACTCCATATGAACTTGTTTATGGGAAGAAATTCATGTTCCCTATAGAGTTTCAGATCAAAACCTTCAAGAGGGTAGTCTAATTGGGATTTGATTTATCAAAAGCACAGAAGCATATACTGGAGTAACTTAATGAACTAGATGAAATCAGACAAGATGCATTCCAAAGAACCAGTATAGTCCAGCAGCAAAGGAATAAATGGCATGGCAAGTATATCAAAGAGAAATTTTTTTAAGAAGGGGATTAGGCACCCTTGTTCGATTCAAAATTCAAGGATTTTCAAGGAAAGTTTCAAACTCATTGGCTTGGGCCATATGATATTGAAAAGGTCTTTGATAATGGAGCAGTGAAGATCAAAACAATGGATGAAGAAAAAGTATCTCTTCTTGTAAATGGTCATCGGTTGAAAGTATATCATAAACCACTTTCAAAAGAATAGTTTTTCAAGAAATTCAAGATAATATTGATATGGAGTTAGTGAAGAAGAATTATTCTTCTTCACAAACTTAGCTTTTATTTTTCCTACATTTGATTAAAAAAAAAAAAAAAAGTGTATAAGTATGAAAACCAATCAATAATTGGCATAATTATGCAGAAAATAATATATGGTGAAAATCAAAAACTCTCTGACATCCTATATTTTATATTTTTCTTTTCTGTAATAAAGTGGTGAAAACTACATTCATATTTGCGGTTCATAATTTTCTAATTCAGTTTCATTCCATCACACTCCAATGTCATCCCATCTCATTCCACTTTCATCTCATTTTCACATTCATTCCATAATTCATATTTCATTTTCATTCCATATTTCTCACTCATTCCATTCATGTTCCATACTTAAAAAATAAAAATTAATAATACATTCTGCAGTTGAGTACATTCGGCAGCTAATTCTATTATGTAGCTAATTTGATTTTGTAGCCACTTCAGCAATTCTGACATGATGATTGAAAAGGGACTAAAGGATTATGTTTAAAGGCCACCATGCTACAAAAGAGTACCTAAGGAAAAACATCAAGAAAACAACAAACAAAAAGGTTAAGTTCTGAGGTAAAGTGTAAAATTTTGTTTTTAATAGCAAAATTAAAAACATGAAATATGTATAATATATACATTCATATGTTCCTTGAAAATCCATCATTTGAAATGATTTCAATCCTCATCATGATATATCTCAACCATATCCCTCATATAAAGTTGCATAATGGTCCATCATTAATATTTTTGGTTGATGACTAACAGTCATGATCATGACGTGAACTACTTGTCTACGTTTCTCCAATACCGTATCACTTACTTATTTCTTACATCTCACCATAAACCCTCCATCTGTAGCTCATTCATCTCCATCGATTCCACTACCAATTCATCTCTATCAACTGTGCAGCAAATTCATTTCCACAAAATAGAGGGGTAATTCTGAAGGTTGAAAGCACTCTGCATAGAAGAAGGATGGGTTTGATTGTTAGAACAGAACTAGTGGGGGTAAAAAACATGGAAGGATACCCACAGGTTAGAGAATTGCTACAGCAAGCTGGATGGTTGAGGTTCATAGAAAATTTCAATGTTTTTGATAAGTAAATTACAAAATCATTTGCTCGATCTTTTGATGGAGCCAAAGTAGAAATTGGGGACATTAAATTTACAGTGACAGAGTCATTCCTGGCTGAAGCTACAGAACTTCCGATGCATGGAGAGAGATGGTTCAAGAATATAGAATTCCATAATGAATCATGGAAGGTGATACTTAAAATCCCAGGTATGGATGTCTCAGTTTTTAGAAAAGGAATCCCAAGTATAACCCTTAAAAGCAAATGGAGAAATATGATTTTGATTTTGTAGAAATTCATAAATTGTGAAGGAAGATTTGGAACCATGTATGTTTATCACATCCGTTTATTAATGAATTTTCTAGAAAATGGTGAAATCAACCTTCATTTCTTTCTGCTCAATAATCTAAGAAGAATGACCTCAAATACATACAAAAGAGAATACAATCCATAGAGACCACTATGCATCATCATGACTTGGTGAAAATATTGATTGAGTTTCACTTAAGGAGCATAGAAGACACTTGGGAGGATTTCCTTGTTAGGAATAATTTTCAAGAACAACTAGACTCACCACCCAAGGAAGAGAATTTCAGGAGAAGTAAAAGAAATAAAATTGATGTGGTTGTTGAAAACATACCTGAAACTTCACTACAAAGGAATGGTGAAAAACTATTTTTTGAGGAACTGACAGAAATTAGGAAACAAATTAAGGCTAGAGGAAAGAAAAAGAAAGAGAGTGAGGTTACAAATGAAGGGAATGAAAGTCCTCCAAAACTAATAAGGAGATCTAGACTCCGAGGAATTATGAAGAAGACATTGTCCAAGGGGACAGAGCTCATAAATATAGAAGAGGAAACCCTAGTTCCATCACCTGTTGATAATTCTCCTGTGTACAGTCCTCAAAACTCTATTGTTTATCATTTTGAACAAGGCCCCAACAGAAGATCTCCTGGTATAGATCCAATCCAGTAGCAGATATATGATTATGTAGAGTCATTGGAAAGAAGAAGAGCCTCAATGAACCAAGAACCACCTGTCAATCCATGAGAACCTCTAATTGATACTCTTAAGCAAGATATTTATGAGTTAGAGATATTGAACAAGCACATCAAGCAGGAGAATGATATTTTGAAGGAACAAAACAAGTTGGACAAGGTAATGCATGATAATACTACTCTGCAAGTAGGACTATTGCATAAGGAAAATAGGAAATTGAAGAAGAAGAACAAGAGATATAACAGAGCAATCATAAACCTAAAATTAAAACTTCTTATGAAAAGGCCAAGAATGACATTGAATTCAAAAAGGAACAAAAGAATAAGGTTGGATGTCCTAGCTGAGGTATCTGAGCAAATGCAGTAGGGGAAAAGAACTCATAATTTTTGCAAATTACATGAGGACATGCAATGATTTTGCAGTGGGGGGTATGTTGAACCTCATGATTACCCTCTATTTTACAAATTCTCTCATCTCATTCCACCACTTTTCCATAAAATAACAAACCTTAATCAATGAATAATGCGAAGGTTTTGTCTTAAGGATACATTTAAATTATTTTCATATTATATTTTCGTGATTTTCTATTTAGATAATTTTTTGCAATTTAGATAAATAATGCATCATGTTCTGCAGCTAATTGTGCGTTCCGTAGCCACTCTTATGGTTTAGAAGATTCCAGGTGTCAATTGAGGATTTCGGCCACATGGTTGTTTCTACAATCTTGCCTACATGGATTCTATCCTACTCACATGGTCCATATCAACATAAAAAGGAGCCTAAACTCATGGTCAAAGTTACAAGTCAAAGAAAATTACCTATAGCAGCAAGACTCCTGATTTGCTTTTTGTAGCAAATCATGAGTCCAACAGTCGCATTTCAATTGAAATTCCAGTTAGACACATGTAGCTAGTTTAACTTGCAATTAGTTATGTAATTTCTCTTTAAATATTGGTTCCACATAACCGAGAGACAGTTCAGTACAGTTCAGATTTCTAAGTGAATACTCTGTTTCCAGACCTTGTTTTTATCACAACAAATAAGCTCAATTTTCCAAATGCTTGCTCGATTGCACCTTTAACAAGCTAGGAGTTCAACCACATCAGTTGCAGAGGGCCCCTGCTTCTGAAGGAGGTTTTTATTGTGTTTTCTAGTCAGATTTCCTTTACTCTGTTTTAGCAATTTATGTTTCTAATTAGGCTTATGCTTCATTTCCAACTTTCAAATAGTTTAATGATAAATTCCAATTGTGTAGACTTACTCTTCCAAAAAATTTCATGAAAATAGAAACTCTGTTTTCAAAAGTGGATTAAGGATTGAAGTGTTAAGAAACCACAATTGTTTAGTTTTATTGTTCTTGTCTTTTATTTCCATTAGAATATAATTTTCAATTTCTGTGTTAACATATGTTTATGAAATCCATTTTCAATATGCTAAACCTAAATTGAATGGTTAAATATATCACACATAAAGTGGTTGAAGTTATCTTGCTTATTGTTATTTTCTTGCCAAAAACTAAGGCATAATTGATTTCTCCGAAGGCATCTCAAGAAGTTAAACACTTTACATTTAAATGTGGCAAACAAATCAATTATACATTAGTTCATTTTAGTTATATCTCACATGCTTTTACTTTCAAGATTCTCACATAATTGCAAACAATAATATTCCTAAAAATCACTCTAGAAGGAATTGATCTAATCATGTTTTCAGATGAGATGGTTGAATGATTAATGAAATGCAATTTCCGAGTTATCCATTTGAAATTTTTTCTTAGTTCCTTAGTTCAAACATGTGTAATTAGTTACTTAACATTACTTCAAGAAGATCACTCTTTACAAATTGAATAATTGGAGTAACTAAACACATCTTAGATATTTTCATTTGCGTTATTTGTTTTCTGTTCTAGGACCTAATTAGCAGATGAAAGTACAAGCAGTTGCTAAACTCCATCTCAATAGGGTCATACCTAACAAATTGAATGTTGAGGTAACTAAGGGTATAATAGTTGATTCATTTTTATGCTTTCATTTAAGATAGGCATTATAATTCTCAATCTTAATTTTATAAATATATCCATGGATTATTACTAATAAACATATTAGATAGATGCTTTGATTTCCAAAATAGGTCTTTAACTAGCCCTCAGTTTTTGGTATGTTTTTATGAAAATTAGATTAGTTTTGGTACACTTCCTTTTCTTCCTTCTAAAATACATTTAGATTCACATAAGTCTTTCCATAGCTTTAGATTAACCATCCTTATATCTCAAGGAAAAAAAAAACCCCTAAAAATAACATAAAACACAAAACAATGAAGTAAGGAATAGGTTGCTTAAGCACATATGGTGCACCACACTTCATCAGTTTACTAGCCCTGGTTGATAATTAATGAAAGCAATTTAGGACACTAAATTGACTAAACAGAGTCATTAATAGCAAGATATTAGGCTTCATAGATATTAATTCAAAATTTATTCCTACACATAATAGCTATTAAAAAATTAAATAGGCAACCACCATACCTTTAAGGTTTATAGTGATTGCGTAATTGATTTAAAGCTCGATAAGAAAACTCAATCAAAGAGTCCACCACCCTTCCTATGAAATAAAAAAGGACATTTGATTCTCCCCCTGAGCTCCCTACTACAAATCAGAGTGCGTAATACTTCACTGGCCTGAACTCTTGCAGACCTCAGAACCTCCAGATTCAGTCTTACACAAATCTAGACAAGATTCCACTAGTCTCAAGCCCGACTCCAGAATTTGTCTTTCTTTCCTCAAACAGCTACCGCAATTTTTGTTCTCTATTTCCTTTCTTCTTCCAGTTCTTCTAAGGGTGGAACCCCTCTCCTCCTACCTGAGATCCTTTTTATCTCTGGGGAGGAAGGCCAAGAAACACAACAACCGGATCTGACTAGTAGTTAGGTAACTACTACTAGGCCTCTTCTATTCAGCTTTCTCCTCATGCCTTTATTCTAATTAATATAAATTCATGAATTATCAAACATAACAATCAACCTCTAACCCACATATAATTATAATTATAATTATGTCCAAAATTATAATCGCGTTATTTAATTTAATTTCAACTAATTATTTTCTCGTTAATTAATTAACCGATGAACATAAGCAATTTACCAGAAATTACAAACCAAACCGGAGGGGTTGCAGAAAATGGAATAGATATAAGTATTCCATTTAAATGTAATTATTTCATTTTAAATGGGAATTGAAATGAACATCTCAATATGTGTTGATTGCATATCTTTAAAGATGTTATTGTTATAAAAAACGATGCCAACATAGTCTTACAACGATCCTGAAGTCTCATTTCAAATATGCAATCACAAATAATTGTAGACAAACACCAAATTTCTTTGCACTAGGGTTGAGTGTAATGGTTCACAAGACTTGGCACTATGACTGACCACTAAATTTAAAAGGCACTACCGATTATCAGATCGATGGGACAACACTTGACGGAAAATGTTCGGTTTTCCGACTTCATTAACTTACAGATGGACTAGCGCCAACAAGATGTTGGAAAGTGCTTTTGCAACTCAACAGTAAAGAGTAGTGGTAGAGCGCTCGGTGGTGGGCCCTCAACGAAAAATGGGAAAGTTAATGAACCTTATTTCCTTTTTCAGCTCTAATAATTAGCAAACCCCACCCCTCCACTCATCGCCATGTTTCACAACTCCTTTTGATTCTTAGTAGGCACATGATAGCAAGTGATTGGAAAAGTTTTTTTAAGAAAATAAATGAAATGAAATGGCTGTTAATGACGTGTACGAGATCTCAATTTTACCTTATTTCTTTATAGGTTTACTCAAATGTCAAGTGTAGCTGATACTACTTGGATACAAAATTAAATCTAACAATATCTAAATTGCATACTTCCCAGTAAACCCACACCAAATTGAAAATACATGAAAAAAATATACTCCTTGGTTCCACATCCAACAAGTGTTTACACTTACTATATTTGAGTAAATTTATTAAAAGATAAGTGGAAAATACAATTAAAAAATAATAATTTTCTTTCTTTTTCTTTAAAAATTGAGAAATTTATTTTATTATTTTAACTATTATTTTATTATTTAACAAGATAAAGCTCTAAACACTATGATTGGAAAAATAAATTCATTCCTTTAATTCACTCTTAACCACCTATAAAATATTAGTATTTCCAAACATAAAATACACCCAAAAAAAACTTGGAAATTAAAATTAATAAATCATAAATTTAGAAGGTTTTTTCATGGAACCTGTAAACAACTCCAATATTTTGTATCTATTTAAAATTCACACTGAAGCAAATATATTAATGTGAAAGAAAGATATAGAAAATAAATTCATGCCATTAACATTATTGAGAAAATGTGTTCTAAATTATGATGTCTCTCTATACAAAGGCAAAATAATAATTAGTTACATTAAAAAAACAAAATAGATGAACAACATATGATGCATAGATTTAATTAATTATTTAAAATAATTTAAAATTTATTTAATTCTTTTCCTTTTTATCTATATTTAAAAAAAAAAAACAAAATATCATAGTGATTTTGGATAAAAGTTATGACAAGGATAGAATTATATTGGTTTTTAAATATACATTTCCATGCCATTGTATAGGAAATGGTCTCATATCAAGGTGGACATTTAGATTTTGCTTTATCTTAACTTAAAGGTTTTAGATTTTAATTTATGTTAATTTAAGGGTTTTATATATACTAATCCTTTGTATTTTATGACTAATTTTAGATTTTTATGGGTTTATAAACATAGATATAGTTGGAGACACAAATTTATTTGTTAATATTAAAATACTATAATTTTTAATTTTAAAAATGTATTAATTTCATAACAAGTAATTCTAATTCATGGTGATTTAAAATCTATAAATTTCTTAACAATACATTTAACCATCATTTATCCAAGACTTCGTGGACAAAAGAAATAGTTTTTTATAAATCATCGTCTTTTTATTTTATTTTAAAGTTTGGTTGTGGTGAGACTACATCATGGGCATGTCCAAATTAACATCCGAATAAGGTGGGGAATTAACGTGACGATATGAAAATAACAAAAATAGTTTTAAATTTTTCTAATTAATTACAAATTTTTTCCTTATATTTTTATTACATTTTATTATTTCTATTTTTTATTTTTAATTAAATTTTGTGATAAATTTTTAATTTTTTTTACTAATATAATAACAAAAATAAGATTTCAATTCTCAAAAGATTTAACTCTTAGTTTAATGGATATAAAAATGAAGAGAATGTATAATTACTCCAAAGTAATTTTACTCTATAACCCTTTATGTGCAAACACTATCATTGCAGCGAATGAGAGGCACTCATTTTTGTCCTCCTTTGGCTAATTAAAAACCACTGCGTATAATTATTTTGACTCGTCCTGTGGAGTTATGTTTGCTTTCCTAATCTCATCATATTTTCTGTTGGAGAGGCATAAGAGTAAATGCAAAAAATTACTCAAATAATTCACACACGCAATGACACATGGGCTGCATCTCTTCTATTGATATCACGAACTTGATTAATTACAATGAACCCGGTGAAGGGTATTTAAACCTTTTCGACTAACGACTCGCCTAATATAACTTGACATGCGCACACTTACTAAATTCATCTATCACTTAACTCTACTTGACTCAATGCTCACTTAACTGACTCTCTAAATATAGAAAATCTTCACGCGAGAGTAATTATCTTATTTTAACACTCCCCCTTAATTACGTCTGCTAAACTAAGACATGACTCATGACAGCTAAAACATACTTGTTGGTCTATGTCTCAGCTAACCTTACAACACCCAAGTTTCTTTTGTGAAACTCAAACACATATTTTTCTAATGGTTTTGTAAATATATCAGCCAATGAATCACTCGATTTACAAGGCTTCAAGTGAACTTCTCCATTTCTCACAAGTTCTCTAATAAAGTGATATCTAGTATCAATATTTTTTATCTTTTGATGAAACACACTATTCTTTGATAGTGAAATCGTTGAGGTGTTGTCAAAATATATTGTTGTTGATCCTTATTTCTTTTGCTTGATTACATCCAATACTATTCTTAACCACATGACTTGTTGGTGCTACATATTCTGCTTCTACTGATGAAAGTGTCACAATAGATTGCTTCTTAGATGCCCATGAAATCACACCTGAACCAAGGTGAAACACATAACCAGAAATTCTCGTCCTATCATCCAAACTGTAGAAATTATACAAACATACGTATATCAATGGATTCAATCTGATCAAGAAATGTACTAAAGCTAGATACTGAATCCTTCTACAAATCAATTGCGGAAAATAAACACAATCGCCAATCATAACAAGTGCAGAAAGAAACAAATCAAACCACAACACAGATAATTTCTTGTGGAAATCTTACTGCTCAAAAACCATCTATCATATATTGTATATTCCACAATGAATCATGAAACAATTATAATGCACTCTTCTCACAACAGTCTCCTGCACTCTGCCTATCGTCTCACACTGATCTAGGCAAAATTGAGCCAACACTTAGCCAATTCTCAGCCTATTTTCAGCCTGCCTTGCTCACGCAATTCATGAGGAATGAAATCCCTATTTTTCAGGTATTTCAACCTTTCTCAACTGCGCAAAGTATCATGGGCATCCTGTGGTGTTTTAACTGCATCTGGGTAGCTTGTTAATATCACAACTAATAGTTAACTCCCCTTTAACCTTTGTCTCAACTGGGTCTCCACTGGAACTGACATGCATGCAGTTATTAATAGTAAATCATCAGTTGCATTGCAGATCACTGATTGTGAATTAAATATGATTTAATTCACTTGATATCTCACTAGTGCAAAACAAAATTACACTGTAGTTCAACTAACTTTAACTCACGTAACTGAGTTAATTGGTTACTCATGCACTTAACTACAAATTTAACTCTAAAACACATAGAATCACTCGACATGCCTCACCAACTACCCTCAACTCGAATTCCATGAGCTAACTGATTCTATCACATTTAGTTAGCTATTACAATTGTTTACGAGATAAGATTACAATTTATTGTCCAATTTAATTAATGGATATAAATTTGACACATTTAAATTTAATAAATAAATTGAATTTCACACTAATGTATCGCTAGGACCCATCACTACACGGCTTGTGGTCCCACACTAGTGTAGGTGTTGTTATGTTGCTTCTGGATGCCAATTTCACTATTTCTTGTTGCAAAATTTAACACTCCCTCTCAACAAGAAAGGAATGTCCTTGCATGTGACATGAAACTCTTACATGCAACACTTCTCTAGTAATTCTCGCACATGCAAACTTTTCATGCAACACTTCTCTAGTGTTTCTCGCACATGCAACTTTTGCATGCAACACTTCTGAAACTAAATAGCCTCCAAACAACTAAATAAGTATAATGCATCTGTCATCAGATTATTTTGATTGCTAGTACCTACTGCACATGTCTACTGGATTCTTTGCATTTTTGACAACTGCATCCATGCACTCTACATTGCTTCCAACTGTGATCTGTTGTCCAGTATCCAACACCTGTCACTCTGATTTTTGTCCTCCTGACATTTGATTGCATCAATCTAACTAATCGTGCTACTGTTGTATTGTGGGCTCCTCATAGTAAGGTTCTATCCATGAGATGCACCATCCCTAGGACCCTGCCTAAATTTCTTCTTGGGATTAAATTTGTACATCACCCCACCTCACACTTGGAGGTATAGATTCATGTACTGCCTCTGCCCATTTGACTCAAAATTTCTTTGCTTGAGTGGTTTCTACCACTCCATGATCCTCTACATGTGGCTGCTCCACATCTTGAGGTTCATTCTTTGGAACCAATATTTCCTCATCTGCATGCAAATCAACCCCCCTCTCAAGGAACAATCGCACGATTTTCTCACACTTCCCCATGGTACAACCCTTGCATGTGTATTTCTGCGCAAGAGTACCCTTTGGAAGCTCCGTTGAAATCTATTGCATGATCTTCAAAGCTCTGTGGTGTAGATGGCCCAATCTCTTGTGCCATAACTCACCCTCATCCCGTCTCACCACGTTGTATGCCTTACCCATCAATGTTGCGCAACCATCTACATTAAGTTTATAGATATTCTTCACATGAATCCCAATCTTCTTGGTTTGTCCTGTTGCTTTGTGTCGAAGGAAAGCTTTTCCTTCACTGAAAACAACATCATAGCCTCTATCCTCTAACATTGCAACTGGAACTAAATTTTAATTCAAGATTGGTACATGCATTACCTCTTTTAATAAAAATGGTTTACCTGACTGTCTCTGGAAAGTAATTGTACCAATCCTAATAGTGTTATACCTTTCGTCGTCACCCATTTTGAAATGCATCTGGAGGTCCTTCTCCTCCAAGCTTCTAGAAATTTCTTTGTCTCTCGTCATGTGGAAAGATGCACCACTATCCAAGTACCACCTTGATCTAATCAAACTTGATGCCATGCATGCAATAAAAAAGAATTCAAGCTAAAATTGTGAGGCCAAAGTCTCACCAGATGTAGATCTTGAAGCCTTCTTTTTCTTCTTCTTTTGTGGGAAATTAGTGGCATAATTTCCATGCTTGTGACCTTGAAAACACTTCACTCTAGACATGTCGTGCTCCTTTCCTTCTTTTCCGGTCTCAGATTCGGAATAGGATTTATTTCCCTTCCCCTTCTTCACCTTACCAGCCAAGGCACAATTTTCTTCATGATATTCCTTAGGTGAAGATCCATCCATGGTATTGCGCCTGAATTCTTCTTGCACCAAATCCGACCAAATTCGTTCCCAATCTAGCAATGTCTCCCTCCCAATGAAAAATTCCTAATAACTATGCCAACTCTTGGGAAGGCCTAGAAGAGCTAGGCTCACCAAGTCATCATCCGCGAGAGTAATACCGATGCTCCCAAGCTCATCCCGACATTGGAAAAACTTTGTTAAATATATCGGAATAGTGTCATATTTCTCCATTTTGATTTTCTTGGGCTTGTCCTTCAATACCAATTTTCTATGATCACTGCTACTCTGAAACAGATTTTTCAAAGCTTTCCAAATTGCATATGGTGTCACTTTTCCATGGAGACTTGAGACAATGTGGTCTTGTACTCCCTCCAGTAAGATCCTCCTCACCCTTGCAACCTTCTTTTTCCAAGCATCAAGATTTGCAACATCTGCTATAGCGGGTTTGGGAACATCATTATCAATGAATTATTTCAACCCATTGTCCTCTAGTACTTCCTCCATCCTGTATTTCCATGAAATATAATTGGAATTGACCTCAATTGCATACTCCAATCTCAAGCCATTGAAAGCAATTTTGATCCTGATTCGCCTATCACACCAAGAACACTTTTGCAAATTTGAATTCTATTCAGTTACAAACTCAACTTCTCCTCCACTATAGTGATTTCTTGTGCTTTGATACCATGTATAAATTATACAAACATATGTATATCAATGGATTCAATCCGATCAAGCAATGTACTATACCTAGATACTGAATCCTTCTACAAATCAATTACAGAAAATAAACACGATCGCCCATCACAACAAGTGTAGAAAGAAATGAATCAAACCACAACAGAGATAATTTCCTAGGGAAAGCTTACTACTCAAAACCCCTCTATCATATATCGTATATTCCACAAGGAATCATGAAATAGTTACAATGCACTCTTCTCACAAGAGTCTCTGCACTTTGCCTATCGTCTCACACTGATCCAAACAAAATTGGGTCAATACTTAGCCAATTATCAGCCTTTCTTTAGCCTGCCTTTCTCACACAATTCATGAGGAATGAAATACCTATTCCTTAGTAATTTCAGCCTTTCTCAACTGCGCAGAGTATCATGGGCATCCTGTGGTTTTTTAACTGCATCTGGGCAACCTGCTAATATCACAACTGATAGTTAACTTCCCTTTAACCTTTGTCTCAAATGGGTCTCCACTGGAATTGACATGCATGCAGCTATTAATAGTAAATCATCAGTTGCATAGAAAATCACTGATTGTGAATTAAATATGATTTAATTATCTTGATCTCTAACTAGTGCAAAAAACAGTTACAACTAGTTCAACTAACTTTAACACCTAACTGAGTTAACTGATTACTCATGCATTAAACTCATGCACTTAACTGCAACTTGAACTCCAAAACACATAGAATCGCTCTGCATGCCTCACCAACTAACCTCAACTCGAATTCCATGAGCTAACTGATTCTATCACACTCCGTTAACTATTACAAGTGTTTATGAGATAATATTACAATTTATTGTCCAGTTTAATTAAGGGATAATTAAATTTGACACATTTCAATTTAATAAATAAATTTAATTTCATGCTAATGTATCACTAGGACCCATCACTACATGACCTGTGGTCCCACACTCGCGTAGGTGTTGTCATGTTGTTTCTGGATGCCAATTTCACTGTTTCTTGTTGCAAACTTCAACACAAACTACCTGCAAAATTACCATTTGTGTACCCAATAAAATATTTCTTTTTTGTACTTGCATACATTATTCCACAATCTCTAGATCCTACTATGTATCTTAGAATTCATTTTCCTGCACTCCAATGTGTGTCTTTTCAAGTCTCCATAAATCTGAAAATCAAACTCACTCCTTGCATAATATATGGCCTTGTAGTTGTAAGATACATGAGGCTGCCAACCAATCTATTAAATAGATTTGGATTGACATTTGATCCTTCACCATCCTTACTTAATTTTGTACCTACTGCAATTGGTGTAGGTACAGGTTTGCAATTACCCATCTTGAATCTTTTTAGCAAATATCTAGCATACTTATTTTGGAAAATAAAATTTCCTTTTTTAGATTGCTCAACTTCTATGCCAAGAAAAATTTCATGAGACCAATATTTGTCATCTAAAATTATTTCATCATGGCTGCGTTAAATTCATCTAACTCAAGATAACCTGTAAAATCCATGTCATCAACATATAAGAAAACAATCAAAATATGTCCATGCTCATTTACCTTTGTGTACAAGGTGTTGAAAAGTGTAACTAGGTCGGTCTTCATATTTGACGATGTAATTAGAGTCATGTATATGAAGGGAATTGGAAAATATATATGATGAATGTGGTTAATAATAAAAAAAGAATTCGGTCTTCATGTCGGCCTAAATATATGTTATGTGGTCGGCCTAAAAGAAGAAATAGGTATCACTATATATAAGCCCAATCTGCGGATCATTTGGATGGACAAGCTACGTGGACAACACACAATTTAATGTGGATTCCTTTGTAGATTGTGGATAAGTCTGAGACAGATTATATATATATGAATACATTGCAGACACAACAGAGACTGCGTTAGATAATTGCGGATACCACAGCAAAGACCGTAAGGGAATTGCAGACACCACAATAGAGACTACGTTAGGTAATTACACACACTACAACAGAGACAGTAAGGGAATTGCTGACATCATAGCAGAGACTACGTGTTACAAAAGGAAATTGTGGAAAACTACAACATAATACATACTAAGATAGTGCGGATCTCTCTATAGTGAGACAGAAGATAAAGTGCAGATTTTTCTGAGTTTGAATAGAATAAAAAGGTCTGGATTTCAGGAGACAAGAACAGGGTTTGATTGCGGATATATCACAGCCATTCTTGTGGATTACATCTATAATAAGATATGGTTACACCTGTGGTCAAGTGCAGATTACAGAGAAGGGAAAATGCGGGCTTCAGGACAGACAAAGTCACTACATTTTAGAATAATAGAATCTGCGGTTACATCTGTAATAAAGTGTGGATTTGATGAATGACCATGCCGTGATGTTATGAATAGTTGTCGAATTATGCCTTTTGATATTTGACTTGATGAAAGTTTAACTAAGAAAGGAGATAACTAACGTAAATAAGTTCACAAGTAATTATCAAGAAGAGAATTTGTATTAACCTGCAGCCCTTCAAAATTCTCAACAGGAATCAAAGATTTGGTTACAAGAAAGGGCTATTAGTGATACTTCAGTTCGGATTCATGTGTTAAACAAGCATAGATCTCAGTCAAGGAGTATTACACATACACTAATACTTACATGCACACAGTCACAGTGTCTCCACAGTCTTGGCATACATGTATTTGAAGTATCCTGAATACATTCTAGGCCTACATACATCTCCACAACTTGGACTCATTCTGAAAATTTTGGGGATATAATACAATTCGGAGGGTAATCACATATCACAGTGACATTCTCGGCATGACTAAATAGAAAAGACTCCGGTCATTAGTACTACCATAGTAATAGAACTATGATACTATCATAATTCCATATGGATGGTTCAATAATACCACACCAAAAGTTTGCAAGTACAGATCATTCAAATGCACTTACAATACTGATTCAATTCTATATGATTCGGTGTTTCCTCCAATAAATATAATTCTTATATATTTTTGAAATCAATGGCATGACCTCAGCTTACCAGTAGTGGTCACAGCCTTGGAAGAATATAGTCTGAAATTTCAGCTACACGAATGGATGACATATGATCTCAAGTATGGAACAGCCTAAGAAGAAGACCATTCAAGGAAGAACAAGGTGAAGATCTCCTCTTCACTTGCCAAGTAAGTATCTTTCATTTTCATTTTAATTTTGGTTAAATGACTTCTATTTGCAGTGAGATACATAAGGTGGTTGTATTTCCAAAGATCCTTGCATGAAACAAGGAGGATAGTCATGATCCTCATAGATAACTGAAGTCATAGATAAGGGTCTCCTTTGAATTCATGGAAAGGAACTCTTAAGTTTTTCTCATATGAAAAATATTGGAGACACAAAAGAAGCTAGAAGAAGAATTATGAATAGTATAAGAAATTTCATGTCACCGGAAAGGATGGAAGGAGTGGATGGAAAGAGGGAGAAAGAGATCATTAAGACTAGTCTCCCTCATAATAAGTCTCTTTATGGCTCCTAGATCCTGCTTAAGATTTGATGCGATGTGACATAATGGAAGCATAAGAAACAAGAACTCATATGATCATGAGGGTAACAAAATCATAGGATAAGTAAGTTACCTCACTCATCAACCTAGGGTCTCTATGGAAGAGGACAAGTTGAAGGCAATAGTTTTGCAGAACTCAAACATTTGAAGAAAAGGAAGAACTTGATTCAAAGAAAATATAAGAAAGAAGAAGCAAGGGATATACACTACGATTGAGATCATCTTCTTCTTTAAATGATTTTTATTGGTCATATGATAGGAAGCAGTAGCATGGTAGGAGCTCTTGGTGAATCAGCTCCGGGAAAACCTCTCTGATAACATTACTAATGGAAAGCAGTCATCAAAAGCAAGGGTCATCATGGAAACATATTTCTGGGATATTGATGGAGCATGCCAAGAGAATGAAGCTCTTCATTCTTGAAGATGACTCAAGGGTAAAAGGGTATGAGGTATGTATATATATTTATATGCTAAACATTAGATGTTGTGAAGTCATGTCATATGATTGCAAGTACTGAACTTCTGTATTTAGAAGTCTGATCTATGGAGGATTATCTCTCAGTGCACAGACAGTTGAAATCAACATAATATGTCCTCATGGAATATGAGGTGGTTGTATACGAATAAGAAACTAGAAAAATTGTAAGTTCATGGGAATAAATAATGTTCAGAGAGGAAGAGATCATGAAATGCAACCATGTCAAGAGGCAATTACCATCTGGAAGCCAAAAAGATGTGACTAAGAGATCTCTTGGAAAGATATGTAAAATCTAACATGAATTTTGATAAAGAAGAATACCTTTGGAAAAAATCATATCATTAGGAGATTTGTCAATCTGTATAAAGGATTTTGATGCCTACAGGAAGATGTCATGGTGAAATATTATCTTTGAGGTAACCTTTTTTAAAAA
Organism: Pinus albicaulis; assembly: GCA_034641835.2. Lineage (NCBI taxonomy): Eukaryota > Viridiplantae > Streptophyta > Pinopsida > Pinales > Pinaceae > Pinus > Pinus albicaulis. The sequence goes on from CM076576.1 coordinate 128,283,020, forward strand.
ATTTAATATGTATATGTTTATCTGGATGAATTTGTGCAAGGCTGCTGATCATGAGAAAGCATGTATGATCCTTGGATATGATTCGAAGGAAAGCAGCATGGCATAATAGTGGACCAGATAAGGAAATATGATGAATCAATTTCTGATAGTTGACATGACGTAGGATGAAAGTGATGGATTATTTGTGCCCTATGAAGCTAAAAGTTGGAGATTCCTCAATATTGAAATCCATGACATCGAGGACAAGAATTCTTCATGAGCAGTTGGGTGTCTCACCATTGCTGTTGGAGGTCCCTGGTTAAGAGGGAGAATGATGATAAGTTTGTTACTTGGAAGAAACTTGGTAATTCATTAGAATGAGCTTAGGTCCATTCCTTGTATAGGAATGAGTACATTCCCTTGTGGAATAGGTCCTCCCTAGTTGAGAGGGAGAGATAGACACATCATTTTGGTCTTCACTTGGGAAGACATAATGGAGGATTGGGTAATCATCTGGCATTAGATACTCTTTGAGAATGTATGAGGGCATTCAAGATAAGAGCAGTCGGGGATTGATATTATTTGAGGGCTAGCTACCCCAGAGAACAATAGTCCAAGAAGGTCATACTTTGGGAACACCCAAGTGGAGTATGTACCTTGGAGAGACAATGACGATGGTGTCTATAAGTCATGTGTCTCGCCAGCATTGTAGCCCATTGTCTCATTGAGAGATGGGGCTGTTAGTCAAGGCCTTGCACTAGGACAATGCTGGTTGATATGACGCTTTACAGATGTGATTACCAATCCAAATTCTTCTTATGAGATTCTTCAGTTTGAAAGTAACCATGTACCTCTATGAATACCTCCCTAGTTAAGAGGGAGTGTTGAAAAGTGTAACTAGGTCCGTCTTCATATTTGACGATGTAATTGGAGTCATGTATATGAAGGGAATTGTCACAATTACATGCTGGAAAATATATATGATGAATGTGGTTAATAATCAACAAAGAAGTCGGTCTTCATGTCGGCCTAAAAGAAGAAATAGGTACCACTATATATAAGCCCAGTCTGTGGATCATTTGGATGGACAAGCTATGTGGAAAACACACAATTGAATGTGGATTCCTTTGTAGATTGCGGATAAGTCTGAGACAGAGTATATATATACGAAGACATTTTGGACACAACAGAGACTACGTTAGATAATTGTGGATACCACACCAAAGACTGTAAGGGAATTGTAGACACCACAACAGAGAATGCGTTAGGTAATTACAGACATCACAAGAGAGACAGTAAGGGAATTGCGGACATCACAACAGAGACTACGTGTTACAAAAGGAAATGCGGATCTCTCTGTAGTGAGACAGAAGATAAAGTGCAGATTTTTCTGAGTTTGAACAGAATAAAAAGGTGCGGATTTCAGGAGACAAGAACAGGGTTTGATTGCGGATATATCACAACTATTCTTGTGGACTACATATGTAATAAGATGCGGTTACACCTGTGGTTAAGTGCAGATTACAGAGAAGGGAAAATGCGGGCTTCAGGACAGATAGAATCACTACGTCTTAGAATAAAATAATTTGTGGTTACATCTGTAATAAAGTGCAAATTTTATGAATGACCATGCCGTGATGTTATGAATATATATCACATTATGCATTTTGATAATTGACTTGATGAAAGATTAACTAAGAAAGGAGATAACTAACGTAAATAAGTTCACAAGTAATTATCAAGAAGAGAATTTGTATTAACCTACAACCCTTCAAAATTCTCAACACAAGGTAGGTTCAATATTTCTTTTGCAAAATCTATTCTTGATCATGTAGTTGTCAATTCTGCTATACCATGCTCTAGGTGCTTGCTTAAGTCCATAGAGCGCTTTCTTCAACCTGTAAAATTTATATTCTTTACCTTTAGCTTAATAACTTGGAGGTTGCTGCACATAAATTTCTTCTTCTATAATTCCATTCAAGAAGACTGATTTCACATCCATATGATATATTTTCCACTTATTTTGGGATGTTGTGTCTAGTACTTCTCTTACAGTATCCAATCTGGCTTCTGGAGAAAACTTTTCTCCAAAGTCTATTCCTAGTTGTTGTGAGAATCCTTTTGCTACAAGTCTTTCTTTAAATCTATCAATTTCACCTTTATCATTCAACTTTGTCTTGTACACCCACCTCACACCAATGAGGTTTTTATCCTTTGGAAAATTAACCAAATCCCATGTATAATTCTTTTTAATAGCTTAAATTTCTTCATCCATGTCTCACAACCAATTTTCATCTTTGATTGCTTCTTCAAACAAAGAAGGATGGAAAGAAAATAATGCAAAATTTGAACTAACATCCAAATCGTCATAAATATATTTTTGACTTCTCATATTTATCTTGCCACTGCCTGATTCATCACCTGACTGGCTGATGGGAAAATTCTAGTCTATTGATCTACTTGAAGATCCATGTTGCTCAGAAAATCTTGGTGTCCTTCTTGGCGTCTTCTCTTGTGATTCTTGCTGCTCCTTTTCCCCTACACCATCTTCTTCCATCAGTGGTGTCTGTACATCAAATGTTTTGTCTATATTCCCATTCCATGACTCTTTTTCTTTGAACACAGCATATCTTGTAATTATGGTCTTTTTGGTGATACGGTTATACAATTTGTAAGCTTTTTATTCCTCACTATAACCAATAAATATGCATTTTTCACTTTGATCATCCAATTTTCCTTTTATCTTCTTAGGCACATGTGCATAGGCTACACATCCACAATATCCAAGATGAGATATGTTGCATGACATACCTCACCATGCTTCTTCTGGTACTCTATTCATCACACTCTTTTTAGGTGATTTGTTTATCACATAAACAACACATGCAACTGCTTCTGCCTAATACTCATTAGATGAGTTTCTTCCTTTCAGCATGCTCCTTGTCATTTCCATAATTGTTCTATATTTTCTCTCTGCTACACCATTACGATGCGTTGTGTACTTGGTTTTAAACTGTCTTTTGACTCCATATTATTTGCAGTACTCATGGAATGTCTTCGAATCATATTCTCCACCACGATATGACTTCAATACCTTGTTCTCTCGATCACTTTGGTTCTCTGTTAAGGCTTTTAATTCTTTGAAATTTGAAAAAGTTTTAGACTTATGCTTCAAGAAGTAAACCCAAGTATTTCTACTATAGTCATCAATAAAAGTGAGGAAGAAACAACTTCCACCAATCAACTGTGTCCTCATAGGTCCACACAAGTCTATATGCACCATATCAAGTGGCTTCTTTGCTCTGTATGCAACTCCCTTTGGAAAAATTTCATGTCGTTGCTTTCCCAAGATGCAACACTCACAAGTAATAGTAGGTTCTTTGATGGGAGGTAACCCTCTTACCATCTATTTTCGCTGTAACAATATTAAACCAGAAAAGTGCAAGTGTCTAAACCGAAAGTTCCATAATGATTAATCATTAGAACATGCAATTGTAAAATAACTAACCTAATCATTGCAATTCATAATAGAGGAAATATTTTTTTCCTCGTCATCTTCACCTTTGCAATCAGCTACTTGCTTGGGGGCTTGTCATAAATAACACACTATTTTCCATAAAATATAACTATGTATCCCTTCTGTGTCAATTGACCAACACTTATCAAATTATGTTTGATACTGGGAACATAATATACCTGTGAGATTGTCTTTGGCTCCTCCTGCATGGTCATAATGTTGACCACTCTTTTTCCATCTACATCAACAGTCTTGGCATTCCCCAAATTTACCTCTATCTTCACAAATTGATCCAGATTTACAACCAAACTCTTTTTGTCTGTCATGTGGTTATTGAAACCACTGTCTGATAGCCACACTTTATCAGAAGGTTCATGCATGTTATGGCAAGATAGGAACATGGTGTTAGTATTCCCTGTACTAACATTATCTCTATAGTTTCCTTGATCAACTATCATCTTCTTGAAATCACAGGCATAGTGACCAAATTTATTACAATAATAACATTTCACCTTTGATTTGTCAAATATTTGATTATTGTTGAAGCTTTTGTTGCTGCTTCCACTTTCATGTTCATGTTATTCTCGGCCATCTCTCTAACCACCATGTCTTCTGCCTCTCGATATACTTCTGCCTCAACCTCTGTCTCTTGAAATAGAAACCTGACTTTTGAAAGCAGTGTCTAGAGTGTAATCCTTATTTCTATCTATCCTTGCCTCATGCGATAGAAGCGATCACATCAACTCATCAACTGCTAGTGTTGTGAAATCCTTGGCTTCTTCTATGGTTTCTACCACAACATCAAACTTGATAGACAAATCTTTAAGGACCTTCTCAATCTTTGTTCGATCTTTAATATATTCACCATAAAATTTTTACTAATTTACGAAAGCCATGACCTGATTCATGAAATAATCGATGTTATTTGTCTCCTTCATCTACAGAATTTAAAAATATCTCTTAGTATTTTGCAATTTAACAATATTGACTTTGGCCATACCTTGATAGCTTGTTTCCAAATTTTCCCATTTTGTCTTTGCTGAAGACGTAATCATAATCTTCTGGAACACTCCTTGGTCCACTCCATACTAGATAAGCAACAAATCTTGTGCATTCTTCCTTTTTATTTATTCCATTTTTCTCTCTCTACATTAGTGTTAGCTCGTTCTTCTGCTTCAATCTGAGGTTCTAAAAACCCAAACTTGAAATTATCCCAAACATCATGCACCTTCAACATGGTCTCCATTTTAATGGCCCACACATCATAATATTTCTATGTAAAAGTAGGAAGTTGTGGAAAGAAACTCAATGGCCCACACATCATAATATTTCTATGTAAAAGTAGGAAGTTGTGGAAAGAAACTCGTTGTTGCCATCTTTATTCAAAAATTTGACTTCTCTTATGAAACCCTAAGTTTATCTTTTTATAAGCTTTGCAAAGTTCAAAAAATACCCTTATAATAAAATGCTAAGTTTTATTATATATATATATATATATATTTATTTATTTATTTATTAAAAATTTATTTTATATTTTATATATAAAATAAAATTTTACATCAAACCCTTTTCAAAAACTTAATATAATATTTTAACTCTAAAAAAAAAAAGTCATTTTAACTCATGAAGCTATCATATATTTTGAAACTTTGATTCCTTTTTAAAAACCCAATCCACATGTGGATAAAACTTTGAACCGTATCAACTTAACATGACTTGTGACTTTTTACTTTTGATTCACTAATACACCTCAGAGTTTAGTAAGGTTGCATGCTAATGCTACTCATGATGGTGAGACCCACATTAATGCTCTAACGTACCAAATAATGTGAAGAACCTGTGTTCCTAAAAATCGTGGAAACTTTTTAACCTATAACACGGATCTCTGCTGAGCCCACTAGTGAGCCCTAGTATTGCACCAAGAGTGCTGGAACTCCCAGGAGCTGCCCTAATTTACTTTATCAACCTGGGGTTCATACAAACTTGGAGGTGATAGTGCTATATACACAGTAGATGCATTCTGCTCATGTCATCCTCTTCCGCTCTATGAAAGGGGGCTACTTCTAGGGGTTCTCGGTGAAGTCTGTCACACTTCAATGAAACTAAAATAAATTTTAGAAAGGGAATGACAGAAAGGAAACTAAACTAAATTGCTGAAAAGAAATGATAGGAAAGGAAAATAATTTAACTTGCTGAAAAGAAATGGTAGAAAGGAAATGACGGTAAGGAAACTAATTTAACTTGCTGAAAATAAATGGTAGAAAGGAAAATAATTCTAAACCACACTTAACCTGGCCAAACGACTAAATTCACTCTACTTATCCTATGATCTATGTACCATGCTACCATTCTTCTAACCATGCAACTATTTATGATATAACTAAACTTGAAAAAGTGTTGCTTGCAGTTTGGAGGAAAAAGGGCTAAAGATTCTAATGGAGGGCTTGAACACATGGGACAAGGATTAGAGAAGTGAAAAGAGGGGTTAAAATTTATTAAAACCCATTATATCGCAATAATTCTTTGGAGAGGGAGGCTTTTAGAAGTGTGATGGTGAAATTGCGATGGAGGGACGGAAGTGCAATATGCAATATGCGATATCGAAATCGCAATATCGCAAAGCTGGAGGGGTAGCGTAAGTGTTGTTCGGGAGCGGACGTGATATGCGATATGCGATAGGATAAAAAATATGAGATGCAAAATGCGACGGGATGATGTGGCGGTAGGGCCAGTGGTAAAGTATGAAAACGGTATCGCAATCAATGTTTGGAGCGATAAGTGTTAAGGAGAATCCAATGACAAATGCAATTTGCGATTTGAGATGCAGCAGAGTGCAGAGAATTATCGCAATCGACGTTTGGAGCGGTAAGTATTAACGGAAACCACATGAAAATGCGATTTGTGATTGCGGTAAGTCTTAAAAGGAAAAAGGGAAAAGGTTGCGAAATGTGAAATGCAATGGATGACATGGCAGAGTGCTACAATGATATCGCAATCGGGGTTAGGAGATAGAAGTATTAATGAGAACCAGTAGAAAATGCGATTTGCAATGAGTGAAGTACAATAGCGAGAGATTCGAGGAGCAAAGGCGGAGGTGCAACTTTGATGGGTTTTCAGCGTTTTGTGAATAAAAAGGGTGACAACTGCAGTAAAAGAAGAAGGAGGGAATAGAGCATAACAGAGGTGTTTGGAAGCATGAAAACAGAGATGGAAAATGAAGCAAGAAGGCGAGGGTGAAATTCTCCAGAACTTTAATACTAAATCCTGTAAACAAACCTGCAGATCCATGCACGGAAAAATGGAAAATATGCATGATAAAAGTAGTGAACATAAATACTCGGACTTGTAATGCAATTTCTTCCCTAAACTCAGAAGCAGTGAACAAAAAGTAATTTTTGGTCCATGGGAAGGTCTACCCTCTTCTAACTCTATGGACAGAGATGAGAGGGGAAGGCTCGATCCACACCTTTTGGATTTTTCCTCTATTCTATTAGTCTCATAAGAAAATCAAAAACTACAACAACACACTGAAAGTGAAACTAAATAACAATGAAACTATCAGAAGCAAAACTAACTAGATGACAGAAAAAAAAATAGCTAAATGACAGAAAGGAAAGAATGATAACAGTAGAGAAGTTGAGGCACATGGGTTGGGACCTAACCCACGAGCCCAGCTCTCTGGAACTAAATCGGTAAAATGGAGTTTGTCTGCTCATTTCAGGAAGAGAATAGCCTCATTACATTTATGAAAGTTTAATCACTAAGTACAATAATAAAAAGCTTAATAGCTTGCAGCAATTGTTTTGAATGGAGTTGAATCGACCAGCATTGAATGGATCGGGAAAATCGCCCGAAATCCCCTGGAATCGACCCTAATTAGCTCTTGATCAACTTTAATTATCCTCAAGGGAAGCTACCAACAACTCCCAAGAAAATAGTGATTGAGTCCACTTTGAATCCAAGTAAACCATAGATTGAGTGCACATCATCTTGAATTTTCTTGGCTGCCTTTGATAGTTAAGGAGGGTGGACAACCCCCTTGAATCTCTCCAATATTTATCCATAATTTCATGACATTTTTCTCATTTATTCGTCTACCTTGATCTTCCAATGGTAGGGAGCAAGTCCCTATATCATCTCCTTCTCCAAATTTTCATAATCTACCCAATATTCTCACAATATTCTACAAAAATAACCAATATTAGGCACAAATATGCAATTACCTTTAATCCTTCCTAGGAACATATTAAATCATAAGAAAAAATTATTAAGTGTAGAAGGAGAGATTTAATATATCTTTTCATGTGCATAGGGAAGGTAGATGGGCCTAAGAAATGTTATATATGCCTTACTTTATGTCTAATTTAGAGGCCCATCATCACCCCCCTACTGAAATTGTTGCTCATCCATCCTCCTTGCCTTATGGTTCTTCCTGCATGCTAGCTTATTTCATTTTCTATTTATTGACCCATGCACTGTCGTCCTGCTAATATTCTTGCTATTCTTCTTGCATTTATTCTCGTAGGTGCTTCATGGAGGTCCTTAGATGCCTTAAGAAAATATGTTTTGCATGCCAAGAGGTGGTTGATCCACCTTTTATTTGATTTTTTTTTTTAATAATTGCATGGAGAATAAAATCAGAGCTCTTTTTCTGTGAACTGATTTCACCCTTGGTTACCCCTTGGAACTCCTAGTCTTCCATTACAATTAACTGCTTACCACCCACTTTCTCAAGTCCTTTTTACTTTTGTCTTGTTCCTCTTCTTGGTGGAAAAAGTGAGGCTAGTTGCTAGATATTGCTGAGGTTTCTCTGATACTGATTTTGGCTATATAGAAAAAGTCTTCCTTCTCACAATTTTTAATGTTTTATTGAGCTAAAATAGATTTGAAGAAAGGGTTAGATGATTGCATACCTGAGCCTTACCATTGATTTGTTTTTGCAGGTGATATTGAAGTTGTTGAATATGTCTTCGGTGGTTCTAAAGCTGCATGTGATAATATGCTTGAGGTCCTTTTGGAGCTTCTAAGCACAGGAGGAGGAAGTCCAAATTTGACTACCTTTAACCAGGGTGTTGACCAAATTTTATTTTTGTGCCAACTTGCCATTTTTATGCTCGCAAAGGTTGGAGAGCACCTGCATTCATTAGAGAGAGATACATGGAGAAATGTTTTTTTTTTTTTTTTTTAAGGCCTACATCTAGTTGCCTTAATGAGGTTTTCAACTGGTAGGTCTGCCTAGGCACCTCAAGGGAGGTTTTCACCTAGGATCTTTTATTTTTCTCTTTTTTCTTATTCTTTTTTTCAACCCAATGTCTACCTCAAGGAGGTTTTCAATCAATGAGCCAATATCAAACGCCTCAAAAGAGGTTTTCACCTGAGATTTTATTCTTTTTCCCTTTTTTTTCTTTTTCACTTTCCTACTCTACTTGAAAAACAAAACCTTTTTCAAGTATAGGAATACTTCCAATGGATCCATGTACACATCAAGATGACATATAAAATCATGTGCACACTTGGAATACATGCTTTGACATGTACCTTAATATGAGAGATGAATTCCTTTGATTGGGATTGTATCGAGTATTTTTGGAGAAGAGCATGTTGCTGCAACTTAATGACTATTTGGAACCATATGTAAATATAGATATGATGCCCTTGGTCCACTTGCTGATTTGGATCACCTTGGATGTCCTCTTCTATTATGACATTCAAATATTCCTCTTTTTGATGATTGTTCCCTTGAACACATGGAGGAAATGTTGGTAAACATGAGGAAACTTTCTCAACATCTAATTCTGAGGCCAACTCTTCATCAAGTGTAGCCCTTGATATTTTGATCTCCTCATTTGGATCTTCTTCTTCTTGATGTTGTCCTTCAATGAAATTAAGAAAATATCTTCTTTGCAATACATTTCTTGAACTACGGTGCAATCCATTTAGATCGAGGGGATATGTTTCGTAGTATTGTACCTCAACATTGTAAGTGGGATGAGATACTTCATGGTGTGGGTTTGGAAATGGTGGTACAGGTAGTTGAGTGGGGGTGGATATATGAGATGGATATGGTTTAGGTTGTGGTTTTGGCGGAGGTGAATGGTAGGGATAGCATGGAGTTGGGTATGGAGTATATTGAGGGAAATATTGAGGATATTGTGGATTTTCAAAATAAGGTCCTTGCCAACCATGTTGCCATGATTTGTTTTGGGGTTGAGATGGTCGAGGTTGCCAAGGAGGGAGTGTGTCCCATTCAGTTTGAGATGGATGTGAATAAGCTTGAAATTGTGAAGTGGGCCCTTGCATCATATCAAGTTGTCTAGGCTGCTAGGGTATCCTTGGAGCTACATAACATAGCTTCTTTGGTGATTGCCTTGCTCCATTGTCTTCCTAGTAAACTTTTTTAAACATGGGGAATGATGGACAACATTTAGTAGCATATTATTCTGCATGGATAACAAAAATATCAGCATCTTCTTTTTTCTCATTTTGCATTCTTAACATTTCTACTTATTCACTTAGATTTATAAGAGTTTCTGTTTTAAAGTTGTCAAGAAAAACTCCAATTTCACCTTGCCTTACCAATGCTGAGGCAGATTTACTTACTCTTTCCCTTCCTCTTGATATGTGCTTGCATTTTTCACAAATTTCTTCAAATGAAAATTGGTATATATCTCCTCCACTCATGAGATTAAAGAGATCAATCCACTCATCCATAATTGTTCTAAGTAAGAGGGTTTTTAGTGTGTCAAATCCTAAATGATGCAATTTTTCCCTCTTAACATTAAACATGAACCTGTCTATGAGATCCTCAAGGCTCTGATCCTCTTTTTGATTCATTCTAAAAATTTCTTCTTTAATATCATGGTTTTTATATTTTCCTAGGAATATCTTTTACATATCATTCCATGATCTTATTGAATTAATACAAAGACTCATGAACCATTTAAGAGATTTATCCTTCAATTTTGCAGGAAACAATCTCAATTTTTGAGTGTGTGATAAGTAGCCATAAGATCTACAAAGTATCTCAAATTCAAAGAGAAATGTTTCTGGATCCTCTGTCCTCACACCTTGGAATTTGGGAAGGAAATATGGAGGGATGTTATTCATATGTACATTGATGTCCATATCTTGAATGGGAAACCCAATAAGATATTATTCATTGTCATCATTTCCATCCATCTCTTCTACATTCAAAAGTGTATGGTGATGTGGCCCTTACTGCACCACGTGATCAAGTGGGGGGGTTGGTATTGGATAAGTATTTTTTTTTAAATTGTGAGTATCCCTAATCCTATGATGCATGAAAATCATATTTTTTGTATTTTTCAATATTTCAGAAACAACATGAAAAAGGAAAGTAGAAAATAATGCTAAAAAAAAATCAAAGCATATACTAGACACCTCCCTGGTAGTAGAGCCAAAAAGTGGTGAGCCCTAGTATTACACCAAGGGTGTTGCAACTCCCAGGGGTTGCCCTACTTTACTCTATCAACCTGGGGTTCATACAAAATTGGAGGTGACAATGCTATATACATAGCAGATGCATTATACTCATGTCATCCTCTTCCGCTCTACGAAAGGGGGCTACTTCTAGGGTTTCTCAGTGAAGTCTGTCACACTTCAATGAAACTAAAATAAATTGCAGAAAGGAAATGACAAAAAGGAAACTAAACTAAATTTTTGAAAAGAAATGACAGGAAAGGAAAATAATTTAACTTAAAAGAAATGGAATAAAGGAAACTAATTTAAATTTTAGGAAGGAAATGATGACAAGGAAACTAATTTAACTTGCTGAAAATAAATTGCAGAAAGGAAACTAATTCTAAACCACACTTTACTTGGAAAAATGACTAAATTCACTCTAATTATCCTATGATCTATCTACCATGCTACCATGCTTCTAACAATGAAACTATACATGATCTAACTAAACTTGAAAAAGTGTTGCTTGTAGTTTGGAGGAAAAAGGGCTAAAGATGCTAATGGAGGGCTTGAACACATGGGACAAGGCTTAGAGAAGTGAAAAGAGGGGTTAGAATTTATTAAAACTAATTATATCACAATAATTCTTTGGAGGGAGGCTTTCAGAAGTGCGATGGAGGGATGGAAGTGTGATATGCGATATGCGATATCGCAATCACAATATCCCAAAGCCGGCGGGGTAGAGTAAGTGTTTTTTGGGAGCGGGCGCAATATGTGATATATGATAGGATAAAAATTATGGAATGTGAAATGCGACAGGATGATGTGGTGGTAGGGTCGGTGGCAGAGTACGACAACGATATCGCAATCGACGTTTGGAGCGGTAAGTGTTAACGGGAATCTAATGAAAAATGCAATTTGTGATTTGCGATGTGGCGGATAATTATCGCAATCGACAATTGGAGCAGTAAGTATTAACGGGAACCACACGAAAATGTGATTTACGATTGCAGTAAGTATTAAAGGAAAAATGGAAAAGGTTGCAAAATTTGAAGTGTGATATGGGAAGGTGTAGCGATGCAATTGCGATAAGGCCAAAATTTGTGAAGTGCGAAATGTGATGGGTGATGTGGAAAAGTGCTACAATGATATCACAATCAGGGTTCGAAGATGGAAGTATTAAAGGGAACTAATAGAAAATGTGATTTGCGATGAGCAAAGTACGGTAGCGGGAGATTTGAGGAGCAAAGGCGGAGGTCCAATTTTGATGGTTTTTCAAGTGTTTTGTGAATAAAAAGCGCGACAACTGCAGTAAAAGAAGGAGGGAATAGAGCGTAACATAGGTGTTTGGAAGCATGAAAACATAGATGGAAAATGAAGCAGGAAGGTGAGGGCAAACTTCTTCGGAACTTTAATATTGATTCCTGCAAAAAAACCTACGGATCCATGCATGGAAAAATAGAAAACATGCGTGATAAAAATAGTGAACAGAAAGACTCGGACCGGTAACGCAATTTCTTCCCTAAAATTAGAAGCAGTGAATAGAAAGTAAGTTTTGGCTCGTGGAAAGGTCTACCCTACTCGAACTCTATGGACAAATATGAGAGGTAAAGGCTTGATCCACAGCTTTTGGAGTTTTCCTCTATTCTATTACTCTCATAAGTAAATGAAAAACTACAACAGCACACTTAAAGTGAAACTAAACAAAAATGAAACTATCAGAACCAAAACTAACTAAATCACTTAAATAAAACTAGCTAAATGATAAAAAGGAAAGAATGATAATAGTAGAGAAGCCGAGGCACATGGGTTGAGCCCTAACCAATGAGCCCAACTCTCTAGAACTAAATTAGTAAAATGGAGGCTGTCTACTCATTTCAGGAATAGAATAGCCTTGTTACATTTCTAAAAGTTTGATCACTGAGTACAATAATAAAAAGCTTAATAGCTTGCAGCAAAAGTTGTGAATGGATTCGAATCAACCAGCATCGAATGGATCGGGAAAATCAACTGGAATCCCCCAAAATCGAACCTAATTAGCTCTTGATCATCTTTATTTATCCTCAAGGGCAGCTACCAACAGTTCCCTAGAAAATAGTGATTGAGTCCACTTTGACTCCAAGTAAACCATAGATTGAGTGCATATCATCTTCAGTTTGCTTGGATGCCTTTGATAGTTAAGGAGGGTGGACAACCCCCTTGATTCTCTCCAAGATTTATCCATAATTTCCTAACATTTTTCTCATTTATTCTTCAACCTTGATCTTCCAGTGGCAGGGAGCAAGTCCCTAAATCATATCCTTATCCAAATATACATAATCTGCCCAATATTCTCACAATATTCTACAAAAATAGCCAATATTAAGCACACATATGCAATTATATTTAATCCTTCCTAAGATCATATCAAATCATAAGAAAACATTATTAAGTGCAGAAGGAGAGATTTAATATATCTTTTCATGTACATAAAGAAGGTAGATGGACCTAAGAAAGTTTAGATGGGCCTTAACTTATGTCTAATTTAGAGGCCCATCACCCACCAACGTTATAATTCCCTGAGTATAACCCGCAGGTGTGTTATAGCTTCAAACAAGAGAAACACAAATTTCTTCTCTCAGACATGACTTATTGTTGATCCACTCTCCCTGGTTCTTTTTCACCTTGCTCTGATACCAATTTTTTGGGAAGGAAAAAGAGTAAAGGCACAAAACTACTCAAATAATTCACACACATAATAACACACGAGTTGCAGCTCTTCTATTGATCACACAAACTTGATTAATTATAATGATACCAGTGAAGGGTATTTAAAATATTTCGACTAACGACTTGCCTAATATAAACTGACATGCACGCATTTACTAAATTCATCTATCACTTAACTCAAATTGACAGAATGCTCACTTAACTGACTCTCTAAATATAGAAAACACTTCATGCGAGAGTAATTATCTTATTTTAAAATTTTCAGCGGTAGTTTTTTTTAGGGTTAAAAGTATTTTCACTACGGTGGGGCTCTTCCACGTGTCTTTTAAGACGTGACAAATATTTATTCACTGAGAACATAACCCTGCAGTGTGGCACGTAACCCTACAAGGCACCTTCCAGGAGCCTTCTTACGTCCTCACCAATTTCTAAAATTTTGTGCACATATTTGAAAACATCTAGACACATGAATAGAGCCATTCATGGTTGCTTCCGTTGAGTTCACGGTAAATAATTGCAAGTCTCTTAATACGAAATGCAATGGTTGTTTTTGCTCGGTTTCATTGCAATTCGTTGCAGACAATCAAAGTTTTATTAATAGGAATCACATGCTTTCTTAGTTATCATTTTGTAGCGTCCAAGAAACACTGACCTTTTTTTCCCTGCCCTATCATTTGCATGAATTGTTATTGATATTCCATATGCCAAAGATGGAGTCTGATCTTTTAGTAAAGAACCATATAGTTTCAAATTTCTTTTCCATGTATATGTATTGGAGCATTATTGTATCCATGTCCTTGAGTTGGGTTCAAAATTTTTATAGCTTCTACAATTTGTATGTTCATGTTTGAGTTTATGAGATAATGAAAACTAAGTTTCATGAACTTTGTTATCCAAAAGACCCACATATTATAAGTGATATTGGAAAATACCATTTGAGTGATTTTATAAATAAAATATACATGGCCATCATTCAAACATGGGACCTCTCTCGAATTTTCGATACCTTGGACAATTATGGTGATGGCATGGTTACTATAGACGATGTAAAAGGGTTACTAGAAAAGCTTGGAATTCAACCCATCTCTGATGATAATATGAAATTAGTGATGGGCTCTTCAGACCATGTGAGATTTATAGTTTTCTTTCATTTTATGTCATGCCTTTTTTAATAGTTATTTTAGTTTTTGGTCTATAGTCGTCATTTTAGTTTTTGTTAGTTTACTTTTATTTAAAGTACATTGTTTTAGTTATATTGTTGGTTTTCTTTAGTTATAGTTAAGAACTAATATAGTTTAGCTTAAATTTATTTTAATTTTGGTTTAAGCTTTAGTATTTAGCTTTGATTTAGTAATTTTGATTTTTGATTTTATTATTTAACAATATTTAACTTTGATTTAGTAAGATTGCTTTCTGATTTTATTATTTAATAGTTTTTGTTTTTGTTTGAATGATAATATTAACATATAAATTTGAATTTTATCTATTTACATTATAGTTTGAGTTATTTTAAATTTAAATTTTATTCAATATTACTTTTAGCTAATTAATTTAATTTAATTAAATTTAAATTTAATATTAGTTTTTTTTTAATATATTTTATTCAAAATTTTATTTAGATTTAGTTTAATATTTTTTTTTAAGAAATTGTTGATTGTAGGTGGATATAGAAAATTTTGAGACACAAGATTATGAGAGGCTAAAAAGACTCAAAAAGTTATAAAGAAGCATGAATACAAAACTCAACTTAGTTGTTCCAAGTTTTTACAAAAATAAACTTGTTATACCTTGTATAACTGCACAAACTTATTGGTCGTTCCTTGTACTACTAGACAAACTTAAGTTTAACTAATATAAAAATAACAAAGAAATGATATGATATAATTGTTGAGTTGGACAGTTGTTTTATAGATGAATCCCATTCATTCACCTCCTCTTCTATGAGTTCATCAACGTTGGAGATATTAGGTGGTTACCATGAGTACTCTTGCATCTTCTACACGCTCAAAGTTAAGGATCTCGGGGAGGCCCTGTTACAACCCAAGATGGAGATTGTCCATATTCATCCAAACATGCCAAGAAATAATGGTGGGTCATGTGTATACTCCCTTGTGGAGATCGATTGAGTATTCCCAGGATCGAATACCAGACTTAGCCGTGCGTAGCGACTATGTTATATTGATGCCTAAAATGTGCATAATAAACAAGAGATGGAAGGACTATAATATTCGGACACACTATCTATTTTCACTCTATCTGGTAGAACCCAAATATTATCCCAAGATACAACACATGGCATGTATCCAAGCATTAATTCAAAATTTCCCTCATGGAACCAACCCTTACATTATCTATTTGCACAGGGAGTTCCTCCTTAAACAGAGCATCCAGGAAGCTAATAACTTTGAAGGATTGTTTAGCATCGTCGATGAATAATATGGCACTGGTTATTTCAAATGGCACGTCTTTGTTGCACTGGAAATCCTGTGTTCCCTCTTGATTCCCAATTGGTGCTGCATCTTCTGTGACAAAAATGCAGAAGGAATTTATAGAGCGACCCAAAGGATTAATATAAAGGCCCTAGTGAATTTAATTGAAGAGAAACCTTATCGACCTATTCTAAAATATTATGATTATGATGATCAAATTGGGTTCCAGCCACCGTGTACCGAATATGAAACACCATTGCATTCGCTTGTGGTGCCCATGCAAACAAAATTCTACTAGCCTACCTGCTTCTTTTGGAGCGCCAATCTTGATTTTAGACACCTTAAAAGGATCAGACGAGGAGTGCACCTCATGAATGAGACATTATTTTTTATCAAAGTTCTAAAAGAATGTCCATTTCAAACTCCATTCAGTCGCATTCTCAGCTCAATAGATGATGTATACGATTGAGAAGTAGATCAATCGATAAAATTCCTGGATTCGAGAGGAGAAGAATCTCCGAATTTACCCTCCTTTAGATGTGCGGAAATTGGAGATTGCAGTGTGGTCATTCTTTAATTGAATCACAAGAATAATAAGAAACACTTATAGACTAAATAAATGCAAAATTTAAATAAATCCTGACGACGGTATTGGTATAGAATCTAAAGATCAGTTCCAAACACCGGATGATGACTATGAAAACGAAAGGTTCTTGTCATTTGGGACTAAACAAGGGTTCGAGTTGTCATGCTTTAACATGTAAATACTTCATATTTACAAGAATTTGGTGGAACATGCAACTTGTAGTGTTGAGATTCAAGAGCCCGGGGATGATCTTTTCTCTTTTCTTTTGTAGGAAACAACTAACTTGTTATTTCTTCAATATGTATGAAAATCAACCGCATGTTTTGATCAAAGAAAATGCCAAAACCCTAGAATTATTATTGTGCAGCTTCAACTCCTTGTTTAAAGACGTTGAGAGAGTAATTGTGGCACTCTGAATAAGAAATCGTTCCCCAGAAATTTATCATGTTGTGATCAAATTTTTCATGGTTGTAGGATACGATTCCCCGATGCAGTCCATATGGTTGTAGGATGTTGGAATTTCTTAATGATTCCAAACAACAGAGGAATAAAAAATTCCCCAACTTCAACAGAGAGATTCAATGGACAAAGATGCACACAATACTTCTATTTCATTAAGCTAAAAAAAAATTACAATGATGCCACATAACTGCTGTTTTGGAATTTTCAACCAAAAAAACAAGCTACTACAAACACAGCGTTACAGTATTGCACTTCTCTGTCTTCAAAAAATATTTTTAACACAGTGCTATCTCTGCGTACAATGCTCTGTATTTTTTTTAATACATAGTCTCACTGTGTTTTTACTCTCTGGCTTTCTGGTCTTTTTTTTCTTTCTAAATACAATACACAGTCTCTTATTAAACACTAAATTCTTTGACAAAGCTATACCTGAGCTATTATCACAATAAATTGTTGTGCCTTTTACCTGTTCATGACACAAGCTCCTCAAAATTCTCCTCATCCAAACTGCATGACATGTTGCTGCTGTAGCTGCCACATACTCTGCCTTTGTTGTAGATAAAGCCAAAATTGGTTGTTTCTTAGAAGCCCATGAAATGGCTCCTTAACCCATATGAAAAAGATATCCAGAGGCTCTTTTCCTGTCATCTATACTTCCATCCCAATCATTGTCAATATATCCAATCAATTCAAAATTTTCTGAAGTGGTGTATAAGATTCCATACCTCTT
Organism: Pinus albicaulis; assembly: GCA_034641835.2. NCBI lineage: Eukaryota > Viridiplantae > Streptophyta > Pinopsida > Pinales > Pinaceae > Pinus > Pinus albicaulis. Next base: position 128,300,854 of record CM076576.1, read on the forward strand.
TGTTCCTTTCACATACCTCAGAATTATTTTTTTTGCTTGCTAATGTGTCTCCTTTTGCCTTTCCATAAATCTGGAAATTAAACTCACAGTATGCATAATATCAGGCCTAGGTGCAGTCAAATACATAAGGCTGCCAACTATTATCTTGTACAAGCTTGGATCAAAATCCTTGATGCTGTCTTCTTTTCTTAACTTCAATCCCATCACTGTAGGAGTAATTGTTGCCTTGCAATCCTGCATATTAAATATTTCCAAAACTTCATTCACATATTTAGCCTGAGAGATAAAAATCTTATTTTCATTTTTCTCTACTTCTATTTCTAAGAAGTATTTCAGCAATCCCATATCAATCATCTCAAATTCATCCTTCATGACTATTTTAAAATTCTCAATGAGGTAAGCATCATTACTTGTAAAGATCACAACATCAACATACAAAACAACAATCAGCATCTTACCATCTTTCTCTTTTATGTATAATGTGGGTTCTCCTTCACATTTTTCGAACCCATTTTCCAGTAGATAGGCATCTATCCTATTGTAACATGCTCTTGGTGCTTGTTTCAACCCATATAGAGCTTTCTTCAATCTTCAAACTTTGTGCTCTTGGCCTTCTTTCTCATAACCCAGAGGTTGTTTAACATATACCTCTTCCATCAATACTCCATTTAGTAATGTTGATTTCACATCCATTTGGTAAACCTTCCACTTGTGTTGTGCTGCTATGGACAACATTGCTCTTACCGGTTTCCATTCTTGCAACCAATGCAAATTTTTCTTCATAATCTCTTCCTTGTTGCTACTTTTAGCCTTTGACAACAATTTTGGCCTTGTGCCTTTCAATCTTACCTGCAACATTGCTTTTGGTCTTGTAAACCCACTTCACTCCAATTAATTCTTTGCCTTTTGGGAGATCAACTAATTCCCATGTCTTATTTTTCTCTATGGAATTTATTTCTTCATTCATAGCATCTATCCATTTCTTATCTTTTATAGCTTCTTAAAAATGAATAGGATCATATACATGACAATACAATTCAAATAAAGAGTTCATACCTTCATTTGCTACCTCTTGCTCATAAATTTCATTCAAACTTCTGAATCTGATTCCTCTTTCACTTGCTGAACTTGTGCTTGTAGAAGCACTCAAATCTGCCCCTTGTGGTGTGCTTGGAGAAGCACTGTTATCACTTATGAAGGGTGTTCTCATTCTTGCTTGTGGTGTCCCTTGTTTTCCTTGTGTTGGTGGAGGTGGTGCTGCTAATGAGGGATGTATTTCAGCCATCTCTTCCTCATTATCATCACGAGACAAACAACTTTTAACATTCATTGTTTTCTCAATGCTTCCATCCCAAGCTTCTTCCACAATGAACTGTACATCTCTGCTTATAAAAAACTTCTTGGTGGATGAGTTATACAATCGGTATGCCTTTGATTCTTCACTGTATCCAATAAATATGCACTTCTCCCCCTTATTTTCAAAATTATTCCTTAGCTGATCTGGAATGTGTGCATAAGCCACACAACCAAAAACTCTCATGTGGGTGACATGCTGCTTTATGCCACTCCATGCTTCTTCAGGAAATCTATTCATAACACTATTTTTTGGGCATGTATTCAAGATGTATGTTGCACAATGTAAAACTTCAACCCAATACTCATTTGACAAATGTTTTGCCTTCAACATACTTCTTACCATGTCCATGATGGTTCTATTCTTCCTTTCAACAACTCCATTTTGCTGAAGGTATACTTTGCTGTAAATTGCTTGTGTATCCCATTTTCTCTGCAAAAATACATAAATTACTTTGAGATATACTCTCCTCCTCTGTCTGTTCTTAAGACCTTAATATGCTGCCCACTTTGTTTTTCAACTAGTGCCTTAAAGTGGCAGAATTTTTCAAACACTTCACTCTTATATTTCAAGAAATAAACCCAAGTTTTTCTTGTGTAATCATCAATAAAATTCAACATATAGTGGTTGCTTGCTACTGATGGTGTTTGCATTTGTCCACACAAATCTGAATGGACAATTTATAAGGGTGCCTTTGCCCTTATGCTCTTTCCTGATGGAAAGCTTTCTCTGTGTTGTTTTCCCAAGATGCAACCTTCACATAGGCTGTATGGTTTCTCAATCAATGGTAATCCCTTTACCATTCCTTTTCTATGCAACAAATTCAGACCTCCAAAGTTGAGATGTCCAAATCTCAAATGCCATAACTAGCTTTCATCTTTTTCTTCTCTTTGGAATGTCTCTAGTGTCATTGCTTCCATTTCAACTCCTTTCTTCAAATCTTCCCTCATTTTGAGAGGGAACATTATGTTCCTTGTCATCTTCACTTGTGCAATGCATTGCTTTCTTGGTGGTTTATCCATGATGGTGCATACATCATCTTCAAAGAAAACATTGTAGCCTTTCTGAATGAGATGTCCAATGCTAAAAAAGGTTACACTTCATACCAGGCACATAGTATACATCTAATATGGATCTTCCTTCTCCTTTCTTTGTCAAAAAACTTACTCTGCCTTTTCCCATGACAGAGACCTTACTGTCCGTCCCCAATATTACTTGAGACTTTACATTTTCATCTAACATGGAAAACATGGAAATGTTTCCAGTCATATGGTTTCTACATCCTGAATCTAGAAACCATATATCTTCATTCTTTTCTTCATCCATATTACATGCTAAAAACAAATTCTCTTGACTGATATTTTCCTTAGTAAAATTATCACTGGGTCTATTAACCATGTCACTTTGTTTCTTCCTACATTCATTGGCATAATGGCCATACTTCTTACAGTAATGATATTGGACTTGGGATTTTTCATATCTTTTTCCATGTGCTTGATGTTGTCCACCTTGTTGGCTGCTTCCTTGGCCTTGGTTCTGATTTTGATTGCTTCCCCTTCCATTTGTATTTGCAGGGCTGCTTCTTCCTTTTTTTTGGCTTCTACCTCTTCTCTTTTCCTCTGTAGTTTCCTCTACCTTGACCTCTTCCTCTTCCAAAGGAAATTTGGGTCTTGAAGGCATGCTCCAAAGATGATTTTGCTATTCTACCCAATCTTTGTTCCTGTGTCATCAATGATGCATGAAGATCATCAACATTAAACTTTGAGAGATCCTTTGTCTCTTCAATGGTTGTGACTATCACATCAAATCTTGAGGGTAAGCTCCTCAACACTTTCTCCACTATTCTTATTTCTTCTACTGTCTCTCCATGAGATCTCATTTGGGTGACCAACCCAATAAACACTCTGAAGAATGAGTCTGTTGTATTAGACTCTTTCATGAAAATAACTTCAAAATCCCTTCTCATTAGTTGAAGATTTGTTGTCTTTACCTTCTCCATACCTTGGTAGGTTGTCTGGATGGTATCCCATGCATCCTTGGACCACTTGGCTGCTGCAAGCCTTGGAAACACACTTTCATGCACTGCTTGATAGAGATAGAAGAGGGATTTTGAGTCCTTCTTCCTATTACTCTTCAGCAAATCCTTCTCTGCTTGTGTTAAGGCATTAAATGCACTTTCATTTACTTTCTAGACCATATTCAACTAGCTCCCATAAATCTTGAGAGGCAAACAAGGCTCTCATTGTGATTGCCCAATAGTCATAGTTCTTCCCATTGAATTGCGGGAGTTGAGTATTTCCTATACTCATGCTTCTGCTGGCTCCTGCCATGACTAGCTTACTAAACTATGCTTTTAAAAATTCACTATGATTTTTCAAAAAAGTTTCTCTTTTCTTGAGAGATAAACTCTGTATCTAAGGACTGCACTCTTTAACACAAACTCAAACTCTGTTTTGATAAATACTTGGACTTTTTTGAGCCTTCACACTGTTGGAGAATTGCTTCAAAAAATCCTTCCTTCAGCTTCTTTGACAAACTTCAAAGAGCTTGGACTAGCTCTGATACCATGTTGGAATTTCTGAGTATTCCAAAACACACAAAGGAATAAAACAATTCCTCCTCTTAACACAGAGATTTAAAAAAAAATTTGGACAGAGATGCATAAAATAACACTTCTATTTCATTAAAAACAAACTCTGTTACAATATGAGAATCATCAGAACTTCAGTTGTTCTGGATTACAAAAAAGTTTCATAATTTGATTGCTGCTAAAACACAGTGCTCTCTCATTAAACTGCTCTCTATCTCACTGTGTTAATACACAGTCCAAAAATGCACACATTGTGCTTTCTCTGTTTTTAAAACGCACACAGTGCCTTTTTTATGCTTTTGCCTTCAAGCTCTCTCTCTTTTTTAAAACATTACACTCCTCTCTTTACAGTCGAATGCACTGATATTTATATATATTATACTCTTAATTCAAAATGAATTTGCAGCTGTCGTGACATTAAAAAAAAACATGTAAAATCATTTAACCTTTTACCCTAAGTTATAAAACCTTTATCGCGGACTTCAAAACATGGAATTAAGCTCGTTTGAATAAATTTATCGCATTTCAAAATTGGTTGGTGTGACGTCAGCCTTCGGACGCGCGATAAAAATTAATTGAGCCTATAAGTCTTTATTAGGTCCAAATTGGTCTTGTCCACATCAGCTCAATTCCTATGCGTTCGCCTCTTGATTGGTTGTTGCGGTTGAATTGGTAGTGTGGGTCCATGCTGGTGACGTGGGCTTAATTCAAATCAAAACAAACAGTGTGAAAGACTGTGGTTTCAATGCAGTAGGTGCAGTGATTTATGGCGCGGAGGGCAGAGTGTTAAATGTTGGAGATAGCGTGGATTCAAACCTGATTTTCAATGTGAACATGGCTACGACCATAACCAAAATTTTAACTTGCATATTTTCGTTAAATGTGGAGATGGAGTGCAAGAAACCAAACAAAAAAAACGATGATGCTGTACTCTTCGTCCTTCTACACAATCTGCATTGTTGCAGTTGAATTTAAAAATTCAACACATATACATAGTTGAGGACAGAGTACCTCAAATGTTGAATCTGCTTTCTATTTTTCAGAATCTCTCGCAGCTCTTGGAATTTCATTCGATTCTCCAACTAAACGACACACTTATCTCTTTTCATATATATGATATTATTGGTAATTGCTCCACTGGTTTTCGGATGCATTCGAGGGATTTTCCGGAGATTGCAATTAATTTATCTACAGCTCATCAAATGGATTATTTGCAGGGGATTCATAGAGTACTACAAAGTCATGAAGAACACATACATTGTAATAGGGATTCTATTTCCAATCTTGATTCCAAAATACCTGAAACTGAAAATAAAATTCTAGCTGAGGTAGCAGAAATTAAAGAATTCATGTTGGCATTACATCAAAATTTGGATGAGGCATGAGCCAACTGGAGGTAGATCTACAATTTAGCACTTATTCTTCGTAAAGGTGATCAGGAAATGGCCTTGGATCGAAGACCTAAGTGAATTTTCCAGAGAAGGGTTAAAAGAGGAAGAAGAGTAGGAATTTGTACATCCGTTCAATGAAGAAATAAAACTAATGAGTTTTCTATCAAGATATTGTATACACTGTATATGTATTTTTATGTTTTACTGGAACTATATTGTGATCCTAACTCTGGTGATTGTAGTGGAGACTAATGCCTACAGGTTTTGTTCTAATGATAATCATGATTCCAACAGAATGTGCAGCAAGTGTGAAATCCAAGGGGCCAAGTATCAGCCCTGTTAATGAGTGGACCCAAGGATGTTATGGTTTCACACGAATAAGAAGGGGATAAGGGCAGCCATGGAAATCATTATTGCATGTTCTGATTTTCCAGTCTTTATGACTTGAGCATGCTTGAGCTATTTAGCCGAGTCTACAATGTTGTTTAGCACATGGGTGTCTCTAAGCAAAGATCCCAACCTCATCCTCGGGGGACTTCGAGTGCTTGCTTAGGAGGGGATTTTTATTGTTTGACAGGAGTCGATTTAATATCTTGGCATTAGGCCACATGCAGTCCCTCCTATAGTAGCTCAATCACCCTATGATTTACGCAGTTCGACAACAGAGGGGTTATGGAGAGGGAGAAATTCCAAGGCTTTTCCACTTTGAATATAGTGAGGGGATCAACCCTTCAATATTTGAGCTTCAGGGAGAAGTTTCAGCCAATTTATCTATTAGTTCATCCCATAGCTCTGCATACCCAACAGTTATGTGTTTTCAAACCCTAGGACGGTGATTTTATAGGGTTAGCGTTTCCGGAAATCCTTTCTGGGTTATTCTGGGTTTTTGGAGTAGAGTCCGATGTCCAAATCCTGACATTTTTTTGGCGCTAGATCAGCCTCATCTACAAAACCCTATTCAGCTGCAAAAACATTTCGAGCAGGGACACACAACAGGAGAGTCCTACAGAGAAGCAGTAGAGCAGTGCTTTGGGTGGGAGAATCTGAGGGCCATTCCATCCAGCTTAGTCGGCTATAGTGATATCTTTTAGGAATTGTTGTACTTATTTTTCATCTACAATATTTTAATAAAATGGTTCAGCATTTATGGCTCTTTTCATGATGTTTTTAATGTGTTTTCCATATTGCTATATATTTAGTCTTTGTATGCTTTGTATTGCTATCGTTTTCCTATTTGGAATAGTACAATGGTATCAGAGCTCATAGACTTGGGTCAACCTGTGGAGCAACCGGTTTATGACATCCACAGATAAAGAAGACATTTCAGACCAGACAAGGTAGTACAAAGAAATAAAACATAGGCTTGAGATCACATCTAACAAATGAGAATGCGTTCCAGTGGAGGAGGATAAAGGGAAGGCACCAATGGTAGAAGAGGATGACGAGAAGGAGTTTGAAAACCTCCTCCTCAATTATGTGCAGGAGCTCACCAAGAAAATAGAAGAGATAGGGCAAAGAGTTTCCAGAGAAAGCAGACAAAGGGAAATATCGAGGGGGTTTCAAACTGAAGAAGGATTGGGCACCTCTCACCATTGACCTGAGCAAACAGTAGTGCCACATACCTCACAATGCTCTACCATGCCCACTTTCTTAGACACAAAGACAGGAGAAGGAGGACCTATGGGGTCGGGGGAGGATCATTACGATGAGTATTTTTGCTGGGTATGTGTTATATTATTTCCATGGTTAGTCGTACATGTGATATTCCTCCTTATAAGTTGCGTCGGGCGCAGCAGGGAGGTCACAGGAGGGACAACAGCCCCTCCTGTCCAGGGATTCGCAAGGAGTGGGTAGCCCCCTATGCGAGGTATGGGGAAGTGCCCGGGGAAAATTTTTTTGGACCCTATTTTTCTGTGGGCAGACCCACCCATGGTTTTGTGCATTGGTTTGCACATGGTTTTGGGGCATGATGGTTTTCGGCCCCTGGTATTTTTTAGATCTAATCAAGGGAACTACGATTATGTTCTAATCCAGGGTTAATTTATTGGGTTTCATGAATTCTTCGACATGTATATATATGTGTTGTAACACTAGAAGGAATATAATGAAAAATCAAGCTGGTAGTCCCGATTTGGGATCCAGAGGAAAATATTTGTGTATATTTGTTTTATGTTTTGTTCTCTCACTATTGTTTATTTTATGTTTTTAATATTCGTTTGCAGATAATTTCTGTACAGGGTTAAAACCTACATTTGGTATTAGAGTTTTTTCGGTTCAAGGGGATGCCTTTGCTACTGAGGGGTTTTTTGCTCAAGCTTGTGGTTGACCATGTTCATTGGGAGATCTACAGGATCGATTCTTGCGGTGAAAGAATATGGAAAGCAGTGGAAAGATAGAGATCGAGAAATTTAATGGTCAGATTTTTGAGTTGTGGAAGCTCAAGATGGAGAATCTGCTGGTGGATAAAGATAAGTGGATCGCGGTAGATCCAGGTACTAAACCAATGAGAATGTCAGATGAAGACTGGAAGAAGTTGGATCGGAAGGCAAAGAGCACAATACGGTTGTGTGTTTCAGATTCAGTATTGTTGAATGTATATGGGGAAGCTACGGAGAAGACTTTATGGGAAAATCTAGGGACTTCGTAACAATCTAAGTCTCTGGTGAATAAATTTTTCCCATGGAAAAATTTGTATAACCTAAGGATGAAGGATGGGAACTCGGTGACAGAGCATATGAACGACTTTAATACTGTGGTAATTCAGTTGTCATTTGTTGATATTCAAATCTTAGGTGAAGACAAGTGCATCAGTTTGTTGTGTTCTCTACTAGATTCGTGAAACAGTCTTGTTATTGCAATAGGTAGCAATACAACTACCTTGAATTTTGATGAAATTTTCTCAGCCTTGCTGTTAGAGGAAATGAGACGGAGAAATATGGAGGGCCAGGATGGATATTCCTTATCTATATGAGGAAGGTCCCAGAACAGAAACAAAAATAAATTTTTGAGTGGGAGATCTAAATCTAGAGGGAGATATAAATCTCCAGGAAAGTTTGTAAATGTGTGCTGGAAATGCGAAAAGGAAGGGCACTACAAAAAGGGATGCATATCTAAAGTTCCTGAGAAAGGAAAGGGATTTGATGATGCTCCTTCTACAGCGGCAAAAACCACCTCAGATGAAGGTGGGGATGTGTATTTTGCTTCTTCTTCAAATACACATGTAGATCATGAAGCATGGTAGATTGACTCAAGTGCATCCTTTCACTTCACTCCCCATATGGAGTGGTTCTGCGAGTATGAGAAGTATGATGGTGGTGATGTCTTCTTAGGGGATGATAGGAAGGCAAAAATCGTCGGACGTGGAAAATTCAAGCTAAAGCTGCAAGGTGGAAGGATTATAACACTTCCTGGTGTTCTGCATATTCTTGCATTGCTTAGAAATATTATTTCTGTAAGAAAGATGGATGATGTAGGTGTAAAAATAGTGTTCGAGAAACATACCTGCAAGATGGTTTGGGGAGCACTGGTGTTAATGTAGGGAGTTTAGATTGGAACTTTGTACAAGCTTTAGGGTAGCACTGTTATTGATGGGTGCAACAGTTATGTGGTTCCACAAAGTGGAGCGGAAAGCCTAGCGGTATTTGGAGAAAATACCATGCTATGGCATCAAAGGCTTGGATATATTGGAGAGAAGGGCCTTCAGATACTACATGGTAATGGTATGGAAGAAGGTATGTCTAATTTCTCTCTGGATTTTGATTTTTGTGGACATTGTGTATATGGGAAGGATAATCGAGTGAATTTTCCTTCTGGTGCTAAGAGGGAGAATAAGATATTAGAGCTTGTGCACAGTGATGTTTTTGGACCTGTGTCGGTTCCATCACTGGGAAAGTCTGTGTATTATGTTTCATTCATAGATGATTTCTCAAGGAATACATGGATATATTTCTTAAGGAATAAATCTGAAGTCTTTGAAAGATTTAAATAATTTAAGTCTCTAGTGGAAAACCAGACAGAGAAGAAGATAAATGTGTTGAGGACAAATAATGGTGGAGAGTACTACAAGAAGGAATTTGAAGAATTATGTAAGAATTGTGTTATATCACTATAGAAGACTAATCCATACACACCTCAGGAAAATGGATTTACAGAAAGAATGAAAAAAACAATAATGGAAAAGGCAAGAAGCATGCCCAGTGGTATCGAGTTAGGATTGGAATTCTGGGCAGAGGTAGTGAAGACTGCATGTTATCTGGTTAACCGATCACCTTCATTACTGTTGGAGGATAAGACTCCACATGAGGTATGGACTAGTAAGAAAACCTCTCTTTCACATCTGAGGGTATTTGGATGTGATGCACATGTACATGTTCCAAAGGATGAAAGGACCAAGTTGGATAATAAATCTAAAATGTGCATCTTTATTGGGTATAAGGATGGTTTAAAAGGTTACAAGCTTTGGAACCCGAAAACAAGGTTGCGTACAACCGAGATGTGGTGTCTAGAGAGGTGAAAGATGTTGTTAAACATGAAGTCCTACCAAAGGAACCTGAGAAGATAGAGTTTGAGCTAAAGGAGGATGAATCGGACTCTACAACATAACAAGATTCAGAAGAGGAAGAGCCACAAACTCTAGCTGTGAGAATATCAGTTTGGGAAAGAAGGAAACCATAAATGTATAGTCCATTTGATTTCTGTTCAAATTTTTCTTTAACTATCACTGATGATGATCCCATAACTGTCAGGGAGGAAGTGGATTCAGAGGATGGAAAACTCTGGAAGGAGGCCATGGTTGATGAAACAACATCCTTGCACAAAAATGGGGCATGGGATGTGATGGAATTTTCAGCTGGAAGGAAGCCCATTGGGAGAAAATGGGTGTTTAAGAAGAATATGAATGTAGAAGGCAAGGCATAGAAACACAAAGCTCGATTAGTAGAAAAAGGTTATTCCCAAGTGTTGGGAATTGATTTTGGTAATATTTTTTCTCTTATTTCCATGGTTACTTCTATTAGTTTACTTTTATCTGTTGCTGTTACATTTGATTTTGAGTTAGAACAGATGGATGTGAAAACAAAATTTCTTCACGGGGATCTGGAAGAGGAGATCTACATGAAGCAACCTGAAGGATTTTTGGTGAAGGGTAATAAATAACTAGTATGCACGTTAAAAAGGTCTTTGTATGGGTTAAAACGGTCACCAAGGATGTGGTATCAGAAATTTGATACCTATATACGAGGACTTGGCTTCACCAAAAGAAAAGAGGATCACTGTGTGTATTTTAAATTAATTGGCGACCGTGTTATTTATTTGGTCTTGTATGTGGATAAAATGTTGCTGATTGGGAATGAAAAATAAATTATCCAGGATTTGAAGACCCAATTGTTCTGCAAATTCGACATGAAGGATCTTGGTGCTGCAAACTATATTTTGGGCATGGAAATTAAGAGAGATCGGGGAAAGAGGAGATCTGGTTAAACCAGATGAAGTATGTCGAGACAATATTGCAGAGATTCAATATGCAAGATAGTAAACCAGTGAAGGTTCATATTCATGTAGGTGTAAATCTATCTGCTGAACAGTGTTCCAAGACATAAGAAGAGGTGGAGGATATGTCTCGTGTTCCATATTCAAGTGCAATGGGTAGCTTGATGTATGCAATGGTATGTACTAGACTAGACATTGCACATGCAGTGGGAGTATTGAGGAGGTTTATGTCAAAATTTGGGAAGGAGCATTGGACAACAGTGAAGTGGGTTTTTATATATTTGCGTGGCACTAGTGATTATGGCTTGTGATACCAAGGAAGACTAGGATTGGACAGAGTTTTGGACATCTGTGGTTTTTTTGATACAAACTGGGCTGGAGATCTGGACCAAACAATATCTACAATTGGGTGTGTGTTTAGCCTATTTGGAGCTGCAGTCAGTTGGATGAGTAAAATACAGTCTGTTGGGCTTCAAAATGTCATACAAATACCACTCATTACTTTACATTTTTCACCTATGCTTCCATTATATCACTCATTATTCACTACCATGTCACTTCATTTTCCCTATTGTTCATCATTAATGGGTCTCATTTATAACTTCCAAATATTATTTATTTTCAAGCATTTTTAAGAGAAATTCTTGATTAAATATTATAAAATAATATATTTTACTTCATATATGGAAATTGGATTGTTTTTGTCACATGTGTAGGTTCCAAGGAAGCTTCCAAGACACCTTTATGTGGCCTTGAATGATCAATTTCGAATTTGATAAGATAAGCCTTATGGAGAAGATCAAGGACAAAAGGGGGTTATGTGTCTAGATGGTTGAGAGATGTATGGAACTAAAGAGAGATTATTGGATCATCATTATGAGTTTGTTATCTCATCCCATTGTATAAATATGAGTACAATCTCCTCCATTTGTAATCTTAGAGTTGGTTTGTACATCATGATGAAGATTTTGAAATAAAGAATCATACTTTGATTTTGTTGCTTCTACATTTGAGTCTCCTTTGAAGTGGTGTGGTTGTGGAGTTATGGAGGGCCCCCCATGGCCTCACTTGCATGCTTATTTTAGGTATAATTTAATTTATTTTTTTATTTCATTTCAGATTTTAAGTTTTTGTTAGATGTTCTAATATTGGAGTAGATCTTACAATTCATGTGTTCTTGTAAGAGAACCGTAAGATCTTAGAAAATTATTAGATTTAGGTTTGTTTCATTTCAGCTTTTAAGTTTTTTTTAGATGTTCTAATATTGGAGTAGATCCTACAATTCGTGTGTTCTTGTAAGAGAACCATAAGATCTCAGACAATTATTAGATTTAGGTTTGTTTAGTTGTTGGAAGAGATATTGACGAATGTGTTCTTGTAAGGGAACTTTAAGATCTCGGAAAAATTATGAATCTTTCTAGACCTATAGGTGGCACTTCTAATTTTAGCTTCCCGAGTTGACATTAAATTGAACTCTGATTGACATCATCAATTAGACACTCAATATTTTGGCCTTGTTGCCGGGGAAGTGCAACTAGAAGGATTAGTAATTATTTTATGCATTTGTTTTTATGGACTAATTTGTGGAACTTGGTGACAACAGTTTCATAAAGGAGTTCAAAGTTTGGAGTATTTTTTATTTATATTTTCGCACATAGTTAATTTAAATTCAGTTTTAAACTCCCCATTTCTCACTAATCCATCTACGGATGAGGAATTTGACAATGTTGAACAGGTATTTCTTGGAGAGCAAGGACAATAACCTTGAGCCAACTCTAAGACAGGTTACTCACATACTTGTAAAACATAACGTAAAAATTTTAAATCTTGATGTGAGCATTTTTTAATTTTTAGTCCTTAGATGACTTCACTGGAAGCACTCTTTTACCTAGGAAATAAATAAATCTTTCAAGCAAGTTAGGTAGAATAGATTAGAAAAATAAAAATGAGATCTCATTAGAAGTCGTTATCATTAGAAGTTTTTAGTCTTATTTTCAAAAATTTAAAAAATAAATAAATCATAATGAATAAATTCAGTGCCACAGTAAGAGTTGCTTCATCATCACATTTCTATATCTTGTTTTTGTATCACGAGTAAGCCAGGAGCTTGATTATCGGAAAGCTTTGTCTTCCGAGAGTCTAAACGCCCTTGCGACATTGCAGAAAGAGTATAGACAATGCTACGTTTTGTCGCAAATCTTGATTGTGTTTATTATCTATTCACGCTAACCTGCATAAATAAAAGCAAATCAAGAGATTAGTATGCTCTCTTCCTGCGTTTCGTGCGATCAGGAAGATCAGAAAATCTATCGATTTATTTCAAATAAAATACTCTCGCTGAAAAATTGATCTGCAATATGACAATAAAGAATTTTTGAATGAGTGAAAGATCATCTTAAAAAAATTTAGATAAAATTTATCTTCTTTTTTTTTAATTTTAGTTTAAAAAAAATAATTAAATAATAATAATAATAATAATAATATAAATCATATATATATATATATATATATTAAAACTAACCATTTTTTTTTAGAGATTGGTTCAATTTCATTTTTTTCGAGTTAAAAAAAAACAATAACAATTCAAACTAATACAACAAATAAAACAAAACAAAATATTAAACAAATAAAAAAAATTAATAATAATAATAACAAAACCCAACAAAACTAAAAAATAAAACAAACAATAAAACATAAAACAAAATACTAAAAACATGAAAAATCAAAACAACGCAAATAAACATTGTGCGTGGCTGCATTCAATTTTCCCTCTTTCGGACTTCGGCTTTGCAAAATTCCAGTCATAACGCATTCAGTGCTCATCATTGAACAAAGTCTTGCAAAATAGAATGGGATGTTCCATGTGATGAGTTACTGGCTTTGAAATTGGTTAAAGAAGATCAACAAATCCTTCTCATCAAATTCTGCATCTAAAAAACTTTAAAAAATCTGAACGCTTTGTCCGGGTTATAAAGCTCGTTGTAGAAAATGACCAAGAAGGAACAAGTCAAGCATTCTGTGTTGTAAATTCAGCAATAGTCAGGACCTCGAAATATGCGATAGGCTGCTTTGCATGCCTTCTTCTCATCAGCTTTGGCATCATTTTCTTCTTAGTATGTTCAGGTTCTAAGAATATCATTCAAATTCAAGGACATCATGCCATGTCGAGGGATCAATACTTGGTTTCCGAGGAAATATGGAGGCATCGAGATATAGAAGTCGCAGATTACTTGATACGTGTACGAGGAGGGACATTAGTATTTCTCAGAGCCGAGATTCTACAACTAGCATTCCCGAGTACATGGTTCAGATTCTCAATACTTGCATTTCTGGATGCGCGCCATACGACGTTCATTTCCACTGTGCCTGGTTTGCTTCTGCTAAAATGGTGAATCCTAAAATTTTCAAGCGGATTGCCTATGATAACTGCGTCGTCAATGACAGGAAGCCTCTGAAGCCAAGTCAAATGCTTAGTTTCACATATTCAAATATTTTTATTTCAGTTCACGAAATCGCATCAGTCTTAACACGCGATTTTAAAATGGATTTTCTGAGCAAACCAGGATGAATTAAAAAAAACTGAGACATGGGTTTTCTCTGGAACGGGGGTAATTAAGTGACACGCGAGAAATTTCCTGAAATTTGCAGCCGTTTAGGAGAAAATTGGGGTTTTTTCGAGCCTAATTTAGCAGACGCCCAGATCCGATTTTTTGTGGCCAGGGTCCAGCGCCATCTGGCAGGTGGGGCAGAGTCTCCATGGGACCTGCCGATCAATCTCTCTGGAGAATTACAGGGGAGATTGTAGTAGAAAATAGAAAGTTGATCAAGTGAAGCTATTAGTTTCCTGACAGGAAGATCCGTGTAGAGAAACTAAATTATCTCTTAGCAATTTTTGATGCAGGGCAACTCTGACACTTTGGCAGTGATTATATATAGTTGCGCTACTTAGCAGTTTCAACATTATCGTATATCAAATGTGAGAAGTATGTGATAGACTAAAGTTACTGCACTAAAGCTGTTCAAATCATAAAGCAAAGTTTTCTGAGAAACCCTCAATAACATCAATAACATTCGTCGATGGAATGTACAACAGGTTTTCCGAGAAACCCTCCAAGTCTTCTCACTGATCTGACCGGATTAGTTTTTCATTTTAGTGTTAATTTTTTAAGTATTTTTCTTTATTAGTTTTTTTTATTTTTTAAGTATTTTTCTTTATTAGTTTTTTTTAGAAAATAAATAAATCTCTTTTTGTTGATTTTATTTATTTCTTTATTTAAAAAAAAAAAAAAAAAACTCAACTTAAACAATAAATTAAAAAATTTATGCTTCTTTTAATTTGTTGTTAATATATATATATATATATATATATATATATATATATATATATAAAAAAATTGTTTATATATTTATTTATTATTTTTGATAAAAGAACAAATTAAAATCAACAAATTAAAAATTTTGTTTTTAAATTTGTTGTTTTAAATCAACATCAATCATCAATGACAAAATAAATTTTCTTTTTAATTTTGATATTTATAAAAAAAAAAAAAAAAAACATAATAAAAAAATTTGTTTTCACTTCAAAAAAAACTTTGCTCCATATAAAATTCATAAAACCAACTATTTATTCCCGAAAATTTATAAAATGACTAAATTGCATGAAGACATACAATATTTTTAATTAGGGGGGAAATAAAAGTATGATGGGTTTTTAGAATTGTTATACATTTTAAAGTGAATTTGTGGGCAAAAGTAGGATGCATTCATTTGAGGAAAAGGGTCATGTTTGAGGGACACAACAAATGCCGAGCTCTTTGCCATGCACATGTGTTATCTGACACAGACAAGGAGTAAATTTACTTTTCATGGTTATTTATTTAAGAATAGGTTGATATTAATATCATGATTGAGTCAATTTCAACACTTTGATTGTCCTTAATTTGTTTTATTTGGTACGAAATGTTTGCGTAAAAATCATGAAGGAAATGGTCATTTCTTCTTGAACACACTTATGTTTTCTTTTTGCCAAGTTTTTTTTCATAGGTTACAGGTTAATCAAATGAACAGTAAGGAGATTACATTATGATGACAATTGGTCTTCTAAGACTAATTTCATGAGAAATTTTAAAAAACCAATCCATGATTATAAATGAAATTTCCAGAAAATTACAGGTTCTTGCAACTTACTGTAATAGCTTAATCATTTGACATGTTGCATGACAGATAGCAAAATTCAAAGAGCTGGGGTTTGTTCCTAAATGTACAAGGATGGTGAAATACCTATCCACACTTGAATTCAACGTCTACAGGTGGCTGGTCAACGCTGATCAAACTCAGCTATTTTAACAAGCAGTCCAGAATTGAGGAGCAGATTTGTTATATTTGAGAGTTTGCATTCCATTGCTATATTTGAGATTTTGCATGCCATAATTCCAGCAAGAGTCATTATCCATTTTCCATTATCACATACACTTCATTACATTTTCTCCATTCCTAACCCACCAATAAGAGCAAAAAAGTAAATACTTACAAACTTCTTGCCATTTTCCATTTCCACTTCTTTTTTCCTAGCATTTTTCATTTTCCAACAATAAAACCCTGCTTCTACATATCATTTAGTCAAAGTCCTAGAGTCTAATAATATTTTAAAAAAAAACACCTAGAGACTTTCATGCCTTAATGGCAAGTACTCTTGCCAATGAACAATGGAAGTACATTAATATTCCTTGTTCATTGGATCTTATAGGTGACTCTACCACAACAAATTTATTCATACCTACAAAGATGTGTTAGGCATCTTCACTCCCATTGGAATCAATGGTGGGAGTTCTCGTGTTGGCTAGTGGCATTCATTAATGGCCACTAAGTTAACAATTTATTACTATGTTCGACACCAGAACATTATTCACATAGTAAGATTTGTGCCATCGAGCGTTGAAGACTTGAAGATCCATATTTTGTAACAGATGAAGCAGAGTTCCTTTCATTGTTTTTCAGTTTTTTTTTATGTAAATAACATGAGGACAAGTCAATAAACAAGGTTGGGGGAAGTGTAAATTTCGAATTTTGTATACCTTCCAAGCCTTATACATTTTCAGCGATATTCAACAGACTCATCAGATTCATCAGACTATTCAACAGAAGATCCAGCAGCAGATACAACAATACAGATCCATCTTTCATCCACAACTTGCAGAAGAAGCTTCAGATCAGAATTGCAGAAGCTGAACATGCATGATTCATCCACTTCTTTAGGTAAGTAAGGTATGATGTTTTCTAACCTTTAATCTTGAAATTATTTTTAAATGCTAAAATGATGATATTTGGAAAATATTCCACTATTTCACTATTCCCTTTCTCATTAAAAATTGTCAAAAACCATCAATTGGGGAGGGGAGGGGGTCGCGGTGGAATTGCACACTTCATTTCCTTCTCTCATTCATATTACATCTTAACCCACATAGTCTTCCCACAATAAAAACTACTACAAAATGATGAGCATATTAAATGACTTCTTAAAAATGATTGATCTCAACAAAGTAAATAATGATTGTAACACAAGAACCAATCATTCACAGATGCAAATGCTTTGCAAAAATAGAAGTTATCAAAATATTTGCAAAGTTAAAAGGAAGTCCATGATTGAAAGATGGTTGCTACACAAGAACCAAACATCTTGTAATTCAATCAAAGGAAGCTCATCTAAGAATCAAATCAAATAAGTCATTGTAGTAGCTTGCATGAGGACATGCAAGAATTTCAATTGGGGGGTACGTTGGGCTTCAAAATATCATACAAATATCACTCATTACCATACATTTTTCATCTATGCTTCCATTATATCACTCATTATTCACTACTACGTCACTTTATTTTCCCTATTTTTCATCATTAATCGGTCTCATTTATAACTTCCAAATATTATTTATTTTCAAGCATTTTTAAGAGAAATTCTTGATTAAATATTAGAAAATAATATATTTTACTTCATATATGGAAAGTGGATTTTTTTTGTCACATGTGTAGGTTCCAAGGAAGCTTCCAAGACACCTTTATGTGGCCTTGAATGATCAATTTCGAATTTGATAAGATAAGCTTTATGGAGAAGATCATGATCTCATGGAGAAGATCAAGGACAAAAGGGGGTTATGTGTCTAGATGGTTGAGAGATGTATGGAACTAAAGAGAGATTAGTGGATCATCATTATGAGTTTGTTATCTCATCCCATTGTATAAATAGGAGTACAATCTCCTCCATTTGTAATCTTAGAGTTGGTTTGTACATCATGATGAAGATTTTGAAATAAAGAATCACACTTTGATTTTGTTGCTTCTACATTTGAGTCTCCTTTGAAGAGGTGTGCTTGTGGAGTTATAGAGGGCCCCCATGGCCTCACTTGCATGCTTATTTTAGGTATAATTTAATTTATGTTTTTATTTCATTTCAGCTTTTAAGTTTTTGTTAGATGTTCTAATATTGGAGTAGATCTTACAATTCATGTGTTCTTGTAAGAGAAACGTAAAATCTCAGACAATTATTAGATTTAGGTTTGTTTCATTTCAGCTTTTAAGTTTTTGTTAAATGTTCTAATATTGGAGTAGATCCTACAATTCATGTGTTCTTGTAAGAGAACCGTAAGATCTCAGACAATTATTAGATTTAGGTTTGTTTAGTTGTTGGAAGAGATCTTGACGAATGTGTTCTTGTAAGAGAACTTTAAAATCTCAGACAAATTAGGAATCTTTCTAGACCTATAGGTGGCACTTCTAAGTTTACCTTCTCGGGTTGCCATTAAATTGAACTCTGATTAACATCATTAATTAGACACTCAACATTTTGGCCCCGTTGCCGGGGAAGTGCAACTAGAAGGATTAGTAATTATTTTATGCATTTGTTTTTATGGAATAATTTGTGGAACTTGGTGACAGCAGGTTCATAAAGGAGTTCAAATTTTGGAGTATTTTTTTTATTTTTTCACATAGTTAATTTAAATTTAGTTTTAAACTGTTGGAACACCTAATCCTACATGGGTAGGTGTGGAATATGAAAAGTCACAATGGAGTCCAAGTGACCTTGGAATGTGAAACCAAGAGTCACACCATTGTACTATAAATGTACATCATGTATAATGGAAAAAATAAGAAAGCCTCACGCTTATCTTTCATTGTGTGTTGTTTCTCTTGTGTGTGCATTCTTCTTCATCATACACCATGTGTGTGCTTCAACATGGTGTTTAACATGGTATCAGAGCGGGCGATTTCTGGCCCTGCTCCACTTTGACTGAGCCATTTGTGTTTATGGCCTTGCATATCTGCAAAATTTTTTGACATTTTTGCAGCACTCAGTGATTTTGCAGCAGTGTTTTTGCTGCCATTCAGAGGTGTTTTGAAGAGACTTTCTGCAGCAGTCTTTTTGCCGCATTCAGAAGAAGGAGTAGTATTCAGAAGAAAGAGCAGCATTCAGAATTTGAAGAAGAAGAAGCATTCAAAATTGGTTTTGAGAAAGGCAGCACTGCCCATCTGAAGGTTTTCATTCTCATTTTTCCTACAATTTCCATTAATTTCTGCATTGAAGAGTTGCTGGAAAACACTGTTTAAAAGAGGGTTTCTGAACTAGAAGTTTCTGGCTTTTTCATGAAAAAGAATTTTAAGTTTTTCAGCTGCTCAGCTATTGGAAAAATTTCTGGGTTTTAGTGTTGAAATTGTTTGGAAAATTCTGCATTTCTGCTGCTCAGCCACTGAAAGATTTCTAAGTTTTCATTGAAAATTTCTGAGCTTGCTGCTATATTTCGTGAAAAGTCTTCTACCTACAGTATAAAAATCTCTGAATCTTTTCCTCTCTGCTGTTATAAAAATAAAAATAAAATAAAAAATAAAAAATAAAAAAAAAATTGATTCCTGGCCTTTCGGCCTTCCCCTACATCCCTGCCAGCCCGTCCACTCTCCCTCTAGCTGCATTCTGCTTCAACGCGCCTCCCATACACCACGCTGCATCAAATACTACAAACGCTCTCCTCTTCCTCCATTACGCCTTCCCCACAACGTTCACAGACCTCTCAAACCTTACTCTTCCTCCATTACGCCTTCCCCACAGCGCTCTCCTCTTCCTCTCAACTCTGTTAGCGCTCTGCTCTCCTCCCTACGCGCTTTCCTATTCCCTATCCCACACTTCCATGTAATACTCCCTCTCCATATTTGCAAACGCTCTTACAGTCTCCACCATACGCTACTCTCCATATTGTAACGCCTTTAAACATTCACCATTTTTAATATTCGCCTTCCCTTTTGATATAATACCTCCCCCTCTTTTAAATTAATCGCCCTCCCATATAATACGACTTCCTCATAATTCATTTTTAATTTTTTTTTTTTCAATTAAACCCCATCCCCCACACCATATAGTTACCTCCTCCTTATTCCCATACGTTCCCACCTCTTTATTTAATTTGTTTCCTCCCATTTAAAGTTAATCCACTCATTTTCACTTTTTTCACTTTAATTTTTTTATTAATATAAAAATTAAAAAAAATTAAAAATAAAAAAAAAGGAAAGAGGAAGGTTTCCATTTCCATATTAATTAATTCCTATTTTAATTCCCCTCCTTTCACATTTTTTTAAATAATCCCTCTCCCACCCCATTAAAATTTCCCTCCCCATTTAAATTCTTTCCATTATTCCAATTTTTTTAATTAAAAAAAAAAAAAAAAACAGCAGAGAGAGAGAGAAGAGAGAAAGAAGATTTGAACAGCAGAAAAAGAGAAATCGACATATGAAGAAGATGGACTGAATATATATAGAGAAATTTGCAGATTTGACATTGACATAAGGGTGATTTTTTTTTTTGAAGAAATTTACATGAGAAGACAAGATTGAAAACAGCGCTTTGAAGAAGAGAATTCAGCTACCTCAAAGGCTTCTTGCATAGTGTTTTTGCTACACATTCACATATTTTTGCAGAGATTTTGTATTGAAATCACATTGTGAGTGAATTTGCCTCTTCATTCATAGTTGGAATCAGTGTATTTGTGTTGAAAAATTGTTGATTGCCCTCCATCATTTGAGGAGCACACTTTGTACTTTGAAAATTCCTTGGAGTCATTTTTATTTGTTGATTGAATCACATTGTAAACGGGTGCATTTTCGGTTGTAGCCGACACCCTTTCATTTTTGAGCCCAAATTGTTGAAAATGGCCAAAATCAATGAGGCATTAGTGTTGTTGAATGACCTCATTCATTCAAATGTTGATGACATGATAAAAATGAGCAAGGATGCTCTATGTAACATTCACAGTTGTTTACAAGATGCACATGAAAAGATTGAGTTTTTGCAGTTGGAATCTCAGCTCCAACGAGAAGAACTTCAGCAAAAGAGTCACCATTCTGAACCTGTTTCTGTTTAGAAGATTGAGAAAGACTCCCATCAGCAGCATGTCAGTAAAGTTTCAGTTGATTCACATTCAGTTCCTTGCACTAGAGCAGATTTTCATGCAGATGCAACACCTCAGCCTACACTTCTTAAGCCCATCATCAGACCTTGGGAAGAGCTTGTCCACAACAAGCACAGAACTGGTCTTGGATATGACAAGGATGTGTCCTTTCATATTCCAGACTACACAAAGCCCATCAGATTTCAAAGTGCCGGATTCCTATATGACAGTTCACCTGCAGCTGTTCCAGATCCTGTTCCACTTCCACAATAGATTGAGAAATGCCAACACTGTGATCGAGTTGGCCATATGAAAGATCACTGTTTTGATCTTCATCCATGCAAGCACTGTGGTCGGCACACCCATTCTTCAGACAAATGCTTCAAAAACAAGCCTCCTGCAAGAACCAAGATTCATCTTAGATGGATCGCTTCTTGGCAATGGGCATCAACAGCCAAGAAGATGTTTACGACACATGTTAGAACTTGTTCACGCATATTGAACAAACTTGCAGTTGAGTTTTCGCCATCATCTCACCTTGTCCCTGACAGGGGGGAAAATGGTGGTCCTGTACAAGCTTCGACGACAGATCAAGCGAGCCTGAGCCACAATCTCTCATTCCATGTTCAGAGTTGTAGCCAGCAGTTCAAGCGAGCCTGAGCCACAATTCGTCATTCCGGATTCAGAGATGTAGCCAGAGACACGGATGCCCATGAGCATGCCTTCGATTGGTGGATAACCTAAAACCATCATCTTCGGTTGGTGGATAACCTAAAACCATCATTTTCGGTTGGTGGATAACCTAAAACCATCATCTTTGGTTGGTGGACAACCTAAAACCACCACAGGTCGTAGACCTCCCTTCTTTTAGGTTGAAGGTCTCCCTTTTTATATGAGGGACAATTCCTCTAGCAGAAGCCTTCAACTTCTTGCCAGTTTTGGAAGAGTTCCGGGAACTGCAACAAGTTTTGCGTTCCAGTGTTTGTGGTCATCCTAAAACCACCTCTTTTTTCCAACATTTCAGAGAGTTGATTCAGCCCAAGTGTTGCCATGTATACTTTGCAGATTTGTATTACAACTCTTTTCTTGGACTCACACATACCCCTTCGGATTAAGGGGGGATGTTGAACACCTAATCCTACATGGGTAGGTGTGGAATGCGAAAAGTCACAATGGAGTCCAAGTGACCTTGGAATGTGAAACCAAGAGTCACACCATTGTACTATAAATGTACATCATGTATAATGGAAAAATAAGAAAGCTACACGCTTATCCTTCATTGTGTGTTGAGTCTCTTGTGTGTGTGCATTCTTCTTCCTGATACACCATGTGTGTGCTT
The DNA here is from genome assembly GCA_034641835.2 of Pinus albicaulis. Classification (NCBI taxonomy): domain Eukaryota; kingdom Viridiplantae; phylum Streptophyta; class Pinopsida; order Pinales; family Pinaceae; genus Pinus; species Pinus albicaulis. Next base: position 128,323,442 of record CM076576.1, read on the forward strand.
CAACATGGTGTTTAACATAAACCCCCTATTTCTCACTAATCCATCTACGGAAGAGGAATTTGGCAATGTTGAACAGGTATTTCTTGGAGAGCAAGGACAATAACCTTGAGCCAACTCAAATACAAGTTACTCACATACTTGTAAAACATAACGTAAAAATTTTAAATTTTGATGTGAGCATTTTTGAATTTTTAGTCCGTAGATGGCTTCACTGGAAGCATTCTTTTACCTAGGAAATAAATAAAAAAATCTTTCAAGCAAGTTAGGTAGAATAGATTAGAAAAATAAAAATGAGATCTCATTAGAAGTCGTTCTCATTAGAAGTTTTTAGTCTTATTTTCAAAAATAAATAAAAAATAATAAATCATCATGAATAAATGAATAAATTCAGTGGCAGGAAATGATATGAGAAAGCTTCCCATATTTATACAAAAATATGAGAAGCTATCTCATTAATGAGATTCCATCAATCTCTCCCTATATCTTTAGAGTTACAATACAAATAGGAAATGAGACACATATCTTTATGATCCCATGATCTTCTCCATAAAAATTCGAATTTGGGCTTAGCAGGCAACATAAGACTATTATGGAAGCTTCTTTTTGACCTACACATGGCAACACACTCATTCCACTTGTTCGGTATAAGTATGTGCATATTATTTTCTAATTTTTAACCACAAATTCACTTAAAAATACTAGGAATTAATAAAGTTTGGAAAAGCATAAATGTAACCTAATAGTGGTAATGGTAACGTAAATGTAATGAAATGGAGGTGGAGTGAAGGTGATAATATGGAAATATAAGTGAAAATGTGATGGAAGTAAATGAAAATTTCAAGGCCCAACATACACCTCAACTGAAGCTATTGCATGTCCTTATGCAATCTATTACATTAATTATTTTTTATACTTTGAGTTTTGGCTTAACTTTGCATGATATCATTTGATAACTTCATACTTTTACAAAGTCTTTTAGTTGAATTGCAACATGGTTGGTTCTTGTGTTTCAACCATATTTTGTTGTTGCATTCAATTTTAATCTTTGAACTTTGCATAATGATAATTTGATTATTGTTGCAATGTATATCTTTATTGGATTGCATCATGGTTAGTTCTTGTGTGACAACCATGATTGAGTTTGCATCCAATTATCTTTTAAGTACTTTTGAAAAGCCATTGTATGCTCATAATAATAATGTAATAGTTAATATCATTTGAGAGTATGTGGGCTTTTGAATGTGATATGAATGTGGAAAAATGTGAATATGAATGTCTCCCCCCCACCCCCCGAACTGATGGTATTGGAAATTTTATGAAATGAGGAAAATAAGTGTTTTTTTTTTCCAAAAATGATCATTCTTTCTTTTCAAGGAATTATATGGTAAAAATTTAGAAAATGACATACCTTAACTTACCCTTTGAAAATGGATGAGCTACATGTGTGGTGGCTACAAAATTCTGATCATAATCTTCTTCATGTGGTTGTACAAGTTATGGATAAACGAGTCAAGATGAATTTTTATTTCTTCTACTAAAATTGTTGAATTTGCTGCGAAATGATGTTGATTCTGCAAATTTCCTCTCATTCTGTAGCTGCCATATGATTCTGTAGTTGCCATATGATTCTGTTGTTTCCCTCTGATTCTGCAACTATCATCTGATTTTTTTGCTGTCATATGATTCTGGAGCTTCCATCTGATTCTGCAGCTATAGAATGGTGTTGATTTGTTGTAGCTGCATACCTTTTTAATTTGCTTCAAAATGATGAAAATGACAGTCTTCATGTCTTCAAAACTCGTTGGAATAATTCCTGCCATGTGAATGGATGTTCTGATGTCGAACATAGTATGAAATTATTGACTTAGTGGCCATTAATGGATGCCACTAGTCAACAAGAGAACTCTCACCATTGATGACAATGAGAGTGAAGATGCCCAAACACATCTTACTAGGTACGAATAATTTTGTTGTTGTCGATTACCTAGAAGATCTGATGAACAAGGGACATTAATGTATTCCCTTTGTTCGTTAGCAAGAAGACTTGCCATTAAGGCATGCAAGCCTCAAGGTGTTTTTGTAAGGATTTTACACTCAAAGGACTATGGACTCAATATTTTGCATTGAAGAAAGGTTTATTTGTGAAATGAAAAGGATAGGAGAAGGAAAATGGAAATGGAAGATGAAAATGGAAAATGGAAATGGGAAATAAGCATCTAAGTGAGCTTCTTGCTTTTATTTGTAGGTTAGGAGTAGACAAAAAGTAATGGAAAGTGTATGTGAAAAAAATGAACTGACTCTTGCTTGGAAAATAACCGTGGCTTGTTTTGAATTGCTTCGTTGGATTTATCATTCAAAAGGGAGGAAAGGTAATGGTCTTGATGGATATGGATATGGACTTGTTCTTATGTTTCTCATGAAAATTTTCATTTGAAGACTAATTGTGCACACAATTGGTTTCCTTCAATGATCATTAGATTGTCCCAAACATGCCAAAACTTGGCATAAATAACATAAGTGTGTTAAAAATAAATGGCCAATTCCTTCCTGACGCAAAATTTGAATGCCAAAATAAAACAGATTAAGGAAAATCAAAAGTGTTATATTAATTTCAATTGATGATATCGATAAAAATCCTTTTTTTTTTTAAATAACCTTGAAAAATAAATCAGCTCCCTGTTGTCGGATGATTTCATGCAATGTGCTCAGTAATATTACTGGCATCACAAAGATTCGTTGTGTCCCGCAAGTTAAAGCTTCACAACAAAAATATTATAATGAAATCATCTAAATATTTTTCCAATTGTTTTTCAAGTCACTGTCAAATTGAATCATCATCTGTGTTGCAAAATAATTTTGTTAAAAATATTTGAAGTGGTAAAAAAAATGTACTTGCACGAAAAATTATTTCAATCAAATTTTGCAAGTATTTTTTGCCTTATAAATTGCTTCAATAAATCCATTGTATATGAAATTTTTTTTAATTTCTTATTTTTTAATTTATTATATATATATATATATATATATATATTGTTTATTTTATTTTATTTTTATATTTTTATTTTTTTATTATTATTATAAATATTATTATTTTAATGATGATACACATAGGGAATGAAACACATATGTGTCTAAAATCAAATTTATTAAATCAAATTGGACTCTTAGACCACTTGCCATGTGGAGCAGATTTTTTTATTAATTTGGATTCTTCTGCTTTCAACTTGCCATGTTTAAACAGTTCAAAAAAAATCATTTTTTCCTCACACAATCTGTAAAACGGAGCTCTGAATAACCCTGAATTTCTCCCAAATAGCTACGAAATCCATAAAATAACTCACGAGTTACCTAATTTCCCCCATTCTCAAAAAAACCCATGTTTTATTTTTTCCTAATTCACCTCGGTTTGCTCAGAAAATGCGTTTTAAAATCATGTGGTTTTAACAGTTACACATTTCTGGCAATTTCGTTTTCTAGGAATTACTTCTGCAACAAAATAAATTTGTTGTGGTTTGATTTTTTTTTTATTTGTAAGTTTTGATGTGTAATGGTTTGTCTCTCATAGAGAAGTTCAGATTGATCACCATTCTTCCAATTTACCTGCAATGGAATCTCCAATCTTCTGTTCATCAATAGTTTGCAATCTTCTCTTCATCAACCGTTTCTTCATCTGATACACTTTCATTGTCTGTCTCTGCATTTCAATTTGCAATCTTCTCTTCATCAGCAATTTGAAATCTTCTCTTCATCAACAGTTTCTATATCCGATACACCTTCATTGTCTGTCTTTGCAACTTTTAAAATCGATTTCTAGTAACTGTTGCTTGAGGAAGACTGAATATGGAAAAGAGAAAGTTTTTACTGCAGTGCATGGGTATTTTGTGTGGATTGGAGGTCTGCACATATGCGTAAGGCCAAGCCAAAGGCTGTCCTCACGCATATGCGTGGGCCTCCTTTCCATGGGCCATTCGTTGTTTTGAAAAAAAAAATTAATTATGTTTTTTTTCATATAAAAATGTTTTAGTTTTTTTTTTTTTAATATATATATATATATATATATATATATATATATATATATATTAATTTAAACAATTTTTTTTTTTAAGAAAAATTGTGCACATGCAGTTCAATAAATCAAAAAAATATTGAGAGGGTGTAAAACATTAAAATTTGCAGAATCGATAAAAAAAAGGATTATGACTCAAACGACGATTTTCAATAGAATTGTAGATCAATTTCCAGCAAAAATTTTAACGAATTTTTGAATTTTAATTTTTAAATTGACTGATCTGATTTTCTGATCTTTCAAGTCGCAACGAGGCGCAAGAAAAGAGCATGCTAGTCAACGTCGTCAAATAAATTCATATTTTCACATAAAAATTTTATTTCTGATGGTGATAAAAAAACGAAGTGATTCTTACTGCATCACTGAAATATATTCAAAATGAATTAATCAACGTTGATTATTATTATTATTTTTTCGAAAAAAAATTAAAAATTATAAAATTCTTGCCAAGCTTGGTTTTATTTTTATTTTTCCTATCTATCTAAAAAATTATTTTCATTTTTATTTTCAAGTATATTCATGCTTCCAATGGAGCCATTTACGGATTAGAATTTTTGAAATGCTCATATCCAAACTTGAAAAATGTACCTAATTGTTTGTAAGGATATGGGAAATTGACTTGACCTTTCGATTTGCCGCAAGGATCTCTTGAAGAATTGAAAAATCTTGTGGCGCAATCACTTTTTGATACCATTCCTCAATGTAGTCTTTGGGTTGCATTCTAGACTCTTTGTCCATAAATGGTTAGTAAAAACTAAAAAAAATAAAATACACTAGACTGAAAGCTAGTTACTATGCACACTTCCCTGACAACGACGCCAAAATGTTGGGGCAAAGTGATTGCCTGTGATTTAATTTGTCAACCCGTGGGTTTCGTAAGCTTGTGAAGCATGTGGGCACTGTATGTACTAGAAATTATCTTTTAGTTTAGATCAATCTAACTACAAAATAATGAAAACCAATTCATCTAATATATGAAATCAAATAATTAAAATGAAATTAAACTAATCTATGAAATCAAGTAATGAAAAGAAAGAAAGCAAATTCAAAATAAAATATAGCACGCGCAATCACACTTGCAGGAATTGAAATTTTAATCTAAGAAATAATTTCAAAGCATGTAAAGGAAAAACTAAGGTAAGTTCAATCACTCCAACATCCAATATAGAAGTATGATAGAATCACCCTCTTCAGATGATGTATAAGCAACCGATTATACTTCAGTCTTTAAATCTAGGAAAAAAATTAAAGCATGCAAAGGGAAAACTCAATAATTGCATAAATTAGGTATTCAAGCATTTAGTTTAGAAATATGATAAAATCATCTTCTTGAAATAATCTTTAAAAACACCCAATTATACAATTGAATGAGGATCTAAAAATTAATAATGTAAAAGCATGTAAAAGTAAAGCTCAATGATTGTATAGGTTGAATGTTAAATCACCCAATTTAGAAGTGTGACAAGTCACCTTCTTAGCTTGACCTTTTAGGAGCATTTGATTATACAATGAATTGATATTTTGATCTAAGAAAGTAAATAATAGAACATGAAAGGAAACTAAATAACTATGAGCTCTATTGACTCAAACTTAATCCAATTGGAAAATGCATAAATCTTTCCTCTCGAAATGTTATTAGAAAATCAAAGATTACACAGTCATTCTAAAACTAATACTAAGAAAGAAAATAAACTTTAATCTATAAAAGCAAGTGAATCTCACACATTTTAGGTAGCTGATCTAAAAGTATGAGAGACGGTAAATCGAGATGCTCCATATGTAAGAAACACCAATGAAGGAACATTCATGAGTAAGGTGTCACAATCTAATTCTGTATTCAAAGCTTGAGCATAACTCCAATTTTACACATGAAATGATAGGAGAAAGCTTCCCCTATTTATACAAAAAGATGAGAAACTATCTCATTAATGATAGTCCATGAATCTCTTCCTATATCTCTAGAGTTACAATACAAATAGGAAATGAGACACATATCCTCATGATCCCATGATATTCTCCATTCAAATTCGAATATGGCCTTAGGAGGCCACATAAGGGTCTTTTGGAAGCTTCTTTTTGACCTACACATGGCAACAACTCATTCCACTTGTTAGGTATAAGTATGTGCATATTATTTTCTAATTTTTAACCACAATTTCACTTAAAAATACTAGGAATTAACAAATTTTGAAAAAACATAAATGTAACCCAATAATGGTAATGGTAAAGTAAATGTAATGAAATGGAGGTGGATTGAAGGTGATAATATAGAAATATAAGTGAAAATGTAATGGAAATGAATGACAATTTCAATGCCCAAAACTAGCTACACTTCAAGACATAGTTGGGAGGACCAGGAATCTACAGGATGCCTTGCCAAGGACGAGAGCTCCATTTACCCAAAAACCAACATTTTAGTCGAGGAGGAAATACACGACGTTTCCACCCCCAAAGGAGAACTAGGGCCAAGGGCCTTTGGATGATGATACCCGGAGGGATTTGAGATGAAGGATGCTATGCTTCACTTGCTAAGAGCCGTGGGCATGAGGTCATCATTGTGTCACGAGGAAGGCACACTACATTTAGGTCTTCTCCGATAGTGAAGGAGAAGAAGAGGCATATGAGAGTTCGAAGGAGATGCCAATGTTGATGCACCAGGAGGAGATCCACCACCAGTACCACCAGAAGTAGGAGGAGGAGCATTTGCACCAACTGGAGGGGTCCTTGCATCCTTGAGAGGAGTTCCTAAGTATTTGAAACTAAGAGTCCGAGGCACGGTCCATGGACATCATGTTACAGTATTGGTGGACAGTAGGGCCACACATAATTTCATTAACACTCAACTAGTGAATATGAGGGGCATACCAACTGAGAGTTTTGATGGATTATATGTATTGGTTCCAGGTTCTAGGACCATGCAATCCATGAGATATGCTACAGCATTAGCGGTAACCATGGGAACATATACGGTGACGGATCATTTTTTTGTGGTTGACATCCCAGACACCAATGTGATATTGGATGTGCAGTGGTTGATTACGCTAGGGAAATTCACTATATATTGGGAGACATTGGAGATGGAGTGGACGAACAAGAAGTGTGGGAAGCGCCATATGATCATAGGCATGCACACATATCCACCCCAAATAGTCTCAGCACATCGGATGGAGGTATATTTTTGGAAAGGCGACATAGAGTGGGTAGTGGAGTTGTGTATTTCAGAGGCATGAGTCACAGAGTAGTCTTTACACCCCGATGTGCAGTCTATATTAGACCACTACCACAAAGTATTTGGAGACATACCACCAGGGCGGCCACCAAACCGAGGGTTCGAGCACACTATTGAATTGGAGTAGGGGATCCAGGCAGTGATCACCAAGATATAGGTACCCTGAGGCCTACAGGGATGAGATTGAGAGAGCCATCCATGAGCTTTTGGAATTATGACACATCTGGCCCAACACTAGCCCCTTTGTTTCTTCTGTAGTATCGATGAAGAAGAAGGATGACACCTTCCAAATGTGCATCGACTACAGGGCTCTGAATAAGAAAACCATGAAGAACCGATACTCCATTCCCAATATTGATGAGATAATGGATGAGTTGATGGGATCAAAGTTATTTTCCAAGATCGATCTAAGGTTGGGGTACCATAAGATCAAGTTGAGGGAGCAGGATGTCCCCAAGATTGCGTTCAGATGCCACTATGGCCACTTCGAGTTCTTGGTGATGCCCTTTGGGCTGACCAATGCTCTAGCCACTTTCCAGACTTATATGAACCACATCTTTCGTGGTCAGTTGATGAGTTTTGTGTTGGTATTCTTCGACGTCATTCTCACCTATAGTTGCACATGGGAGGAACACTTGCAACATATTGAGGTTGTGTTGAACCTTATAATTACCCTCTCTTTGACATCCTTTCTCACCTTTTTCTCTTACTTTCTCATAAGATCACATACCCCAATCAATGATAAATGCCATGTTTTGTCTTACGGAATGCATTTAAATGACTTCTCTGTTATATTTTCATGTTCTTTCTATTTAAATAGATTTTTGCAATTTAGCTACAGAACGCAGCCTATTCTGCAGCTAATCGTGGATTTCGTAGCTACTCTCAGGGTCTGACATGTTCCAGGTATCAAATGGAGAATTGAGCCACATGGGCATTTTGAGAATCATCTCCACATGGATTTTTTCCTATTCACTCGGTCAAGATCGATAGAAAATGAGGCCTAAGATCACGGTCAAAGGCATGGTCAAAGTATGTTAGCCGAGAACAACAAGACTCTTAATTTTCTCTATCGTAGAAAATCAAGAGTTAAATAGTCCAATTGCGATTCTATAAGTCGAATTAGCCACCTGTAGCAAGATTATCTCATATACAGTTATGTTTATTTTCTTTAAATACCAGTTGTACAGAACCGAGAACATGCATAAATTAAGTTTTAAGTTAATTTTTAAGCTTTTGTTGATACGTTGTGCAGTAAGACTTCGTTCTATCATAATACAAAGATTGTGTTTCCAATGATTTCTTAAGTTCATTTTTAACCAACTAATATTTTAGTCGAATCAGATGCAAAGGGCCCCTGCACTTGAGGAGGTTTTTCATTTATTGTTTCTAGTTTAATTTTCCCTACTCTGTTTTTGTTAATTCTGTTTTCTAGGTAGATTAATGTTTCATTCCAGTTTTGATCAATAGCATAATGCTAAATCATAACTTTGTAAGCCTTGTTCTTCTAAAAACATTTCATGAAGATAGATCTTCCTATTTTCAAATTGAATCAAATTTGAAGTAATAAGAATTCACAGTTATATATTTTTTCTTACTGTTTTGTCATTTACATTCTTCGAATAGAAATATCAATTAATTGTATCAATGAATGTTCCTACAGATCATTTCAAGAAGATGAACTAAATGAAATGATTGAATGTCTAATTCATACAGTTATTGAGTTTTTCCTCTGCACATTTTACTTGCTTTCTAGGAATTTAGAAACTGAGGTATAATTGATTTCTCATACAACATCTCAAGAGGGTAATACTTCAGATTGAATGATGGAGTAAATCAAACATACATTAGTTGTTTGTAGTTAGCTTTACATGTTTTCATATTTACTTTTAGGTCCCCATTTAATTGTATCATTGATGTTCCTAAGGGTCATTCCAGTGAATTGATTCTATCATGTTTCTACATTGAATGGTTGAATGTCTAATTCATGCAATTACTGAGGTTTTCCTTTGCATATTTCACTAGATTTTTTATTAAGTATAATTGGTTACTTAACATCATCTCAAGAAGGTGATACTTCATATTGAATGCTGGAGTAACTAAGCATACATTAGTTTTTTTTCTTTGCACACCTTACTTGCTTTCCTAGAACATTAGAAGTTAAGGTATAGATAGTTGTTTGCACAACATCTCAAGAAGGTAATACTTCATATTGAATTATGAAGTAACTAAACATACATTAGCTATTTTACTTTTCTGTTTTCCCTTAGAATAGCACTGCAATTTCAATCTCAATTATAGGAATTAGATCCATGGAATGGGACTAATGCTAAGATAGAATTCATCAAGTTGGATACTCTGTTTTTTAGACTAGATTTCAACTAGCCAACAGTCTTTGATTTATTTTTATGTAAATTAGATTAACTTAGGAACACTTCATTTTCTTCCTTCTTAAAATTAATTAGATTCGTTTAATTTCTTTCATAGTTCTCGATTAAACATTCCTAGACATCAAAATAAAAAAACCCCAAAAACAACATAAAATACAAACAACGAAGTAAGAAGAAGGTTAACTAAGAATATACAGTGTATCACACTTCATCAGTGTACAAATCTCAGTTGATAATTTATGTAAGAAATTTAAGACATTAAATTGACTAAACATTTTAGTGTCATTTCTAAGGAAGTGTAATTAGGTAGCCTCATTTCTTACAACTAAAAACAATGATATACGTAGAGAAAGAGACTCTAGGGGCATATTCATAGCTAGAGGCTGGATTTTAATCCCTACAACACCACTCACTCCACCAAAACTAAGAAGTGATACCCCTCCATCTCAAACTCATATTCCATACTTCACTAGCCATAGACTTTCTGAGTTCTAAGGTCAGAAATCCAATTAGGAGGATCTCCTACTTCATCCACTGAAGCAGTCTTAGAGGAAGAAGATCCTAGATCTCCAACAAAAGGAGTAACCTTTTTCATCTCTAGAAGGGAACATATTCTAGCTGAAGAGTTATAAATTCATATTGGAGAGGAAGAAGAATATCCTTTCTTCAACATACCATTGATAGAAGCACCAGATGAAGAGCAGTTAACCTTGTAGGTTGAATCTTGTATCAGCTCCGAAGAATCTATAATGGTAGGAAGAGGAGAAGAAGGAGAAGGAGAAATTCTAAATGGTGAAAATGCAATATTTGGAGGAGGTAGAGGTAGAGGAGGAGATAGAGGAAGAGGTAGAGGAAATGCAAAAGGAGGCAGAAGAAATAGGGTAATTGATAGTTCTTTGGATTCCCTATAATTGATGAAGAAACAAATGCCATAATGAAAAATATCTCACCTTCTGTCCTCCCAAATTTTCGTGGATTAAAAAGTGAAGATCCTGAAACCTTTTTGTTTTAATTTGAAGTCTTGTGTAGAACTTATGATTATTTACAAGACTATCAAAAACTCAAATTGTTTCCTTCAACATTGAAAGGAGCAACTCTAAAATGGTTCATGAGTTTAATCACTCGGTCTATCAGAATATGGAATGACATGAAAAGAGCATTTTTATAAAGGTATTTGGATTATTGCATACCCATCAACCACAAGAATGAAGTATTTAAAATGATTCAAAAATAGGATGAGAATTTGGAGGATTTAATTGAAAAATTCAATTATAACATAAAAAGAGCAAAAATGGATAATTTAGATCAAGATACTTTAAAAGCTCTTTTATTAAAAGCCATAGATATGAATGGATAGACATTCTCAACATGATGGGAAAGGGAGATATCTCTCAACTTCCATTATCTAACATTGGTGAATTATGTATCCATCTCTCAAGGGGGAAATAAAAAACTGGGAAAAATCCAAGAGATCCTTCTCTTTCTAGAGTAAATAGATCTGCAACTGGAACAACAAGTAGGGCAGAAATTGGAAACATTCTTGATGAATTTAAAACAAACATCTTAGGGAGTCTTAGTGAAGCGATAAACACCCTCAAATTACAAAACAAGAAGAAAGGCGAGACTATTGCTTTAGCTATTTTTTGTCCCAAATGCAGAAATAAACATGCTTTAAGAGAATGTCCTCTTGATGCAAAAGTCGTAGAGACCTATATGATTTGTTCATAGAGTCATGAGACTAAGAATTTCCCTTCAATTCCAGGTCTTAAGGCTATTTTTCAAGAGGAAACAACTTCAAATCCAACAGAATCTCTTTGCTTTGTCTCTAGAAGACCATGGAAGGGGCCACAAGCTCAAGGCTTTAAAAATCAAATGTATATTCAACCCCCACCAAATTGGAATTCTTGGCAGTAACCTTGGCCTCAATCTCAATCTCAATCTCAATCTTGGGCTCAAGAAATGAAAAATCCCTATGGAAGATTCTCTCAATACTGCCAATATCCTCCATCATATCCAAATGATCCTCCCCAACAAATTCCTCAACAAAATCAATAACACCAACTCCAAAACCAAAATCCATAACTTTCACTACCATTTCCATAGAGACCAAATCAGCTACCTGCCCAACCATCACCAAACTCCAACAATTAAAATCCTCAAAATACCTACATGACATAACAACACAAATTTCCAGCCTATATGATTACTCCTCTAGATCTTAATGATGTCCAACTTAGATCTGGTAGGATATTAAAAAATAAAAATCCTTTTATAGTTATTCAAGAACAATAAAGTTTTGAGGAAAATTCTCTACAACCAAATAAAAATTTTGAGGAAGGAGCATCACTTCAAAACCAAAATTTTGAAAATGAAAAACAAAAAGAACCAATAAACTCAAATCCTATCATAGAGCAACCATCAGTACCTACTTCCACACCTCCTTTTCCTGAAAGATTACAAGTTGATAAAGGGGTAGAAAAGCATATTATGCTGCCCAATTATGATTTTCTAGATGAATTGAAAATTTTCTGTATCAAAATACCTTTGTTACAGGTCATTAAATAGATTCCAATTCTAGGCAAAACAATAAAGGAGTTGAGCATGAAGAAACCCAAAAGGAAAACAAAATAAATAAAAAGAATTCAACTTGTAGGAAAAATTGCAAACATAATCATGATGGGAAAAAATACTATACAAAAATATTTAGATCCAGGAAGTCCATTTGTAAAAACACATATCAATGGAATTGAAATTTCAAATACATTTATTGATTTAGGAGCAGCAATAAATATCATGAGCAAACAAACCATGGAACAACTCAAGCTTCATAATCTTCTATATACACCTACATTACTGCAATTAGCAGATAGATCTATAATCAAACCAAATGGTTTGTTAGAAGATATTTCAGTATCCTTAGACTCTTGGGAGCATCCTTCTGATTTTATGATCTTAAATCCTAAGAAAAATCTAGGAGGACATCCACTTATATTAGGAAGTCCTTGGTTGGCTATAGTTGATGCTTTCATTAGCTGTAGATCTAGTGACATGTATATATCTGATGGTAACTCAACAAAGAAATTCACTCTATATATTCTAGCAAGGACATTCACAGAGTTAGATGACAAAGAATGGATTGATGATGAAAATCTTAGACAACCTCTCTTCACTATTCAACCATTAGTGAAGATAGTCAAATCTTGAATTCTATGGAAAATTTTGAATCATCTCCAGAATATGAACATGCTCAATTCCAGGAAAAATCTAATATTGAATATTTGTCATCTAGGTAGATGTCTTTTTATTCTATGGAAGAATTTGGTAGCTCTACAGTTGAAATATTTCTAGGGAAAACTTTAAACATACGCAATAACTTGGAGAGATTACAACAAGAAAATTTAATCAAAACATTACAGCAACATTCTTCTGCATATGCATGGGAATACACTATATGAAACAAATTAGTCCTAATACTTGTATACATCACATCTACATTGAGGAAAAATGTAAACCTATTAGACAACCCCAAATAAGGATGAATCGAAATCTTAGAGAAATTGTGAAAGAAGAGTTGCAAAAATTGTTGAATGTAAACTTCATTTACCCAAATTTAGACAGTCAGTGGGTGTGCCCTTTAGTTATTGTGCCAAAAAAAATGGTAAATGGAGGGTATGCATTGATTATCGAGAATTGAATAAATCTACCCTAAAAAATCATTTTCTTTTACTTTTCATAAATCAAGTGTTGGATACATTAGCAGGTAAGAAGTATTTCTCATTTCTGGATGGTTTTAGTGGCTACAATCAAATTCAGGTAGCACTTGAAGATTACGATAACACCACATTCACCTATCCATGGGTAACTTATGCCTACCGAGTACTTCCTTTTGGATTATGCAATGCACTTGCAACATTCCAAAGAGCAATACTAGGAATTTTTTTTGATCTAATATATGATTCTATAGAGGTGTACATGGATGACTTTACAGTTTATGGGAATACATTTGAAGAAGCTTTATAAAATTTGGAAAAGGTTATTAAAAGAGGTAAGGAAGCAAACCTTTCACTAAGCCATGAAAAATGTTTTATGATGTTTATAGAAGGGATTGTTTTAGGACATCACATCTCAGGAGATAGAATTAAAGTTGATAAATCTAAAGTTGAAGTCATCTCCAAACTATCAATTCCAAGTTGTCAAAAGGATGTTAGAAGTTTTCTAGGATTCACAGAACATTATAGAAGATTTATAGAAAATTTCACTAAAATAGCATCCCCACTCTTCAAGTTATTCACCAAATATTGTGAATTCAGTTGGAATCCTGATTTCCAGTTGGCATTTGAAACTTTAAAAGGACAAATTTCTGAAGCACCCATATTAAGAGGTCCAAATTGGAAACTACCTTTTCACATTTCAACAGATGCTTCAGATACAGCTCTGTGAGCTGTATTAGGACAAAATTATTTGATCCCCTATGCCATCTATTACACAAGCAAGAATTTGACTCCCACTGAGTTAAATTACACTGTAACTGACAAGGAATTCTTAGTTGTTTTTCATGTTATCAACAAATTCAAACATATAACAGGCTATGAAACCTTTGTTCATACAGATCACTCTGCAATTAGATATTTAATGAATAAATCTATTACTAATGGCAGAGTTACAAGATGGTTATTACTCTTGCAATAATTCAACATCACCATTCTAGACAGACCTAGAAAACAAAACACAGTCGTTGATTTCTTGTCTAGAATTCAAAATATCAAAGATGACACTCCAATTGAAGATAAATTTCCTAATGAATACCTTTTTTAAATTCAAACTCCTTGGTTTGCAAATATTGCTAACAATCTAGTCATAAGAAAATTACCTTCACATTTGTTTCCCATAGAGAAAATAAAAATCATTCAATTAATTGCAAGTTACTCATGGGTTACTAATGAACTGTATAAAATAGGTCTAGATCTCATTATCAGAAGATGTATTCGGAAGATGAAATGCCTGAAATTATTAAGGCATGTCATGATGAACCTTGTGGTGGACACTTTGCTGACAAGAGGACAACCTATAAAATCCTTCATTTAGGATATTATTGGCCATCCATCTTCAGAGATGCCAAATAATATGTCAAAAGGTGTGACAGCTACCAAAGGGTAGAAAACCTACTCCTTCAAATGAAATGCCATTACAACCTCAGGTACTCATTGAACCTTTTGAAAAATGGGCCTTGGATTTTGTTGGGCCAATCAATCCACCATTTAAACAAAAGAGGTATATTTTGGTATATATTGGTTATGTCGCCAAGTGGGTAGAGGCTAAAGCATTACTTTTTGCTAATGAATGTTCTGTAGTTAATTTTCTTTTTGAGGATACATTCACTCGTTTTGGTGTCCCAAGAGAAATTGTGATAGATCAAGGAGCCCATTTTACATCCAAGTTGGTGAAAAAGCTCGTGGAAGATTACAAGATCAAGCACAGAAATTCTACTCCTTATCATCCACAAGCAAATGGTCAAGTAGAGTCCACCAATAAAGTAATTGAAGGAATTCTCACTAAGACTGTGCATTTACACAGAAGAGATTAGGTAGAAAGACTTCCTAAGGCCTTATGGTCCTACAGAACTACATGGAGGAATACAATAGGACATACTCCCTATGAACTTGTTTATGGGAAGCAAGTCATGTTCCCTATAGAGTTTTAGATCCAAACCTTCAAGATGGCAGTCTAATTGGGACTTGATTTATCAGAAGCACAGAAAAATAGATTGGAGAAACTCAATGAGCTTGATGAAATCAGACAAGATGCAGTTCAAAGAACCAGTATAGTCCAACAGCAAAGGGATAAATGGCATGATAATTATATCAAGGAGAATAAATTTCAAGCAGGGGATTGGGCACTTTTGTTCGATTCAAAATTAAAATATTTTCAAGGAAAGTTCCAGACTCATTGGCTTGGGCCTTATGAGATTGAAAAATTCTTTGATAATGGAGCAGTGAAGATAAGGACAATAGATGAAAAAAAGGTACCTCTTCTTATAAATGGTCATCGGTTAAAAGTATATCATAAACCAATATCAAGAGAAGAGTTTATCAAGATTTTTCAAGATAATACTGATATGAAGTTAGTGAAGAAGAATTATTCTTCTTCACTAACTTAGATTTTATTTTTCCTATATATATATATATATATATATATATATAAGTGTATAAGTATGAAAACAAATCAATGATTGGCATACTTATACAGAAAAGACAGGGTGAAAATCAGAGATTTCTGACATCCAATATTTTCCATTTCTTTTTTGTAATAAGTAGTAACACAAAACTACATTCATATTCTATATTTGCAGCTCATAATCTACAAATTCGTTCCATTTTACAGTTTCATTCCATAGTCATATGCACTTTCATTCCATTGTCACAGTCATATTCCACTTCCATTCCATTTCACAATCATATTCCACTTACATTCCATTCCACAAACCATAATTCATTTCTTTTACAGATCACATTCTACAACTGACTACATTCCATAGTTGTTTACATTATGCAGCTGACTATGTTCTGCAGCTAACTACATTCTGTAGCTGATCACATTCTGCAACTGATTCCATTCTGTAGCCACATTTCATTCAGCAGTTCTGACACAATTGTACAACCTACAAACAAATGATGATTACAAGAAAATGAAGGATTATTTTTTGAAGACCAACATGCTAAAGGGTACCTAAAGGATCAACACCAATGAAACAACAAACGAAAAGGTTAGGTTTAAAAGGTAAAGTGAAAAAAATTATTTTAATAGCAAGGTTAAAACATTAGCATGCATAATATGGATATGCATATGCTTCTTTGACATATCATTATTACATTTGATTGAAATCTCCATCATACCACAGATCAGCCACATACTCCACATTACGTCTCATAACGGTCCAAAATTGACTCCTTCATTGATGATTAATGGTTATGACCGATTAACGTGACATACCTGTCTACGTTTCTTCAAAACCCTTGCCACCTATTTATTCATAAAAACCCTCTATACCTTTTATCAGTTCCGTAACCCAATTCATTTCACAAATAGAGAAGGCTAATTCTGAAGCTTGAAAACTTTGCAGGCATGGGACTGATAGTCAGATCAGAACTAGTGGGAACAAATTTTATGGAAGGATACCCTCAAATCAAGGAAATGTTGCAGAAATCTGGACAGCTCAAATTCATAGAGAAATTTGATGGTTTCCACAGGGAAATTACAAAATCTTTTACTCGGTCTTTTAATGGCACAGAAGTAGAAATTGGAGACATCAAATTCACAGTTACTTAATCATTCATGGCCGAAGCCACAAAACTTCCAAGGCTTGGCGAAATTTGATTCAAAAACAATGAGTTCCACAATGAATCATGGAAAGTTATACTCAAAAACCTAGGTATGGGTGTCTCTGTTTTTAGAAAAGGTATCCCTCGTTCAAATCTTAAAGTAAATGGAGGAACATGCTCCTAATTTTACAGAAATTTATCACTTGTGAAGGAAGGTTTGGTTGCATGTATGTATACCATATCCGTTTACTGATGAATTTCTTAGAAAATGGTGAAATAAATCTCCCCTTATTTTTGCTAAATAGCTTAAAAATGATGTCCACAAACGTGTAGAAAATAATACAGTTCATTGATAACACCATGCATTACCATGTGTTGAAAAAGATATTAGTTGAGTTTCATTTAAAAAGAATAGGAGATACCTGGGAGAGATTTCTTATTATAAACCATTTTCAAGAAGCACTAGAACAACCCAAAGAAGACAATGTCAGAAAGAGCAAAAGGAAGAAGGCTAATATAAACATTGAAGATAGACTTGCATCTTCATTGTAGAAGAATGATGAAAATCTCATCTCTGAAGAGCTGGCAGAAATTAGCAAACAAAATAAAAACAAGACAGGAGGAAAGATAAGAAAGAGGAGCAGAGATATAAATGAATAAAATCTAAATCCTCCACAACTGAGAAGGAGCTCCAGACTCCGAAGTTCGATGAAGAGAACACTACCAAAAGAGACAGAGTTTGTAAGTTTGGATGAGGAAACTTCAATACCATTTCCTGTCGATATTTCTCCTCCATACAGTCCTCAAAATTCTCCTATTCATAATTTTGAAGGTAACTCCAGTAGAAATTCTCCAAGCATAGACCCAACACAACAATAAGTATATGGTTATGTAGAATCGTTGGAGAAGAGAAGTGCATCAATGAATCCAGAACCTTCTATCAATCCACAAGAACCTCTAGTTGATGCTCTCAAACAAGATATTTATGAACTAGAGATATTTAATAGACATATCGCACAGGAGAATGAGACCTTGAAGCAGTAGAACAAGTTGGAAAAGGTAATTCATGACAATACTATTATGTATTTAGGACTATGGTACAAGAAGAACAGAAAATTGAAAAGAAATAACAAGTTACTAAACAAAGCAGTCATTAATCTCAAGTACAAGCTTCTTATGAGAAGGTCCGGGATGGCAATCACTTCAAATAAAAGTAAAAGAAGGAAATTGGATGTGTTGGCAGAAGTGTCTGAATAGATGTAGTAGGAGAGGAGAATTCACATTTTTGGAAAATTGCATGAGGACATGCAATGACTTCGCAGTGGGGGTATGTTGAACCTCAGAATTACCCTCTCTTTGACATCCTTTCTCACCTTTTTCCCTTACTTTCTCATAAGATCACATACCCCAATCAATGATAAATGCCATGTTTTTTCTTAAGGAGTGCATTTAAATGACTTCCCTGTTATATTCTCATGTTCTTGCTATTTGAATATATTTTTGCAATTTAGCTACAGAACACAGCCTATTCAGCAGCTAATCATGGATTCCGTAGTTACTCTCATGGTCTGATAGGTTCCAAGTATAAAATAGAGAATTGAGCCACATTGGCATTTCCAGAATCATCTCCACATGGATTTTGTCCTATTTACTCAGTCAAGATCGATAGAAAAGGAGGCCTAAGATCATGGTCAAAGGCGTGGTAAAAGTACGTTAGCCGAGAACAAAAAGACTCTTGATTTTCTCTATCGTAGTAAATCAAGAGTTAAACAGTCCAATTGCAATTATATAAGTTGAATTAGCCACCTGTAGCAAGATTATCTCATAGACAGTAATGTTTATTTTCTTTAAATATCGGTTGTACAGAATTGATAACAGGCATAAATTAAGTTTTAAGTTAAGTTTTAAGCTTTTGTTGATACACTGTGTATTAAGACTTCGTTCTATCGCAATACAAAGATTGTGTTGCCAATGATTTCTTAAGTGCATCTTTAACCAGCTATGATTTCAGCCAAATCAGTTGCAGAGGGCCCCTGCACTTAAGGAGGTTTTTCATTTATTGCTTTTAGTTTAATTTTCCTTACTCTGTTTTTGTTAATTTTGTTTTCTTAGTAGATTAATGTTTCATTGTAGTTTTGATCAGTAGCATGATGTTAAATCATAATTGTGTAAGCCTTTTTCTTCTAAAAACATTTCATGAAGATAGATCTTCCTATTTTCAAATTGAATCAATTTTGAAGTAATAAGAATTCACAGTTATCTAGTTTTTCTTACTGTTCTGTCATTTACTTTCTTAGAATAGAAATATCAATTAATTGTATCAATGGATGTTATTACAGATCATTTTAAGAGGATGACTGTAAATTAAATGATTGAATGTCTAATTCATACAGATATTGAGTTTTTTCTCTGCACATTTTACTTTCTTTCTAGGAACTTAGAAACTGAAGTATAATTGATTTCTCATACGACATCTCAAGAGTGTAATACTTCACATTGAATGATGGAGTAAATCAAACATACATTAGTTGCTTATAGTTAGTTTTACATGCTTTCAAATTTACTTTTAGATCCTCATTTAATTGTATCATTGATGTTCCTAAGGGTCATTCTAAGAAATTGGTTCTATCATGTTTCTATATTGAATGGTTGAATGTCTAATTCATGCAATTACTGAGGTTTTCCTTTGCATATTCACTAGCTTTTTCATTAAGTATAATTGGTTACTTAACATCATCTCAAGAAGGTGATACTTCATATTGAATGCTGGAGTAACTAAGCATACATTAGTTGTTTTCCTTTGCACACCTTACTTGCTTTCCTATAACATTAGAAGTTAAGGTATAGATAGTTTCTTGCACAACATCTCAAGAAGGTAATACTTCATATTGAATGCTGAAGTAACTAAAAATACATTAGATATTTTACTTTTATGCTTTCCCTTATAATAGCACTGTAATTTCAATCTCAGTTATAGGAATTAGATCCATGGAATAGGACTAATGCTAAGATATAATTCATCAAGTTGGATACTTTGTTTTTCAGACTAGATTTCAACTAGCCAACAGTCTTTGATTTATTTTTATGTCAATTAGATTAACTTAGGAACACTTCCTTTTCTTCCTTTCTAAAATTAATTAGATTCATTTAATTTCTTTCATAGTTCTAGATTAAACATTCCTAGACATCAAAAGACAAAAACCCCAAAAACAAGATAAAATACAAACAACGAAGTAAGAAGAATGTTAACTAAGCACATACAGTGCATCACACTTCATTAGGTTACAAACCTCGGTTGATAATTTATGTAAGAAATTTAAGACATTAAATTGAATAAACAGGTTGTATCACGTATCTTGGAGGAGAAACATTTCTATGCCAAGCTACCCAAGTGCGAATTTGGACTTATAGAGATGTTATACCTAGGGCATATCATTGGATTGGATGGAGTAAGGGTCCATGACAAGAAGATTCGAGCCATTCGGGATTGGCTGAAACCAAAGAATGTAACATAACTTCAGGGGTTTGTAGGCATTTGCACCTACTATAGGAAGTTTGTCAAGGGGTTTTCACAGATTGCAACACCCCTCACATACATCACCAGGAAAGGGGCCTTTTTTTGGATAGACATTGCATAGAGGGCCTTTGATAGGCTCAAGGAGGTGATGAGCAGTTGTCTGGTGTTTGCATTGTCGGATTTCACGCAACCCTTTGTGCTAGAGTGTGATGCTTCAGGAGAGGGTGTTGGCACAGTTGTGATGCAGGGGGGCCATCGTATAGATTTCGAGACTTGAAATATATTTCTGCAAGCGAGGTTGTATTCAATATACGACAAAGAGATGTTGGCCATCCTGAATGCGTTGGCCAAGTTCTGATAGTATTTGGTTGGTAACAGATTTCGGGTAAGGATAGACCACAATATTCTCTAGTTCTTCCTTGAGCAGAAATAGTTGCATGAGAGAGAATAGAAGGGGGTTGGAAAAATCCAGGCCTACGATTTTGACATCGAGTATGTCAAAAAGAAGAAAAATGTGGTGGCAGATGCCTTGTCTCAGAGGCCAAAAATGTTGTCTTTGATGAGCCTTGATGTAGATTGGAGGGCTCAGCTATTGGTGGATTATTCCTAGGACTGCTTCACTTGTGAGGTGTTGGATGGACATGTGACAGATGACCGGTATCGGGTGATGAATGAGTTCATCTATTATAGGGACAATATTTTCTTGACAGGGGCCTCTCTGCTCAAGGAGAATATCTTGCACGCAACACATGACTCACCACTTTTAGGGCACCAAGGGTTCACCAAAAAATATTGATCCATCAGGGAGAGGTCTCAAGGAGGACGTACTCTGGCATGTCAGGGAGTGTGAATTTTGTCAGAGGAACAAAGAGAAGTTGAGAAATATCGCGGGGTTGTTATAGTCACTCCCCATTCCTAAGGGGAAGTGGGAGAGCATTTCCATGGATTTCATCATGGGTTTGTCTATGGTGCAGGGAAATGATTGTATCTATGTGGTTGTTGATTGGCTGATGAAGTATGCACACTTCTTCACCATCTCCGCACGGTACACTTCTTCACAGGTGGTCGAATTATTTTTCCAGGATGTCTTCAAGCATCATGGTCTTCCCAAGACCATAGTAAGTGACAGGGATAGTCGTTTCATCGACGGCTTTTGGCAAGAGCTTTTCTGTTTGGTGGGTACCGAGTTGACACCCAGTACCAGTTATCACCCACAAACGAATGGATAGACAAAGATAGTAAACAAGTGGTTGGAAGGCTACTTGTGGAACTATGTCTCAGGGTAGCAGAAGGCATGGCTGTGTTGGCTTCACTTGGGAGAATACTGCTACAATAGTACATTTCACATGTCAATTGGTATGTCTTTGTTTTATGCTTTATATGGTTATGATTCTTTAACCTTTATTGATGTACTGATTTTTGGAGCAAGCAAGGCCCCCAAGGCCAAGGTCTGGATCCAATAGATCCAGTACATACTCCATGCTCTCAAGGACAACTTGGCTACAATGCAGAACTAACAGAAGTTGTATGCAGATCGAGGCCATGTGGAGAGACAGTTTGAGGCAGATGATTTGGTCTACCTCCGTCTTCAGCCATACAAGTGGCCTACGCTGAAGCAGAAGGGAGAAAAGAAGCTCAAACCTCACTTTTATGGGCCATAGAGAGTGATTTGACATGTTGGGGAGGAAGCATATGAGTTGGGGCTACCAACTGGGAGCTGGATCCACAACATTTTTCACGTCTCATGCCTGAAAAAGGATCTTCGGTAGCAGGTGGTTGCAACTAGGTAAATCCCGCCTATTGATCATGAGGAGCATTTGGTTTTACAGTCGGAGGACATCTTAGACACTCAGGAGAGGCAGATAAGGAGCAAGGTAGTCAAAGAATATTTGATCATATGGAGGAACCTTATAGATGAGGATGCCACTTAGGAGGGGGATAACATTCTACAACATCCATCTATGTAGTTTCTTGAGGACAAGCAACGTTTTGGCAGGGAGGACTATAATATTCCTAATTAGCTGAAAGCTAATTAGAAATATTAATTTTTTCCAATTTATTTTTCTTAAGTTCAGTAGGTAAATAAAAAGGTGAAGGAACCCATAAACCTGACAGTCAGAATAAAAACACTTTTCTAGAGCTAATGTGGATAGTGCGGCTCTTGTGGGGCCAAGAGGCCAAGATGGCAGCACAACAAGTGTGAAAGCCAAGGGGCCAAGTAGCAGCGCAGTTAAATAGGACCCAAGGATGTGCAGCAAGTGTGAAAGCCAAGGGGCCAAGTAGCAGCACAGTTAAATAGGACCCAAGGATGTGCAGCAAGTGTGAAAGCCAAGGGGCCAAGTAGCAGTGCAGTTAATGAGTGGACCCAAGGATGTTATGGTTTCACAAGAATAAGAAGGGGCCAAGGGCAGCCATGGAAATCATTCTTGCATATTATGATTTTCTGGTCTTTACGACTTGAGCACGCTTTAGCTATTTAGCTGAGTCTGTGGTGTTATTTAGCACGCGGGTGTCTTCGAGCAGAGATTACAACCTCATCATCAGGGGACTTTGAGTGTGCGCTCAGGAGGGGAGTTTTATTGTTCGACGGGAGATGATTCAGTATCTTGACATCATGCAACATGCAGTCCCTCCTATAGCAGCGCAGTCATCCAGTGATTTACGTAGTCCAACAGTAGAGGGGTTATGGAGAGGGAGAAATTCCAAGGATTTTTCACATGGAATCCAGTGAGGGGATCAACCTTTCAATATTTCATCTTTGGGGAGTAGTGGCAACCAATTTATTTATTAGTTCATCCCATAGCTCTACATACCCAACATTTGTGCGTTTTCAAACCCTAGGAGGGCTATTTTCCGGGGTCAGCCTTTTTGGAAATCCTTTCTGTGTTATTATGGGTTTTTGGAGTAGATTCAAGTGTCCAAATCTCGACATTTTCTGAGCACTAGATCAACCTCATCTACGCAGCCCTATTCAGCAAGCAACAACATTTCGAGCAAGGCAGCACACAGGTAGAGTCCAACAAAGCAGCAGTAGAGCAGTGTTCTGGGTGGGAGCATCTGAGGGCCACTCCATCCAACTTATCCGGCTAGAGTGCTATCTTTTGAGCACCTTTGTAATTATTTTTCATATCCAGTATTTTAATAAAATGGCTCAGCAGATCTGGCTCTTTTCATGGTGTTTTTAATGTGTTTTCCATATTTTTGTATATTTAGTCTTTGTATGCTTTGTATTGATGTCGTTTTCCTATTTGGAATATTACACTCATGTTGTCTTCAACATTCATTGTTGCAAATTCCATGAAAACTTCATAAATATATGGTTTTTCAAGCCATGCTTAAAGGAAATTCAATTCTTCTTCATGATCATCATGTTTACTAGCACACTAGAAATCAATTCTAGGTTTAGAAATATCTACAAAACCATATCAGTTTTGTTCTTTTTGCTCTGTGAAGAGAGCTTTCTCCTCTTTGATTCCTTCTATGCCTCTGTCATTTCTTATGCTACTATACACATGTTGGTTTCCACTTGTTTTTCAAACCCAATTCAGCCTCTCTCACCAAATAAAATCATATTTAGGATACTTTTTTTGTTGCATCATGTGAAACCATTCACCATTGGCTAATTGTTCCTGATCAAACTTAACATTAGAAATTTTAATTGTTGGATTCACCATACCACTA
The DNA here is from genome assembly GCA_034641835.2 of Pinus albicaulis. NCBI lineage: Eukaryota > Viridiplantae > Streptophyta > Pinopsida > Pinales > Pinaceae > Pinus > Pinus albicaulis. The sequence continues at coordinate 128,347,644 of CM076576.1, forward strand.
GCTAATCCAAGGAGAGCAGCATTTTAATTTTTTCTGTGCTCACAGAGAAATAGCAGAGATTGATAGGAGCTTGAGAACAAGAGCAAAGTGGTAGCCCAATAGAAAGAGCAATCATGCTGCAAAAAGAACCCAACTACAATTTTTTTTTTTAAATCGCAGAGAAGGTCATTGCAGTGTTAAAGACAAATACAATGATATTAATGGCACCCTTGAAGAGAGAAAAAGTATGATGAAAGCGACAACCTTTCGAAACTGAAATTTTCTTGGTGAAATAGCATGCCTAAGTTGCATGAAAGTTACTGGAGCACATACAGTAAAAAATGAAAGTGTGTAAAGTCCAAAAAAAGTAAGAAGTAAGAATTAATTGAGCATGAATTCATTTCAAAATTTTGGTTTGAAATGGACTTTCAATCATATTATAAAATTTATTTTTATAATGGAATTTTAAAAAGGGTTCTTATTTTCTTTAAAAAATGGCTTTTGTCTTTGTAAAAGAGCTTATTTAAAAATGTATTATCAGGCCAAATTCCTTTGAACGTTTTTTACGGTCTATTTTTTTTAAAAGAGGGGGTCATTTTAATGTTGAGAGTTGGGATTTTATTATCGAATTAAAAAAAGGTTTTTTAAAATATTCATATTGGTATAAAATGAATTTTTATTATTAAATATTAAAAGAGTTTGTCAAAATGTTTATAGAAATGTTGCCTTTATGAGAAAGCTTCAAAATGATTTCATTGCTTCCATGAGAGGATGAAGTAAAGTGTTTGGCCCCATTCCCATTTAGCTAAATATTGTATTGAAGGTGAATCCTGTAGGTTTTAACCCTGAACAGAAATTATCTACACACGAATCTTATAACAGAAAATAAACAATAGCGAGAGCATAAAACATAAAGCGATGTATGATTTTCCTGGGTCCCATTCAGGTATGCGACAGTTTTTCATTATATTCCTTTTAGTGTTACAAAACATATATACATGCCAAAGCATACACCGCCTAAATCATTAACCCTGGATTAGAACATAACGTGGTTCATAATAGGATCTACAAAAATTGTCAGTGCCCCTGTTATTATGTGCAAAATGTTGCACAAAACATGGGTGAGTCTGCCCCATGGATGAGTCATACATCAAAAAAAAAAAATGCGTCAGTATTTGCCAAAACTAGCAGTGGGGGCTACTCCCCCCCCCTGCTTTGCGCCAGAAGCATAGCACGTGTAGTAGCGTGGGCACAATCATTGAAAGATATACTAACATCCCACTTGTTGTTTTCTTTCCACAGGGGGCCACAGGAGGGCTTAGTCATTGGGCCAATTCTTCAACACCCATTGTTTCTCTACACCAAGAGAACTTCTGAGTGCTCACAGACTTCGTCAATGCATCTGCAACATTCTTTAAAGTGTCCACCTTTACCAGCAACACCCTTTTAGCCTCAACCATATCTCTAACAAAGTGATATTGAACATCAATGTGCTTTGTCTTTGAATGTTAAGCAGGGTTCTTAGCCAAGAAAATTTCACTTTGGCTATCACAGTCTATCCTTATAGCTTGCTGTACCAACCCCATACTTGAACACAATCTCTGCAACCAAATTGCTTCCTTGCTTGCATGAGTGGCTGCTATGTATTTTGCCTCTATAGTTGAAAGAGCCACTACAGACTGTCTTTTACTCGTCCAACTGACTGTGCCTCCAAATAGGTTAAACACATACCCACTTGTAGATCTTCTTTGGTCCAGATCTCCAGCCCATTCTGCATCAACAAAACCACAAATGTCCAACATTCTTTCCAATCCTAGTCTTCCCTGGTAGCACAAGCCATAATCACTAGTGCCACGTAAATATCTGAAAACCTGCTTCACTGATGTCTAATGCTCCTTCCCTGGGTTTGACATAAACCTGCTCAATACTCCCACTGCATGTGCAATGTCTGGTCTAGTATAGACCATTGCATACATCAGACTACCCACTGCACTTGCATATGGAACATGGGACATATCCTCCTCTTCTTATTGTGTCTTGTGACACTATTCAGTAGATAGCTTTACACCTACAGGAATAGGAACATTCACCGGTTTACTATCCTGCATATTGAACCTCTGCAATATAGTCTCGACATACTTCCTCTGGTTTAACCAGAGCTACCTCTTTGCCTGATCTCTCTTAATTTCCATGCCCAAAATATAGTTTGCAGCACCAAGATCCTTCATGTCGAATTTGTAGAAGAGCTGGGTCTTCAAATCTTAGATAATTTCTTTGTCATTTCCAATCAACATCATATCATCCACATACAAGACCAAATAAATAACATGGTCACCAATTAATTTAAAATAAACACAGTGATCCTCCTTGCTTCTAGTGAAGCCAATTCCCCGTATATAGGTATCAAATTTCTGATACCACATCCTTGGTGACTATTTTAACCCATACAGAGACTTCTTCAACCTACATACCAGTTCTTTCTTACCCTTCACCATAAAGCCTTCAGGTTGCTTCATGTAGATCTCCTCTTCTAGATCCCCGTGAAGAAATGTTGTCTTCACATCCATATGTTCTATCTCAAGATCAAATGTAGCAGCAACAGATAAAAGTAATCTAATAGAAGTAACCTTGGTAACAGGAGAAAAAATATCACCAAAATCAATTCCCGACACCTGGGTATAACCTTTTGCTACCAACCGAGCTTTGTATTTCTCCACCTTGCCTTCTACATTCATCTTCTTCTTAAACACCCATTTGCTCTCGATGGGCTTCCTTCCAGTCGGCAACTCCACCAGATCCCATGCCTCGTTTTTGTGCAAGGATTCCATTTCATCAACCATGGCCTCCTTCCAGAGTTTTCCATCCTCGGAAGCTACTGCCTCCCTGACAGTTCTGGGATCATCATTAGTTATAGTTAAGGAAAAACCTGAATAGAAAGAAGATGGACTATACCTTTCTGGTTGCCTTATTTCCCAAACTGATCTTCTCAAAGCTGGAGTTTGTGACTCTTCCTCTTCTGAATCTTCTTCTGTTGTAGAGTCTGATTCATCCTCCTTTAGCTCAAACTCTATATTCTCAGGTTCCTTTGGTATGATTTCATGTTTAACAACATCTTTCACCTCTCTAAACACCACATCTCGGTTGTACACAACCTTCCTTGTTTCTGGGTTCCAAATCTTGTAACCTTTTAAACCATCCTTATACCCAATAAAGATGCACCTTTCAGATTTACTATCTAACTTGGTCCTTTTCTCCTTTGGAACATGTACATATGCATCACATCCAAATACCCTTAGATGTGAAAGAGAGGGTTTCTTACCAGTCCATACCTCATGTGGAGTATTATCCTCCAACGTTGATGAAGGTGATCTGTTAACTAAGTAACATGCAATCTCCACTGCCTCTGCCCAGAATTCTTGTCCTAACCCGGTAAAACTGAGCATGCTTCTTGCCTTTTCCATCAGTGTTTTGTTCATTCTTTCTGCAACTCCATTTTGTTGAGGTGTGTATGGAGTATTCTTCTGCCGTGCTATACCACACTTCTTACAGAACTCTTCAAATTCCTTCTTGCAGAACTCCCCACCATTATCTTTCCTCAGTGCCTTTATCTTCTTCTCTGTCTGGTTTTCCACCAGAGCCTTAAATTATTTAAATTTGTCAAAGACTTCAGATTTCTTCCTCAAGAAATATATCCATGTATTCCTTGAGAAGTCATCTATGAATGAAACATAGTACATAGACTTTCCCAGTGATGGAACTGACACAGGTCCAAACACATCATTGTGCACAAGTTCTAATATCTTGTTTGCCCTCTTAGCACCAGAAGGAAAACTCACCCGATTCTGCTTCCCATATACACAATGTTCACAAAAATCGAAATCCAGAGAACAATTAGACATACCTTCTACCATACCATCTCTATGCAGTATCCGAAGGCCCTTCTCTCTAATATGTCCAAGCCTTTGATGCCATAGCATGGTCTTTTCTCCAGAGACAGCTAGACTTTCCGTCCCACTTTCAAGAACCACAGAACTGTTACACCCATCAATAACAGTGCTACCTTGTAGCTTGTACAGAGTTCCAGTCCAAACTCCCCGCATTAATACTAGTGCTCCCTGAACCATCTTGCAGGCATCTTTCTCGAACACTGTTTTTACACCTGCATCATCCATCTTGCTTACAGAAATCAGATTTCTGGCCAATGTAGGAATATGCAGAACACCAGGAAGTGTTCTAATCCTTCCACCTTGCAGCTTCAACTTGACCTTTCCACGTCTGACGATTCTGGCCTTCCTATAATCCCCTAGGAAGACATCACCACCATCATATTTCTCATACTCGCAGAACCACTCCCTATGGGGAGTGAAATGAAAGGATGCACCTGAGTCAATCAGCCATGACTCATGATCTACATGTGTACTTGAAGAAGAAGCCAAATACACATCCCCACCTTCATCTGAGGTGGTTTTTGCCTCTGCAGAAGGGGCATCATCAGATCCCTTTCCTTTCTCAGGAGCTTTAGATCTGCACTCCTTTTTGTAGTGCCCTTCCTTTCCTCATTTCCAGCATACCTTTACAAAATTTCCAGGAGATTTAGATCTCCCACTCGAAACCTTATTCTTGTTTCTTTTTTGGGACCTTCCTCGTACAGATAAGGCATATCCATTTTGACCCTCCATATTTCTCCGTCTCATTTCCTCCGATAGCAAGGCTAAGACAATGTCATCAAAATTCAAGGTAGTTGTATTGCTACCTATTGCAATAACCAGACTATGCCATAAGTCTGGTAGAGAACACAACAAACTGATGCACTTATCTTCATCTGAGATTTTAATATCAACAGATGATAGCTGACTTACCACGGTATTGAAGGCATTCAGATGCTCTGTCATCGAGTCTCCATCCTTCATCCTTAGGTTATACAGCATTTTTCGCAGGAACAACTTATTCACCAGAGACTTAGATTGGTACAAAGTCCCAATTTTTTCCCACAAATTCTTCATTGTAGCTTCCTCAGATACATTCAACAATACTGAATCTAAGACACAAAACTGTATTGTGCTCTTAGCCTTCCGATCTAGTTTCTTCTAGTCTTCATCTGAAATTTCCGTTGGTTTAGTACCTGGATCTACTACGATCCACTGATCTTTATCCACCAACAGATCCTCCATCTTGAGCTTCCACAACTCAAAACTCTGACCATTAAATTTCTCGATCTCTATCTTTCTGTCGCTCGCCATCTTCTTTCACTGCAAGAATCGATCTCACAGGTCTCCCATTGAACATGGTCTACCTATGGCCTAAGCAAAAAACCCTCAGCAGCAAAGGCATCCCCTTGAAGCTGAAACACCTCTGATACCAAATGTAGGTTTTAACCCTGAACAGAAATTATCTACACATGAATCTTATAACATAAAATAAACAATAGCAAGAGCATAAAACATAAAACAGACAAACACAGAGATTTTCCCCTGGATCCCAAATCGGGATGACCAGCTTGATTTTTCATTATATTCCTTTTAGTGTTACAACACATATATTTACATGCCGAAGCATACATAAACCCCAATCCATTAACCCTGGATTAGAACATAACCGTAGTTCCCTTGACCAGATCTACAAAATACCAGGGGCCGAAAACCATCGTACCCCAATACCACGTGCAAAATCATGCACAAAACATGGGTGGGTCCACCTATGAGTGGGTCCGCACACCAAAAAAAAATTCGTCGGGGCACTGCCCCGAACCCCAACAGTGGGGGCTGCCTCCCCCCTGTTGCGCCCGGCGCAACGTACAGCGCGTGGGGCTAGTTGTGGAAATAATATAACACATACCCAAAAAATCCTGCCACTGTGATTCACAACCAGAACCATTATTGTGAGATCCATATTTGGGAGCAGAGAATTCATTATGTTTGCAATTTGATTTTCTTGTTGAGCCAAGAGGTTGAGAAAGTCAAAGAAACAACAAGATTTGTTTGAGATCTATTTGCAAGAGTTGGAAAACAAAAGGAAAAATAATTACTTCACATTTAAATACATAAAGGAATGCTTAGATTATAACATTCTTCCCCTCATTGTAGATGAAAAGACAACCAAGGAAGCTTAGGATACCTTTGAGAGGAGTTTTGGTGTAAGGGGGAGTAATCAAGTTGAAGATGGTGAATCCCACTTGAATTCAGTGGATGACAATGATGATGGTGTGTTACCAAAATAAGAGAAATAACACACATATGCTTGTGTATCCAACTGTGCACAACCACAAGTGGATGTTGATTTAGTGAATCCACAGCAAAGCTTGTTGATGATAGTGAAGTTATCATTGAAGGAGCAAGTGGTATGATGAATACAACAATCAAAATTGTTGATTTCTTCTTTGATGAAGAACAATTAAATAAATATGAGTTGTTGCACATGATGCAACAAAAAAATATCATAGATATGATGTTATTTGGTGAGAGAAGCCCAAACCAAGTGGAAGAGGGCATGTTTAAAGCATCATAGGGTTAATAAAGAAGTGGAAGAGGTGGAGAATGAAGTGCAAGAGGAGAAATCTCCCATTACAGAGCATAAAGAACATAATCGATATGGTTCTGCAAATGTTTTTAAACCTAACGTTGATTTTGAATATGTAGGTGTTACTAGCAATGAGGAAGAAGCAAAAAAATTTGAAGAAGAATTAAATTTCCTTCAAGAATGGCTTGTAACACCATGTTTTGATGAAATTTTCATAGAGGTTGCAGTAATGAATGTTGAATACATCATGGGCATTGTAGAAAATGAAAATGAAATTTTCATGTATTGGATTCTTGGAGAAATATATTTTTACTATGAACTTATGTTACAGCAAAATATTGATGATGAAAAGCACATTTTAAAACACAACATGTGGCACTAGACCCCATATATTCAATTTTTTTAAGAAATATATTACATCCACAGACAGCCTGAAGAAACAATGGAAGAGTTGCACCAGCAAATGAAGAAACTAAAGTTTGAATCCTACAATGAAAAGACAGATTTGAAGCAATTTAGAGGATACAAGATCTAGAGGAAAAGAAAAATAAAAGGAAATATAGTTGATGTTAAAAAATTTTAAATTGTAAGCCTAGTTTAGACTCAGACAACCAGGCATCGTAGTTTAATTTTTTGCGGTTTTAATTAAGGGGGAGTGTTGAAGAAAATAATTCCAACCACTTCTTCATGTTTGCTAGGTGTCATAAATTTCAATCCAGATGTCATAGTCAATTTGAGTTTAGTGCAGTTCGGTTGAGTTATAGTTTAGTCCTAGCTCAACTATTAATTATTGTTGTATCATATATAACCTTATTTAACAACTACTGAGTAATGTGAATATAAATTCCACTTCATTTCTTATCTTGATTTTATTCTCTTTTGTGTTTTCCCCCTATGTAATATTTAACATCGATATGGTAATCTAGATGTTTTTTGTAATTTATTCTAACACACTTGTCAATGAAGAAAATGTGCATTAGAGCGAAATCAGTGCAAGGGATTGAAACTAACACGAATTCTTCAACTTATATGATGTATTTGTAACATTGTTGGTACTGCAATTGAGTTTTGTTATTGTTGTAGTCTTTTTCTTGGTGGTGTGTGCTTCTAATGCTCCCTTCTCACATGAATAGGTTGCAATCTGACTCAAAATCTGGAGGTAGATTCTCTTTCACTTTATTTGGAACTATCAATTTTCTCACATATTCTCAATTATGTCTATGTGAGACCAAAGAAATTTCAATTGTTGGATTCACCATACCAGTGGCTGCTATAATGGAAGCTTCATTATCATCACCAAGCTTTGTTGTTGGATTCACTAAATCATTGTCCACTTGTGGTTGTGCACAGTGGGATTCACAAGCATCTTTGTGCTCTTTCACTGTAGATATGTTACTATAGATCCACCTTCATATTCAACTTCAATACTCCCACTTACACCAAAACGCCTCTCAAGTGTATCCATGTCCTCCTTGGTTGTATTTGCATCTACAATGAGGGGAAGAATGTTTTCATCTATGCATTCATTTACACATTTCGATGCAAAGGCATCCTTTTTATTGTTGGCTTAAAATCTTTTAAATAGGCCTAAAACAGCTCTTGTTGTTGCTTCAACTTTATCAACCCCTTGGATTTTCCCATTTTTTGAGTGTTGGATGAATGCAGCTCAACATGAAAATTGAATTGCAGAAATAGTGGTTGTTTTCAATGAAAACATCTTTGTGGTGGCCTCTCTGCTGCTCAACTTTGAAAAAAAAAAGGGTCTACAAATTATCTATGAGGGAGATTGTTCTTTCACATAAACTATCACACCCCCACCCCCCCCCCCGCTTTTTTTAAATATTACAATGCCCACAACCGGTTTGAACAATGCCCCCTTGTTTTTTAATAAACCTCCTTCTTATTTTTTAAAAGTGTTTGAATATATCAAGGAATCCCTTTTAAAAATTACATTTTCCATTAAATATCATCTTTTGTAAATCCTATCAACACATTAATATAAGTAGATATGAAAACACCTTCTTTTAAAAGTTACCTAACCACTCTTAAAACAATATTCAATATATGAAGATGGAAGGAATTTTTTTTAAGAAGATATTGAACCACCATTTTTTTTAATGAAAAAAGGCCTTTAAAAATAACTTGTTTAAAGAAAAAATTCTTTCCTTATGAATTTTCCAAACAAAGGCTTGAATTTTGAGCAAATTGACTTCGTGCTCCAAAGTGAATTTTGTGCTTTGTGCATGATACTTTCTTGGTTAATGCTCCTTTGGTGAAGAGAACCTGTGCTAGTGCAAAATCACTATAAGTGGTAGGAGATAATGTGAATTGTTGATGTAGTGGAGCGTGTTAGTAACACAACTTGATAAACCTCTTGGGTGTGTTACTATAGCTGCAATTCACAGAATTAAAAAAAAAAAGGGCCTTCTCTTAGAGTTGAAGGAAACAATCCATCTCGTTTTGGCTTCTTGTCCTTCACTGAATTGGCCATAGCTGTATTCTTAAAGTAGCGGAGGCTTCACATCGTCTCCTCACATTCACTGACATACTCTCTACTATTCTCAAGGATTCTTCTGCATGTTACACTCTGATACCATGTTAAAGATTGTAGAGGCAGAAAACACAGAAGAGAATAAACTCAAAATAAGAAATGGAGCGAGCTTAATATTCACATTACTCGATAACTAAAAAATAATACTTCATAGGATAAAACATCAACAAAAGACTGGAGTGAAACTCTCAAATAAACTCAAACTAACTATGCCACCTAGATTGACAATTATGACACCTAGCAAATAAGAAATGGTGGTTGGAATTATTTTTTTCACCACACAAGAATCGACAATATGACCAACCGCTAGAGTTAAAAGGTGTTCTCGGTTATCGAATATTGAACCACCAAGAAATACCTTGAAATAAAACTACACAAACATTGTTATAAATAGTAAATTACACATGTATGCATGCAATGCGTGGAAAGCCGAGTTAAGTTAAGACAAGTCCATTGTGAGTCTATCAAGTGTGAGTTAGAAGAGAAAAGTAAAGTCAAGTTAGAGTTTGTCATCGTTCCATATTTAGTAAATTAGGTCCTTATATACCCATGGTTGGTTCATTGTAATGTATGCACATGAAATCCAAGAGTCACAACTTTGTGGATGGTTGCATGTATGGCATTTTATGAATAGAATTTTATTTTGTGTATTTTGTGTGTTTCCTCCCATGCCTTGCCATCAAATTGGTAGTTAGAGTTAGATGATCTAAAATATTTTTCAACCACATCTTGTAGAGCCACATTATGTGAGTGAAATGTCACTGGAAGAGTTTTTCAGGCCAGGAGTAAATCCATGAATATTTTTTTTTTTGCATTAAGAGAGGATATGAATATATACAAGGATAGGGAGACTATTGGGTTTCATCTCCCAATGTCTCCTTGTCTTACAACTTCCTTTATTTCTTTATTTACAATATTTACATAGGATTTCCTAATCCCAAATATTAGGTGTCAAAATTACCCTCCTTAATATGAAGGGATGATGATTAGTCCAAGCATCATTTGAAACTTTTCCCTTCCAAGCACTTTGGTGAAGATGTTTGCAATATTCTCATTTTTTGAACAATTTCATAGATGGATTGTTTTTTTCCTCAACATGATGTCGATAAAATTGTATTTTTTATTGATGTGCTTCATTTGATCATGGAAATTTGATTTCTTGTCCAACTTTATTGTAGGAGTGTTGTCAATCAAAAGAGGATTTGAATGTAGGAATTTACAGGGTAAGTTTCTATATCAACAACCAAAGGTCATCGCTCAGAAACTGATCACAAATCAGTGCAACAGTATAATCACGTGGTTAAAACCCTCGAAGAGGGAAACAGTCCACGGCCTGAGCCAACACGACCACTTCAGGAAATTTATTAATATAAAAAGAAAAGTTACATATGTTTCTCTCATAAACGGTTACTGGACAAATGACCCTCCATGCTCTTTAAATAGAGATCATGGATCAATCGGGTGATAAGCCACGGATCAAGTGTCATTAATATCGAGGTCAGAGATAACCGTCGAATCACTACAAATTGTGACCATCGGATTATAAGTTACAAATGTACATGGTAAAGAAACACACTTTACCTAACTCTACACTAGACTAAGTTATTCTTAACTATTTCCTATGTGTCGGAATATCCTAACATCTCCCCTTAAGAACAACTTGGAATAGGATTGAAGGATTTAAAAAGGTGACACAAAAGGAGCCTATTTCCTATGTGTCAAAATATCCTAACATCCCCCCTTAAGAACAAATTGGGATAGGATTGAAGGATTTACAAAAGTGACACAATAGGAGAAGGAAGGAGGCATTAGAGCCTATCCCCCCTTAATGACAACTTTCCTTAACTCCAAGCATGGATCGAAGTTTGGTAAAATTCGCTTTTGTGAGAGCCTTCGTAAAGATATCGACTACTTGATCATTGGTTGGACAGTAATGCACTTCAAGAACACGATCATGAATGAGCTTTCTAATGAAGTGTATGTGGAGTTCAATGTGTTTCATACGCTGATGTTGAACTGGATCTTTACATAGCTGAATGGCACTCTGATTTTCACACCAAAGTGTAGTTGGATGCTGCTGATGAAGACCAAATTCAGACATAATCTGACAAAGCCATATGGCTTCCTTGTTGGCTTCAACTGCACCACGATACCCCACTTATGATTAAGAAAGAGAGATGGCACTTTGTTTCTTACAATACCAAGTAATAGGTCCTGAACCAATAGTGAATACATATCCTGCAGTAGACTTTCGATCATCAGGGTCACCAGCCCAATTAGAATCAATGAAACCAATCAACAATGGAGGTTCTCATGCACTGTAATGAATCCCGAACTGAATTGTACCTCGAATATATTAAAGTATTCGTTTAGCTGCTTTCTAGTGACTTTCATGAGGTTGGTGCATAAATTGAGCTACAAGACCAACGGCAAAGGAAAGGTCAGGACGGGTATGGGTTAGATACAGAAGTTTACCAACAAGTTGATGATATAAGGTAGCATCAACTTCAGGGGTAGTACAACTGACTGAAAGCTTGACTCCAGATTGAAAGGGAGAAAGGGTTGGCTTACAATCTTCCATGTGAAAGTGGTGTAGAAGATCACAGGCATACTTGGACTGAGAGAGGGTAATGCCTTCCTTGGATTGCAAGACTTGAAGACCAAGGAAATAATGCAAGTGTCCTAATTCTATCATTTCAAACTTCTTTTTGAGGCTATACTTCACATGGTTTATATGGTTTGGATCACTACTAGTAAGGATAAGATCATCAACATAAAGAACAAGGATGGTGAAAGACTTACCCACTTTCTTGGTGTAGACAGTGTTGTCAGAATTACACCTAGGAAAGCCATTATCTAATAGAAATCTATCCATTTTGGCATACCAAGCCCAAGGAGCTTATTTGAGACCATAGAGAGACTTCCTAAGGCGACAAACAATGCTAGAGTCATTTTGGATAAAGCCAGGGGGTTATTCCATGTGGATTTCTTCATGTAAATCTCCATGTAAGAAGGCAAATTTAACATCCATCTGATGGACTTCCCATTTAAAGGAAGCATCAAGGGAAAGAACAAGGGGAATAGAATTCATTTTGGCAACAGGGGAGAAGGTTTCAATATAGTCAATGCCTTCAACTTGTGAAAATCCTTTAGTGACAAGACAAGCTTTATGTCTATCCACTTTTCCATCCGGTCCAAACTTTGTTTTGTAAACCCATCTGCATCTGACAAGTTTTCTTCCTTTTGGAAGAGGAACAAGATCCCAAGTATCATTCGCCAATAAGGAACGATATTCTTCATTCATAGCTTCATCCCAAGCTGGATGACTGGAGGCTTCTTCAAAGGTTTCTGGATCAGGATTTTCTGGAATTTGAGCCAATAAGGAAGAAGCTCTTTCAAACTGAGAAAGTGTACGTTGTCGATCAGCAGGGTCACCTGCAAGAGAACCTGCTGCATCTCGAGTAGAGTGGACCCATCTTGGAAGCGGTGGAGTATAAGGAACAATTTCAAGAGGTGGAGGAGGATTTTCATCCTCGTTGTCATCATCTGAACTAGAAGGAATGCTATTAAAAATAGAAGAGAGAGAGAGAGGTGGCACATATGTCGAATCAGGCTCGCAGGCCAAAGGTGGCACACCCGCCGAACTAGGCTCGCAGACCGATATATTTTCATCAAACTTTACATCTCATATAATGATTATATTTTTGGATTTTGGTTGAAGAAGTCTATATCCTTTTACATCTTCAAAATATACAACAAAAATGCATTTTTCACTCTTAAGTTCTAAGGCTTTATGTTTCGCATCTGGAATATGGGCCCAAGCATCACTTCCAAAAACACGACAGTGACTTACATCTGGTTTGATTGAGCTCCAAGGTTCTTCTGGAGTTATATTATTTAAAACCTTAGTAGGAGTGTGATTTACTATGTAATTTGCACAGTTAATGGCTTCTGCCCAAAAATTGAGACCAAGTCCTTTAGATTGAAGCATACAATTAGCCATTTATTTTAAGGTGTGATTCTTCCTTTCAAGTACACCATTTTGATCTGGAGTATATGGAATGGTATGTTGCAATTGAATGCCATGCTCAGTGTAGAATTTGATAAATTTGTTGTTAACATATTCTCCTCCATTGTCTGATCTTAACTTAAGAATTTGATGTCCATATTTTTTTCTCAACAAAGGCCTTAAAGGCCAAGAACATGTTAAAAACTTCACTCTTGAGTTTTAGGAAGTATACCCAAGTGCGTCTAGAAAAATCATCAATGAAAGTTAAGAAGTACTTGAAACTAGAGAAAGAAATAGCAGGAAGTGGACAACATAAATCACTGTGCACAAGCTACAAAAGGGCTGAAGTGTGCCAAGAGGCACGTTTGTCAAAACTATCCCGATGATGTTTTCTAAGTACACATCCGGAGCAAACACCATCTCGGCAAGATACCATAGGGAGGCCGTCACCATATTTTCCTTACATAGAGTTTGAAGAGAGCGATAGTTTAAGTGACCAAATCGCTCATGCCAAAGTTTTCTCACTTCATCATTATGAGCAACAAAAATGAAGGGAAGACATGATGACCCAAAGTTGTCAAACTTATACAACCTTGTGGAAACATCAGCAATGCCAGTAGCTAAAATATGTTTAGGATCTTTGAGGTCCTTGATTACAACATCATGAGGTGAGAATTCTACTTTTTTCCCTTCACTCGAATGAGTTATCTGATAAACAGAGAGAGAGTTGCATGACAAGGTAGGAACACATAGTACATCATTAAACTGACCATTATCGAGATGAATGGTTCCAGATCCTACAACACTAAGAGATCTATATTCACCAACATAAATATGTTTGGTGTTACAATCATTTAAAGAAGAAAACATGGCTTTATTTTTTTCCATGTGATAAGAAGCTCCAGAATCAATGAGCCACTCATGAGAATGAGAAGAGGAAGATACATTTAATGCATAACCAAATCTTGATGCTTGACGACCACAAGCAGAAAGTGACATTCCTGAAGATGAAGGTGAAGAGTGCTCCAAATTGTTGTTGTGCTTCTTCATTGCTGCTTCTAAGGCTTCCATCTTCTTAAAACATTTGGACTCTAAACGGCCATCATGATTGCAAAAGTTGCAATGTCTATCTATCTTCTTTCATTTGTTTTTATATGCCTTATCATTTTGGTGAATTGCTTTTTCAGTTTGTGGCTGAAATTGCTTAGGATCCTTGTTTGGTTTCGGGCCATACTTTTTAGGATACTGCTTCTTGGGATTCTTTTGATATGATTGATGTTGGGCTACTAAGGCTTTCTTAGGAGCATTTCTAGAGGTGATAAGACCAAGGTGTAAGATTTTTTCTTGTTGTCTTATCAAAGAATCACAAAAGGCATCAAAATATGGGTTCTTGTAGGTGGTTCCTGAAGAAATGATGGCTTCTCTAGTGGAATGGAAGGCGGAAACAAATACAGAGTATGCAGGGCCAAGCTTAGTAAGAATGCAATAGATGAGGCTACCATCTTCCTTTTTGACCTTACAACCTTCTAAAAGAACTCTGAGGGTCTTGAATTTGGATAAAAAATATTCAATAGAGGAGAAATTATTGGGGTCCAAAGTAAGCAACTCATTTTCAAGCTAATGGGCCCTGATTTGATTTTGAATTCCAAATATAGTATTTAGCTTGTCCAAGGCTTCATGAGGGGTGTCAATGTCAAGGATATGAAATCGAAGATCTTGAGCAATGGACATTCCTATCAACCCTCGTGCTTGATCTTGTTTATTTTCCCATTTAGCAACTTTATCATCATTAGAAGGTTTAGTTTCTAGCCCTGTGGCTATTCTATAAATCCCTTTACTTCTAAGTATATCTACCATGTGAGGTAGCCATTGGAAATAATTGGTGTTGTTAAGAATAATCGGGCATGCACTTTCCATTTAAAAAAAAAAAAAATTTAAGCTGAGAAAAGCTGAAACTAATTGCTCCAATGGAAATATCTTGAAAAATTAGTCCATTTCCAAAAAACAGCTCGAAAAAACGACTTCCGGATGAAGAAGTTATGCCTTTTGAAAAATCTGAGTTGTAGATGCCGAATAGTTATGGGAACGGGATGAAGTGCGGCTTTTTAAAAAAAATTCCACCCCTTTTAACAATTTTTTTTTACAAAAGAAGCTTGAGAAGGAGACTTGAACCCAAGACCTCTATTCTCATAAACTAACCCCTCACCAAGTGAGATAGTAAAAGGATCACGTTATTGTTGGAAAGAAGGATCACGTTATTGTTTGTAAAAGGATCACGTTATTTATTTATTTATTTATTTTTATTTTTATTTATTTATTTATTTTTTTTATTTTATTTTTCGGTTGAGTGTGTGTGCTTTATGAATGCAAAAATTTACAACAGAATGTTAGATTTTCAGTTAGCCTTACCGGAAACTATCATTTTTTCACTATTTCTGATTTCCCGAGATCACACAAAAACTCGGGGAAAGAACATACATAGCAAAAAAAACCCTTTTTCTTGTTTCTAATTTGCCGAGATCATACGTAGCGCACAACAAAGAGCATACACAGATAAGAGGGTATAGATCCGGAAAATAAATAAAACCTAAAAACCAGAAATAAAAAGAGGGAACCGAAATAAGTAGAACTATTAACAAATATAATTGCAAAACAGATGCTTTATACCTCCATATCTAAATTGTCATAACTTGGGCAGCCAGAAACCTTTTCACATGAAATGAAAGGCGTTCCTCACTGTAACAGACGCTCCGGACACAACCGAGCAGTTCTCTAAGCCCAAAAAATTTCAAAAATAGTAGATCTACAAAACGGCATTCGCATGCAATCAAACTAGCTTCAGATTTTGATCAACAACGGACGCGGCCCTCAAAATAGCTCTGATACCATTTAGGAATTTACAAGGTAAGTTCCGTAGATCAAAAACCAAAGGTCACCACTCACAAACATATCACAAATCAATACACCAGTATAATCACGTGGTTAAAACCCTCGAAGAGGGAAACAGTCCACGACCTGAGCCAACGTGGCCACTTCAGGCAATTTATTAATACAAAAATAAAAGTTACATATGTTTCTCTCATAAACGGTTACCGGACGAATGACCCTCCATGCTCTTTAAATAGAGATCATGGACCAATCGGGTGTTAAGCCACGGATCAAGTGTTGTTAATACCAAGGTGATAGATAACTGTCGAATCACTACAAATCGTGACCGTCGGATTATAAGTTACAAATGTACATGGTAAAGAAACACACTTTACCTAACTCTACACTAGACTAAGTTATTTTTAACTATTTCCTATGTCTTCATTTTCTGTCGACGTTTCGAGTCTAAATCAAGACTCATCATCAGGACAAACCTGCTAAGAAGAGAGTAGATTAGGGTCAATAAATAGAGGAAAAAGGGTTGAAGGGCAAAAAGATCCCACTACTTTCTAATAATTTATAAAAGGTAATTTATTTGATTAATTATTTATTTTCTTTTGTTAGTTTTATATCCATTTTTATTTCTAATTTAATCTATGTTTTACAATATATTAATTTATTTAAATTTTTTATGTTACAATTAATAATTAGTATTAGTAATACTTATAAATTAAGTAATGGTGTTTTAAGGTTTTTTTGTGGTAGATTAATTAAGTTTTAATTTAATCCAATGGATGTGACATTATAATAAGAAGGGTAGGTTATATATATTATTTACATAAGTTTTGATAATGTAATATATTAAAAAGGTAGCTCTTTATTTTGGTAGATATTATTAAAGGTAGGCTAGTTATTATAAGATTAGATTTTTAAGATTGTTTTTTATATTTTTAAAAGTTGGATATTTTAAGATTAGATTTTAAACGTAAAGTTCGTGAAGCCCTAGAAATCATCAAGCACCCTCACAACCTAAATAGAGATGGAGGTTTATGCAGAAATTTGAATAACGAAGATATTATTCACCGAGATTCTCCTGATCACACACTATTTTAGCTTCATGCATAATACAGAATCTCTTCTACCATTGATCATCACATGCGGAAATAAAATCAATTGCATGCATACATTAAAACCACAAACAATCACACATATGAACATAGTATTTAATGGGAAAGCTTAAAGCTTAAAAACCCAACTATCTGTATATTATATGTCATGGAGATCATGTAACAATCATAGTACAAAACTCCTCACAAGCTCTCAGCACTACCTCAATTGCTACACACTATAAAGCTAGATCTAGCAAAACACATGCTCCAATCTTTTGCCACTTGATAGCGAGCCTCTATTGCGTTTTGAATGCTATGGGATGGCTTCATTAAATAGATAAACGACCTGGCTTGTACTGCGCAATCCTCATGGGCTTCTCCACCTATCTGTGTGTTGCAAATAGCAACAGTATAGTCACAACTGATAGTTAACCTGCTCTTTCACCTATTTTTGCACTGGTCTCCACTGAAATTGTCCATGAACTGAAGTTAATTGATGCATTCTTTAGTTTATTAATGAGTTTATAATTAATGAATTAATTAATGATTAATTCACACCACTCTCACTAATTGTATCAATTAGTTAAACTGAATACAAATAACTCAACTATGTTTAGATTAGTTACACTGAATACAACTCCACTAACTTCCTCAATCAACTCCACCAAAATTTGTCACATGAGTTCTAACTGAAGTTATCTAGCCAATAGCTCCACTTAACCCTCAAGAATAGCGTAATTCCCTCTGTCAGCTCCTATGCCACATCTGTGCACTTAACTGAAGTGCTCCAAGAGAATAAGATAATGTTTAGAGTCCAAATATTATTAAGAGCTAATAATATTCGACATATCTATTTTTAGATTGGAAATCCAAAAATAGATTGCGCCCAGTCTGTCTAAAAATAGAAGTCCATCTATTTTTTCCAACTTGACCAACCATCCATAAATAGCATCCTGCAACTCATAGAACATGATCCATATGTCAAAAAATAGACTTTGTGCCAAAAATAGCCTGCGAGCACACTTAGTGAAGGCGACTCCTTTCCACTAAGCTCATCATCTTATTGCAATCTCAACAGTTTAGAAGTCAGCAGGAATTGGATCCACATTCTTTCTCGATAATATGCTTTCCCCCTTAATTCTAATCTTAAAATATATAACTTTTGAAAGTATAAAAAACAATCTTAAAAATCTCATCTTATAATAACTGGCCTACCTTTAATAATATCTACCAAAATAAAGAGCTACCTTTTTAATAAATTACATTATCAAACCTTACATTAATAATATATAAAACTTACCCTTCTTATTATAATGTCACATCCGTTGGATTAAATTAAAACTTAATTAATCTTCTTCAAATAACCTTAAAACACCATTACTTAATTTATAAGTATTACTAATATTAATTATAACAAAAAAACTTTAAATAAATTAATAGATTGCAAAACTTAGATTAAATTAGAAATAAAAATGGATATAAGTATTTTAATAATTTCATAGATTTAATTAGAAGTAAAAATGGATATAAAACTAACATAAGAAAATAAATAATTAATCAAATAAATTAACCTTTTATAAATTATTAGAAACTGGTCAGCTCTTTCTGCCCTTCAACCCTCTTTCCTCTATTTATTTACCCTAATCCACTCTCTTCTTAGCAGGTTTGTCCTGATGATGAGTCTTGATTTAGACTCGAAACGTTGACAGAAAATGAAAACTGTGGAGATTCTGAATTTTATATCTAAAAATCTACACCACAGAAACCTCCAATCTATTTCTTATGTGTCAGAATATCCTAACATTGAATGTACTTGTTTCTCCTGCAAATCTTCTAGAATTTTCCTGAGCCACAAAATTTCCTTTGTTGCTTCAGGTTTTTCCACGTATTCTGCCTCAATTGTGGAATTTGTTTGAAATGATTGTTTGCGTGACCTAGAGGAGATAGTTCTTGATCCAAGACTCATAACATAACCTGAATTAAATACCCTAGTTTCTTTATCTCCATCAAAATTTGAATCAAAGTATCCAATCAAGATGAATTCACCCACTCGTGTATACTTGAGTCCAAAGTCTTGAGTTCCCTTCAAGTACTTTAGAACCCTTTTTTTAGTAGACCAATGACCCTCATAAGGCTTTTTCATAAACTTGGAGAGGATTCCAACAACAAATGAAATTCCTGGTCTAGTAGTAGTCAAGTAGTTGAGAATTCCTATGAGTTGTTTGTACTTTGTTGCATCCTCAAATTATTTTCCTTTAGTGGATGTGAGATTTAAGTTATTTTCAAAGAATTGCACTCAGTCATGCCAAACCTTTTCAATAGATCTCCAATGTAATTCTTTTGAGAGAGGAATATAAAATTCAGATGTTGAGTTACTTCAATACCAAGATACTAGTGAACATAGCCCAAATATTTTATTTCAAAACCTTTCCTCATTTCCTTCTTTATGGATGCAATGTAGTTCATTGTTCCCTATCATCACAAGATAATTTACATACACCACAAGTTCTTTTCCAACTTTCTTGACAAATAAAGTTTCATCATCAAGATCATAATGTTTGAAATTGACATTCAGAAGATTATCAGTCAACTTCTTGTACAAAACTCACAGTGTTGTCTTGAGGCCATATAATGATTTTACAAGCTTGCATACTTTATGTTCTTGACCCTTCACAAAAAATCCTTCTGGTTGGGACATAAAAGCATTCTCTTTCAAATCTCCATTTAAGAAAGAATTTTTTACATCCATTTGATGGACTGTCCAACCGTTCGGTGTTGCCAAGGTGAAGAGTGTCCAGATGGTAGCCCATTTTGCTATAGGAGAAGAGGTCTCCTCATAATCGACCCCTTCCTCTTGTGCAAAACCTTTTTCCACAAGCATGGATCTATGCTTTTCAAGTGAGCCATTTGATTTATACTTGTTCTTGAAGACCCACTTGCAGCCTATTGGTTTGGTTCCCAATGGTGGATCAAACAATTTCCAAGTATTATTATTTATCAAAACATCATACTCTTTCTACATTGCTTCTCTCCATTCATTATGAGAAGTAGTTTATTTGAATGAATTTGGTTCAAAATCTATAAAAAAATTCAGTTCACAATCATAAGAAACATCCATATCAACAAGTGAATCAGGTTCATCTACATCACCTCTATTTTTTTTGTTTGAGCTTCTTGTTCCTATCTTTCCAACCTCATAAGGACAAAAAATTTCAAGTGTCTTTGTCAACCATTTTGGAGGACCTTTCTGAGATGGCCCAGGCTGCTCAGTTGGTTGAGATGGGGTTGAATTAAGATTTAGCCTCCCAATTTTGTCAAAAACATCACTCAAAGTGTTATTAGTTGCTAGAGATTCATGCGGGGGAGAGAGTGCTTCAGAAGAAGATTCCACAGAATGATCCAGTATAGGGATCCCCTCTTTCAATATGTGGAATCTCATTATCAAACTCTCAAAAATACTTTGCATGTCCGAATCTATGCAAGCTATCAAGTTGTCGCTCAAGAAAATTGTTATTCTTGGAATATTCAAGAAATATCACATCTTTAGATATTATAAACTCCTTATATAATTATTCATAAAGACAATATGCTTTGTAGGTATTTGAGTACCCTAAGAAGATACATTTGTGACTCCTTGCACTGAGTTTGTTTCTTTGTTCCTTAGGTATCAAGGAATAATAGGTGGAACCAAAAACCCTGAGATGCCTCACCCAAGGAATGTGACCATACCACATTTTTTAGGGAGTCTTGTTTTTTATTGCATGATATGGACACATATTCTTTTTATACACAACACATAGACCCACATCAACCCAAAAAATCAACTTAAAATTCTTGAAAAATATCATTGAACATACCATCTTTAAGATTGTCTTGTTCATTCTTTCAACTACTCCGTTATGTTGGGGATTATAAGGCATAATTGTTTGATGTTTGATCCCATGCTGACAAAGGTAGTTTTCAACTTAGATAATGTTCAATCTAAGACTTTTTTGATCCATAATGTAGATAAAAATGTCTTTCAGATCAATCACATCATTAGGATTTGGTCGACGTTTCGAACCAGCTAATGTGGTTCATCCTTGGGACAAGGTGGAGAAACAAATCGATCTTGATGAATAAATAGTGAAGATGCATCATTGTCCGGAAATAGCCGTTAAGAACTAGCCGTTAGAAAGCTAGTTAAGAATTAAAAATTAAATAATTAATTAAAATATTTTATTAAAAATGGTTAAGAAATTTTTATTAAAAATGGGTTAATCAATTTTCTAATATAATAAGGAACAGGGAGGGGTAAAAAAATTTAATTTAATAAAAATAAATAAAAGAACTAGTTGTTAGTTAGTTAAGAATTAAAATATTAATGATAAATTAATTAAATAAATAAATAAAACAGGGTTTCAAATTCATTTAAAGTATATTATTTTCCATTATCAGTACAAATAGAGCCAATATGAGATTGTATATTATTTTCAATCCATGCATAAAATTTCTTGAATGTTTCAAAGGCTTCAGATTTGTTCTTCAATAAATAAACCCAACTCATTATGGTGTAGTCATCAATAAATGTCATCATATATTTATTACCATTTGTAGAAGGAACAAACATTGGGCCACATAAATCAGAATGAATGAATTCAAGTTTTCCATATGCTCTAGAATGAGAATCATGAAAAGATTATTTGTTTTGCTTTCCTAAGATACAAGCATCACATTGATTAAGTTTCTAAGGAATAGTTGGAAAACTAGTAACACCATTTTTCTTCAACAAACAAATGTTTTCATAGTTCAGATGTCCAAATCTAGCATGCCATAAAAGACTTGATGAAAGTGTGCCTTCATCGTAGTGAGAACTATATGATTTTTTTTTGCATGAGTAGAGGTTCCTTGCAGCTTCAAAAGTCTTTCTTCTTCTATCCCAGTCATGAAAAGTGAGTGATTTGATGATTTTCTAACATCGACTTTTCCATCAAATATATGAATGAATTTTCCTTGTTGGCAGATGTGGACCAAATACAAAAAGTTTATCCTTAACTCTGGGAACTATAGAACATCATGTAGAAGAAATTATGGAAGACCAGATAGTTTGATCCTGATGGTGTCAAGTCCCGATGGCTTGATTTTTGACTTATCTGCAAATTATACTTATCCATCAACATTGTTAGTGAATTATTCAAAGAAATATCTCATGGAAGTCATGTGGAAAGTTCCTCTTGAACCAAGCAACCAAACATTTTTTATGAAGAAAGTGAAGCGTTGAATAAGTCTTTAGTTACTTCAATTTTGCAATGTCCCGCAACATAATGAGAATACTTGGGTGCTTTTCCTTTCCCTTTACCGAGTTTTTTACCATTTTCTTCATTTTTTTTATGCTCAATTTTGTCCCAAGGTAGCTTACATGTGGAAAAATCATGTCCATCTCTATTGCATCGTATCCAATGAAGATCATACCTTTCTCCTTAGAAATGTCTGCCCCCCTACCTCTAAAATTATTCCTTCCTCTTCATCTTCGGCTACCTCTTCCTCTAGAATAATCTTGTGCGTGATTCTTCTATTTTTTTGCAAGGCACATAACTTCTTCAGAAGACTGGGGAGTTTTCTTGTTCCCAAAATCCTTCTCTCTTTCAACACACTTCTTCTTAAGGGAGAAAAAGGAAATATCCTTAATTTTTCCAATTGCTTGCAATGACTCAAGATAATGTGAAGAAGTGGGATATAGTGGCTTGACATAGGCTATGAGAGGAACATCTATTTCAACACCAGTGGATTTTATGTCCTGCATAATGGATCTTATTTCCAATGTTAGGGCAAGAGGGTCATCATTTTTCAACTCAAGATTGAAAAACTTGAACATGAATTGAAAAACTTCAAGTTCAAAGTGTGATTCATATAATTCCTTCAACTTCTGTATGGCTTCAAAGTAACTTGAAAATGGTGAAATATGTCGAATAACCTCTTAATTTACAGATGCTGCAATCAAGGCATAGGCTTTGTTGCTATTATTTTCCCAAGTGACAAGCTCCTTGTCTGAAGTAGGATTTTCAGGTGCATTTTATCCTTTTCATTCACAAACCCATTTCCACAACTAATTGAAAATCAAGGTACGGTTTATCTTCCAGTGCCACTTATGATAGTTCTCTTTTCCAAAGAGAATTTCTCCCACAATGGAGATGAGTGAATGCATCATAAAATCTGAATTGTTGCCTAAATAACAACAAATCTGAAATGTCTCTATAATAAAACTAATATGCCTTTTATATAAAAAACCATCCAACTTCTACGACATATAATGGTTTCAAAATATCAACATGACCTCCTTTAAAAAAACTCATATGTCACATATTACAGCCTCAAGAGTTTTGAATGCATAAAATATACAAATCATATCCAAACTTTATTTGAAATATGTTCTTCCATTAAAAACATAACCATCTCATATTCTGTCACTATTCAATACACACTCATATAACAAAAAAAACACCATTCAGTCTTCAAAAAACATGAACACATCATTCAATTTTCCAACACCAAATGCAGCCCTTCAAAAAATTTAAACCCAACATAGTAGTAAAACGTATACTAGATTCGAACGGACCTTCAAGTATTAACACATAAATCCCCATTCATTATTTGTAAGTGCCTATCCATTTCTATGGTAAAAACACAAACATTGCACACGATTTCATGGTGGCCATCAGCGAATTGGTTTTGTTCGTTGTTGATGCAGGAACCTTAGAGAATAGATGGTGAGCCACTAAGCCGAGCATGGTTGAATATTCTGACTAGTCAAACACACATAATCGCTCCTCCAAATGCATCAATTTCTGTTGAAGTTTGCAATTAAGATTCCCCTAATCTCACAATATTTAACTTCTTGCAAAATACATAATCATCCCATTGTTAATATTTTGCGGAAAATTAATTGCAAACACAAGTGAAGCATAAATAAAAACAAACTCCCATAACTACTCTTCCAACTCTGTCATAACTTTTCCACTTCAGTTCTAACTGAGTCCTCCATGCACTGATTTCTGCCCTCCCGATAGCCTGCCTCCACTACGCAATCCCTGTTGAAGAAGAGCTCTGAATGAATTCGAATTACCCTTGCCTTGATTGCGCAATCCTCATTGGCAAATCCAATGTGTGTATGGTGTAATCAATGCATCACTATAGTCACAATAGATAGTCCATCTTTCCCTTTCACCTATCTCTCCACTAGGTCCCCACTGGAACTAACATGCACTGTAGTTAACTATTGTATTTGTTTAGTTGATTAATGAGTTATTATTTGTGAATTAATTAACTAATTAATTCACTCCACTCTCACTAGTGTATCATTCAGTTAGACTAGATACAACTAGCTCAACTGAGTTTAACTCACTTTAACTGAGTTAAACTAAATACAACTCCATGAACTATTCTTCCAACTCTGTCATAACTTTGCCACTTCAGTTCTAACTGAGTCCTCCATGCATGAACCACCAGTAAACCCTAGGATTTGCGTAATTCCTTCAGCCCACTGATTTGACAAATCTGTATACTGAAATTAAGTGCTCCAAGAGAATAAGTTGTTGTTTATTGTTGGATTATTATTAAGGGCTAATAATAATCGACATGCATCTATTTTTAGATCGACGATCTATAGATATACTTCGCCCAATATTATAAAAATAGAATTTCATCTATTTTTCCAACTTGACCAACCATCCACAAATATCATTCTGCAACTTCTGAAATATGGTCACCATGTCTAAAAATAGACATAGTCGAAAAATAGACTTGCGCCAAAAATACCCTGCGGGCCCACTTAGTGAAGGCGACTCTTTTCACTAAGCTCATCATCTTGTTGAATCTCAACACTCCCTCTCAACAAGATAAGGATTATCCTTCACCCCGATCCTGCCTCTATGGTATTCGAATTTTCTCGTTGTGAGCGCCTTCGTCAGAATATCTGCATCTTGATCTTCCATAGGAATGTACTGAAGCAACATGATCTTCCGCTGCACACAATCTCTAATATGATGATACCGGATACCAATATTTTTAGATCTATCATGAAACACAGGATTAATCGAGAGTTTAATGCAACTCTGATTATCACAATGTATCACTGTAGGATCTAAATGAAAACTGAACAAGCAGACCAGGATCTTCTTCATTCATATAGCCTCACATGCAGCTTGACTTTCTGCCATGTATTATGCTTCCGCTGAAATGAGTGCCACAGATCTTTGTTTCTTGTTGTACCAAGAAACTTCTATAGATCCAATACTGAAAATCCCTCCTAATGTGATCTTTCTTTCTGTTGGGCTGCCTGCCCAATCTGCATCAGTGAAGCCATGCAACTTCACCTCATTTTTCTGTCTATACCATAAGCCATACTAAGATGTGCCCCTGAGATACCTCAGGACAAGCTTGCCTACCTTCCAAAAGATCTTGGTAGGCTTAACCATCGCTTGCGAAAGCTGGTTCACCGCATAGAATATGTATGGTCTTGTATTAACTAAATACATGAGTGAACCCACCAACTATTAATAAATAGTGGCATCCACTACCTCTGCCAATGTAGCATCCTCTTTCCTCCAATTTCCTGGAAGAGGAGTATCAATAGACTTGCAACCTTGCATGTGAAACTTCTCCAGTATCTCCCGGGAATACTTGCCTTGAGACACAAACAATTCACCTTCCTGCTGCCATATTTCCAATCCAAGGAAATAATGAAGGAGGCCCAAATCCTTCATCTTGAACTCCTTTGCAAGATCTACCTTGCATGAGTGTATCAACTTCTCATCACCCTTTAGTATTAAATCATCAAAATAAAGAACAATGATTAAAAGCTTACCCTCCACCACAATTTGGTATAGGTTTGCATCCGCCTCACTCTTGGTGAAGCCAAGTCTAGTGAAATAGTTGTCTATCCGAGTGTACCAAGCATGAGGTGCTTGCTTCAACCCATATCAGGCTTCTTACCAGTAAAAGCTTCTTCAGGTGTACATGCCAAGTACTCTATGAGGAAAGCGGTTTTGTACATAAACCGCAGTGTTGCATGCTTCCGCCCACAAGTGCATCGGTAGGCCCTCGTCATGCAACACCCACAATCGTTCTGTTCTTTCTCTCCGCAACCCCATTCTGTTGTGGTTTATGAAGCGCTATGAGTTCTCTTCGAATTCCTTCTTTGCTACAGAAGTCTTTGAATTCTCCTGAGATATATTCACCACCATTATCGCTCCGTAGAGCTTTCACTTGCTTCCCCGAATCCTTCTCCACCAATGCTTTAAACTCACACAACTTTGAGAATTTTTCGCTCTTCTTCTGCATGAAGAAGATTCAACATCTACAAGAATAGTCATCAACAAATATAACATAATACTTATGTTTTGTTGTTGAAGCAACTGAGAAAGGTCCACACACGTCTGTGTGAATTCTCTCAAGAATCACCGAAGCACGGTTCTCCTTCTCATGAAAGATGGTCTTCACAAACTTACCTATAGTACATCCCTTGCACTGATCTGACTGCACAAGAGTACCCTTGGGAAGTCCAGTATAAATCTGCTGCAAAATCTTCAAAGCACCATGGTGAAGATGGCCTAATCTCCTGTGCCATAATTCTCCCTCATCCTGGCTCACCACTTCCTCTGCTTTGCCCATCATTGCAGTGCAGCCATCTACCTCCAGCTTGTAGAGATTCTTAATTTGAACCCCTATCTTCTTGGTTTGACATGTTATTTTATGTCGAAGGAAGGCTTTTCCCTCACTGAAAACAACATAATAACCTTTGTCTTCCAACATTACGACCGAGACCAAGTTCTTCTTCAGACCTGGAACATGCATAACATCCTTCAACAAGAATGGATTACCAGACTCCCTCTCAAAGGTAATGGTCCCAATGCCTGTCACATTGTACTGACCATTGTCGCCTATCTCTTTATGCATCTGGAGGTCCTTCTCCTCCAAGTCACTAAACAACTCCTTGTCTCTCGTCATATGGAAAGATGCACCACTATCAAGATACCACACCGATCCCATTTCACTTGAAACCAAGCATGCGATCAAAGAGAAATCAAGTTCAAATTTCAAGGCTAAGGCCTCTCCAACTGCAACTCCAACAACCTTATTTTTCTTCTTCTTCTGTGGGAATTTAGTGGCAAAATGCCCATGTTCGTGATAGTGAAAACACTTCACTTTGGAAAAATCCTACTTCTTGCCTTTAGCTTCGGATTTTGAAGGAAATTTCTTCCCCTTCCCTTTCCTTGCTTTAGCTTCCAAAGCACAATTTTCTTCATCTTCATTATTCGATGAAGAACCATCCCTGGTACTCCGCCTTATCTCCTCCTGCACAAGATCTGACCAAAGTCGCTCCTATCCTGGCAATTTCTCCCATCCATTGACAGAGTCTTCATAGCTATTCCAACTCTTCAGAAGCCCAAGGAGAGCCGAGCTCACCAAGTATTCATCATTAACAGTAACCCCCACACTTCCCAGTTCATCCTTGCAGTGGATGGACTTCGTGAGATATTTTGGAATACTGTCGCCCTTCTCCATTTTTATTTTTTCTGAGCTTGTCTTTAAGCGCCAACTTCCTCTGGTCGCTTCTGCTTTGGAACAAATATGTCAAAGCCTTCCACATTGAAAATGGAGTGGCTTTCCCGTGAAGGCTAGACACAATATGGTCCTTCACACCTTCCAACATAATTCTTCTTGTCTTTGCTACCTTCTTTTGACATGCGTCAAGTCCTGCAGCATCACTAGAATCCAGCTTAGGAACATCGCTATTGATGAACTCCTGTAGTCCATTATCCTCTAGCACTGCCTCCATCTTGTCCTTCCAGGCTATGTAATTTGAGCTGCCATCAAGGGCATACTCTAATCACAACCCATTGAAATACATTTCAATGTATACTCAACTTCTGCACCAAGAATTTTCTGCAGCAAATTCGAATTGTCCACCAGCACGAACTAAACAATTCTTCACAATTGAAATCTTCAAGAATTAACATTGATTCGATACCATAAAGAAATTATATACATTAAGCATGCATATGTCCTATATTCCCCTGTTCTCACAATATTTAACTTCTTGCAAAATACAGAATCATTCCACTATTAATCTTTTGCGGAAAATTAATTGCAAACACATGTGAAGCATAAATAAAAACAATCACACATAACACAGTTGTTTAATGGGAAATCCTGAAGCTGAAAACCCCAACTATCATATATTATGTATGATGGAGATCATGTAACAATCTCATACAAAGTTTAGTACATCAAGCTCTCAGTACAATCAATCGTCACACACTAACAAGATGAAATCTGCAAATCCATGCACTGATTTCTGCCCTCCTGATAGCCTGCCTCCACTTGAAATCCCTGCTGAAGAATAGCTCTCAATGAATTCGAATTACCCTTGCCTTGATTGCGCAATCCTCATTGGCAACTCCAATGTGTGTGTGGTGCAATCAATGCATCACTATAGTCACAACGGATAGTCCATCTCGCCCTTTCACTTATCTCTCCACTGGGTCTCCAGTGGAACTGACATGCATTGTAGTTAACTGTTGTATTTGTTCAGTTAATTAATGAGTTATTATTTGTGAATTAATTAAATAATTAATTCACTCCACTCTCACTAGTGTATCATTCAGTTAGACTAGATACAACTAGCTCAACTAAGTTTAAATCACTTTAACTGAGTTAAACTGAATAACAACTCCATGAACTACTCTTCCAACTCTGTCATAAATTTTCCACTTCAATTCTAACTGAGTCTGCCATGCATGAACCACCAGTAAACCCTAGGAATTGCGTAATTCCTTCAGCCCACTGATTTGACAAATCTGTACACTAAAATTAAGTTCTCCAAGAGAATAAGTTGTTTATTATCAGATTATTATTAAGAACCAATAATAATTGACATGCATCTATTTTTAGATCAACGATCTATAAATAGACTTCGCCCAATATTCTAAAAGAAGGAATTGCATATATTTTTCCAACTTGACCAACCATCCACAAATAGCATACTGCAACTTCTGAAATATGATCACCATGTCTAAAAATAGACTTGTGCCAAAAATAGCCTACGGTCCCACTTAGTGAAGGCGACTCTTTTCACTAAACTCGTCATCTTGTTGAATCTCAACACTCCCTCTCAACAAGATAGGGATTATCCTTCACCTCAATCCTGCCTCTATGGTATTCGAATTTGCTCCTGGTGAGCGCCTTCATCAGAATATCTGCATCCTGATCTTCTGTAGGAATGTACTAAAGCATCATGATCTTCCGCTACACACAATCTCTGATATGCTGATACCAGATATCAATATGTTTAGATCTATCATGAAACACAGGATTAATCGAGAGTTTAATGCAACTCTAATTATCACAATGTATCATTGTAGGATCTAAATGAAAACCGAACAAACCGACTAGGATCTTCCTCATCCATATAGCCTCACATGCAGCTTGACTTGCTGCCATGTATTCTGCTTCCGTTGAACTGAGTGTCATGGATCTTTGTTTCCTGCTGTATCAAGAAACTGCAGTAGATCCGATACTGAAAATCCCTCCTGATGTGCTCTTTTTGTTTGTTGGGTTGCTTGCCCAATCTGCATTAGTGAAGCCATGCAACTTCACCTCATCCGTTTGTCTGTACCATAAGCCATACTCAGATGTTCCCCTGAGATACCTCAAGACATGCTTGACTACCTTCCAAAAGAGCTTGGTAGGCTTAACCATCGCTTGTGAAAGCTGGTTCACTACATAGCGTATGTCTGGTCTTGTATTAACTAAATACATGAGCGAACCCACCAACTATCGATAAACATTGGCATCCACTACCTCTGCCGATGTAGCATCCTCTTTCCTCCAATTTCCTGGAAGAGGAGTATCAATAGGCTTGCAGATTTGCATGTTAAACTTCTCCAATATCTCCTGGGAATACTTTCCTTGAGACACAAACAGTTCACCTTCCTGCTGCCATATTTCCAATCCAAGGAAATAATTAAGTAGGCCCAAATCCTTCATCTCAACTCCTTTGCAAGATCTGCCTTGCATGAGTGTATCAACTTCTCATCACCCGTTAGTATTAAATCATCAACATAAAGAACAATGATTAAAAGCTTACCCTCCACCACAATTTGGTATAGGTTTGCATCCGCCTCACTCTTAGTGAAGCCAAGTATAGTGAAATAGTTGTCTATCTAAGTGTACCAAGCACGAGATGCTTGCTTCAGCCCATACAACACTCTTTTGAGTCTGCACACATGCGACTTGCTGTTGAAGATCTCAAATCCTTCAAGCTTCTCAATGTACACCTCTTCCTCAATGATCCCATTAAGGAACGCAATCTTCACATCCATATGATGAATGTGCCAACCCATCTGCACTGAGAGAACAAGGATGGTCCGTATGGAATAATACTGTTCGATAGGTGCAAAGGTTTCTTCATAGTCAATCCCCTCGATCTGTGAGAAGCCCCGGGAAACAAATCTTGCCTTATACTTCTCGACACTCCCATCAGCAGCTTTCTTTACCTTGTAGATCCATATTGATCCTAAAACTATTTTACTAACCGACCTTGGAACAATCTCCCAAGCATTGTTTCTAACAATGGATTCATACTCCTCCACCATGGCATCTACCCATGTGGGCTCTTGCACTGCTTCTTCGAAAGAAGATGGCTCTGTCACGATACACTTGCTCATAAGAGCCATGTATCCAGTATAACGGTCAGGTGACTATCTCTGTCCGCGCTGTGATGTAGGAACTCCTACATTAAGTGCCACATCAACCTTCAATCTCTCAGCTTCTGTGGTACGCTTTCTGACTTGTCTGATGTTTGGTTTTGCATGAGTGGACTTCTCCACTCCATGAATCCCCTCCTGTGGCTGATCCACATCTAGAGGCTCATCTTTGGGAACAAGTCACTCCTCCTCTGCATGCTTGATGTATATAATTTCTACATGGTATCGGAGTAGTGTTAATTATTGAAGATTGGAATTGTGAAGAATTGTTGAGTTTGTGCTGGTGGACAATTCGAATTTGCTGCAAAAAATTCTTGGTGCAGAAGTTGAGTATACATTGAAATGTATTTCAATGGGTTGCGATTGGAGTATGCCCTTGATGGCAGCTCGAATTAAATAGCCTGGAAGGACAGGATGGAGGTAGTGCTAGAGGATAATGGACTGAAGGAGTTCATCGATAGAGATGTTCCTAAGGCGGATTCTAGTGATGATGCGGGACTTGACGCATGGCAAAAGAAGGTAGAAAAGACAAGAAGAATTCTGTTGGAAGGTGTGAAGGACCATATTGTGTCCAGAATTCACAGGAAAGCCACTCCATTTGCAATGTGGAAGGCTTTGACAGATTTTTTCCAAAGCAGAAGCAACCAGAGGAAGTTGGTGCTTAAAGACAAGCTCGGAAAAATAAAAATGGAGAAGGGCGACAGTATTCCAAAATATCTCACGAAGTTTTTCCACTGCAAGGATGAAATGGGAACTGTGGAGGTTATTGTTGATGATGAAGACTTGGTGAGCTTGGCTCTCCTTGGGCGTCCAAAGAGTTGGCATAGCTACGAAGACTCTGTCAATGGACCGGAGAAACTGCCAGGATGGGAGCGACTTTGGTCGGATCTTGTGCAGGAGGAGGTAAGGCGGAGTACCAGGGATGGTTCTTTATTGAAGAATGAAGATGAATAAAATTGCGCTTTGGGTGCCAAAGCAAGGAAAGGGAAGGGGAAGAAATTTCCTTCAAAATCCGAAGCTAAAGGCAAGAAGCAGGATTTGTCCAAAGTGAAGTGTTTTCACTGTCACAAACATGGGCATTTCACCACTAACTACCCACAGAAGAAGAAGAACAAGAAGTTGTCGGAGCTGCAGTTGGAGAGGCCTTAGCCTCGCAATTTGAACTTGATTTCTCTTTGATCGCATGCTTGGTTTCAAGCACAATGGGATCGATGTGGTATCTTGATAGTGGTGCATCTTTCCATATGACAAGAGACAAGGAGTTGTTTAGTGACTTGGAGGAGAAGGACCTCCAGATGCATATAGAGATGGGTGACAATGGTCGGTACAGTGCGACTGGCATTGGGACCATTACCTTTGAGAGGGAGTCCGGTAATCCATTTTTGTTGAAGGATGTTATGCATGTTCCAGGTCTGAAGAAGAACTTGGTCTTGGTCACAATGTTGGAATACAAAGGTTATGATGTTGCTTTCAGTGAGGAAAAAACCTTCCTTCGACATAAAACAACGGGTCAAACCAAGAAGATAGGGGTTCAAATTAAGAATTTCTACAAGCTAGAGGTAGATGTCTGTGATGCAATGATGGGAAAGCAGAAGAAATGGTGAGTCGGGATGAGGGTGAATTATGGCACAGGAGATTGAGCCATCTTCACCATGGCGCTTTGAATATTTTGCAGTAGATTTCTACTGGACTTCCCAAGGGTACTCTTGCGCAGTCAGATTAGTGCAAGGGATGTACCATGGGTAATTTTGTGAAGACCACCTTTCATGAGAAGGAGAACCGTGCTTCAGTGATCCTGGAGAGAATTCACACAGACGTGTGTGGACCTTTCTTGGTTGCTTCAATAGCAAAACACAGGTATTATGTTATTTTTGTTGATGAATATTCTCGTAGATGTTGGATCTTCTTCATGCAAAAGAAGAGTGAAACATTCTCAAAGTTCTGTGAGTTTAAAGAATTGGTGGAGAAGGAGTCGGGGAAGCAAGTGAAAGCTCTATGGAGCGATAATGGTGGTGAATATATCTCGGGTGAATTCAAAGACTTATGTAGCAAATAAGGAATTCAAAGAGAACTCATAGCATCTCATAACCCACAATAGAATGGGGTCGTAGAGAGAAAGAACAGAACGATCGTGGGTGCTGCATGAGCTATGTTGCATGACCAGGGCCTACCGATGCACTTGTGGACGGAAGCATGCAACACTGCGGTTTATGTGCAAAATCGTTGTCCTCATAGAGTACTTGGCATGAGTACACCTGAAGAAGCGTTTACTGGTAAGAAGCCTGATATTTCTCATTTGAAGATTTTTGGCTCATTTGTTTACATTCATGTGACAAAGGATGCCAGGAAGAAGCTGGAGCCGACTACAGAAGTTGGGATATTTGTGGGGTACACAGAAACACCCCATAATTATCATGTTTATTTGTGTTTTTATTTCTTCCTGTGTTTTGCAATTGTTGATTAAATTTCCGCAATAATTATAATGGAAGGATTTTGTATTTAGAAAGAAGATAAATATTGTTAGATCAGGAGAGTCTGGATATATGCATGCATATTGTATATAATTTCTACATGGTATCGAAGTTGTGTTATAAATTTTCTACATGGTATGAGAGTAGGAATTATTTGGGTGCGCGAGTTTGCAGAGAATATATGAAAATTTGGAAGCAAAATTTTCAAAAACAAATAGCATATTTGGATTCCTTGCAAAAAAATACCCAAATTGAAAAAAAAAAAATTGGTAGAATCAGAGCTTGGATGAGGGAGATATCGTCGATTTAAAATCAACTCTTTTGTTAGAAAATTTCGCAATGGCAGGACAATTACAATGTGCGCGAGTTGGAAAAGGAAAGGTGTTCCTTAGACTCAAAGCCATGGGGCAAGCCAAGAAGGTTGCGATTTGAGCTAAGAACCTCTACAGACTTAAAGTAGATGGGATTTCTACTAAGCTTCCTACTGTTTGGAAGTGCGAGAAACCCATGCAATTGAAGCTTGAGAGGGAGCAGGATTTGCATGCAGGTAAGAGTGAACCTCGGGATCTGGAGCAACCACAATATGAGGATCATGGAGTGGGAGCAACCACTCATGTAAAGAAATTTCGTGCCAGAAGGGCAGAGGGAGTGCATGCAACTATACCACCAGGTGAGAGGTGGGGCGA
The DNA here is from genome assembly GCA_034641835.2 of Pinus albicaulis. Taxonomy (NCBI): domain Eukaryota; kingdom Viridiplantae; phylum Streptophyta; class Pinopsida; order Pinales; family Pinaceae; genus Pinus; species Pinus albicaulis. The sequence goes on from CM076576.1 coordinate 128,381,578, forward strand.
CATGCATGAGTAATCCTAAGAAGAGATTTCTGGACAAGATTCATTGAGATGGTGTGGATATCATGAATTGAACCTGGCTACGAGGTGCCCATAGAGTAGCAGTAGCATGATTAGTTGGATTGATGCAGGAAAATCAAAGTGACAGTGTCAAATACTGGAGCGCAGTTCAGAGTTGACAGCAAGTGCAGAGTGCATGGTTATAGAGTTCAACAATGCAGTGGTTCCTAAAGACATGTGCAATAGCTAAGCATAAGTCAAAGACTTTGATGACACATGCATTATACTGATTTAGTTATTTGGAGGCTATTCAATTTCGGAAGTGTTGCATACAAGAATTGCAGGGCGGATGCATGGAGTTGTAGGGCGCATGCAAAGACAATCCTTTCTTGTTGAGAGGGAGTGTTGAAGTTTGCAACAAGAAATAGTGAAGGAGGCATCCTGAAACATCATCCTTGATCCTAGTTGGAAAATAATCACCTAAACTAGGTGTTAGCCACCTATAATATTTTGTTATACCAAAAGGTGGCTAAGACTTTTTGAGCCTCCAAGGAACAAATTTTATCACTAAAAATTGTTGGCTCTTGAAGACTCCTTGAAGGCCTCATGCCTCTGACCGAAATCTTCATTAACTATTTCCATTTCATACTCTGAAATTCTGCTAATTTCATAAGGAGAGACTGCTAAAGAACCATCATTTTTGCCCTTCTCCCACTCAAAACTAACCTTCATATGCTCCCCTTTTTCTTCGTAAAATCCCCTTTGTTTTCGTGATTCATTTTCTCCCCTTCATGAAAATCACTCTTATTAAGGTTGAAGACTCATTCTTTAGCTTTACCGAAACCCCTCAAATAACCCACAGGACTTTATAATAAATACTTTATGTTATAAAGCCCTACCCTTCTAACCACTTCCCCTTTTTCATACCCCGCCATACGTTATTATATAAACTTTATTATAAAGTTCATATCATATAATATATGGCCCACCGCTTATCGCAAATCGCAATCTCGCATTATCGCATTTTCCATGGTTTGTTCAATTAACTCATCGCAAAAACTTGCGATGCGATCGTTCCGCCCGATCGCATATCGCAAATCGCACGTTTCGTTGTTTAAACAGTTTGATCCATCGCAAATATTTGCGATGTGATCTGATCGCATCGCAAATATTTGCGATGCGACCGCTCCAATCGCATTTTTCCCCAGCACTCCTCGCAAATCGCAAATATCGCATTTTCTCTTCGTTGCATAAATCAGCCATTGCAAATATTTTCGCTGCGATCCATCGCAGATCGCAATTTTCAGTTTTCCTCCAAAGAGCCATCACAAATATTTGCGATGTGATCCATCGCAGTTTCCGCCCATCGCATAATCGTAATATCGCATTTTCTCTCCATCGCATAATCCGCCATCGTGTTTTCCACTTTTGCGATTTGTGATCAGTCCCGCCGGGCCCACCATACGATCCCCTCGCCGCTCATATAAAATGCGCCTTTTTCCTTTGTAAAATTAAAAAACGTCATATTGTAATATTTACAAAGGTTTTTCCGCTGCCTTCTCCAAACTGTCAATCTTGCATGATCGACGGCTTAGATTTTATCTTTTTCCACCATTCTATGATTTCTCCAATTAATCCCGACCGTTGGATGATGCCATCCAACGGCCCTGCTTCCTCCGCACATCCTCCAAAGCAGTTTAACCTATAAACGCAGGATTTCATAACTTTTGTTTGTATTTCGCAGGGTTTAACGTTTTTCACTATATTCAGATGAAATTCAAAAGATGAGGGTGACGACCCTCCCTCCTTCGATTTATCCAAGGAAATCGTTTCGCAGGTGTCAAATTCACGTTTTCATCAGTGTTTCATGAGGCATTGATGCCGTATAACTCTGCGCAACCCTATGTAACAGTGAAGCGCCAAGAATCCGGCACAGTCAAAGAGTATCAGCTGTAGAAGACCATAAATGTGCCAGTACAGAGGATTGAAGACAGTTTTATGGGGATTGCGGCTAAGACTGTTATCAAAAGCCTAATCCCTGATTTAAAAACACGATTTAAAGAAAACCTAAAGTGCTTATCAGACAGAAAGGACCTCCACCGCCATACTTGAGGCGCATTGATTCCTCAGCTACCATAAAAGACACTTGTTGTCTCAAAGCCTTCGAACAGAAGCTGAACTTATTGCAGAAACAGATATTTCGCCTCCAGCACAGCCAGGGAGTTATTTCTGCCAGGAAATAAATGCAGAACTATCTGCAGAAGTTACTCCAAACGTACACGGAGCCTCAAAGTCAAATAAAGCTCACACCGAGCTTTGATATTAATTGTAAATTAGTTAATACGGTGAAACACCTGTAAGCTTCTCCATCGAGCCCCTCAAAAGGCTGAGAAGTCATCACCCTGTATTAATTGTCCTGAGAGATCTTTCCTCAGATCTTTTCTCCTCATTCTTCTATAAATATTTCTATAGAAGATGAGAAACTGTTGGTCACTGCATATCTGTAGCATGTAAATAGTTTTCTGAAGCTGCTGTAAGCTCTGTTTGTAAGAGAAAATACCTAAGTTGAGCTGAGAAGCCTGAAGCTGTAAAGAACCATTGGACTTAAAGATTGTAACTGGTTTGGAGCATCAATACAAGCTGATTTATGGGATCCTGATCTATGTTGACGGTGATGTTATTCTCCTTGTAACTTGTTTTATTTATGTTTTCATTTTGTTTCATTTTCCACTATAAAGAACAGTTTAAACAGGGTTAGGACCAACTGTATATCAGTAACCTTCTCTGGCTGAGAAATCTTTATTTGAATGTTTTCTTCCAATCTGTGTTATTTGAGAATGATTTGATTCAGTTTGAGCATAGGAATGTTGGTGTTCCCTCATCTGATTGTTTAGCTGAATATTAGTCTTGAATGTTATGTTCAGTATTAGTTAAGTAGAGATGAACGCTGGAAGATATGGTTAGCCCTGGTCCCAGACTTGTCTGCATAACTGTCTGATTGTTTCCCTTGGAATGTGTTGAAAGCTAGCTAGTTTAGAAGCACTTACCAGATCTTAGACCACTCTGTGTTATCTTTGTGTTTCCCCTTGTTTTGTATGTTTTCTATTGAAAGTGTGTCAAAGGCTGGCTAGTTTAAAAGTACTTCCTAGATCAGAGTCTACTTTCATGTCCTTCTTAAGTGTTTGTCAAAGGCTGATTGGTTTAAAAGTACTTATCAGATCCTAGGCCGCTCTTTGTTCTGCATCTGTTTATTTCCCCTTCTTGATGTATCACTCCATTCCATAAATCAAACTTTAAAGAGATCCTTAGACATAGATGACTTGCCCCATGGACCACTCTTGCCTCTTGCTACTCCAATTAAAACCCTACTATGACTCCATAGCCCAATGGATTGAAGTTGTTTCTTGCCTATCTTCTTAGCTGAATCAATTTTCGCTTTCATTCATCTTCACCCTTCATTTAGACTTCCTTCACCTTCATTTATCTTTGTCCAACCAAAGCAAAAAAAACCCTTGGTCTTCATAACTAGCCTAATATCATTACCCTAAACTTCAAAGACAAATCCATCTTTGTACATATTGGAGAGATCCCTCTCCGGATTCAGGAGGGCTAGATCCTAGAATCCCAAAGTTGGTTGAAATGATGTTAACTCTGTGATCGGACTTTTTTCCAATCTTGCTTATTACAGAGACCTAACATTTCTGGCGACTCCACTGGGGAACGAACCCCGAATCATTTTCATTTAAAGATAATCATACGACATCATAGATTTGGTTCATAGAGCATTTTCTTTATTAACCAGCTGGAGTCACCTAACATTTCTGGCGACTCCGCTAGGGAGCTGAGTTCTTTTCATTTTAAATACTACTAAGACTCATAGTACCCCTGATATCTTTAGATTGGTACATGGTGGTGGACCATAAAATTTTCTACCTCTGAAAAGAGCTAAAAACATCCACCTGGCGACTCCACACTTTGAAACTCCCAGAAGAACAAATGACCCCACTGGTATAAGACCCTGAACTGATTGACCAGACATAGTGACCTCTTTCTGGATTTACAAACATGATTCCAAGAATACAACGAAGATATGCCCCAATGAGTAGAGATCATATCCCTGGGTTTCCACATAAGATGCCCCGGGTGAATTGGGATGACAACCTGCCTGTTTTTCAAGGTGAAAATTTTGATGACCCTCTATTACATCTCATCAAATTTCATATACATGTATGGAGGTTGAAATTTGAATGGCATGAAGACTGCCTAATGAAAATGTTCATGTTAACATTAGAAGGAAAAGCTAGGGATTGGTATGAATGCTTAAGATCTAGTAGTTTATTTTCTTTAAGAGACCTTGAATATGTGTTCTATGAGAGCTATGAAGAAAATGCTACGTCATTATCATGGGGTGCAATATATTATGATCCATCATAAAACATCACCCAACACATTATAGATAATGAGGAAGCTTTGGAAGAGATGCATCCTGAAGATCTTTTAACAGCCATTCATGAGTTTAATCTCCTATTGAAAAATTTTAAGAATATAGATGAATCAGTTGAGGAAGAGATGATCCAAGAAATAACGGACGTTCCTCAAGATATCCCTGAAAACTCAAATATTGATTCATCATCCCTTATAGCTGAGGCTCAAGAAGACATCCAGCCTCAAAATCAGTCTTCGCAAGAGACAGAGAATTGTTGTACTTCTATTCAAAGGGACATGGAAACATCTTCCCCTTTGACAGAGAAGGAAATAAAACAGACTATTTATAAACAGTCAGTCTCTGAAACTTTTTGCAAAACAAACACTCTTGCCCATTCGCATAGAGAACTTTGTTGTACAGATTTAGAAAATTCTTTTGTAAATCATAATGAAGAGAGACCTGCTGATAACCCAATATGTTCGACTGATGAAATTGTTTATTCCGATGATTTTCCAAATTTCGATCAGTCTGATAATGATGATGAGTTTCAAGCAAAAATTAATCACGCAGGGCAACCTGCGTTCGATTGGTGTTATGAGTTTCACCATCATCAACTTGAAAGCAGAAATCACCCATTTCAATCCATCACAAATCGCTTTCACATAATTGGGAATCAACAGATTTTCAACTCAGAAGGTGAAGAGAAGAGCAATGAAGAAATTTTTGAGCAGGAGGAAACCTTTGAAAAAACCCCCACTCGAGAATATAATAACCTCTTCACAGAATTCAGCCCACTGAATCCAAGCATACCAGGGCTACAAGAGGACAACACTGCCAAGTATGATGAGTCCTCCAATTCAGAGGATGATGAAGATGAAGGAGAAAAACAAATAGAATACTATCCTGCTGTGGATATATCATCTTCTCAAAAAGAAACTTCTCCCTTCACTGATATTAGTCCGTCATTTAAAGAGCCTGAATTTATATCAGAAGCAAGCATAGATTTAAAGGAAGAAAATATTTCACTATTTGCTATTGTGCATGTTAAGGATGACGAAACTTCCAAACAACTTCTTGAAGAGATAGTCCTCAAAGCTGATGTCTTGGAAGTAGATGATCTACCAATTGTGGAGGACCAAAAGGAAGAGAATCTTCATCTTTTCTTTGTTGATCCTATGGAAGAGTGTGTGGAAATCCCGACTGGCTCAAATTATCAAGCATTGATCCTTTGCAAAAGCCAGAGACATGAAAAGTTGTCACCTTCTGTGATAGCCTCGGTTTTGAAGATTAATCTTCAAAATATACTATGGATACCTCTGACAAGCAGCCAGAGTTTCTTCTTCTTCTTGACATTACTCAGCTGGCTGCATTGGCACTTTTGTATCATATGAATATGCAAATACTCCATGTTTAGAATAGGTTAGATAGGAATGTCAATAAAGCTCAGTTTCGAGCATGTAGTTAGTTGTTGCTTTCTGCTTTGGAAAAAAAAAAAAAATCAAGGATTCAAAAATACAAAAACAAAGAAAGAATGAAAAGAGGGCAGAAATGAAAACAAGAAAGGCATAGCCCCATGCCAAAAAAGAGAAATAAATCTGAAAGTGTGCAAGCTCAAATGCCACTCCTCAAAACACACTTCTAGTTAGTCAAATTGTTTAATCTTGACTAATTAGCTTTGAATTTTCTGCTGATAGGATAGTGAATTTGATTTTCCAAACAGTTCAATCTTGGCTTATCAGTAGATAGATTAGGATAGAAATGAAGGTTCAAACAAACTCAAAATCTGAACCAAAGTTTCCAAAGAGAGATGACTCAAAACTGTTTTATTTTCTGAGTCATAAAAGAGAAAAACTGGTTCTAATTTGCCCAAAATCTGAATCAAATATCAAGGAAGAGACAGCTCAAACAAAAGCAAAAACATAGCTGTGAAGAAAAGAGAAGGCCATGATGAGAAACTTTCAGATCTTAAGCCTTCCATTTGATTTTTAATTTTCTCCAAATAATAATCTATGTGCAGCTTGTTTTTATACCATAGATCACAGCAAGTTAAACAGCTTAATCTTAACTTGACTATTTTTAAATTTCTGTCTTAGAATTTAGAGAATGAAAGTCTGTTGGATAGTTTAATCCCAACAGACAGTAGATTAGGTAGAGAAGAATCTGAGCTCAACTGATTAATCTGAGTTCAGGGAGAAATAAGGAGTAGAATTAGATTAGTTTTTATTCTTTCAAAAGAATAAAATGTTGTAAAAAGAGTTTGCCAATCCAAGTGCACTCTGATGAAGAAAAAATGTTAGATCAGTAGGATTGGGTAGGTAGAAAGTTTGTATTGATGAAGGACCATTGTTTTCATGGCTGCTAAAAATGTTTCAAGCAAGATCGTCCAGCAAAGGAATGGCAGCCCAATGGATCAGGCACAAGTCAGTGTCCCAGAGAAATCAAGTCTGAATTCTTGATGCCTTCAAGAAGGCACCATCCCCAAGTGGAGCCACTGTTAGCCACCTATAATATTTTGTTATACCAAAAGGTGGCTAAGACTTTTTGAGCCTCCACGGAACAAATTTTATCACTAAAAATTGTTGGCTCTTGAAGACTCCTTGAAGGCCTCATGCCTCTGACCGAAATCTTCATTTACTATTTCCATTTCATACTCTGAAATTCTGCTAATTTCATAAGAAGAGACTGCTAAAGAACCATCATTTTCGCCCTTCTCCCACTCAAAACTAACCTTCATATGCTCCCCTTTTTCTCCGTAAAATCCCCTTTGTTTTCGTGATTCATTTTCTCCCCTTCATGAAAATAACTCTTATTAAGGTTGAAGACTCATTCTTTAGCTTTACCGAAACCCCTCAAATAACCCACAGGACTTTATAATAAATACTTTATGTTATAAAGCCCTACCCTTCTAACCACTTCCCCTTTTTCATACCCCGCCATACGTTATTATATAAACTTTATTATAAAGTTCATATCATATAATATATGGCCCACCGCTTATCGCAAATCGCAATCTCGCATTATCGCATTTTCCATGGTTTGTTCAATTAACTCATCGCAAAAACTTGCGATGCGATCGTTCCGCCCGATCGCATATCGCAAATCGCACGTTTCGTTGTTTAAACAGTTTGATCCATCGCAAATATTTGCGATGTGATCTGATCGCATCGCAAATATTTGCGATGCGACCGCTCCAATCGCATTTTTCCCCAGCACTCCTCGCAAATCGCAAATATCGCATTTTCTCTTCGTTGCATAAATCAGCCATTGCAAATATTTTCGCTGCGATCCATCGCAGATCGCAATTTTCAGTTTTCCTCCAAAGAGCCATCACAAATATTTGCGATGTGATCCATCGCAGTTTCCGCCCATCGCATAATCGTAATATCGCATTTTCTCTCCATCGCATAATCCGCCATCGTGTTTTCCACTTTTGCGATTTGTGATCAGTCCCGCCGGGCCCACCATACGATCCCCTCGCCGCTCATATAAAATGCGCCTTTTTCCTTTGTAAAATTAAAAAACGTCATATTGTAATATTTACAAAGGTTTTTCCGCTGCCTTCTCCAAACTGTCAATCTTGCATGATCGACGGCTTAGATTTTATCTTTTTCCACCATTCTATGATTTCTCCAATTAATCCCGACCGTTGGATGATGCCATCCAACGGCCCTGCTTCCTCCGCACATCCTCCAAAGCAGTTTAACCTATAAACGCAGGATTTCATAACTTTTGTTTGTATTTCGCAGGGTTTAACGTTTTTCACTATATTCAGATGAAATTCAAAAGATGAGGGTGACGACCCTCCCTCCTTCGATTTATCCAAGGAAATCGTTTCGCAGGTGTCAAATTCACGTTTTCATCAGTGTTTCATGAGGCATTGATGCCGTATAACTCTGCGCAACCCTATGTAACAGTGAAGCACCAAGAATCCAGCACAGTCAAAGAGTATCAACTGTAGAAGACCAGAAATGTGCCAGTACAGAGGATTGAAGACAGTTTTATGGGGATTACGGCTAAGACTGTTATCAAAAGCCTAATCCCCGATTTAAAAACACGATTTAAAGAAAACCTAAATTGTTTATCAGACAGAAAGGACCTCCACCACCATACTTGAGGCGCATTGATTCCTCAGCTACCATAAAAGCCACCTGTTGTCTCAAAGCCTTCGAACAGAAGCTGAACTTATTGCAGAAACAGATATTTCGCCTCCAGCACAGCCAGGGAGTTATTTCTGCCAGGAAATAAATGCAGAACTATCTGCAGAAGTTACTCCAAACGTACACGGAGCCTCAAAGTCAAATAAAGCTCACACCGAGCTTTGATATTAATTGTAAATTAGTTAATACGGTGAAACACCTGTAAGCTTCTCCATCGAGCCCCTCAAAAGGCTGAGAAGTCATCACCCTGTATTAATTGTCCTGAGAGATCTTTCCTCAGATCTTTTCTCCTCATTCTTCTATAAATATTTCTATAGAAGATGAGAAACTGTTGGTCACTGCATATCTGTAGCATGTAAATAGTTTTCTGAAGCTGCTGTAAGCTCTGTTTGTAAGAGAAAATACCTAAGTTGAGCTGAGAAGCCTGAAGCTGTAAAGAACCATTGGACTTAAAGATTGTAACTGGTTTGGAGCATCAATACAAGCTGATTTATGGGATCCTGATCTATGTTGACGGTGATGTTATTCTCCTTGTAACTTGTTTTATTTATGTTTTCATTTTGTTTCATTTTCCACTATAAAGAACAGTTTAAACAGGGTTAGGACCAACTGTATATCAGTAACCTTCTCTGGCTGAGAAATCTTTATTTGAATGTTTTCTTCCAATCTGTGTTATTTGAGAATGATTTGATTCAGTTTGAGCATAGGAATGTTGGTGTTCCCTCATCTGATTGTTTAGCTGAATATTAGTCTTGAATGTTATGTTCAGTATTAGTTAAGTAGAGATGAACGCTGGAAGATATGGTTAGCCCTGGTCCCAGACTTGTCTGCATAACTGTCTGATTGTTTCCCTTGGAATGTGTTGAAAGCTAGCTAGTTTAGAAGCACTTACCAGATCTTAGACCACTCTGTGTTATCTTTGTGTTTCCCCTTGTTTTGTATGTTTTCTATTGAAAGTGTGTCAAAGGCTGGCTAGTTTAAAAGTACTTCCTAGATCAGAGTCTACTTTCATGTCCTTCTTAAGTGTTTGTCAAAGGCTGATTGGTTTAAAAGTACTTATCAGATCCTAGGCCGCTCTTTGTTCTGCATCTGTTTATTTCCCCTTCTTGATGTATCACTCCATTCCATAAATCAAACTTTAAAGAGATCCTTAGACATAGATGACTTGCCCCATGGACCACTCTTGCCTCTTGCTACTCCAATTAAAACCCTACTATGACTCCATAGCCCAATGGATTGAAGTTGTTTCTTGCCTATCTTCTTAGCTGAATCAATTTTCGCTTTCATTCATCTTCACCCTTCATTTAGACTTCCTTCACCTTCATTTATCTTTGTCCAACCAAAGCAAAAAAAACCCTTGGTCATAACTAGCCTAATATCATTATCCTAAACTTCAAAGACAAATCCATCTTTGTACATATTGGAGAGATCCCTCTCCGGATTCAGGAGGGCTAGATCCTAAAATCCCAAAGTTGGTTGAAATGATGTTAAATCTGTGATCGGAATTTTTGCCAATCTTGCTTATTACAGAGACCTAACACTAGGTGCGGCCCACACAGGCTATTTTTAGGTGTATGTATATTTTTAGACATGGTGAGTATATTCTATAAGTTGCAGGATGTTATTTCTAGATGGTTGGTCAAATTTGAAAAATAGATGAAATTATATTTTTAGAAGATTGTTCGAAGTCTATTTATAGATCGTCGATCTAAAAATAGATGCATGTCGATTATTATTAGCCCTTAATAATAATCAGACAATAAATATCAACTTATTCTCTTGGAGCACTTTATTTCAATGAATAGATTTGGAAAATTAGTGGGCTGAAGGAATTACGCAATTCCTAGGGTGGTTGGTGACTCATGCATGGAGGACTCAGTTAGAACTAAAGTGGAAAAGTTATGATAGAGTTGGAAGAGTAGTTATGAGAGTTGTTATTCAGTTAAACTCAGTTAATAGAGTTAAACTCAGTTGATCTAGTTGTGTCTAGTCTAACTGAATGATACACTAGTGAGAGTGGAGTGAATTAATTAGTTAATTAATTCACAAATAATAACTCACTAATCAACTGAACAAATACAACAGTTAACTACAATGCATTTCAATTCCAGTGGAGTCCCAATAGAGAGGTAGGTGAAAGGGTGAGATGGACTATCCGTTGTGACTACTAGTGATGCATTGATTGCATTTACATATACATTGGAGATGCCAATGAGATTTACGCAATCAAGGTGAGTGGGATTGCATCGAATTGGTCTTTGTAATTAGCTTGGATTGCATATTGGAGGCAGGTTATCAGGAGGTAGAAATCAATGCATGGATTTGCAGATTTCTTCATGATAGTGTGTGACGATTGTATTGTACTGAGAGCTTGATGTACTAAGCTTTGTATGAGATTGTTACGTGATCTCCATGATACATAATATATGATATTTGGGGTTTTTAGCTTCAGGATTTCCTGTTAAACAACTACGTTATGTGTGTTTTTATTGCTTCATGTGTTTTGCAATTGTTGATTAAATTTCCGCAAGAATTATAGTGGAAGGATTTTGTATTTAGCAAGAAGCTAAATATTGTTAGATCAGGAGAGTTCGGATATATACATGCATATTGTATATAATTTCTACAATTTCTAGGGTTCAATGGAGTTTAACTCATATTTTGCAATGTCTCAACGCTCACAATCCTTAAGAAAAAATCCAATGGTTACAAAAATAATTTAACACAATCAGTGAAGATGGAGATGCCATCAAAGAAAGGATAGTGGCATGATAGGAGAGAAGGAAATTAAAAGATGGAATTTGAAAATAAATCTGAGCGGAAAAAGGGTAGAGAAGTGTTTTAATGGTAGGAAATGGAGTTACAATGGCAAAAAAAAATCATTTTAGGAGCTATATCTTATACAATGTCAAGCTAGGAGTAACTCCATGAATAATTTTTTGTTTTGCATTAATAGAGGATATGAATATACACAAAGAGATGGAGACTAATGGGTTTCATCTCCCAATATTTCTTTTTGTCTTCTAGCTTTTTTTATTTCTCTATTTATAATATTTACATAAGATTTCCTAATCCCGAAAATTAAATATCAACAAAGTTGAAAGTAAAAAAAAAAAAAATCATTTTTTTTTCATGAGGGAGAACAACTAACACATCCTAGGAAAGTTGTGTTATTGTTATAACTGGAGCACAAATTCAATTTAGTGAAGGCACATTAAAGTCAACAAGAGCATGAAAGAAAGATATGCTTCGGATCTCCAATTAAATGGTCTACAAACTCACTCACGACATCCATGATTTCGTGTGAAACGTCCAAAATGTTTTTATGCATATGTTAATTTTTTAATGATTTGGATGAACGAAGTTGGATGGTATTTTTTTAAGGACTTATTTGAAAAGGGTTCATTTCAAAAATAAAAGTCAAACCCCATTCAAAAAGGGAAGAAGTATATCATTAAAGTTTTTTTTTGGGATTTTTAAAGTGTTTTTTTGTTTCTTATTAAAAGAGAATTAAAAAAAGGGTTTTTATTGGAAAGAGAATTTAGGGTTTTGCAAAGGTGAATCAATTTTAAAAAAAAAACAAATATTATGGTTTGTCAAGCATGACAGTGTTTTGGGTTTGGAAAAATCCCTTAATGTACGTGAATTTAAGGCCTTTCAAAGGCGAATCTCACTTTGTTGTCATCATCCACATGTGTCTTATCACAGTGGGATTCACCATCATATTCACCATTCACGTTATAGTGGAATTCTTTATCATTTATATGCTCTTGCTCGGTTTCACATAGAGGCTTAAAATTCTCTCTCTACAATCTTTGTTGCTTCTTCTTTAGCCATATGCATGTCTACATAATGGGTTTCGCTTTTATAGTCTTCATGACCATCATCCACTTTTGAGTGGGATTCTCCAAGCTTTGTTGTCCTCTGAGAGTCTTGCTCATCTACTCTCATACCTATGACTTATTTCGCTATTGATTCTTCAGAATATTGTGACAAAATTTGTCGTTTTATGTCACCTTACTTTGTACCGAACTCTCCTTCCAAGGTCTTCCATGATTCCTAGGAAGATGTAGCTTTTGCTACCTTGTACAAGAACTTATTATCTAATGTATTTTTGATAAAATCCAATACTAAAGCATCACATACTTCATCATATGGGTTATTAGACCAGTACTTAATTAACACTTTATATCGAAGATAATTTTGTGTTTTGAAAACCTAGAAATCAAAATTTTTAACTGTAAATTTTAACAGTGCTACCAGATCCATCCTGATCCATGCATCCTTTACTTGTTCTAATTCATCAATTGTCTTGTAGATTCATCAGTTGCAACGAGAACCTCTATGATCTCTTCAAAATTCTTTGGCTTTTCTTGTTGATTTCTTATTTTAATCACCTTCAATCTTGCTTTGCAACCCATGAATGTTGTCTTTCTTCTATCTTATGGTTGCTTCCTTATTGCATGAGGCTTCCTTCCATATCTCCCCCCAAAAAAATATTTTCAATATGTGCCCCCGTAAGGAACAATATTCACTAGATCCATGTACACAAAGGGATATTTTTTAACCCAAAACACTGTCATGCTTAACAAAACATAATTTTTTTTTTTTTGAAAATCGGTTCACCTTTGCAAGGCCCTAAATTCTCTTTCAAATAAAGCCCTTTTTTAATTCTCTTTTAATAAGAAAAAAAAATGCACTTTAAAAATCAAAAAAAAAAAAAAACTTTAATGATATACTTCTTCCCTTTTTGAATGAATTTGGACTTTTATTTTTGAAATGAATACCATCCAACTTCGTTCATCCAAAGCGTTAAAAAATTAATATTTGCATAAAAACATTTTGGACGTTTCGCACGAAATCATGGATGTCGTGAGTGAGGTCGTCAACCTTTTAATTGGAAACCTAAAGCATGTCCATCTTTCATGCTCTTGTTGACTTTAACATGCCTTTAACATGCCTTAATTGGAGACCTAAAGCATATCTATCTTTTGGGTCTTGAACTTCCGGAGCCATTTTGAGGCCCTAAACGAAGTTTTTTGGGCATTGTTTTCCAGTGAATCTGATTCCATTTTAGAATCTACATTCACATTCAATAGTTGTAGTACTCGGATAGATCTTTATAATGGTGTATCATATGTTTCAAATGGAGATAGTATGCCAAAGTTACGACCTCGGGAAATTGATGTACAAATTTACCCCAACGAGGCCCATATTTTGGCGTTTCATCTCCTAGGGTTAGGTTTTTGGATGTTTAGGATTTTCCATTGTTTCTCAATAATATATAGGCCTTCGAGCCTCATTGTAACACATATTTTGGAGGCCTATAGCCACCACATCTCTTCTAAGAGATAACCTACCAGCGCCTTAGCTAGTTTATTTCCATTCTTTTTGTAAGCAAATTTCAGTTCTTTGATATTAATGAAATGAAGTGTTATTTCTGCTGCATCTTTGTATTTATGGTTATATGTGTATTCTATTGCGTTCCTGCATAAATCCGGATCAGTGGTATTAGAGTGGTCTTCTTTTTTCTCGATCCTTCTTTACATGTCCCCAACGAGGTCGGGGAATAAGGAGTTAGGGCTCGATCTGGTTGAACCTTTGCAAGATCAGCCTCGCAAACCCCGATGGGTGCCCATGGGGGACGAAAAGAAAGATGAGGGAGTAGGATATCCTATCAAAATATTTCTCAAGGAGCCCCTCAAAAAACAAAGAAACGCGATGATGGATAACTTTGCCCAGATCCTTCAATGGCTACCCACCAGCGGCGCATCTATATCCAAAAGCCACTCTGGAGGCGCGACTCCCTTTAAGGTACAAGTAAAATTTGACATTCCTATATTTGAGGGTCAAATAGATTAATATGTCGTAGATATATGGTTGAATCTATTAGAAGGATATTTCTCGGTTCATGACTTTTCTGACCGGGAGAAGATTATTTTTTCACTCCTCAAAGCTACCCCCCATGTCAAGGACTGTTGGGAAACATACTGTGAGAAAAAGGATGAGACAAAACCCTCTATGTTATCAGCTGTACCCACTTGGAATTCTTTCCGAGACGCCATCAAGGAATAATACTATCCCATGGGGAGCTATGAGGACAAGTACATACAATGTACCATGCTGCAGCAACAAAGGGATCAAGATGTGCATGAGCTGATGAATCTGTTCCATACCTTGCGCACAAAGTTGGGTATCAAAGATTCAGAAAAACATTTGGTGCTAAAGTATCATAGTTGTTCTCACAGCTATATTCAGGAGGAAATGGAGTTCCTTGACATCTCCTCGCTTGGTACGACATACCGGTACACTGCCAAGATTGAACAAAAATTCAAACAGAAGAAGCGAGACTTTGGATTTGTGAATCAAAAGCAAGGGAAAGGTGCCCCCAAACCACAGAATAAAGAACAAAGCCAAGGAATGGTGGCCCAAGACAACCTGTCAAAGATACAAGAAAAGAACAACACTGCGAAGCCAAAGAAGGACATGGGAAAGCGGTGTGAGTTCCATAAGAGCTCCACTCACAACACAAGTGAGTGTTGGGCCAAGCAATCACTGGTGGCCGAGATTAGGACTTATGAATCAGATGCATGCTCTGAATCTGAATCAGAACCTGACAAGGGGAATGACAAAGGGAGATAGATTATTGATGTGGAGCCCAACGCCATTGTTTCCACTGCGAAGCTCCAGAAGGAGGAACCAGAAGATCCAGAGGAGGAGGATCATGTCTTCCACTCCCAGATGTGGGTAAAGGGTTCCCCGCTACAGTTCACTGTAAAAAATTGGAGCCAAAAGAACCTCATTTCAGAAGACTTCGTGAAGCGGTTGGACTTGCCGACCACAGCACACCCACAACCATACACCATCGGTTGGCTTCACCAAGGATGGGATCTCCGCATCAGCCAGCAGTGCTAGCTTCCCTACAACATGAAGCCCTTCACGGATGGGGTATTATGTGACATTGCTCCTCTTGATGTTTGTGATGTATTATTAGGCCAACCATACTAGTGGAAGCGATATGATGTTTATGAGTCCCAACCTCGCGCTGTTATTGTTACTTTGGGAAATAAGTTGTACAGGATACCAGAGCTAGCACCACCTACTGCTATCTATTTGGTTACTGCAAAACAATGCAGTAAGCTCATTTCCAAAACCAGGAAAAAAAATTTCTTG
Source organism: Pinus albicaulis (assembly GCA_034641835.2). Taxonomy (NCBI): domain Eukaryota; kingdom Viridiplantae; phylum Streptophyta; class Pinopsida; order Pinales; family Pinaceae; genus Pinus; species Pinus albicaulis. Next base: position 128,397,331 of record CM076576.1, read on the forward strand.
ATGATCCGCCCCCATGGCAACAAGAATATCGTGGCCACGACCTATAGACAAGGCTCCTCTGCACACAAAAAAAATGGACAAGGTTGTGGAGGAGTACAGGGACATGTTCACCTCACCCACAGGGGTGCCTCTGCACTATCAGGTCAAGCACCCCATTGATTTGACCCTAGGTGCACCACTACACAATGGACTGATCTATCAGCATTCTGTTATGGAGAACGATGAAATCAAGAGGCAGATTTAGGAGCTGCTATAGAAAGGTCACATCCAGCCGAATTCATCACCCTTTGGGAGCTCGATCTTGTTGGTACAGAAGAAGGATGGAACTTGGAGACTTTGTATTGACTATCGGGCGCTGAACAAGATCATTGTCTGGAATAGGTACCTGATCCCATGGATTGATGACCTTTTGGACCAACTCAAAGGGGAAAAATATTTTAGCAAGATTGACTTGAAGTCTGAGTATCACCAGGTACCAATCGAACCCTTTGATGCGTGGAAGACTGCCTTCAAAGCCGAGGAGGGCCTTTTCGAATGGTTGTTCATGCCTTTCGAGTTAACAAATTCTCCCATAACTTTCATGAGGTTGATGAACGACATCTTGTGGCCATTTACTAACTCATTTGTAGTGGTGTACTTGGATGACATTCTGATCTTTAGCTAGAATTGGGAAGAGCACCTCCACCACATCTGACAAGTCCTCCAAACACTGCGACAACACAAGTTGTGTGCCAATTTGGAGAAGTGCACTTTTGGCATGACCCAGGTTCAATATCTGGGATACATTATTGATGAAACGGGGGTGCATGTGGATCCAACCAAGATCCAAGTCATTCAAGATTGGCCAGCCCCAACAACTCTAAAAAAGCTTCGCATCTTTCTAGGGTCTTGCTAATTTCTACTGCAAGTTCGTGTTGGGATTATCTCATATCACTTGGCCCTTGAGTTAAGTCACCAAGCGAGGAGCGAAAGAAAAATTATTTTGGTCGGAATCTCAACAGAAGGCATTCATAGAATTGAAACATCACCTTTGTTCCACCCCAGTGCTCACATTACCAGACTTGCAACAACCATTTGAGATCAAGACGGATGCCTCTGACTATGCTATTGGGATATTTCTTACTCAACAGGGGCATCCAGTGGCATATCATAGTGAGACATTGTCAGACACAGTCCACAAGTATCCCACTTATGACAAAGAAATGCATTCCATCGTGCAGGCTTGTTGACAATGGAAGCATTAGATTTCGGGGAAGGAAACAATCATCCACACAGACCACCGAACCTTTCAGTTCATACAGACACAAGGGAAGTTGTGAAACGATCGCCATCAGAAGTGGTCCACATATCTGCAACAATTTCATTTGAATATCAAGTACAAGAAGGGTAGCACCAATAATGTTGGAGACTGACTCAGTCGACCACCGATCATGGTGCTAACCACCGTTCTCAACTCTTATGGGCACGAGACTTCTGATTGGCCACTTCTCTATAAGAGAAATCCAGAATTGGGTCACACATACAAGGCACTCTTAGGGGGTACGCAAGTTCCAAAATTTCACCTCTAAGATGCATTGTTATGTCACCTGGGAGACCTTTGTGTTCCTTCAAGCGAGTGTGCAAGGATGATATGGGAAGCACACTACAGTCGACTCACTGGGCATTTCGGGGTCAAGAAAACAGTGGCAGTACTGCAAAAGTATATCTATTGGCCAAACCTTTGACAAGATGTCAGGAAGTACATCAGATCATGTACTTCTTGCACCATTTCCAAACCGACCATCAAGGAGCAAGGCCTCTATACTCCTCTACCTACCCTTAGTTGACCTTGGGAATCCATCTCCATGGATTACATGTTGGGCCTTCCTTCTACTAAGCATGGAAAAGATTGTGTTTTTGTGGTCGTCAACAAATTCTTGAAGATGACCATTATGGCGGCCTGCAAGAAGAATATCACAATAGAAGCCACTGCAAAACTCTTCTTTGAACGAGTGTGGGTGCACTTTGGGATCCCAGAGTCTATCATCTCAGATTGGGATAGCAGGTTCCTCAACACATTTTGGTCCAACCTCTAATCAATGCTGGACACCAAGCTCACCAATTCCACAACTTTCCATCCCCAAACTGATGGCCAAACAAAGGTCATCAATAGGATGATTATACACATTCTACGCATGTACAATTCAAAGAATCCACGCACATGGGAGGAGATCCTCCCTTATGTACAGAACAATTATAACCGGGCTCTCCACAACTCAACTGGCCACAGCCCCTTTTAGGTGGGCTTGGGATTCCAACCACTATGTCCCATTGACATAGTCATGCCATTTGCTGCTACTTAGGCCGATTTGGCTCATGTCCAGTCTGAAGCTCACAAAGAAAACAACTTCATCAAGCGCATTCAGCACATCCGCCAATAGGTTCATGAAATATTGGACAGATCTAATGCTAAGTACAAGCAACGACATGATCAAAATTGGGTGCCACACAACTTCCAGGTGGGCGACAAATTTTGGCTACATTTGTAAAAAGAGCACGTCACTGGACCCCACCGTAAGCTTCACCCACTCCGATATGGGTCGTACACCATCACCAAGGTTGTAGGGAACAATTCCTTCGAGCTTAGTATTCCACCATTCCTTGGCTTGCACCTAGTATTCAATGTGGACTGCCTTCGTCCCTACTTCCCACCTCTATTGGACACCTCTGACATTGCAGAACAATTCACACCGACAGAGTTAAACCCAGACTACATGGAACATGCCAACACAGATTGTATCATGGACATGCAAATCAAGAACACTTTCCAACAGAAGATCCAACTGTATCGGTTTGTCAAAGCTGGCCAACTCCTGCACCAAGGCAAGTGGTTCACCAGGGACCAAGTTCAGCAGAAGTTTCCTCATCTCATGGAGGAACTCGATGCAATGGGGAAAATTGCTTCCTAAGGGGGGAGGAATGATCCAGGTGGATATTGGTGGCCACCTGCCTATTCCACTTGGGGCCCCATCATTGTCTCTTTTAGTTTTTCAGTTTCGGCACAACTTACTATTTTTAGCATTTTTTCGGGTCCTGAACTTCCAGAGCCGTTTTGAGGCCCTAAACGAATTTTTTTGGGAATTGTTTTTCCGATGAATCTGATTTCATTTTGGAATCTACATTCGTGGTTAGCATTTATATTCCTCAAATAGATCTTTCTAATGATGTATCATGTGCATCAAGCAGAGATAATATGCCAAAGTTACGACCCCGGGAAATTGATGTACTAATTTACCCTGACGAGGCCCATATTCTGGTGTTTCATCTCCTAGGGTTAGGTTTTTGGATGTTTAGGGTTTTCCATTATTTCTCAATAATATATCGGCCTTCGAGCCTCATTTTAACACATATTTCAGAGGCCTATAGCCGCCACATCTCTTCTCAGAGATAAACTACCAACGCCCTAGCTAGTTTATTTCCATTCTGTCTGTAAGCAAATTTCAGTTCTTTGATATTAATGAAATGAAGTGTTATTTCTGTTGCATCTTTGTATTTATGGTTATATGTGTATTCTATTTCATTCCTGCATAAATCTGGATCACCTTGTTTTTGTCTATTAGCTCCAACAATTAATAGACCCCACTCGACACTCATCGCTATGTTTCACAACTCTTTTTTCTACCTTGTCTCACTATGGTAGCAAACAGGTTGACAAACGACGATTTATTTTTGGTCTCTAGTTACATTAGTTAATTTAATGTTAGTGGATTGTTCTCAAATGGTTGATTTCCAATATATATGAGATATTTAAATACTTCGATGGTCGATGGTCGAAATGTAGAGAAAAATGAGTTTTAAAGGGAAATTTCTCATCGTCGTCAATAGACAGAGACTAAAACTTTGAAATCGACTAAGTGTAGCTCTGTGGGTATTTGCACTAGTTACCAAACATTTCCTCAATTCTGTGATCTTTCTAAATAAATATTATAATGCAAAATTTATATTACACACATGGAGAACTCGATACTAAATCTTGAATTCTGATTAAAGGGATAATAATCATTTACAAACCTGCATAGTAACTTTACAGATCTCTAGATCTCTTCAACTCTCACTCCTCTTTGAAAAACGTGATTATTACATCATGGAATTCTTTTAAGAAATTCCTTACTCAAATCTAACAACACATAACTAATTTCTACTTTCTCTAACCAAATCTCAAATTTGTCTAATTTATTCCTTAAACATAGAACTAAAATGACACTCCACATAACCTCTTAACAAATTCAAATTCTTTTAGACTATATCCAATTTAATTATTACAAAATCAAATGACTTTGAGAATACAAATTCCCTTGAAAATAAATTAAGAAACCAACACCCAAACTAAATGGGTTTTTACCTAAGAAAGTCAAAGAGAAACTTGATTTGTAAATACTCCTGCATCAAAAAATAAATAATACTTTTATTATTTTATTATTATAATATTATATTTTAAATATTTATAATGAGTTTATAATTTTTATAGAATTATTAGAGGAGTTTGAGTTGTTTGTAAATATATTTGATAATTTTTATAACAAAAACAACACATCAACATGAAAAGGATTATAGAAATTATACAATATGCATGTATATCTTGGATTCACCCTATCTAACAATATGCTAAAGTTAAATACTGAATCGCTTCTACAAATCTTTGCGGAATTAAAAGCACAATCACCAATTACAATATAATGAAGAAAGATCAATCACACACAACACAGATATTTTTCCAGAGAAAGCTTACAACTGAAAACCCCACTACCTTCTATTTTATATTATATCATGGATCATGAAACAATTACATACAAAACTATAATCACAAGAGTTCTCAGTACATCAGCTAATTGTCTCACACTGTCATACGAAAATTGGGCCAATACACAACCAATTTACTACCTCCAGACAGCCTGCCTCCACTATGCAATCCATGATGGTAAAGAAACCTGAATAATGGATGCCTTGCCTGCCTTGACTGCGTAAATATCATGGGCTCATCCAATGTGTGTGTGCTTGCATGTGTGCAAGCAGATAATGTCACAACTGATATTTTACTTCCCTTTCACCTAGAACTCAACTGGGTCTCCACTGGATCTGACATGCATGCAGTTAATAATAGTAAAAACATTAGTTGCATGTGAGGTCACTATATGTTAATTAATTAATATTTAATTCACTTGATCTCTCACTAGTGTATCTACAGTTACAACTAGCACAACTGACTTTAACTCACTTAACTGAGTTAAATTGATTTACAACTTGCTTGACTCATACACCACTGCACTTCCAACTCTGTTACAACTAGAATCACTCAGTTACAACTAAATTCAACCTACATGACCCACCAACCAACCTCTTAACTCGAAATTCACTTAGCTAACTGATTTGGCACTTTAGTTAGCTATTTTTAAGTTCTCATTGAGAATAGATTATAGTTTAATGTCCATATAATATTAAGGGATAATAAAAATAGACAAACATCTATAAATAGACATTCACCTAAAAATAGTCTGTGTGGGCCCCACCCTAGTGTAGGTGCTTAGTTTTCACTAGGATCATGGATGTTGTTTCCGGATTCCAATTTCACTGTTTCTTGTTGCAAACTTCTTCACTCCCTCTCAACAAGAAAGGAATTTCCTTGCATGCGACATGCAACTCCATGCATGCGACATGCGACTCATGCATGCAACACTTCTCTAGTGTTTCTCGCACATGCAACACTTTGCTAGTGTTTATCGCACATGCAACCTTTGCATGTAACACTTCCGAAATTGAATAGCCTCCAAACAACTGAATCAGTATAATGCTTCTGTCATCAAAGTCTTCTAACTTAATTCTAGCTACTTACACATATATACTGGATCCTCTGTGTTGTTGATACTACATCCATGCACTCTGCACTTGCTGCTAACTCTGGACTGCGCTCTAGTATCTGACACTGTCACTTTGATCTCATGTCCTTCTGACATCTAACTGCATCAATCTAACTGATCCCACTACTGCTTCTTTGTGGGCTCCTTGTAGCTAGGATCGATTCATGAGATCCACACCATCTCAATGAATCCTGCCCAAAATTTCTTCTTAGGATTATTCATGCATGTCGCCCCACCTCTCACCTAGTGGTATAGTTGCATGCACTCCCTCTACCCATCTGGCTCAAAATTTCTCTGCATGAGTGGTTGCTCCCACTCCATGATCCTCCGCACGTGGCTGCTCCACATCTTGAGGTTCACTCTTACCTGCATGCAAATCCAGCTCCCTCTCAAGGGTCAATTGCATGACTTTATCACACTTCCCAATGGTATGAAGCTTTGTAGAAATCACATCTACATCAAGTCTATAAGGATTCTTAAATCGAATCCCAATCTTCTTGGTTTGTCATGTTGCTTTGTGTCGAAGGAAAAATTTTCCTTCACCAACTCGCGCACATTGTAATTGTCCCACCATCGCAAAATTTTCTAACAAAAGAGCTGATTTTAAATCGACGATATCTCCGTCATCTGAGCTCCGATTCAACCGATTTATTTTTTCAATTTAGGCATTTTTTCGCAAGGAATCCAAATATACTATTTTTTTTCGAAAATTTTGCATCAAAATTTTCAGATATTCTCTGCAAACTCGCGCACCCAAATAATTCCTGCTGTCATACCATGTAGAAAATTTATAACACATATCCGATACCATGTAGAAATTATGAAATATGCATGTATATATTGGATTCACTTGATCTAAAAATATGCTAAAGTTAAATACTGAATCGCTTCTAGAAATATTTGTGGAATTAAAAACACAATCGCCAATTACAATATCATGAAGAAAGATCAATCACACACAACACAGATAATTTCCCAAGGAAAGCTTACAGCTACAAACCCCATTATCTTCTATTGTACATTATATCATGTATCATGAAACAATCATACAAAACTCTAATCACAAAAGCTCTCAATACATTGGTTAATTGTCTCACACTGTCATACAAAAATTGGGTCAATACACAACCAATTTACTGCCTCTAGACAGCATGTCTCCACTGCGCAATCCTTGATGGTAAAGAACCCTAAATAATGGATGCCTTACCTGCCTTGACTTCATAAATATCATGGGCTCATCCAATGTGTGTGTGATTTCATGTGTGCAAGCGGATAATGTCACAATTGGTAGTTTACTTCCCTTTCACCTAGATCTCAACTGAGTCTCCATTGGATCTGACATGCATGTAGTTAATAATAGTAAAAACATCAGTTGCATGTGAGATCACTATATGTGAATTAATTAATATTTAATTCACTTGATCTCTCACTAGCGTATCTGCAGTTAAAACTAGCACAACTAACTTTAACTCACTTAACTGAGTTAAACTGATTTACAACTTGAACAACTCATGCACCACTGCACTTCCAACTTTGTTACAACTAGAATCACTCAGTTACAACTAAAGTCAACCTGCATGTCCCACCAACCAACCTCTTAACTTGAAATCCACTTAGCTAGAACTGATTTGGCACTTCAGTTAACTATTTTCAAGTTCTCGTTGAGAATAGATTACAGTTTAATGTCCATCTAATATTAAGAGATAATAAAAGTAGACATGCATCTATAAATAGAAATTCACCTAAAAATAGCTTGTGTGGGCCCCGCCCTACTGTAGGTGCTTAATTTTCACTGGGATCATGAATGTTGTTTCCAAATGCCAATTTCACTTTTTCTTGTTGAAAACTTCAACAAGGATGACGAAAACTCTATCCATGTTAATATTAATGTATCCATCTTCTTTAAATAAACATTCTTTAATTTTATTACTATAGATTTAAAAAAATTAATTGATACCAATATTACATTTAATGTCCATTACCCACTCTTTATTATAATCTTTTAAAGCAATCAACATTTCATATAGGGTAATCACAATACCATGGAGATTAAAAGTGATACATTTCTTCCACTCTTATCTACGTCTAAGCTATTGGCATAATGTCAAATTTTTTCTAAAATCGACTAAATAAAAATAAAATTGTTTTTAGATCTTAATATTAATTAGTAATAATTCTAAGAGTAGCAAGGTGATTGATTGTGTGAGGTTTTCTTTTACTATTTTATAATTCTTCTTACTATTTATTATTATTTTTGTAAGATGTAATTAAAAAATATTTCTAAAACATTTCCTTTAATAGTTAAACGAGCCATACTGCTTTCTAAGTACTATTTATTATTATTTATTTTAAAACATATAATTTTTATTTTAGGAATCCTTAACCATTGGATTGAAAATATGTTTAATCTGACATCATAGATAATAATCCCAAGTTTTTAATTCCAAACCTAAACATGATTCAATATCTCTATCCTTCTTATTTTTTGAGATTAGTTGAGAAGGTTAGTTTGTTGAGTGGGAATTACATCAATCTATGAAATATCAATATTATTTGATATTTAACTTTTATGGAGATGATGTTAGTTTAAAATATTTTAACTTGTTTTACAAAAGGTTATAGGTCTTTTCTTAAATTTCCATATTATATATAATTATGGTCAAATCATAGAGTTATTTATTTGTGTAAAGTAATTTTGAAAAAAAAAAAGACATCATTAAGAAATTTTTGGGAAATTAGATGAGAAAAAAAGAGAATTTAAAGAGTAGAAAGTGAAGGGTGGTTTCATGTTTGACTATGTCGGTAGTCATAAGGTCTTCACTTAGTGAACCTATAATATAGCATAAGCATTGGTGGAATTTTAAAGAATATCCTTAATTTTATTAGATATTAAAATTCTCTGAATCAATTTTTTGAACCTCCTCCCAAGACATTTTTCCAATAAAAATATCTCATATATTTACTCAATACTCCTCATTATAACCTCTAGTACTTATAAACCTAAAAACCTCTTGACCCGTTGCATCTTATCCCACTTAGAGCTCACCAGTCGATGCATAATTTACTTTACAAACATTAGGGAATTTTGAGGTCAAAATGAGCCTCAAAACAAAATATGTACTAATAAAATTAAATTTGAAATGACTAGTAAGATTCAAGATGATGATGTCATTCCCAATGATAGATATTTTTTAAGGAAAAAAGAAGGAAAACTACTTTTCTAATTGTATTTTTAGCTTATTTCTTATATGTTTACTTAAATTCCGAGTGTAAGTATCCATTGGATGCAAAATTAAATTTGACATCCAACTAGTACCCACGCTGCATACTTTCCACACTCTCCATACTTTCCAATAAACCCACACCAAAAAAAAATGAAAATACATGAAAAAAACCTATTTCAACATGTTTTTCGTGTATTTTTAAATTTTTTCAGTGTGGGTCTACTCAAAGGTATGCAAAGTGAGTACTCATTGGATGTTGAATTTAATTTTCATCCAACAAGTGTCTACACAAGGCATTTGAGTAATTGTATAAGGTTTTAAGTAAAAAATACAATTAAAAAAAGGTGGTTTTCCTTCTTCTCCTTTAAAATTTCATAACTCTTATTCCATTATTTAAACTATTATTTTACTATTTTTCTTTAAAAAACTTATTTTAGACCTCAAAATTATTCTAATATGAAAATGATAAAATATTGAATAACGAAATAAACTCCTATATAAATGCTATAATTGAAAAATATACACATATATTTTAAATAAATTCATTTTTTTAATTCACTTTCATTAATTATAATTAATTAAAAAGAAAAACAACCATAAACAATTTTTTGGAAATTAGATGTTCTTTCATATAGCAAGAACTTCTAAACCACTATAGTGATCAGAGTATTTTGTATTATTTAAAAATCATACTATCGAGAGGAAGTAAAATTATTAAAAAGCATACAATCAAGGTGGATGCAAATATATTAAGGTGGTAGCAAGATATAGAAAATGAATAAAAAATTATGAAACATGGTAAGAAAATGTACTTCAAATTATGATGCTTCCATATTCACATGTTTGGGAATTCTGGAATTAATAATTAGTTGTATAAAAGACACAAAATAGATAAACAACCTATTTCCGGAGAGATTTAAAATAATTTATATATTTATTTTTTAATTAAAAACAAAATATCATAGTTGCGTCAGTCATGAAAGAAAGTCCAAAAGTAATTTTGGATAAAAGTTATAAAAAAGATAGTTATATTTGTTTTCAAATATACATTTTCCTATCATAGTATAGGAAATGGTCTTGATAAAGTCTAATCATATCAATTTGTACTATTATATTTTGTTTTATGTTAATTTAAAGTTTATATATATAACTAACTTAAAAAGTAAATTTCAGTAGAGTAGTTTAAATATTTTTTTAGGTTTTTTTTTTCGAACTATTAGAAATGTAAAAATAAATAAAATTACAAATCTCTATGTATTTTTATAAATATATTAATTTTTTTATTAAAATATTATATTTTTTAGTTTCAAAAAACTATTATTCTATCGAAAGTATTCTAATATATTCTCTTAGAATTTAAGACCCTAAATCACATTAGAGGTTTGAAAACAACCATTTCATTTTATGACAATAATTTTCTAATCATGAAATTCATATAAATTCTCCATGGTAGATTGTGGAATAATTCTTATAAATTTTTGAAAATTTTCTTTTTTTTGTTTTTAAAGAGAATATATATTTTTGTATTATTCACTTACTTTGAAATGTTAGATAATTTAAAAAATTTATGATGGGATGAAAATTACCTATATTGTTGTTAAATGTTTTATAAAACTAACATGACCATATTAATAAATGTGGTTGATAAATATTGATTTACATATATCAATCACATACACAACAACATTAGTTATTGTAGTTGAAGAATACCAATAAATATACTTAATATTAATAATGATATTGTTAAATATATAATAATAATATTATTATTATTAGTATTAGTATTATTTACTATAGGTTAAATACTAATTACGTCGAAAGGCGTTTTTTTTTATGAGATTGGGTGGGCAAACACTATTTACTCCACCCAATCAAAACACTTTCCTATCGCTCTTCCAACGAAGAAGTGTATTTCGACAAGTGTCGGCAGCTCATTGCCTCCTCCATCGGTATCATCGTCGCCTCCTCCAACTACTGCCCAGAACGATTTCGTTTGGTAATAATGAAGTGATTATGACCTCCGTCCAGGTGCTACCCACGGTCACATCACTGCCTCCACAGTTGCGGCCCAAATATCCATTTGTCCAGGAATCCAAAACCCACCAACATATTCCGACATAAGGGAGGAGATAGGATAAGGGAAGCGAGAGGAAGCGCAGAGGTTTAAGAAGACATGGCTACGGTGAGGGTTTGGGTAGCCGTGGAAGGGTTTCGCAGACAAGAAAGGGAGGCTCGCAGTGGAAATTGAAGCCTCTTTAAACTATGAAAATTCTTGAGGCGAGTTGGGAGGCTTTGCGGTTACTCTGTGCGGTTTCAGCTGAAAAAAAAGTGGTGGAGAAATCGCGAAGTGGATCCACTTTTGAGCCTTGCGGACTCGGAATGTCACGCGGATAATGCAACAACAAATCAATGGTCTACAAGGGCGAGTTAGAGGAACACGATCGATGTTGGGTGAAATGGAGAAGAGGCTACGGAAAATGTATCGGATTTCATGAGGTAAATTGGGAAAAAAGTTGAATTTCGTTCATTGATGGACATGGGCATACCGGGTTACGACTCACTGTGATGGAATTCATAGATTTATTTCTTTGATTAGAGGGCGTAGAAAGGGGCGATGGCAGCGTACTGGATTCTTCAATTTTCCCTCTAATTTTTTCGGATGGGAGGGTCCTTTGTATTAAAGGCGATGAGTACCTCCAATGGAGCTCGTTAATCAATATGTTGTCGCTTTTCCCGAGGCACTTCCACCCAATCATCTCGTTCTTGAGAGGACACACACTTATATCCGAAAATAGCTACGATTTCGTCAATCCGTGCCATTCTTTCACGAATGTTTTGCCCTTCTTTTACTAGAAAACTAAGAGTCAACGCTCCATTTCCAACGAGAATCGTGCTTTTTCAATTGGGGCGTCTACAATTGGGCATCGAAGACCGGATCATAATAATTTTGGAGGCAATCGGTTTGAGGCCATAGATCGAAACTACGAGCTATGATGTATGACATGTTTGCTTCGAAAATGCCGTTGTGAATCATATGGGACTACTCGCACTCTAGCACTATGTTGTCACAATAAACCCAATCCTAGTTCACAACCTCGACTATCGGAAGAATCCCACCCGCTTTATCGTCGGAACTATATAATTAAGAAGAAATCCATGCCTTAGGCCAAACAATCGATGCGTCCGGACCCTTCCTTCCACTTTGCATTCGAACTTATGCTCCGATAGAATGCCTCGCATTCACCCCGGCTTAGAGATCTTAGATGGAGATGGACCGCCCCTTCATAAATGTAATTACACTTTGTTGGGAGATATGGGCCATGATGTAATTTCCTTTTCGGCATCAAGGGATTTGAACCCTTGTTCCGGATCCTTCAATAGGCATCTAGAATTCCAACATGCCCGCATTGGTTTTCATCCTCTTATGGGACCTTTCACATTCTTGACCCACCACAACATATTCTCTTCCTCCTACTTGCCCTTTCGTCGAGTAGCATAGCACAACTAGTGGTTGTCCCTCCCAAAGAGAGTCGCACCGACACCGATTCTTCAAAGACTAACGAACCATGAGCATCTAATAGTTTCAATGAGGGGAGAAATAATTTCTAAGGAATCTCGACCAAGGGATCTTTTGGGAAGATAAGTGCAAAAAGGGTCTGGAAAAATTTCGAGACAACAATGATTGGATGGAACAAAAACCTTGATTTGTGATGCCAAATATACCCAGCTTAAAATTTCAACCTATGCTATGGCATTACTAGTCAATCCTTGCACTCCCATCCTTATAGATATTGCGGCTAGGAAGAAACATAAATCTTTCCAAAATGGATTTGGAAGAAGACTATAATGCTACATTTATTCATTCAAGAATCAAACCTTGTTTGATTGCAAATGGAGCAAATGGTCGAGTTTCTCACATGGGCCGAGTAATTTTTGGTTCTACGGCTTGAAGACTTCTTGATGTATGAAAGGGTTGTTTAGTAGTTTTTACCAAGGTATACATATTTAATGTGTAGATGAATTGAACCTTATTTACCGTGTATATGAATTGAATGTAACGGAAGTTGTTTAGGTTTTTGAGTTCAAACAAGAAATATGCGGACAATATTTCAATGATGACCCCGATTTGTCCGGTACTAGTTTTTTTTGTTCAACGATGACCTTTATGGATTAGTTTTTTGTTTTTCAATGATGACCTTTATGGAGGCCAATCGAGCATGGGAGAAAAAAAATCATTCTTAATACACAATATGGAAAATTTATCCACTAAAAGCAAACTGGAAACCATGGGTTTGACATAGACCTTACAACAATTCAGTTTTACAAAAAAGAAATTATAAGGAATTCTTGCACGAGCAACCAAGTTTTTAAACAAATATTACCGTCTTGTTGAGATTGCAACAAGATGATGAGCTTAGTGGAAAGAAGTCGCCTTCACTAAGTGGGCCCGCAAGCTATTTTTGGCGCAAAGTCTATTTTTAGACATATGGATCATGTTCTATGAGTTGCAAGATGCTATTTGTGGATGGTTGGTCAAGTCGGAAAAAAATATGGACTTCTATTTTTAGACATATCAGTGGAATCTATTTTTAGATTGCCAGTCTAAAAATAGATATGTCGAATATTATTAGCTCTTAATAATATTTGGACTCTAAACATTATCTTATCCTCTTGGAGCACTTCGCTTAAGTGCCCGGATGTGGCACATGCAGTTTGATGTAAGGAATTACGCTATTCCTAGGGTTTAGTGGAGCTATTGCATGTTGACTTCGAGTTAGAACTCATGTGACAGAAGTTTGGTGGAGTTGATTGAGGAGTTAATGGAGTTGTGTTCAGTTTAACTCAGTTAAACATAGTTGAGCTAGTTGTATCTAGTATAACTGATTGATACACTAGTGAGAGTGGTGTGAATTAATTATTAATTAATTCACTAATTATAAACCCATTAATCAACTAAAGAATACATCAGTTAACTTTAGTGCATGGACAGTTTCAGTGGAGACCAGTGGAGAGGTAGGTGAAAGAGCAGAGTGACTATCGAGTTGTGATTATACTCGGTGCATGAGTTTGCACCACACATTGATGGAGATGCCAATGAGGATTGTGAAGTGCATACCGGAGGGATTCAAACTTGGATTGAGCTATTATTCATCTTTGATTGCGTAATAGAGGCAAGCTAATAGGTGGAGCGATTGGAGCATGTGTTTTGCTAGATCTCGAGCTTGTGTAGTGTGTAACAATTGGAGATTGTACTCGAGAGCTTGTGAGGAGTTGTACAATGATTGTTACATGATCTCTATCATTATAATATATAGATATTTGGGGGTTTTCAGCTTTAAGCTTTCCCATAAATACTGTGTTTATATGTGTGATTATTTATGGTTTTAATGTGCGCATGCGATTGTTTATATTTCCGTAATTAATGATCAATGGTAGAAGAGGTTATTTATTATGCATGAAGCTCAAATAGTGTGTGATCAGGATAATCTTGGTGAATAATTTAAGATTTATTCAAATTTCTACATGGTATCGGAGCGATATTGATCATTGGAGCAATTGCAAAACATTGAAGCGGTTGAGTTTTGTGTCGGTGGAATTCAAATTTGCAGCAGTTGTTTTCTTGGTGTCGAAGTTGAGATGTCTTTCAACGGATTGCGATTGGAGTATGCCCTTGAGGGCAGCTCGAATTATATTGCATGGAAGGACGGGATGGAGGCCGTGTCTGGATGACAATGGGTTGAAGGAGTTCATAGATGCAGAAGTCCCAAAGCCTACTTCTAGCGATGTTGCCGTACTTGAGGCATGGTAAAAAGAAGACAAACGAAAGTGTCGAAGGATTATGTTGGAGGGCGTGAAGGATCACATAGTGTCCAGCTACATGGTAAGGCTTCTCCATTCTTGATGTGGAAAGCCTTGACAGATTTATTCCAAAGCAAGAGTGACCGGAGGAAGTTGGCGCTCAAGGATAAACTCGGAAACATAAAGATGGAGAAAGGCGACGGTATGCCCAAGTACCTCACGAAGTTCATCCAATACAGAGATGAGTCGGGAAGTGTGGGGGGTGACTCGTTGATGATGAGGACTTGGTGAGCTTGGCTCTCCTTGGGCTTCGAAGAGTTGGCACTCCTATCGTAGACTCTGTCAATGGTCGACAGAAATTGCCAGGATGCGAGCGACTTTGGTCGAATCTTGTGCAAGAGGAGATAAGGCGGAGTACCAGGGATAGATCTTCATCAAAGAACTCTGATGAAGAGAATTGCGCTTTGGCTGCCAAAGCAAAGAAGGGGAAGAGCAAGAAAGCTTCTCATTCTTGTGAGAAAGGCAAGAAGCAGGACATGTCCAAGGTGAAGTGCTTTCACTGTCACTAATACGGACATTATGCCACAAATTGTCCGCAGAAGAAGAAAAATAAGTAGGTTATTGGATCTGCAGCTGGAGAGGCCTTAGCCTCGCAGTTTGAGCTGGATTTTTCGCTGATCGCATGCTTGGTCTCAAGTGTGATGGGTTCAGTGTGGTTTCTGGATAGTGGTGCGTCTTTTCACATGACAGGAGATCAAGATTTGTTTACTGATCTGGATGAGAAAGATCTTGGAGTGCACATTGAGATGGGCGATGATGGTAGATACAGTGAAACCAGTATCGGTACCATTTCCTTTGAGAGGGAGTTTGGTAAACCCTTTGTATTGAAGGAAGTGATGCATGTTCTAGGATTGAAGAAGAATCTTATCTCTGTGGCGATGTTAGAAGACAAGGGATATGATGTTGTCTTTAGTGAGGGAAAGGCTTTCTCCCGCGATGAAGGCAAGCTGGTGAGACCCGGAGGATAGGGGTTCGAGTTAAGAACCTTTATCAATTGCAGGTAGATGGTTGCGCAGCAATGGTAGGCAAGGCAGAAGGAGTGGTGAGCCAAGATGATGGCGAGTTGTGGCACCGGAGATTGGGCCACCTTCACCATGGAACTTTGAAGATACTGCAACAGATTTCTACTGGGCTTCCTAAAGGCACTCTTGCGCAGTCATATCAGTGCACAGGGTGTACCTTGGGAAAATTTGTGAAAGCCACCTTTCACGAAAAGGAGAGTCGCGCCATGACGATCCTTGAGAGAATTCACACAGACGTGTGTGGACCTTTGTCAGTAGCTTCGACAACAAAGCATAGGAATTATGTGATATTTGTTGATGATTTTTCTCGTAAGTGCTGGATATTCTTCATGCGTAAGAAGAGCGAGACATACTCAAAGTTCTATGAGTTCAAAGCACCGGTTGAGAAAGAATCGGGGGAAGTGGTCGAAGGCTCTTAGGAGCGACAATGGTGGTGAATTCATCTCCGGCGAATTCAAGGACTTTTGCAAAGTGCGAAGAAATTCGAAGAGAGCTCATAGCACCTCATAACCCACAAGAAAACGGGGGTTGCTAAGCGGAAGAACGAACGATCGTGGGTGTTGCACGGGCGATGTTGCATGATCGGGGCCTACCCATTCACTTGTGGGCGGAGGCATGCAATACTGCGAGATATGTGCGTAACCGTTGTCCCTCACAGGGATACTTGGCATGAGTACACCCGAGGAGGCATTTTCCCGGTAAGAAGCCCGATATTTCCCATTTGAGGATTTTTTGGTTCACTCGTTTACATTCATGTGACGAAGGATGCCGGGGAAGAAGGCTGGATCCGATCATAGAGGTTGGGATATTTGTGGGGTACACTAATACGCCCCACAACTATCGTGTGTATTTTCCGGACGATCGCAAGATCGTTGTGCAATGGGATATCAAATTTCAGGAGGAGAAAGCCATCAAGTGTTCGCTTGAGAGGGAGCCACACTTGCATGCGGATGAGGAGCTATTAGTTCCTAAGGATGAGCCTCGGGATGTGGATCAACCATAAGAGGAGGTTCATGGAGTGGAAGAGACCACTCATGCGGCGCCAACCATCGGAGGGCGAAGCGCACTAAAGAAGCCGAGCGACGGCTCAAGATGCGAGAGAAGGTTGTAGGAGCACCTACATCACGGCGTAGACAGAGATAGTCACACGATCGATATACTGGATACATGGCTCTTGTGAGCAAGTGTATCGTGACAGAGCCATCCTCTTTCGAGGAAGTCGTGGAGGACCCCCGCATGGGTAGATGCCATGGTGGAAGAGTATGATTCGATTGTCAGAAACAATGCATAGGAGATTGTCCCGAGATCGGAGGGGGGAAATCGGTGGTGGGTTTGAGATGGATCTACAAAGTGAAGCGGTAGGGGCGACGGGAGTGTGGAGAAGTACAAGGCAAGATTTTTTTTCCCGAGGCTTTTCACAGATTGAAGGGATCGATTATGAGGAGACCTTTGCACTGTCACAAGGTATTCTTCCATACGGATGATCCTAGCTCTCTCGGCACGGATGGGGTGGCACATTCATCGGATGGATGTGAAGACTGCGTTCCTCAACGGAGTCATTGAGGAGGAGGTGTACATAGAGCAGCCCGAAGGTTTCGAGATCTTTAGTAGCGAGTCGTATGTGTGCGGTGCTCAAGAGAGCGCCGTATGGGTTGAAACAAGCACCTCATGCTTGGTACACACGGATAGACAATTATTTCACCGGACTTGGATTCTCCAAGAGTGAGGCGGATCCTAACCTATACCCGGATTGTGGTGGAGGGTAAGTTGCTGATCATTGTAATTTACGTAGATGATTTGATTTTGACAGGGTGATGAGCTATTGATACTCTCATGCAAGGAGGATCTTGCAAAAGAGTTTGAGATGAAGGAATTGAGCCTCCTTTACTATTTCCCGGGATTGGAAATTTGGCGACGTAGTTGATGGACCGTTTGTTTCTCGGGGTAAGTATGCCCGGGAGATACTCGGAGAAGTTCAACATGCATGGCTGCAAGCCTATTGATACTCCTCTTCCCTGGAGGTTGGAGGAAGGAGGATGCTACATTAGCGGAGGTAGTGGATGCCACTGTTTATCGACAGTTGGTGGGGTCGCTTATGTATCCGGTCAATACACAACCCGATATATGCTATGCGGTTAAATAGCTTTCACAAGCTATGGTTAAGCCTACCAAGCTCTTTTGGAAGGCGGGGAAGCATGTGTTGAGATATCTCGGAGGCACATCGGGATATGGATTGTGGTACGAGACAGGGTCGGATGAGGTGAAGGCGTGTGGCTTCACGGATGCGATTGGGCAGTGGAGCCCAACGGACGAAAGAGCACATCCGGAGGGATTTTCGCATCGGGTCGACAACGGTTTCTTGGTACAAACGAGAAGCGAGATCCGTGGAACTCGGTTCAGCAGAGGTCGAGTATATGGCAGACGAGTTTGGGCTGCATGCGAGGCTATATGGATGAGGAAGATCCCTGGTCGGGTTGTTCGGTTCACACTTAGAGCCTACCGTGATTTATTGTGATAATCGAGTTGCATCAAACTCTCGGTTAATCCAAAGTATTTCATGATAGATCTAAACACATTGACATCCGGTATCATCATATCGGAGATTTTGTGCAACGGAAGATCATGTTACTTTCATACATTCCCACGGAGGATCGGGATGTTGATATCTTAACGAAGGCGCTCACCAGGGAGCAAAATTCGAATACCACGAGGGGCAGGGATAGGGGTTGCGGATAATCCATATCTTGTTAAGAGGGAGTGTTGAGATTGCAACAAGATGATGAGCTTAGTGGAAAGAAGTTTCCTTCACTAAGTGGGCCCACGAGCTATTTTTGGCGCACAGTCTATTTTTTAGACTATGTCTATTTTTAGACATATGGATCATATTCTATGAGTTGCAGGATGCTATTTGTGGATGGTTGGTCAAGTCGGAAAAAAATAGATGGACTTCTATTTTTAGACATATCGGTCGTAATCTATTTTTTAGATTGCAGTCTAAAAATAGATATGTCGAATATTATTAGCTCTTAATAATATTTGGACTCTAAACATTATCTTATCCTCTTGGAGCACTTCAGCTAAGTGCCCCGGATGTGGAACATGCAATTGATGAAGGAATTACGCTATTCCTAGGGTTTAGTGGAGCTATTGCATGTTGACTTCAGTTAGAACTCATGTGACAGAGTTTGGTGGAGTTGATTGAGGAAGTTAGTGGAGTTGTATTCAGTTTAACTGAGTTAAACATAGTTGAGCTAGTTGTATCTAGTATAACTGATTGATACACTAGTGAGAGTATTTTTAATTAATTATTAATTAATTCACTAATTATAAACTCATTAATCAACTAAAGAATACATCAGTTAACTTCAGTGCATGGACAGTTTCAGTGGAGACCAGTGGAGAGGTAGGTGAAAGAGCAATGTGACTATCAGTTTTGACTATACTGGTGCACGAGTTTGCATCACACATTGATGGAGATGCCAATGAGGATTGCGCAGTGCATACCATAGGGATTTGAACTTGGATTGAGCTATTATTAATCTTGGATTGCGCGAGAGAGCGAAAGCTAACGAGTGGAGCAGATTGGATCATGTGTTTTGCTAGATCCGAGCTTGTGTAGTGTGTAACAATTGGAGATTGTACTTTGAGAGCTTGTGAGGATTTTGTACAATGATTGTTACATTATCTTTATAATTATAATATACAGATAGTTGGGTGGGTTTTCAGCTTTAAGCTTTCCCATAAATATCGTGTTTATATGTGTGATTGTTTATGGTTTTAATGTGCGCATGCGATTGTTTATATTTCCGCAATTAATGATCAATGGTAGAAGAGGTTATGTATTATGGTAGAAGAGGTTATGTATTATGCATGAAGCTCAAATAGTGTGTGATCGAGATAATCTCAGTGAATAATTTAACGATTATTCAAATTTCTACACGTCTTCACGAGGAAATTCATTCCCCGCTAGCTTTTCCCAAGTTTTGGGACACAAAGACCCCTAGACAGAATCAAACTAGATGGAATGCAAACAAAACACAATTCGGTTTAAATACTTATGTATTTCGAGCTTCGCATTATTAAAACTCCATCACAATGAATTTTTTTTCTTCTAGCTAACTTGAATGGAGATGAATGTTAAATTTTCGAGACCATATTAAATTGACCTACACTCCTAATCAAAAGCCTAAGTGGCTAAAATTACTTTAACTTACCAAAACTTCAAGTATAGGATTTCTAAATCTAAAAAAACATAACTCGAAAATATGAACAAAAGCTACAAAATTGCAAGTAACCCATCACATCACTTATTATTAATTCAAAAGAAGAAATGATTACACAACTTGCTAATTACTCGATCAAAATAAAACTAAATGGCACTCATCCATTCTCGCATTATTTTATATAGATGAAGGAAAGGATTTTACAAAATAGACTTCCTAAGTTTAGAAGAAAAAACCCAAAATTTGGAGTTGCCTTTTCAGGTGTCTTATTCCACTAATCAAGAAGACAACATTGAAGATAATATTTATGATGTCGTCGAATTTGAGGTTTGATGCATTTGATTTGATCAATTGTGTACCATTGAAGTTCGGGATTGTGGGCATCAAATGTGTGCCCACTGCACTCTAGCACTATGTTTTCACAATAAACCTAATCATACCACAACATATTATCCTCCTCTAACTTGCCCTTTCTGTCGCGAGTAGCATAGCACAATTAGTGGTTGTCCCTCCCAAAGAGAGCCGCACCGACATCGATTCTTCAGTAGAATAATAAACCACGAAAATCTAAGAGTTTCGATGAGGGGAGCAACAACGGCTTTCAAAGGAATCTCAGCCCAAGGGATATTTTAGAAGATAAGTGGAAAAGGGGATGGAAAAATTGAGGACAACGAAAGTGATTTGATGGAACAAAAACCTTGATTTGTGATGCCAAATATACTATTTGAAATTTCAACCTATGCTATGGCATTACTAGCCCGATCCCTTGCACTCCCATCCTTATAGATATTACTACCACGATGAAACATAATTCTTTCCAAAATGGATTTGGAAGCCTATAATGCTACCTTTATTCGTTCAAGAATCGGATGGAATTTATTAGCTCTATAACTTGTAGTTTGTAATAGTTCAAGAATGTGTAGGAATCACATTGGAGCTTATCCATTCCAGAACTAATATATCTATTTTTTGCTCTCGATGTATTTTAGTAGAGGACTACTTACATATTTGCTTCTTCAATTGGGAATTTCTAAGTAAAATATTGGTTTGTAATGGCATCGTTCAAAATTAGTAAGTTGTCCCATGTGTTTTAGATATCGAAACCTTATATTGCCATGATTTCCCTACAATTTGGGTATGTGGGTATGAATATTATGACTAAGGTTTCTCACAATGGAGGAATGAGTCACTATGTTCTAGACACGCCATTGCTACGATTGTCATGGCTCCTTTTGCCTTTTTTATTTGAAAGGTATGATAAATTATTGTTTAATCTTTTCCTTTTTTTTAATGGAAAGTAAATATTGATGTTAATCATGAAGGGAATAAAAAAATGCTAGGTCTAAACTTCTATATTTATAAATTTTTTGAGGTCTTTATTTTGTTTCTTTCGTCATCTCATGTTGAGGTTTGTACTTTGTTTCCTTCTCGTTTTTTTTCTTTGAAAAGTTCTGCGCTAAAAATAGATTTACAATGCTTTATGGTTGTCACACTTGTGGTATTTATTAATTACACTATAATGACATTAATATTTTATTTAGGTTTTTTATATCTACAATTTAGATTTTCTAATAATTTTGGAATTTGAATCACAAGAGAAAAAATGAAATATTTCACTTAATTTATTAAATTCAAAAATCTGAAATCCAAATAAGAATCACTTACTTTCACTAGCCTTTCTAAATTCTAATTCCGCCTTTTCAATATAGGTAGTACTTTCACTTAACATTGCATTGTAGGAGGTGTGACCCAAACTCACTTTTTTGACTTTCTACCTCATATTCGTTGGCCTTATAAGGGTGGGTATTTTAGTATTGTTTACTTCTCATTGCAACTAGAGATATGTTGTAGTGAAGACTAAAAGTTGAATTTTTGGTGTATGCATATAGGCCCGTATTTGATCAAAATGTCTATTATCGTTTGGGTCTGAAACTCACCACTCCCACTTTTTTCCTATGCACTAAGTAATACACTCCCCTGCAATGACTTTTTTTAATGGAAATTTTGTTTAGATAACTCGCATTGTTCTTACTATATTTCTTTACCTTTTTTCTCATAGGAATGTTGTGAAACACTATTACAAATTTAAGTGATTAAGTTTAATATGTTTTTATAACATATATTGAGTTTTGGATCAATGGTAAATGGATTAGTGAGTTGAAGAAAGATGGTGAATGAACATATAATTAAATTATGACAAATCATCAATTCAAACTTGTTATAGATTTATGGACTAAAAAATTATATTTTAACACAACATTTAAAAAACATATATATTTTTAAGAAAAAAAACATCAAAATTTACGCATCTAAATTTTTTTCTTCAAATAATTTCGGGGATTATATATTCTATTCTAATTACTTATATATTTTCATGTTACAAAATGGAAAGATTGAGTATGAAACAAGTACGTAGCTAGGCAAAGATAGCAGGGAACCCTATTGTCGATTGGTGAAGCAATGTTGATGAAATTGTACACGTGTCTCGTTGTTCACTTGTTTTGGTCTCCACAACCACACCACCCTCATCATGAAAAAATATGTAAAGTCTCCCTTCGTTGTCGCCGGTAAAGACCGGGTTAAGTGTCCTCTCTTGATAATTCCCTCATGCCTTGGTTGGGCAATATTTTTCATTCTTAAGGTGGTTACCATGTTCATGCATAATTGAAAGCTGTTTCCATGTTTCTATTGAGATGTAGTAATTCAAAGTAAACAAGTACACTCAATTGAAAATTTTCCAAAATAATATTTATTTGTCATTGTTCGTGAATATTGTTGTGCTTGAAAGTTGGATGAGATCTATTTTATGGTGATAGTTTAGAGCTATTAAATTTGATAAAGATAGTCCAAAGAAGAAACTTAACCCTAGAATTTCACTCGATTCACATGTGCGTGCTTTTGTTGCAAAGAAATATTCAACTCAACTTTCACTTACCACCTTAAACTGCTTCATGGGAACCTTGCGACTTAGCTACATTTACTTTTGTTGTTCAACACAAGCCTTTTGTATGGGCTATAGGATGGGACATGAACCTTATAACTGCAGTTTACTCTTTATATATTCTAGTTGCATGTGAACTAAGTAGTTTCATGACTTGGTTTACGTACAAATGCAAGACTCATCGGAATATCGATAATTTGATTGCAAATTTACAATAGGCAAGGAGTTGTCACCTCTAGAATTGCATATTATCTACAAGGTCCGTGAATGAAATTAAAAGGACCTATATTTTCCACAACATTTAGTCCACTCGTTGATGATAATAGTGTCTGTCATGGGCTCCATTATTCCAAGCTCCATTATTCTTGCTCGGACCATCTATTTGGGAAGGTGAAGTGCTACATTGAAAATTAGACTATAGACTCGGGAGATTGAATTTTTTTTTGTATGCATGAATATAGAAACATATAAGTGATATTGATTTATAAACTTCTTATGCACTTTGTGGTGGGAGAAATTCTCGATTGTAGTGGGTCCGTATGTTGTGTTGTGGGGCAAAGTCAAGGATCACAAAATACCAATTGGGAAAAAAACAATCTGCAATTGCTTCCTACAATAGATGTCAAGGCCAATGATGACACCGAAGTCACTTACAAAAAAAATGACGAAGTTATAAAAGGTGGTGAGGAGAATGAAGAGACTGATTCCAAAAAATTTAGGATCTCAGGGAATTCCATGTATAGAACAAAGCGAGAGAATGCCATAATATCAATAATTTTACATGGAAGAAGCCACTTACGAACGAGTTAGGAAGACAATCAAAGCATCCGACAAGGCATTTTACTTAATTTTTCGATTCTTCAACATAATTATGGTCTTATTATGATGGTTGTTCTTCATCAGGTATAATCGATTAAGTATAGATCTCTCGAAGGGCACATCCTCATGTGCAAATACTTGTAGAAGTAATTTCCACTTTTTATTATGAACTCCTAATCAAGGATTGATGCACTTAGCTTCAATGTTTAGGCTCCTCATAAATCATGGATTTCTCTCGTGATTTAATTTTAATTTTTTATAGGATTTGAGATTTTTTTATCTTTTTATAAACATAATTTATCTTTTTTATAAACATAAAACCATACTAATTTTAATTATTATTATTATTTTTTTTAATTTTAAAAAAATTTACACAATAAAGAGATAGGTTATAAGCTATTTTTTTATATAACAAGGAAATAGGTTATTTTATGATCATTATAAAAAAAGTTATTACTTTAAAATTTTGAAAATAGTGGGTCATAAAAAAAAATTCCAAAAAAAATATTTCTATTTATTTTAATTCAAAATATTTGTAGTGTCATTAATTTTTTTTGATTAAAAGTTTACATAATACCAAAAAAGACATAAACCGATAGTTAAAATAATATAACAAGATTTCATATTTAATGATAGTATGATCAACTTGTGCTAATGTTCACATAGCAAACACAATGAGCTTGGACACCGAGGTGGCCATCTAGTGGATATAAAGAGAAAATGAGAACCTAATAAGTTGAGGAGTAGAATGTGTGGAGGAAGCTCTTATTTCTTTCCACTTGTAAAGTGCTAAGTCATATCCACTGGATTGAAAACAGACACACCTTCATATTCACCCCTATCAATTTATACTTGTGATTATTATTATTTTTTTTAATGGTAAAATTCCAAAGTGGTCTCGCTCAATTCGTGTTTGTGCGTGGGATAATCAATTTATACATATGATTATTTTATTATTTTTTAATAGTAAACTTTATTATAATTTAATTCTAAATTTTATTGAGATAGTTATTTTTAATGTATATTAATTAATTATTTATATTTAAGGAAAAGAAAAATGGAAAAAAAAGACACTTGAGAAAGATATGCTCATTTGAATATAAGAATAGGCTCACAAGCATCTCTAGTCAAATTTAGCTACTATGTGAAGTTTCTTTGAAATTAAGGTATGGAAAATGATATCTTAATTAGCCATTGTATACCATGACTATATCTATAGAGGGGGTGGTCACATTAAAATTTACATAGTAATGAAAAGGTACAAAAAAGTAGATTGCACATAGTTCGGTGTTTGTAACCAATTACCATGACTAAAGTTCTACATAATATCAAGTTGGCCAATCATCCAACTAACTCGTTTAGTAGTCCAAAAAATTCATATACAAGATTTGACACTCTTTTATTTTCGATGGGTTTCATTCAAAGTAAGCACTTGGAACATCTAGAAATTGAGTTTAAAACATCTCTAGAATGAGTAAATAATAGTGAAGGCTAGTTTGTGTACAAGCTAAGCGATTCAAAGGTGTAGGATAGTATAGTGGGAACAAAATCCCATATCAAGAGAATGCCAAAGGAAAGTATAGTGGGAACAAAATCCCATATCAAGAGAATGCCAATACTCTATAATTTATGATTAAAAAAATGTCAATAATTATTATTAAATTTAAAGCAAAAAAACTTTAGATAATTAAACCATGTCATTATTAAACATCAACACTAAATAAACTAGACAACTTTTGATTTATTTGAGCCTTTTTTCGAAATTAATAAAGCTCTAACATTTCTTTAAGATCTTGATAAACAATTATTTTAGGGGAATGGTTTGCCATAAGTCTCATTTCATGACATAAATAATTAGTAATCATGATTCAATTATATATTTTGGTAGATTAAGTAGTAGTTTAATTGTTAGAGGTTTTTTTGATCCGGATTTATGCAGGAACGCAATAGAATAAACATATAAACATAAAGACAGAGATGCAGCGGAAATAACACTTCATTTCATTAATATCAAAGTACTGAAATTTGCTTACAGATAGAATGGAAATAAAACTAGCTAGAGGCGGCTGGTAGCTATCTCGCGAGAAGAGATGTGGCGGCTACGAGCCTGCGAAGCGTATTACTGATGAGGCTCGAGGGCCTATTTATCATTTAGAAACAATGGGAAATCCTAAACGGCCCAAAACCCTAACCCTAGGAGATGAAACGCCAAAACTATGGGCCCCGTTTGGGTAAATTGGTGGTTCAACTTCCCGGGCGTAACTTTGGCATACGATCTCCGTTTGCACGCGTACCATACCTCGTTAGAAAGATCTGCTCGAGGGACTACAAATTTGGAACGGGCAACATTGGTCCATGGACCCATGTTGCCCTCCGTTTTCCCCAAAAAACGTCGTTTAGGGCCTCGAAAAGCGGCTCCGAAAGTTTAGGACCCGAAAAAGCTCGCTAAAAATAGTAAAGCTGTGCCGAAACCGAAAAACTGAAATAGACAATGGTGGAGCCCCAAGTGGAATAGGCGGGTGACCACCAATATCCACTGGATCATTCCTCCCCCCTTAGGAAGCAATGGTCCCCATTGCGTTAAGTTCCTCCATGAGATGAGGAAATTTCTGCTTTGAACTTGGTCCCACGGTGAACCACTTTCCTTGGTGCGGGAGTTGGCCAGCTTTGACAACCCGATATAGTTGGATCTTCTGCTGGCGAGTGTTCTTGATTTGCATGTCCATGATGCAATCCGTGGTGGCTCTGTTCCATGCGGTTTGGATTTAACTCGGTCGGTGTGAGTTGTTCTGCAATGTCGAGGTGTCCAGGTAGAGGTGGGAAGTAAGGGACGAAGGCGATCCACATTGAAGGCTGGGTGCGGACCCAGGAATGGTGGAATACTGAGCTCGAATGCATTGTTCCCTACAGCCTTGGTGATGGTGTACTGACCGTATCGGAGCGGGCGAAGCTTGCGGTGGGGTCCGAGTGAGGGCGCTCCTTACGCAAATGTAGCCATACTTTGTCACCCACTGGAAGTTGTGTGGCACCGGTGTTGATCATGGCGTTGCTTGTACTTAGCATTGGCTCTGTCCAATATACCATGAACTCGTTGGCGGATGTGTCTGAATGCGCTCGATGAAGCTATCGCTTTGTCGACTCCGGACTGGACATGAGTCAAATTGGCCCTGAGCATGCCGCAAATGGCATGGCTACGTCAATGGGGCATAGTGGTTGGAATCCCAAGCCCACCCGAAAAGGGGCTATGGCCGATTGAACTATGGAGAGCTCGATTATAACTATGTTGTACATAAGGGGAGGCTCTCGTCCCATGTGCGAGGGATGCTTTGAATTGTACATGCGCGAGAATGTGTGCTAATCATTTCGATTGACGACCTCGTATCGGCCATCTGTTTGGGGATGGAAAGCTGTGGACTTGGTGAGCTTGGTATCCAACATTGACAGAGAGTGGACCAAAATGTCTTGAGGAACCTCGCTATCCCCGATCGATATGATAGGCTGTGGGATCCCAAAGTGCACCCACACTCGTTCAAAGAAGAGTTTAGCGATGGCTCTGTTGTGATATTCTTCTTGCAGACGCCATATGTGCATCTTCGAGAATACTGTCAGACGACCACGAAAAACACGAGTCATTTCCATGCTTAGTAGAAGGCGGGCCCGACATGTAATCCATGGAGATGGATTCCCAAGGTCGACTAGGGGTAGGTAGAGGAGTATAGAGGCCTTGCTTCTTGATGGTCGGTTTGGCAATGGCACGAGCGAGTGCATGATCCGATGTGCTTCTCGACATCCTTTCGAAGGTTCGGCCAATAGAAAATACTTCTCGCAGGGATTGCCTCTTGTTTTCTCGACCCCAAAATGCTCGACGACTCGACCGTAGTGTGCTTCCCATATCATCTTAGCACGCTCGCTTGAAGGAACACAAAGGTGTCCCATGTGACATAAAAGTGCATCTTGGAGGTGAAAATTTGGAACTTGCGTACCCCCAAGAGTGCCTTGTAAGTTTGGCCGATTACGGGTCACTCTCATAGAGAAGCGGCCAATCGGAAGTCTCGTGCCCACAAGAGTTGAGCACGGTGGTGAGCGCCACGATCGGTGGTCGGGCTGAGGCGATCGCAACATGATTGGTGCTACCCTTCTTGTACTTTATGTTCAAATGAAACTATTGCGGATATGTGGACCACTTCGATGGCGATCATTCGCAACTTCCCTTGTGTCTGTATGAAGCTGCGAGGGCTCGTGGTCTTGTGTGGATGATTGTTTCCTTCCCCAAAATGTAATGCTTCCATTGTCGACAAGCTTGCACAATGGAATACATTTCTTTGTCATATGTGGGGTACTTGCGATTCATGTCGGACAATGTTTCATCTGTGAAATGCCCTATGGATGTCCCTGTTGAGTAAGAGCTGCCCCAATAGCATAGTCGAGAGGCATCTACGTCTCGATCTCAAATGGTCGTTGCAAGTTTCGGTAAAGTGAGCACTGGCGAACTGAGGCGGTGTTTCAGTTACGCGAACGCCTTCGATTGAGGTTCCGACCAAAAAAAATTTTGCTCTCGCTCCTCCCTTGGTGACTTGACTCAAGGGCCAAGTGATATGAGAGAATCCCAACACGAACCTCCGATAGAAATTAGCAAGACCCAGAGAAAAGTTGCGAAGCTCTGTTATAGTGGTTGGGGTGGCCAATCCTAGATGACTTGGATCTTGGATGGATCCACATGCACCCCCCTTTCATCAATAATGTATCCTAGATATTGAACTTGGGGTCATGCCAAAAAGTGCACTTCTCCAAATTGGCACACAACTTGTGTTGCCGCGGTGTCTGGAGGACTTGTCGGGATGTGGTGGAGGTGCTCTTCCCAAGTTCTGAGTCGAAGATCAGAATGTCATCCAAGTACACCACTACAAATGAGTTGGTGAATGGCCGCAAGATGTCATCCATCATCCTCATGAAGGTGGCGGGAGCATTCGATCGCCAAAGGCATGACCGACCATTCGAAAAGGCCTTCCTTGGCTTTGAAGGCGGTCTTCCACACATCGGAGGGTTCGATTGGTACCTGGTGATACCCGGACTTCAGGTCGATCTTGTTGAAATATTTTGCACCTTTGAGTTGGTCCGAAAGGTCATCAATCGCGTGGGATTGGGTACCTATTCCGGACGATGATCTTGTTCGGCGTCCCGATAGTCAATACAGAGTCTCCACGTCCCATCCTTCTTACTGTACCAACACGATCGGGCTCCCACGAGCGATGAACTTGAGTACGATGTGACCTTTACGCAGCAGCTCCCGAAATCTACCTCTTGATTTCATCATTCTCCGGAACAGACGTCGATAGATCGGTCCATTCGGTAGCGGCGCACCGGGGGGTCGGATCAATCGGGTGCTTGACACAGTGCGGGAGAACCCCTGTGGGTGAGGTGAATATGTCCCCGTACTCCTCCACAACCTTGTCCATTTGTTCTTTGTGCGGAGAGGAGCCCCTGTTCGGAGGTCGTGGCCACGGTCTTCTTCTTGCCCACGGGGGCGGATCATCAGGGAAAACGAATTTTCTGGTTTTGGGAAATGAGCTTACTACATTGTTTTGCGGTAACCAAAGAGATAGTGGCGAGGGAGGTGGTACTCTACGGTATCTGTGCAACTTATTTCCCAAAGTAACAATAACGACGCGGGGACTCATACACGATCATGACGCTTCCACAAGTATGGTTGTCCTAATAATACATCAGAAACATCAATAGGAGCAACGTCACATAATACCTCATCGATGAAGGGCTTGATGCTATAGGGAAGGCGACAACTGCGGCTGACGCGGAGATCTCGTCCTTGGTGAAGCCACCGATGGTGTATGGATGTGGGTGAGTCTGTGGTCGGCAAGCCCAACCGCTTCACGGCATACTGCTGAAATGAGGTTCTTTTGGCTCCCATTTGTCGACGATGAGCTGTAGTGGGGAACCCTTTACCCACATGCGGGAGTGGAAGAGACGTTCCTCCTCCCTCTGGATCTTCCAGGTTCCTCCTTTTGGATCTTTGCGGTGGCAACCGTGGCGTTGGGCTCCGCATCAATAATCTGTTTCCCTCTTTCATTCACCTTTTCGAGTTCGATTCGGAGTCGAGCATGCATCGACTCTGAAGCCCTCATCTCGACCACTAGCGATTTGCTTGGCCCGACACTCACTTGTGTTGTGAGTGGAGCTCTTATGGAACTCACACCACTTTCCCGTGTCCTTCTTTGGCTTTGCGGTGTTGTTCTTTTCTTGTGGCTTCGATGAGTTGTCTTTAGCCGCCATGCCTTGGCTCGGTCCTTTGTTCTGCGGTTTGGAAGCACCTTTCCCTTGCTTTTGATTCGCAGATCCAAAGTCTCGCTTCTTCTGCTTTGAATTTCTGCTCAATCTTGGCGAGCATATCGGTATGCTCGTACCAAGCGAGAGATGTCGAGGAACTCCATTTCCTCCTGAATGTATTTGTGCGGACAAGCTGCGATACTTTAGCACCGAGATGTTTCTCCGAATCTTTGATACCCAACTTTGTGCGCGAGGTATGGAACAGATTCGTCGGCTCATGCACATCTTGATCCCTTTGTTGTCGCGAGCGTGGTCCATTGTATGTACTTGTCCTCATAGCTCCCCACGGGATAGTATTGTTCCTTGACGGCATCTCGGAAAGAATTCCAAGTTGGTACGGCTGAGAACGAGAGAGGGTTACGTCTGGTCCTTGTTCTCACGATAGGTTTCCCAACGAGTCCTTAACATGCGGGGGTAGCTTTGAGGAGTGCAAAAAATAATCTTTTCCCGGTTGCGAAAAGTCATGAGCAAGAAATATCCTTCTAGCGATTCAACCATCTATCTACGGCATGCGAGTCTATTTGACCCTCAAATATGGGAATGTCAAAATTTACTTGTACCTTAAAGAGGAGTCGCGCCTCCGAGTGGGTCTGTGGATGCGAGATGCGCCGGCAGTGGGTAGCCGTTGAAGGATGCGGGCAAAGTTATCCATCATCGCGTTCCTTTGTCTTTCGAGGGCCTCCTCGAGTAATATTTTGAGTAGGATCTCCTGCTCCCTCATCTTTCTTTTCGTCCCCCATGGGCGTCCGTCGAGGTTTGCGAGGCTGATCTTGCAAAGGTTCCACCCGGATCGAGCCCTAGCTCCTTATGCCCACGAGGCCTCGTTGGGGACATGCGAAAGAAGGATCGAGGAAAAACGGACGAAAGCTACGATACCAGCGATCCGGATTTATGCGGAACGCAGATAGAATAAACATATAAACATAAAAACGAGAGATGCGGCGGAAATAACACTTCATTTCATTAATATCGAAATCTTGAGGAATTTGCTACGGATAGAATGGAAATAAAACTAGCTAGGGCGGTAGGCTATCTGCGAGAAGAGATGTGGCGGCTACGAGCCTCGAAGCGTATTTACAATGGGCTCGAGGGCCTATTTATCATTTAGAAACAATGGGAAATCCTAAACAGCCAAAACCTAACCCTAGGAGATGAAACGCCAAAACTATGGGCCCCGGTTTGGGTAAATTGGTGGTTCAACTTCCCGGGAGCGTAACTTTGGCATACGATCTCAGTTTGGTGCGTACCATACCTCGTTAGAAAGATCATGCTCGAGGGACTACAAATTTGGAACGGGCAACGATTGGTCCATGGACCCATGTTGCCCTCGTTTCCCAAAAAAACGTCGTTTAGGGCCTCAAAACGGCTCAGAAAGTTTGGGACCCAGAAAAGCGCTAAAATAGATAAGCTCGTGCCGGAAAGCTGAAAAACTGAAATAGACAATGGTGGAGCCCCAAGTGGAATAGGCGGGTGACCACCAATATCCACCTGGATCATTTTTCCTTTTACCAACAATTTTTCTAAATCAAATTTCACATAATAATTTCTTGAAATCTTG